>CM068378.1:68500304-69700304 GCA_034770075.1 Aralia elata | reverse complement strand
TCAAGTCTTTTGATTTGTCACATTTGTAATATTTTGGATTTTAGTAAAAATTTCTTATTGTTGTAAAAAAAAATTAATCATGATTCATGGTCATCAAAAATTATTTTACCTGTGAATACATACACATATATATAGAGAAATGATCCATAACAAGTATTTGTTATAGATAAAAAATAGACAAACACTATCTCTATCGTTCAATATAGAAACCAACGGCTGAGATTAGAACTGAAAAATTAACGTCCGCTAATAATAACAGCGGACGACGATACTATTTTTAGCGGCATCGGCTACAATTAGTAACGGACATAACCCGTCGTTCGCTACTAATAGTAGTAGACGTGAATTTTTTAGTTCTAATCTCGACCGTTGGTTCTTATATTGGACGCTAATGATGGTGTTTGTCTATTTTTTATTCATAACAAGTACTTGTTATAGATCATTCTCCGTATATGTATGTATATATATATATATATGTTCTGAGTGTTGTACATAGTAGTTTTGTACATCTCCCTACCTGTTCTTGTAATTTTATTATAAATAAAATCCAAAGTTTCAAGTTATAAAATTGGCAGATCAAATAATAATTGTGGTGTTTATCAGGATCATACAACAAGTTAGTAGGGTGCAGTTAAGTATGCAGTGATTTTAAAAAGAATGGCCAACACAAACCATTCTATCCAAGTTTTACTAAATCGTGGAGATATCTATGCAGATGTAAAAGAAACAATTTTATAACTTGAAACTTTGGATTTTATTTATAATAAAATTACAAGAACAGGTAGAGAGATGTACAAAACTACTATGTACAAGACTCAAAACATAACTTAGGCTTACAAGTTTAAGGGTTCAAAAGGAGGAGAGAAGGAGAGAATAAGAGGTACTTAACCAATCTGACTATAAATGAAAACCGAGCCTTCCTTTTATAGAATAAGGAGAGACTGTTACAATTTATAACTATTACAACTTTTGAATAAATTAATAGTAAAAGTACAGGTTACTATTCATGAATAGTGACTTTTTTCACTATTCACCATGTGACTTTCTGACACTGCATTGTTGTAATTTTGCTTTCGGTGGAAAAGCTGAGTGACTTCTGACTTGAGTGAGGCATGCCTGTCGGGTAGTGCTAGCACGCCTGATTAATTGGATGACTTATTGCTTGGTGGGTCCTGCTCTACTGGGCACATGCTGGTGACTCATGCGAATGGGTCCTGAGTATCTTGGAGGTTGACAATGAACTGCTCATCCTCTCCATTAACTGAGCTGGACGAACTAGTTGAGGCTTCTTCTTGGAGTTTTTCTGTTCTCCGGTGAAGAGCTTGAGCGATTAACTTGATCTCTGCTGCCGAACAGTTCTGAATATTTGAAACATCAAATAAACCTGATCCTACTGTAACTTCTTTGGATTTACTTGATGATCCTTTAGTTGGAATGGATCTTACCGGAGTAACTGGTTTAATTGGGAATTCTTTAAGAACATAATTAACAATTTTACTGACGTCAATCTTGTCCCACCATTTGATGAAGAACAATCTGACTACTGTGGGGACTGAGCAAATACTGGTTGCTGCTGAGGATTAATCAATGTCTGCCTTAAATTCAATTTCAATTGTAGGGGTTCATACTGCCATTTAAGAATCCATGGAACTTTATATTTGCTGACAAACTGAAGGGTAATCGGAACACTATCAAATTGTGGATTATGCGGGCATTTACAACTAAAATGAGTGACTGCATTTTTTAACTCTTGCGGGAAAATTTCTAAGTCGGATCCATGTCTGGACCACCATCGGTTGAACCAAACTGGGAAATGAGACTTAAATTTTTGATCAAATTGCACGAACCAGGAATGACCAAACGATTGGGTTTGGTAAAGGAAGATATTATCCCATGCTTCAATGTAATCATAGTAATTAAACTGAAGATCTTGATTATCTAACTGTTTAAGATCAGAGGGGTGGTTTCCCCAATCTGCCATTACAATTATTTGTTTAATGTATAGGGAATGGTAAATTGCTTTTGAACTGTCATTCCTATCATAGATATGTTTGATAAAAACTGATTCATTTTGAACTAGAATATATTTATAGTTGCAAGGTTTTTGAAGGTGGCTTGTGGAAGGAAGTGCCAACCAGGAGGAAAGAATTGGGCGGCAAGTCTAACTGGGTCTTCTTTAAATTTCATGTGGGGCTCAATATGAAATAAATTCTGTTGCGAAATAGGGATATAAGGGGAATTTTGACTAGTGTTGGGCCTTGGGTTATTTGTTTGAATACAACCAAACGGATCAACTGGTTTGGGTTGACTTGCAAGGACTGAGCTGTATGGTTTTGGGATTGTTCCTAAAACCTGAAACTTGCTAACTAATGGGGCCGTGGAACTTGGGTTAACTGGGAAAGGAACCATGGCTCCTTTTTGTTGACTTGAACTAGTTGGGCCAGATTGGCCGGCCTTTTATTTTCCAATATTTCTGACATTCATTTGGGCTGACCTGATTCAATAAACTCTCGAGTTAGAAAGTCGGGAATAGAATTGTCTTCACCTTTAATATATTCTATATCAAATTCAAAGATGCTGAGTAGAGATTGCCACCTGGCGAAAACATGCTTAGAAGCTATATTTTCAACATCTTTTTCTAAAATATATTTTGCCGATTTACAATCAATTCTGACTAAAAACTTTTGGTTCAAAACATCGCTTTGAAATTTATTTATGCACTTTACTAAAGATAAAATTTCCTTTTTAATTGTACTATATTTAACTTGTGTATCATTCCAAACACCAGAGTGAAATCGGACAATTTGCTTTTTGGAGGTAGGAGTGAGTTTTTGTTTTAGAATTCCTCCAAAGCCTATTTCCGAAGCGTCCGTTTCAATGATTTTGAATGCATTTTCATTTGAGATACCAAGACAGGGCAATGTCTTGACATATTTTTTGACTTGCTGAACCACTGAGGTATGGACTTTAGTCCATGGAGGGGGATTTTCCTTTAATCGCTGATACAAAGGTTTACAGATTTTTCTAAGATCTTTGACAAATTCTCCGATATAGTTGAGAGAACCTAAGAATCTTTGAAGTTGAGTTTTGTTAGTAATTTCGTCTGGGAATTTATCTGCAAACTTGATGGCTCTATCGATGGGAGTGATAAGGCCATGATAAATATGATGACCAAGAAACCTAACTTTTGACTGAAAAATATCACACTTGGTTGGCGAAAGAACCAAACCATTGACTTTGATTGCTTTGAAGAAGGCATCTAAATGCTTATGATGTTCTTCAATTGACTTTGAAAAGACAAGAATATCATCGATATAAACAATGATAAACTGACTGTAAGGAGTTAGAATAGTGTTAAGGATATTTTGAAATTCACTGGGGGCATTCTTTAGACCAAAGGCTTGTACATTCCATTCGTAGTGTCCAAAAGGAGCGGTAAATGTTGTCTTATACCTATCCCTTTCATCAATTTGCACTTGCCAGTATCCTGACTTAAGGTCGAACTTACTAAAAATGGTGGAATGACTTAACCTAGCAATAAGGTCTTTCTTAATGGGTAATGGATATCTAATCCATTCTAGTACCTTATTGAGTGGCTTGTAATTGATAACTAACCTTGGGGCACCTCTCTCCTTTTCTGCTTCATTATTGACATAAAAGGCTGGACAAGACCAATGTGATTTACTAGGCCTAATAAGACCTTTCTTAAGTAACTCTTTAATTTCAACTTTACAAAGTTCCATTTGTTCATGATTCATCTGTATGGGCTTAGCCTTGGTAGGAATAAGATGTTCCTTAAACTCCTTTGCATATGGAAGCCTAACAGTATGGACTTTCCTATGCCAAAAGGCATTGGGCCGATCTGAGCAAAGTTCCTTTATAATATAATTCATCTTTTCTTTAATTTTTTGTTGAACAATTTCCCTAGTCAATTGTTCATCAATTTGTTTGTATTTGATTTCATTTTTTAAGAATTTTAACTGAGATTTTTTACAGTTTAAGATGTTCAAGTTTTTTGAAATTGCGTCATCTTGAATTATTCTTAAATCTCTTTCTTTAGGGTTAAGAATAAACCTAAACGTGATTTCTTCACCTAGGTGTCTAGTGGTTAACCCGGCAGAGGTAGTGACAAATGGATATAACAAATAGATAAATGGTAAACCCAAAATTATCTTATTTGTCATATTTCTAATTAGAACAAAGGATGTTTTAAAGTATACTTTATCCTGACAAATATGGGCTTTAGATAACTTATACTTGATGTCCATTTGACTGCCATTTGCTGAATTAAGTCTTTCACTAGTCTTTTCATAATATTGAGTAGGAATAAGGCCCTCTTGAATACAATTCAAATCAGCACCAGTGTCTACTAATGCTGGTAATTCAATTATGAAGTCCTTATTTATAACTAAATTGATGTTAATATACCATTTCTGAATAGTAACATCCTTAATTCTTTGAAGACAATTGTCTTTCGGGATCATAGATTCTTCAACAGGTTCTTGCTCCTCATCTTCTGAGGAATCGTTAACTAACAGAGGCTGATCTATTTTAGATTCTCTAATTGCCTTTATTTCTTCTTGCAACTTGGGGATTTCTAAATTAATTTTAGAAATTTCCCTTTTAAGATTATTAACTTCTAGATTCAAGTCTGCAACTGTGACTACTTTGATAGGGGTTTTAAATCTATCAAGAGTTTTGTTAAGACTGAAAATTGGTTTATCTTGGCTTTTTTTTAACTTATTTTCTGAAGTTGAATCTTTGACCAAGAGTTTTTTCAGTTTATCCATATACTGGGTTTTTAACTCAGGGTCATTTATTTTGCTTATTAGGTCTATTAACAAAGACTGTTCTTCTTCTTCCTTTGTTAATACATTAACTGTTTTAACACAGCAACTGTTTGTACAATCTTTTGTGCACAAGGTGACCTCATTACTATCACTATCCGATTTACTGCCACTACTAGAATTGTTTGATGGAATCTCAGAGTAATTGTCGTCACTAAACTGATCTCCAATCCTAAATAACTCTAGAATTTGCTCACAGTCTTCGGCTAAAATATTCAATTGATTTAATTTCTTTTTAACTCTGCATTCATTTTTGTAATGTCCTTTCTGCCCACAATTGTGGCACACAATTTTACTTTTGTCAAGCTTCTTATTAGTAGATTTATGAGAAGTTCGTATGTGACTTGATTTAGATTTTGAATAATAATCATCTTTAGACTTATGTTGACTAGAATCACGTCTTTTATGAGATTTGTGATGACGTTTGTGTTTGTCTATATGACTATGCCTGGATTTATGCTTCCGTCTAGATGGAGCAATTGAAGGCAAACCATATTGTTCACAGAATGTTCCTAATTCATATTTGGCCTTTTTCTTATCCTTTCGTGCTTGACGAGCAATTTTGAAGTCAATGCACATTTTTGACCCTTGCTTTGTTATTATGCTAACTAATTCACCATAAGTTAGGTTATCATAATCTATATAACCTAAATCTTTACTTAATTGTTCTCTAATTTTATGGGCAAATAAATTAGGAAGACCATTAACAAATTTTTCTTTCCAGTATGATTGATTGCTATTTGCTCTCATCATGACTCTGGAAATGAAGACTTCTTTGTACCATCTAAAATCATTTAAAGTGGGACATGAGAGATTACTGAGTTGATCATGTATTCTCTCTGTTATATTACTGGGTGTACCAATGAAATGCATGATGATGGTAAATATTAAGGTATTTACCCCATCAGGGATTCCAGTCGCCGTCCCTTCAGCCAATACTGGGAAACCCTCAGCATCAACTTGAACTGCATAAACAATGGCATTTCTAGATTCTTCAGTGAGATGTTTTTCCCACCAATATCTGAGAGTGCCGGTAAATCCACTGACAATCAACTCAACTATTTCTGGTTGGGTTAAACTATCATATGAAGTCATGTAACTATTAGCAACCATTGATAAATGACTTAGTTTGTTTAGAATTTCTTGCTCATTTAAACCATCAATATTCCACTCATAAAGCTTATTAGAAGAAATAGAAAATTGATTGTTTAGATTTCTATCTTCAAATTGTAAGTCAATTGGAGTTGGTCTTGTTTGCCAATTCCCTTTTGAGTCAAACGTGACTTTCTTAACTTCATTTAAATCTGGCAAAGAATCTGAATCAGCGGAGTTATCCTCCGATTCACTAGCTGAAACCTCACTGTTATTCACTTGATCAATAACAGTAAGTGTTTTACTAGCTTCTGTCGTGTTTAATTTTTTAAAAAGCTTGTCTAAGGTTTGAGAAATTTCTTTGTCAGTTTTTGGCAATTCCAAGCCATCGCGACTTTCGGGAAGTTTCAACAAAGGCTGCTCATTTTTAGCATCTGGCTTTTTAGTGAATTTTTCTTCAAACCTTTCTTCAATTTTTTCTAACTGTTTGCCTATAGTTGATAAACACTGGTTGGTAAAATTATTATGTTCAATTATTTTTTTATCATCTTTATTGCCATCTGAAACTTTGAAAGGACTGACAATAACTACTGAATTTTTAACCGGAATTTGGATTGTCTCAAGAGGCGGCATGACCGAAGACACTTTGGAGTTATCTCCGATAATCCACGAACTTCTAGTTAACACATTACAATTTCCGAAATAGTTGTCATACCATTTGTAAAATGAAATATTAATTTGTTCTTTAATTAAGAATTTTTTCCATTTATTTATTATTTTATCTCTTTCATTTTCAAGATGATTTTTCCTAAACCTACGTCGTTGACTTTGGTTTTCTTTTGAATTAAAGTCAGCCACAAGGGAAGACCAATTTAATTTAAATTCCTTATTAATGACTAGCAACTGATGATCAATATTATGGGTCTCAAAATCTGATGGAGTGGGAGACATAACTTGTTCAGGATTATAGGTTGGTTGACTAGTCTGACCTTCTTGATATATTCCTTTTATTTTAAAATCAGTTTTAGGAAAATCAAGATTTGAAATTTCACTAGGAATGTTAGAACAACTGTTCCTAGATCTGGGAATTAAAGATGGTGAGGAAGAGCTTTCAACATCTTCAATAATCAAAGGCCTTCTAGTACGTTCAAAACTTATGTTTACCGTACCATCCGAAAATTGTCTAACGTTTTCAATATTTAGAAAATTATTTGAAATCGGTTTTTGTGGAACCTCTGTTGAGAGAGACCAATGACTTGGTAAGGTAATATCCTTCCAATGAATTGTTCTTGGAACTTGGATATTAGCATCCCTAGTACTACTTTGAATTAAGACTGTATGGTCTTTTGGACTTCTATTTAATGCATGTACATTTAAATTAGTCTTAATTATTTTGTAGTAAACTCTGTAAATTAAGGCTAATGGTTGAGAACCTTCCATCATAAAAGTGTTCTCTCCTGCAGTTTTTATATTTAATATTAACGCATGAATTAAGTTTGGATCACTTAAGCTTAAGGTGAGATCTGGAAAACAATTGAAATGGATCGGACCATTATGTAAACTAGACTCGACCACACCTATGATGCTTGGGAAATATCTAAGAAACCTAGCGTCTCTTAAGCATAAGTAAATACTTGAATTTACTCCCTTAATATTTAAAGGTTTAACTGCAACTTGAACTAAACCAACATGTATGAAATTGTAACCTCTTTTTCTCTGTCTGATAATCATATCAGAAGAAAACAGGTGACAAGTTTCATGTTCTTTATTAATTGAGTAAACATTTTCAATAGTTTTTACATTATAGGCAACTTTGAAATTATCAGCAAACGATGACTGGTAAATTTCTCTTGGAGATATCTTAGGGATATTCCAATTGTGAAAAGATTGACTAATGTCTTCATAACTTTTTTCTTCACTATTGACTGTGTTGCTAACTGGGGGTATTGGCGGTATTGCCGGTGGTATAACTACTGTCCAACGGCTGGTTGTTGAATTGGATCTGAACAATCTATTCATTTTGATTCTATAATCTTACTAAATCTAACTAGTTTTATTCATCCATTCAAACATTCTTACACGACAAGGCCACGTACCCTAGTCCTATAGTCAAATGCCATACTCTGCCCTTCCTGGGACTTACACAGGCTATACAGACCTACCCGGACAAGAATGGACCATATATAAGACGATGACTTCTGAATAAAATATCAAGATAAAGAAGAAGATATGAATCAAAAGAGTAAATAACTTCAGACACCAGCAGAACTCTTAGCAGCAGATCAGTAATACAACAACGAACAACATGGCTATGTATATATATATATATATATATATATATATATATATATATATATATATATATATATATATATATATATATATATACAAGGACTAATCCATAACCAATGTTGTAAATTTAAGATTATCCTTACAACAGATCGTGACTGTCCATCCGTTAATTGAATGGTTAAATAGAGCCTCGAACAGTTAAATAGAACCCCCGTCGGCAGTTTAATATCCAGTATACCATAGTTTAATACTGTGGATGGGACAGATGTTCAAAATACCCCTCCTTGTACAAGTCTTCCGTCCGCAGTATTAAACTTCGGAGCCTGAAAATCTTAAAAAAAAAAAATTAGCATCCGCACTATTAAATTGCGGACGGTGACCCATATTCTTTCTCCTCCCAACATCAATTAAAAAAGAATTAATTTCTCATCTTCTTCATTCCACCAACCACCAAACATGATGAAATAGTGATTTTTCCTTTTTAAATTGATGTTGGTGCAGTGGTGGTGATGATGAAATTGGTTTGAGATTTCATCAAAATTAATAGACGCGGATCAAATCAATCTCTGGCTCTACAATTGTACAATAAACTCAAAAGCCTATCAACACATAATCTTTCAATTTGTTCATGGACACTAGACACTAAACACGACAAAATCCAGAAAGTTCCTTAATGTCATCTTCAGCCCCTTCAAGTTCCACTCTAGCAGAGGTACGTCTCAAATAATTTATGTTTATTTGTATAAATGCTCTATTTTCAATCAATTTTTCAAAAATCTCATGCCCTGTGTTTTTTTTCTTTTTTTGGATCTGTAATCTAGCTAATCAATTAGAAGGGCAAGAAGATCTGGAAAGGATTACAGCCCAAGAACAGAAGGTATTTACTTTCCAAACCCTAGTTTCTACTACCAAAGATTTCCACTGAAATAACAAGCTTAGTCAAGGCGGTTTCACCTTGTTCTCAAGGTTTTTTTTGCCTTGTAATGAATTGAGTCTATCACAAAAATCCCCAAGAATAGTTAAACTTTTAAGATAATTAATTTTAATAATTATTTTAACCTTTTAAATAAAATATTATTCCAAAATTATTAGTTAGTTAATATTATTATTAATATTAATATTAATTACTAATATAAATTGGGATGAATGACAAAAAAATTTGGACAAAAAAATATTAGTTAGTTAATATTAATGACATTAATATTAGTTAGTTAATATTATTATTAATAATAAAATTAGTTAATAATATAAATTAGGATATGAGCCAAATAAAATGGGACAAAATGGGGAATAGGGTCAGCCGCTACATGTTGTAGCGGCAAGGAGAGAGAAAAAAAATTCAGCCGCTACAACATGTAGTGGCAGTGCCCGTTTTTTTTTTTTTTTAAATCTCAGCCATTCATCATATTCATCAACGGTAGAGATGATGGTTGCTAGAATAGTACCCTCAGCAACCGGTTGCCATGGATGCGGACCCATATATATATATTCCCATCCGTGACAACTAGTTGTCGTGGACATTATTCCAACAACCATGATCCTAGCCTTTGATCTCGATAATAAAAGGCTGAGATTAAACCTAATTTCCCCCTACAGCTAGAGACTCTAGCGGCAGTAACATCCCTTCTAGCGATACGATTAAATACCAAAATGCCCCTTAATGTCACTGTCTGCCGCTACAAGCTCTTGCGGTAGGGTGTTATTTTACACGATCATCTCATAAAACGCCGTCGTTAATCCACACTACCTGTCGCTACAAGCTCTGGCGGCAGTGTGGTTCACTTAATTATTGCAGCTTGGTCTCCTCTCTCAGATATTTTCCTTTCCTTTCCTTTTTCAGATCTCATTGCCCATTCTCACTCCCAAGTTCAAGCCGAGCCTATTCTCCGGCGATTCTTCCTTCTTAATCACAAGTAAGTTTTTCAAAATGGCAAGAAAAATGCCTACGCATAATCTATTTTTATCTAGTTCTTCAGATTTTGTTACTAGTTTAGATTGTACAAATACATCTGAGTTTGTAAGTGAAGTTGAAAGTAGTAAATCTAAAATGGTTCCATACGTTGGTCAATTGTTTTCTAAGTTAGAAGAAGTTGAAAATTTTTATAAAGCCTATGTTCAAAAAAATGGATTTAAGATTAGAATTGCAACAAGTCATAAACATACTCATACGAATGGTGTGTCCTTTAGATTGTATGTATGTAAAAAAGCCGGTACACCAACTGTTATAAAGAGTTTACCATATGATGAAGATGGTAGTGATAAAATTACTAGATAGAGAGACTCTATAGGGCGCATATTATGCAAAGTTAGAATATATATTGTCCATAATAAGAAAAAAGACAATTAGCGTATTTCTACCATTGAATTAGAACACAATCATCAGTTAGTGACCCCTACCAAGGTAGATTTGATTGAGACATACAGGAATATTACTCCGGTTACAAGACAATTAATTGACACTTTAAATAAGTCTCGTATTGGACCTTGTAGGATGATGAACGTTTTGAGCACAATGGATGGAGGGATACAAAATGTTCCTTTCTCTGATGTAAATATTCAGAATGTGGTGAGAGATTTAAGGCGTGATTCAGAAGATAAAAATGATGCACAAGCTGCTGTAAATTATTTGAAAAAACTAGAATCCAGAAGTGCGAGTAATTTTTTTTTCCTTGTGAAACCCAGTGAAAACAATCGCATAACGTGTATTTTATGGGTTGGACGCCCGATCAAGGTTAATGTATCAACGGTTCGAAAACATTGTGACATTTGACACTATGTATAGGACAAATAAGTATGACAAGTCGTTTTGTTCCATTTACCGGGGTCAACCACCATTAACAGTCTATATTGTTTAGATTTGCATTGTTAAGGGACGAAACAGATGACACTTTCATTTGAGTATTAGAGACGTGACTTCAAGCCATGGACTACAAGACACCTATAACCATCATCGCTGACCAAGATAAAGCCATGAGTAATGCTATTGCTACGATACTCCCTTCCAGTTATCATATATTGTGTTATTGGCATATTAGCAATAAATTTCCTGAGAAATTACATTATGTTTATTCTGAGCACCCATCGTTTAAAGATCATTTTAACAATTGTGTGAATAATTCATTGTCCATCGAGGAGTTTAAAGAGCATTGGCAGATTCTGATGAGGAATTATGAATTTTATAATAATGAGTGGCTTAGAAGTTTTTATGATGTACGGGAGAAATGGATTCATGCGCATACAAAGAGATATTTTATCGCAGGAATGACAACCACCGGAAGAAGCGAAAGAATGAACTATTTTTTTGATGAGTACGTTAATGCTTCAACAGTCATGAAAGAATTTGTAGTGCAAAGTCAGAAGGCTATAGAAAAATAATTCATCAAAGAAAGGAATGCCGACTATATAACAAAACATCAGAAAAGAAATATGGTATACGGGTTATCTTTAGAAGTGCATGTTGCAAAGGTCTACACAAAAGAGATGTTTAGATATTTCTAATGTCAACTTGTCGATTCTATGAAGTACAATGTGAATAAAGTTAGTGAACTGTGTGTCATTGATACTAAGGTTTATACAATGTATAGGGCAGATGCAGCTGAAAGTGGTCGGGAATATAAAAAAGTCATCAACAATCATCAGCTGGGGTCAGTAACATGTAATTGCTAAATGTTTTCTCATTCTGGTGAAATATACACGTACATCTTGAGATATTTCATGTTTAAGAGTATTTCAGAAATATCGGATGACATGATTCTTGCTCGGTGGGCAAGAGATGTGAACCAGAACAATGGTGAAGAATTACTCGTTAACCCAACAACTACTAACTTTGAATAAGATCAGGAAATACGCTATAATCATTTGATGAGTGATTACCAGGAGTTAGTGAGTAAAGCAGCTTGCTCAATCCGAGGTTACAAAACTGTCTTTAAACCGAATGCACGAGGAAAATCCCTGGTTGAGCAGTATGATCTAGATGAAAATATTAGCGAACTGGCAGACGATGATATTGAATGCGCGCTCAGAGATACACTTCAGGATATGGGTTTTGATAATGATGATGAAGATAAAGCGGAGGAAACGGAAGAAGATGAGTTTTTGTCACTAGTTGGTTCTCAAACAAATGGTCGAAAAAAGCAATCCCGATTTAAAAGTGCACTTGAAAAAATTGTGGGTACTAAGCCTCACCGAAAATATGCAATTTGCGGCTTTGAAACCGACCACGATAAGCGCAATCACTATCGAGTGTTAGAAATTCCTAAGCCTAAAAAATAAGTACAGTTTAGTATGTCCAATATTGTATTATTTATGCTATATTTTTTGTACAATTTTTATGGACATGTCATTGAGAGATTAAATTTTATGTTGAGTACTTACATTAGAAAAGGATGGTTGCGACAATTTTCTAATTGACCAAAGTAAAAAAAGGAAAAGGTCTGAGAAAGAATAGAGTGAGGGCGAAAGTAGTGGTTCTTTCGGTGATAATAGCGGTGTAATGTTGGGTGATGAATAGGAGTTGAAGAGTTAAGGGATAGAGAGAACAAGCTTGAGTAGATAGAAAAAGGAAAGTTAAGCTGATATTCATCGGTCGATAACATTTATATTTCCATTGCTCAATATATCATTAAAATTTATTAAATGTTATAAGTGAAATATCTTTATGCATGTTTCTTAATTAAATGTTATCACCATTAATTTACTGCACTACATGTACATGTATAGATGGATAATTAATCAGCTATAAGCTTAAAGAAGAAACAAGTGGGTAAATGAGTTTTACTAAATTAATACTAATAATATGAATTAATATGTTAATATTACTAATATTAACATTAATATTAGTAATATTAATATTAATATTAATATTAATATTAACATTAATATTAATATCATCATCTCCATCTATACATGTACATACAATGCAGTACATTAATGGTGAAAGTATTTAATTAAGAAGCATGCATAAGGATATTCATCACCCAACATTACACCGCTATTATCACCTAAAGAACTACTACTTCCGCCCTCACTCCATTCTTTCTAATATTAGTATTGGGGCGTGTTTATTTGGGCTCGATAGATTTGGTGGGCCATAGTCCACGTGGAGGAAGTTTCCCCACATAGGTATCTGGTTTGGGCAGTGGGAGAATTTTAAGGAATTTAGGATTCCTAACTATATTTAATTTCTAACTCCTAAGGAAAGAGTCAGGATAGCATCCGACTTCCTTTCTTTAAGGAGATTCAATTTTGTCCTATTAAGGTATCTATCCCAATGAGGAATTTTATTCCCATACAAGGACAGACATGGAGAAGAAGGTGTGATCACTATAAATACAAGGCAACACTATAATTTTAAGGTATCTCATTACTTTTAGCATTAAAGTTTTAAACCTTTATTGTTAATCTTTATTCAGCCTGTATTTATTCTCACACCGGAGCTATCTCCACGCGGCTCAAGCCATCAAGTTTCTCCGTGTGACTTTATTTCTGTGCAGGATTAGACGCACAGTTTGGTGATTGGGCGCATGGACGAATCTTGACATTAACATTGGCGCTAAAATAGGGCCCTTTAGTGCTGGTTAATTTTTCAATCACTTGAATATTTGTAGGAATCATGGCGAGCAAGGCGAACACTATTTCTGGTTAAGATGAGGTTTCAGCTTCCCCCACGGCACAACCCCGGGGCTCAGTCAAAGATAGGCTTGGACCTAAGAGGCAGGTGAAAGACAGACTTGGTCCCCAAGATCATTCAGTGGACCAAACTAAGAACCAGTGGGTGTCAGCCCGAAGGCGGTTGTTCTCAACCAGTCAACATACCCCTCAAATTACAGACCGTGATGCAGACAGTCGATCTCGAATGCAAACCCACAAGGAAAAGTGTTCAGAGTATGACGACAGGGACAAACGTGAGGTGATCTTAGCCCGCACGATGTAGCATAATAAGGATGCTATGGAGGCTCTTCGTCTTCAATAAAAGGAATTGGATGCCCAAATGGCCAAGTTAATAGCCGATGAGGAGGTTTCGTCAAGTCGACCTCGCCATTGGGAAACATCAATACAGAATCGGTCCAGGACATACTGTTCAGATAATTCCCGGAAGGAGAAGAGCAGGTGACGAAGCCGCTCGCAGGAGAGGAGCAGGCGTTGGAGCCGCTCTCAGGAAAAGAGTAGGCGCCAAAGCCACTCCCGGAAAGCAAGCAACGAAGGCAGAGGAAGGTCCGAACGGAGAAGGCGGGTGACCTCTCCGGAAACTAGAGATCGGGATAGGCGAGAGTTATCCCCCAGGAGAAATGAGTTCGAGGCACTCGCCCGAAGGGTAAAAGAGCTAGAGAAGAGGCTTGCAGCTCCCAATCAGGAGGAGATTCCGATTGACCCAACATCACCGTTTTCTCCGGAGATTGATCGGGTTCAGGCCGACCCAAATAAGAAGGCCCCACACATGGAGAGCTATGATGGAACGGGGATCCCTATGATCACAGTCAGGCATATGATCGGCTGATGAAGTTCTATGATTATTCTGACACTGCCAAGTGTCAGATGTTTATTACTACTTTGAGGAAGGAGGCTCAACAATGGATGATATCTCTGGCCTTGTACTCAATTTCATTGTGGAAGGAGCCATGTAAGAAGTTTCATGGTTAGTTTGGGGGCAACAAAAGGAGGGGTAAGCCGACCAGCTCTTTGGTTTAGATCAGGCAATATTCTAATGAGACCCTCAACTAGTATGTGAAGAGATTCTGAGAGGCGGTCGGACAGGTGACGGACTTGAATGGTCCTCAGGCCCTCGAATATTTTTAGACAGGATTAGACGTGGTGAGATCTCGAAAGTTGGTCAAGGATTTGATGTTCAATATCCCGAAAGATTTGGCAGAAGCTTATGACAGAGCCGAAGGCTTCATCGCAATCGAAGAGGCCATGGGAAGTCTGAAGCCAAATACGACGGAAAAACTAAAAGATCGAGATAGGATTAACCATCCCAGGTCGGATAATAATAACAGGATAGACAATTAGCCGAAGAAGAATTTAAATGGGGGTGCGGGAGAAGGTCGACCGTCCTTCCCGAACCGAGGAGTTAATAAGGTGCATACCCCACTTAACACGGATCGGGCAACAATATTGGAGCAGATAAGAGATAAAACATTCTTTGAACCTTGCCCTAACAACACTCGGGCGGAGCGAGGGAACCAAAATAAATATTGCAAGTACCATCAAACTGTTGGATACTCCACCGAAGTATGTAGAAATTTGAATAATTTGATCAAGAAAAATGTACAAAGCAGAGAGTTGGTCCAGTACGTTACTGGGAGAGAAAGTTCAGGAATAAGGCAGAACAATAACAACTAGGAGCAAAACCCTCAGCCATAACCCGAATAGATGCAGGCAGCTCGGCGAGTAGTTGACGTGATAATTGGTGGATCGAGTGAAAAGCTGACTATAAAGAAAAGACAAGGGGTGCTGGATTCTGTACTTACTATGTCCGAAAAACCTGTCAGGAGGGATCAGCAGTACCCTGGCATGATTATCTCTTTTTTCATGAGGATTACCCATCGAAACCTATTGAGTCACATGAAGGGGCGTTGGTTATCACTGCACAAGTTAGTTCGGTGGATATGAAGAGGATCATGATCGATAACTGTTCCTCGATCGACATACTATATGCCTATGCGTAGTGTATTTTATACACACAATTTGGGTACTTTTGGCCTTGATAATTTGCAAGTCTTTAGGTATTTTATGTGGTTTTTATGTATTTTTATCTTATTTCTACATAAATTAGTTTTTAGTTATTTTTACATGTTTTATGTTACTTTGATGCATTTTCATTATGTTTGTAGGAATTGAAATAAAGACCGCTCGGATCGTTGTTTGTATTGACTCAATGTCCGTGCCTGGACGTCTGTGCCCGAATGGTAGTATGCTAGAAATTTGTGATTGGCGACGCTCGGTGCTTAATTTGATAACATTTGGTAGTTGGGCGTGCACGGCGTCGGAAAGCGTGCACGGCGCGCGGCGTCCGCCAAGCCACAAGGGCAAGCCCGTGCTTAGATATCCGTGCCCGAATGATAACACGGTGAAAATTTATGTTTGGCGATGCTCGGGGCTTAATTTGATGACATTTGGAAGTTGGGCGTGCACGGCGTTGGAAAGCGTGCACGGCGTGCGGCGTCGACCAAGCCGCGGGCACGGCGTGCGGCAGACGGGGCGCCAGCGTGTGGCCCAGGCGCTGGGCGCGGGCGCATGGGCGCGGCGTGCGGGCGCGCGCTGGGCGTGCGGGCGTGTTGGCGCGCTGGGCGTGCGGGCGTGTGCGGCGAGCGCTGGGCGCTGGGCGCATGGGCGCGGCGTGCGGGCGCGCGGCGTGGGCGTGCGGCGTTTGTGCGCGCGGGGCCTCGGCAGCGGGCGTGGGCGTGCGGCCAGCGTGCGGCCCAGGCGCTAGGCGCGGGCGCGCGCGCTGGCGTGCGGGCGCGCGGCATGGGCGTGCGGCGTTGGGCGTGCGGCCAGCGTGCGGCCCAGGCGCTGGGCGCGGGCGCGCGCGCTGGCGTGCGGGCGCGCGGCGTGGGCGTGCGGCGTTGGGCGTGCGGCCAGTGTGCGGCCCAGGCGCTGGGCGCGGGCGCGCCAACGCCGTGCTGAGTGCGATCTGACACAGTTTTAGTGCGATCTGAGCTCCATTTTGTCAGATTTTTGCTAGGGTTTCTTGATGGAGGCTATATATAATCTCTTTTAAGCTTCATATCAGACATCTAGGGATAGGGAGGCTAGACTAAAACATCAAAATAGAGAGCAAAAGTGCTGCAATACAAGGAAAACTCAGCAAAAGCCAAAGAACTAAGAAGGAAAGGCTTGTCAAAGGGAAATCTAGAGAGAGGGAGGCTACAAAATACATCAACCAACAGTGCCCAAGGCTGCAAATCAAGCTGAATCAAGCCCAAAGCCAAGGAACTCAGTCAAGAGGAATTGCAAAGCTAAGGAGGAGAGCTAGAAATCTATAGCAACCAAAGGAACACCAGCTGAATAGCTTCAAAAGTGGTTTCATTTCTAGTTTCCCATCTCCTTTGTAATTCGAATTTGACAATGTATCAATTGAAAATGATGTTTATTGTAGCTATCATGAACTAACCTTCTATTCTAAGATTGCAATGGAACCCAACACTTAATTTGAATTGAATTCTCTCTCTATTGATTTTAGTTATGCATTTGTGAATTGATTGTCATAACCTTTGCTTCTAGATTAATTGCTTGGCCCGTAATTACCGTGGGAACCTATATGAACTTGACGAACGGATTATAGGTTGAGACCTAGTTATGATAACATGCGAGAGTATAGATTGTTGTGGGTTATTAATCGGATTAAGTGACGTGTGTCTTATTAATTATCTGCAATAATAGGTATCTTGATAGTAGTTGGGATAGATATATACCTAATTACCGCATGCAACCTATTGAGAATCTAGTCTTAATGACTTCCGAGGTGAAAGTTGGTAATGTAAGGGAGGATTAATTAGATTTGGTGACACGTGTCTATAAATCATTCCTGAAATTAGTCTCTTGATAGTGTATAGGATAGACATATACCTATGCACCGCTTAGGAAGATTCGTGATTGACCATCGACAGAGGCTCTTATGTAGTTTTGATTTCTCGGTTGTCAATTCGTATGCTATAATTGACTGAAAAGAGAGAGTTAGGAGATTTAAATGACGTGTTGGGGGAAATTGTAATCTTAGACCTTTCTATCTTGTTATTTTTACCGCATTTTACTCATTACTTAACTTGTGAACTCAACCAATCAACAAACAATCAAACCTTCATCGTTTAAATTAGATCAAATTGATATACGATTGGTACTTGGTTATTATTTGTCACAATTCCCTGTGGGTTCGACTCTTATCTTATCATATATTACTTGTGGGCCGTGTATACTTGCACGTGTGTGTTATCGATTGCGAAATCGACCAACAAGTTTTTGGCGCCGTTGCCGGGGAATTGTTCTAATAATTGTACCAATATTAATTTCAATCGATTTGATCTTGATTTAAACTTGTAAATACATTTTTTTTTACATTTTTTTTTCTATTTAATGCCTTATTCGTTACGAGGTACACCATGGCCAACTATAATTATCAATGGCCTCACACGGGAATGACCCAATTAGGAGCGGCATGGATGGATGGATTTGATGAGGTTGTGGCTCATTTAGAGGAACTGTCAAGGAATGTTAACGCTCTAGTGGCCCAACGTACTCAAAGTGTTGCGGTGAATTGTGATTATTGTGATGGAAACCATCCGAGTCTTCTATGCACCATTAATTTCGAGGCGGCATGGTATGGTAGCAACGTCGGCGATTACTCCAACAGTTATGACTGTTCCGATGCTTATCACCAAGATTGGGGGTATCACCCAGATTCTACATGGAGCTACAATTATGAAGATCAATACTATGCTCCGAGTCCTGCATATGCACCAGAATTCTCATGTCCACCTTCATTGCCGCCAGAAGAAAATTCAAATGTGAAGGAACTTGAGTCCTTGACCATAACTTCGATTGAGGAGATTGTGAAAAGTCAGCATATGTCGATTCAAAATCTTGAGAACCAGATGGGACAACTTATTATCGCCTTCAACGATAGATATCAAGGCGAACGGCCCAATGACATGGTTCCCGAAACTAATGGATTTCACGTGCCAAAGCTGCAACCAGACGTGCTAATTGATGATGATTCTGATATGGAAGAGACATGTGGGAAACAAGAAAAGGAGGTCGAGGATCTAGCCTTGAGCCCCAATGATGATGCTGAGCTAATTTCGAGTGTATCCCATATACCTTCTCCTCCAAAGCTCAAGGATCTGGGTGGTTTTGCAGTCCCGTGCCCATTGAGTAGTCATGTCGTAGGCAAAGCTCTAGGTGACATGGGAGCTAGTTTACAGTTTGAGCCATGGCGTGATGAGGTTGAGATTCATGAAAAGATCGATGAGGATCCAATTGTGTTTGAGAAACTTAATTTCACTACGTCATTCATAGACACAATTGAGCAAGCTCCTAGCTACTTTCAGTTCATACATGAGGATTTATATAAGAACAATAAGCTAGGTGAGCTTGAGACTATGGACCTCACCGAAGCAATGCCCTCAGATGTTTCTCCCCTACTAAAATATGAAGCGAATGAAGAAAGTTTCTTTTTGCTGATAGAAGAAACTGAGTTTGGGAGTCGTCTAGTATGGATGCATGCCATGAAAATTAAGGAAATGACAGCACGAAGGCATGCTAAGGTCATTTTTGCAATCGAGCCGGACTAAAAGGAAACAGGAAGCTAGTCAGGCTGAGGACTTTAACTCAAGCGCTATTTGGGAGGCAACCCAAATCTCCATTTTATTTTTCGAGCTATTTTGTTTTTATTTTATTTTTATTTTTTTATTTTAATCTCCAAAAAAAAAACGTTTGGTGTGTTTTGTTTTTGATTTTATGTTTAATTGTGTTTAATGTATGTAATATTTCTTGCTGCAGTTTGATGCTTACGATCACTAGTGAAAACTATAGCAGAAGCACAACATCATCACGTTGAGCAACATGCACCAGCACGCTCAGCAGCACACTCAGCAGCGTGCATGCTAGCTATGACAGCCACCAACAGCTTATATGCACCCATCAGCTCATTTCTATAGTCCAACTCATATCTCTCTCCTCCCACTTCAAAGCCAACTTACATGCATTTTTCCCAAACTCAAATTCGTGCCCCATCACTCTAATTGGGCATCCAATCTCTGCAATCCATCAGCATTGTCATCTTCTAACTTGAACTTCAACAAGGATTTAGCAGATTTTGAAGAATTCCCATGGCTTTTCATTAGTTTTCCAAGAAAAGGTAACAAGGTCTGTTAATTTCAAATTTTACTTGCTTGGGACTGTGCTTGGGTTGAGTTTTATTGCAGGAACACTCCAATTCTCCCATTGCAAGACTTTGTGGAGGGCTATCCCTGCTTCCCAATGCATTGACAACTAAGATTTTGGGAGGTGCACGCCACGTGTTTGATATTTGGCCCGAGAGAGTTTCTTAGCTATTATGGGCTGTTTTTCATGAGGCATTATTCTGGTATGGCTTCCAAGCAACAAGTGGGGCGAAGCTTCATCGTCCAAGCCAATCATAGACCATGACAAGAATTTTGTTAGTCCGAAAGCGTCCAAGCGACACCACACTATAATGATGTTGCTTGATTACCCTCAGTGAAGTTCTCTGTTTTAATTCTGTCTATTATAAACATCGAGGACTATGTTTGTTTTAAGTTTGGGGGTGTGTGTGTGGTAGTTTAAGTGAGTTATCCTTGTCTATCTAGTCGTGTTGTGCTGTGTGGTAGTCAAATTTAAGTTTGGGGGTAGTACTTCCTATGTGCGTATTTGTGTGTTTAATTTAGTTTTTGTGTGATTTAAGTATGTTTTTCTTTTCATTCAAAAAAAAAAATTTATTTATTTTTAGGATGTGTCCCTTGAGCATTGTTTTAATTTGATTTGAACTATAATCCATGGTCTATGATAATGACTTGTTCAAAGAGATTCTAACTCATGAGAAGTAGACAATTGTTGCTTAGTCTTTGTGCTTATCGTTTATTGGTTATTATTTTGCTTATGCGTCCTTTCACTTTCATGCACTTACCCATGAGTATTAAGCTAGTTGTATGCTTAGTGAAGGCTTTTATAACCGAATGCTTGTGAAAAATATCTATAAACTCTAGAACTCGTTTAAACATCACTCGAACCAAGGGGTCCAAATTTGTTATGTGTGAATTGATGGTCATGTGGTGAGTTGAGATGGAGCGTAAAACGCACTCACTCATGGACACATGCGTAAGAGAGATAGAGCGTAAAACGCACTCTCTTATATTTGTGATTAAAGAAAAAAAAATTATTTATTGTAAATTTTGCATGGGGTTGAGGTTGAGCGTAAAACGCACTCGCCCATATGAGCGTGCTTAAGGTTGAGATGGAGCATAAAATGCACTCACCTAGAGCCCTTGATTCTCAAAATTTTTGGAATTGTGATTTGTATACCTTTGTATTGAGTGATGTGTTAAGCATGTTGTTTTGGGGGTTTATTTTGATTATTTCATAAGGTAATGTGGTTGCAAGTTCATCCGAGCTTGGTTGGTTTAGTGCTATTGGGTACTCACACACACACAGAAGGGGCCTTAAGCAAAGTATGACTAGCTAACTGAAATTTTAGACTTGCAACACCTTGTTTGTTCTCTTGAGTTCTTTGTGTTGATGCCTTTGAGAAAATTGTCGGCTTATTAATTCATTGCTCAAGTTAGGTTATATTAGAAGTTTTTGAATTGTTTAGTTTAGGTTTCTTTTGCTTGAGGACAAGCAAAGATTTAAGTTTGGGGGTATTTGATGAGTGTATTTTATACACACAATTTGGGTACTTTTGGCCTTGATAATTTGCAAGTCTTTAGGTATTTTATGTGGTTTTTATGTATTTTTATCTTATTTCTACATAAATTAGTTTTTAGTTATTTTTACATGTTTTATGTTACTTTGATGCATTTTCATTATGTTTGTAGGAATTGAAATAAAGACCGCTCGGATCGTTGTTTGTATTGACTCAATATCCGTGCCTGGACGTCTGTGCCCGAATGGTAGTATGCTAGAAATTTGTGATTGGCGACGCTCGGTGCTTAATTTGATAACATTTGGTAGTTGGGCGTGCACGGCGTCGGAAAGCGTGCACGGCGCGCGGCGTCCGCCAAGCCACAAGGGCAAGCCCGTGCTTAGATATCCGTGCCCGAATGATAACACGGTGAAAATTTATGTTTGGCGATGCTCGGGGCTTAATTTGATGACATTTGGAAGTTGGGCGTGCACGGCGTTGGAAAGCGTGCACGGCGTGCGGCGTCGACCAAGCCGCGGGCACGGCGTGCGGCAGACGGGGCGCCAGCGTGTGGCCCAGGCGCTGGGCGCGGGCGCATGGGCGCGGCGTGCGGGCGCGGCGTGCGGGCGCGCGCTGGGCGTGCGGGCGTGTTGGCGCGCTGGGCGTGCGGGCGTGTGCGGCGAGCGCTGGGCGCTGGGCGCATGGGCGCGGCGTGCGGGCGCGCGGCGTGGGCGTGCGGCGTTTGTGCGCGCGGGGCCTCGGCAGCGGGCGTGGGCGTGCGGCCAGCGTGCGGCCCAGGCGCTAGGCGCGGGCGCGCGCGCTGGCGTGCGGGCGCGCGGCATGGGCGTGCGGCGTTGGGCGTGCGGCCAGCGTGCGGCCCAGGCGCTGGGCGCGGGCGCGCGCGCTGGCGTGCGGGCGCGCGCGGCGTGGGCGTGCGGCGTTGGGCGTGCGGCCAGTGTGCGGCCCAGGCGCTGGGCGCGGGCGCGCCAACGCCGTGCTGAGTGCGATCTGACACAGTTTTAGTGCGATCTGAGCTCCATTTTGTCAGATTTTTGCTAGGGTTTCTTGATGGAGGCTATATATAATCTCTTTTAAGCTTCATATCAGACATCTAGGGATAGGGAGGCTAGACTAAAACATCAAAATAGAGAGCAAAAGTGCTGCAATACAAGGAAAACTCAGCAAAAGCCAAAGAACTAAGAAGGAAAGGCTTGTCAAAGGGAAATCTAGAGAGAGGGAGGCTACAAAATACATCAACCAACAGTGCCCAAGGCTGCAAATCAAGCTGAATCAAGCCCAAAGCCAAGGAACTCAGTCAAGAGGAATTGCAAAGCTAAGGAGGAGAGCTAGAAATCTATAGCAACCAAAGGAACACCAGCTGAATAGCTTCAAAAGTGGTTTCATTTCTAGTTTCCCATCTCCTTTGTAATTCGAATTTGACAATGTATCAATTGAAAATGATGTTTATTGTAGCTATCATGAACTAACCTTCTATTCTAAGATTGCAATGGAACCCAACACTTAATTTGAATTGAATTCTCTCTCTATTGATTTTAGTTATGCATTTGTGAATTGATTGTCATAACCTTTGCTTCTAGATTAATTGCTTGGCCCGTAATTACCGTGGGAACCTATATGAACTTGACGAACGGATTATAGGTTGAGACCTAGTTATGATAACATGCGAGAGTATAGATTGTTGTGGGTTATTAATCGGATTAAGTGACGTGTGTCTTATTAATTATCTGCAATAATAGGTATCTTGATAGTAGTTGGGATAGATATATACCTAATTACCGCATGCAACCTATTGAGAATCTAGTCTTAATGACTTCCGAGGTGAAAGTTGGTAATGGAAGGGAGGATTAATTAGATTTGGTGACACGTGTCTATAAATCATTCCTGAAATTAGTCTCTTGATAGTGTATAGGATAGACATATACCTATGCACCGCTTAGGAAGATTCGTGATTGACCATCGACAGAGGCTCTTATGTAGTTTTGATTTCTCGGTTGTCAATTCGTATGCTATAATTGACTGAAAAGAGAGAGTTAGGAGATTTAAATGACGTGTTGGGGGAAATTGTAATCTTAGACCTTTCTATCTTGTTATTTTTACCGCATTTTACTCATTACTTAACTTGTGAACTCAACCAATCAACAAACAATCAAACCTTCATCGTTTAAATTAGATCAAATTGATATACGATTGGTACTTGGTTATTATTTGTCACAATTCCCTGTGGGTTCGACTCTTATCTTATCATATATTACTTGTGGGCCGTGTATACTTGCACGTGTGTGTTATCGATTGCGAAATCGACCAACAGTATCAGAGGATGGATTTGGAAGGCAGAAAGATAGAGATCAAGCAGGAGCCTCCTCTTTATAGGTTCAGCAATGACCCAAATTGGGTGGCGGGTGTAATCGAATTGCCGGTCGTCTTCACGACTGCTCTTCGACAAGTTGAAGTGACCTACAAATTTTTTGTGGTGCATGTGGATTCGACATACAACGCCATATTGGGGAGGCCGACATTGACGACTCTATAGGCGGTGACATTTATACCTTATTTCAAAATAAAGTTCCCCACACCAAATGGAATTGGTGAAGTTGCTGGGGATCTTGACTTAGTAAGGAGATGTTATCGAAATGCTTTAATCTCTTTTAGAGTAGGGGACAACAAGCAAAGACAGACCATGGCGATCGAGGTTGAGCCGTTTATCGAAGGAAGTATAGAACCCCTCTACCAGCCGAAGAGACAAAGGACATTGAGTTGATCCCGAAAAAGAAGGATAAGACGATAATGATCGGATCGGGTCTATGGGAGTCTTTTCGGACAAGTCTAATTAAGTTACTTTGGGTATATGCAGATATCTTTGCTTGGGTGCCCAGTGACATGCTTGGGATTGATGAGGATGTTGTTGTGCACAGACTAAATGTGGACCCCACTAGGAAATTAGTTTGACAGAAGAGGAGGATCTTCGCCCCAGAGCAGCAAAAGATTATCGATGATGAAGTGGCCAAACTATTAACGACTGATTTCATATTTGAGATTGATTATCCCGAATGGTTGGCGAACGTGGTGCTGATTTGGAAGAATAATGGAAAGTGGAGAATTTGTATTGACTACACGGATTTAAATAAGGCATGTCCAAAGGACTTCTATCCGCTCCCACACATCGACTAGTTGATTGATGCTACATCCGAGTATGCTTTGTTAAGTTTTATGGATGCCTTTTTGGGATACAACTAGATTTCGATGCACAAGGAGGATACCCGAAGACGACTTTTATCACACATTGGGCGATCTATGCTTACAGGAAGATGACCTTCGGACTGCTAAATGCCGGAGTGACATACCAGAGAATGATAAACTACGTGTTCCAAAAGCAGTTGAGCCGAAGTATGGAGGTATATGTAGATGACATGATCATCAAGAGGTTATATGTTCAGGAGCATCTGGATAATCTGGAGGATTGTTTCCAGAATATTAAGTATTATAACATTAGGCTGAACCTGACAAAGTGCACTTTTGGCCTCGGTTCAGGTAAGTTCCTTGGTTATCTGGTAAGCAAAAGGGGCATTGAGGCAAATTCGGAGAAGATTAAGGTTATTCTGGATATGAAGTCTCCTCAGACGTTTAAGGATGTACAACGGTTAACAGGTCAGATTACAACATTAAGGAGGTTCATGTCCAAGTCGGCAAAAAGGTGTTTGTCGTTTTTTGACACGCTGAAGGGGCCGAAGAACGAGAAAATATTTTAGTGGACTTCGGAGTGTGAGGATGCATTTTAGGGGATCAAAAGTTATTTATCATCGGCACCTCTTCTGATGAAGTTAGTTCCTTCGGAACCCTTATATCTTTATCTGACGATAAGTTCGTTGGCGGTTGGATCGGTGTTGGTTCGGGAGATGGGAGGAAAGAAATTCACTATTTACTATATTAATCATGCCCTTTGGGATGCGGAAACCAGATATCCGAATCTAGAGAAATTTGCTTATGCCTTGATAATAGCTAGTCGGAAGCTTCGACATTATTTTCAGGGTCGGTTAATAGTTATATATACAGATCAGCCTTTAAAGAAGATATTGAACAAACCGGATATATTGGGTCAACTTGCAGCTTGGGCTATGGAACTAACACAGTTTGTTTTGGAATATCATCCTCGGACGACAATTAAAGTTCAGGCCTTGGCCGACTTTGTGATGGAATGTTCTTTTTCTGAATCTGACTCTATTGATCAGGTAGAAGAAGTGGTAGGGTCGGTCTCAGATGTTTGACCGGTTCAGAGTTTGTGGACACTTTATGTGGATGGATCGTCTACTTCAGATGTTAGTAGTAGAGCAGGGGTAATTCTGATAAGTCCAGAGAGATTCAAGGTACAATAGGTTATCCGCTTCGGGTTTAAGGCGACCAACAACGAGACTGAGTATGAGACGATTCTAGCTGGTTTGCGGTTGGCTAAGAGTTTAGAAGTACAAAAGTTAATCATTTTTAGTGACTCTCAGTTGGTGGTTAAACAGATATCGGGGGGATATGAGGCCTGGGAGCAAGAATGACCAAGTATTTAGTCAAAGTCAGGGATTGACTCCACTATTTCAGTTCTTATGCTTTTCAAGGGGATGCTTTGGCCAAGTTAGCCACGACAGATGAAAATTCGTTTAGTGGGTCAGTTTATTTAGAGGTTTTGAGTTCACCAAGTATTCAGAGGTTAGAAGTAATGGTGGTGGAATGTTCAGACTGTTAGCTTACACCTTATATAAACTATCTTGCAGATGGTGTAATACCTTCGGATCGGATGCTAATAAAGAAGATAAAGTACAGGAGTTCAAACTTCGTACTTATCGATGGGGATTTATATCGACGTACATTTTTTTACCCCTGTTGAAGTGTTTGATTCTATCCAAAGCTGAAAACGTACTTCGGGAAGTTCATTAAGGAATTTATGAGGATCACATAGGAGCTAAGGTGTTGGCGTATAAAGTGCTTTGACAAGGTTATCATTGGCCGACGATCTTTCAGGAAGCTAAGGAGTATGTAAAGAAGTGTTTTAAATGCCAGTTGAATAACCCAATTCCTCATCAGCCGCCTGAAGAGTTATTCTCAGTCTTGTCCCCGATCCCATTCGCAGTTTGGGGGATTGATATCTTGGGATTGTTGCCAAAGGCGAAAGAGAAGGTCGGCTTTGTTGTAGTGGCTATCGATTACATGACCAAGTGGGTGGAAGCTAAACCCCTTCGGACAATCACAAAATAGGAATGCTTGAAATTTCTTAAGGAGTTCATGGTTTTTAGGTTTGGCATTCTGGTGGTCTTGGTGTTTGATAATGGGAGACAGTTCGTGGGTTCAAAGTTTGAAGAATTTATGAAGGACTTGGGTATTCAGCATCGGAAGACTTCAGTTGCACATCCACAGTCTAATGGCCGAGTAGAAGTCACTAATCGGACTCTGCTAAATAGGATTAAGAGGAGGTTAGACGAAGCCAAGGGAAGGTGGTTCGAAGAGTTGTTCAGTATTTTGTGGGCATATCGAACTACCCCTCGGACAACGACAGACAATTCACCGTTCAGGTTGGCTTATGGGACTAATGCCCTTATTCCGATCGAAATCGGGTCTCTTTCACTTCGGGTCAGCCAATTCAAGGAGTTATACAACGATGAAGGCCTTTGCCTTAATTTTGATTTGTTAGAGGAGGTTCGGGAGTAGGCCTTGGTAAGACTAGGAGTCTACTAGAGAACAACGACCAGATATTATAACAAAGGTGTAAAGCTAAGAAGGTTTGAAGTTGAAGATCTAGTTCTCCAAGAGGTGGAGGCGTCGGTGCCCCAGAACTTCGAAAAGCTAATGCCCAACTGGGAGGGACCCTATGAAGTTACAAAAGTGTCGAAGCCAGGTACTTATCGGCTTCGGGCAATGGATGGTTCAGAAGTTAAAAACATTTGGCATGCTGAGAGACTTAGTTAGTATTATCAGTAGTGCATGTTAAGTAGTTACCTTTTATGACTCTGTAAATTTTTCTAAGTTATTAATGAAATAAGTATTCAATTTTGCTTAAAAGTTTCATTGATTGTGAATGTTTGTACACTAGAAGTTGATTACATAAAAGGCATAACTAACAAAAGAGTTACAAAAAATTATCATTGTGGAGGAGGGTCATCTTCAGCTTCGGCCTCATCGTCTGAAGAGTCCAAGATGGAGGGATCAAGGCCGGCCTTGAGCAGTTTGGCTTTGTCCCTATCCCGAACACTTTGATAGCCGTCTCTGAACTATTTTATGACTTCTTTCGATAGTTCAGGAGATTTTCGATATTCTTGGCATATTTGCTGCTTGAGTGTCTCAGTCAGTGGGGGACCTAGAGCATATTAATCAGCGAACTCATTCTCCAGAATGTTGAAGGATTTAACCATCCCGCCAATCTTTTCGAGCGAGGTTTTGAGTTGCTCATGCATGGCTAGGTTCCCTTTCTTCAGTTATTCATTTTCCTTCTTTATTTCTTCGTGGTCGGCTAGGAGTATCCTTCGATGCTCTTCACCTTCGGAAGCTTCCTGTTTTACTGATGACAGTTTAGCCTGTAACTCCCGGTAGTGGAAAGCGGTATTAGTGTGTAAGATATTTTCTTTCTCGAGGCCAAACATTGCAGCCTGAGCCCTAAATTCAAGACGCTTGACTTCGGCCTCCAGTTCTTTTTCCCTTTCTGATATTTGGGAAAATCGGCATATGATTCGGGCAATTACGGCGGCAGATTGCAATTGAAGGGGATGGGAGTTAGATAGAGGATATAATAAGGGAATTTAGAGATGTGATTGAGTTAGAGATATTTACTCGGGCTTCATGCAGGAGTTGGCATATATGATCTCTTTGAGCCTCACATCCTCAAATCTTTTTTTGTCCCTGGGAAGGGTGAAGTGTTCAAAGAGTTTGTGAGAGAAGTCTTCGAGGTGTTCGAGCCATACCGTCATGGAGGCGCAAACCTCTCGGATTTGGTTGGAAGAAGTTAGAAACTATTAAGGAGAAGGGAGAGGAGTATCATCTTCAGAACATGGGGGAGGAGTTTGGTGTTCAGGAGAAGGTTTGGTATGAGGTTTTTTGGTTGGTGGTTTGGATGTAGGGTCATTGGATTCTTTTCTTTTTTGGGAAGGATTAGGGTTGGTTAGTTCGGTGGATTGGTTTGGGTTGGTGATGATAATTTGGATGGGTTCGGAGGTAGAAATGTCTTCGGGTCGGGAGGTGGGAGGTTTAGAAGGAATATTTTGTGATGGTTCGAGAGGGGTGTTCAAGGAAGACATCTTCTCCAAGCGTCTCCTTTTTACCTGCAGAAGGTGCTTCTTTCGGAGATGAACATGTCAAGTAGGCTTTTCTCAGTGAAGCCAGATGTGGGGATGATGGAGGAGGAGGCAAGTTATGCCATCGGGGCAGCTAAAATGGGATTTACCAAAAGGGGGCTTCGGCTGGTCGGTTGGTTTGGGGGGTTATCTCTTTATTGGTGGTTTGTATGTCCTCAAGGGGGGTTGTAGAGGCAAAAGGTTGGCTGATGTCTACAATCGGTGTTAGTTTGATGAGAGACACTGTGGGGAGCAAAGGATTGGGTTAAAACAAGAGATTATAATATTATATATGAAAGGGGGATTAGGGACTTACATTTGTGGTTAAACAACCAGGTCTGATTGGCAAGGAGGTTGATGTCTCATTCCTTTTGAGGAAGTTTGTCAACAAGCAACTTCAGTTCCTCGAGTCGACTTCAGGGAAGCTTGTTGAATATGATGTTGGCTCTAGATGCTTCGGCCCAGTCTGGAATTAGGTGGGTATCGGGCCCTCGGATGTAGAACCATAGTGAGTGTCACCCCTTGTTACTCGAAGGGGTCTTCATCAGGGGTCGTTTTTCTATTTGTTTGCTTTGTTATTTGTTTATCTGCCGAAATCCTGATTCTCGGGATCAACTCAAGGAGATCGGGATAAAGAAGAAATCGATGGTGAGGGTGATACCACATTCATGGCAAAAGGCGATGAAGGAAATGAGGTGGATATAGGAGTTCGGCACTAGTTGGGCGAAACCAACTCCTATGAAACCTAGTAGGGTGATAACGAAGGCATGAATGGGGAATCGAACCCCATATTTTAGGCAGAGAAGGAGATGGCAATCCACCCATCAGGGCGATGAAACATTCTATCGGTGGGAAGAGAGCAGCACGGAGCTCGTAGGTGGCCAGAATACGATATTGCTCCCGTATTTCGGCAAAGTTATAGGTGTCAATAGTGGAAATGGTGTTGATATGGGCATAGTTTTCTTCGTTGGAGTACTCTTTCTACATTTTTTTGATTTTGATCTCGACTTTAGAGGGGCCTGAAGGTTGGGAGGCTGAAAAGATAGTGGTGGTGATAGTCGTGGTTTCGGTGGTAACGACGGTGGTGGTGATGGGGATGGTTATCGTTGAGGTTGGAGTGGTGGCAGAGATTGGGGTGGAACTGATGGGGGTGTTTTCGGTGGAAGCAATAGTAGTTTCAGAGGTGATTAGGATAGTAGAAGTTGAGGTGTCTGAAGCAGCCATTGGAGAACAAGGAAATGGGATGATCAGAAGGGATTTTCGTCGGGAAAAAGTAAGGATTGCAGTAAGGGAGAGGAGATTGGAGGAGAGGCTTAGGTGATTTTGAAAATTTAGATATGGAAATATGGCAGTTATTTTTTGGGAGAAAGGGTTTTTGGAGTGATTGGCCTTTGAGCTTCGCACGACTTTCTGAATACGGCGCATTAATTGAGCAGAAAGGATGGTGCACGGGGGGGGGGGAGGGGGGTGGTACGGAAGCGTTGCCGACCTCGGCTTTTGTGCTTCTCCGTTTAATTATTGGGCTTTAAATGGTGATTCTTTTATTAAATGTCTCATTATAATAAAAGACTGGGGGCAATGTTGGAGCGTGTTTATTTGGGCTCGATGGATTTGGTGGACCATAGTCTACGTGGAGGAAGTTTTCCCACGTAAGAATCTGATTTGGACAGTGGGAGAATTTTAAGGAATCTAGGATTCCTAACTATATTTAATTTCTAACTCCTAAGGAAAGAGTCAGGATAGCATCCGACTTCCTTTCTTTAAGGAGATTCAGTTTTGTCCCATTAAGGTATCTATCTTAATAAGGAATTTTATTCCCATAGGGGGACGTGCATGGAGAAGAAGGTGTGATCACTATAAATACAAGGCAACACTATAATTTTAAGGTATCTCATTACTTTTAGCATTAAAGCTTTAAACCTCTATTGTTAACTTTTATTCAGCCTTTACTTATTCTCACACTAGAGCTATCCCCCGGCAGCTCAAGCCGTCAAATTTCTCCATGTGACTTCATTTCTGTGCAGGATTGGACGCGCAATTTGTTGATTAGACGCGTGGACGAATCTTGGCGTTAACAATTAGTATTAATATTACTAATAATAGTAATATTATTATTATTATTATTACTAATATATTAATATTAATATTAGTAGTAATCTCATATATTAATATTAATATAACTAATATTATATTATTACTATTATTAGTATTAATATTAATATGAATATTAATATTATTATTATTAATAATATTAATATTTATAATAATATTAATAATATTCATGCCTGCCGCTATGCTTCATGCATGCCTTAAAGTCTGCCTAAAAGCCTGTTGCTTGGCTATTTTCCCCAGCTACTATAAGCTGTAGCGGCAGATGCCCCCCATGCTGCTCACCCTTTGTACCTTAGTTTTTCTTTAGTTCCCCCCTACCGCTACAAGGTGTAGCGGCAATTGCAGAATGTTTTGGGCCAAAATGCCTTAGTTTTTTTTTTCACTTCATCTGCCGTTGGAGCTTGTTGCAGCAAATGCAGTGTGTATGCACCTTGATACTTCGTTTTTTTTTCACTTCCCCCAGTCGCTATAGGTTGTTGCGGCAAATGCAGTGTGTATGCACCTTGATACTTAGTTTTTTTTTCACTTCCCCCTGTCGCTCAATCTCACATCATTCATTCACATTACCTGTTACAATTATAAATTAATCTAAGCCAATCTCATTCACATAGCCATTACAATTATATCAACCAATCTCATTCATATAACTATTACAATTATATCAACCATTTCCTCAACTCTAAACCAATCTCATTCACATAACCATTATAATTATATCAATGTAAAAATTTAAAAATATTCACATAATCTTTTTTAGATCTACACAACCATTAAACATAACATTGTGAAGACATTAAAATTACCATTAAACATCTTCCATTAAAATTAAAACAATGTATAAATTTATATTGTTCCAAAACCAATCCAAAAAACATGTAATGAAATCTAAAAGATTTCCTATATCTCATCCACTAGAAGTAGTCTGGCTTGACGTCTAAATATTTTACACGCGATTCGGTATCTAAAGACCGTTACATCTTCTATGGACCAATTCTCTTTGCGCACATCAACACTGCCCCTAACTAAATAGTCGATATACTTACAAACTAAAATCGTACAGTCTGATGAGTTATGTTGCATAGGTCGAGTCTTTGGTACATGCACGCGGGGACCAGAAGTGGGCCACTCACGCATCGGATCACCAACTCACAAACATAATTGTATCAATTTTACCTACATATATAAAGTAGTTGGTTACTAATAAGTAAAATGTTTGGCATTTATAGAAGTACAATATCAATTACTACACATACCGCTACGTCAACGAATTCTTTGTACATGTCCTTGATCTTCATATACTTGGTATCACTGTAGAGCGGGTCAAGGGTGATGACTACCCATTTCGCGACCGAGAATATCATCAAGATAAAATGACTATTATCCAGATTACACACTGACATGAAGATATAATCGCATTCGTGTAAAGGCGAGCCCACATCTGAGTACACATAGGGTTGGTAGAAAGTTACCGCACGATTTTCCTCCGTAGAGGGCACACACTTCTACCAAGATGCATGAAGAATGACCCAATAAAAGCAAATCAGGTCCACCTTTTAATTTCTCACGTCATGTAGTAGTCCTCTCTATCCCACAGTAACAATATGTATGCGTCCAGGACATGCTCGAAAATCTAGGCACCAGAGCATAAGGCGCAAAATTCGTTGTGGTGTAACGTATACTACTTTTGAGGATGTGATACATGAAATATTTCTTGATCCACCACCGCGTCCCCAAACATTTGGTTATTTATGAACGCCACCTTGTGCTTCCTCAGGTTTTTGGTTGGGCACCCTTTCCGTCCATAAGAAATGTGCCCTCCCACTTCATGTACTTGAAGGTCCTCGTCCCCTATAAAGTTAGAAGAACCCTCAAAATTAGTTGAAGGAACATAGGCCTGGGTGGTGAGGATATAGTTCTCTTGTAGTGCAAAATCAGTTGGCTTCCCTCGCTCTTCCTTGAATTGGGAGAATTGGGAGTGAAATCCTTCACCATTAGGACCCCTAGCCGAGGTACCTTTTTCCCCCTTACATCAAAGTTTTATACACCGTAATGGTGGTCCCATCCCTGTTTCTCCAGAATATACTCGGGAACCATTTGGATATTTGTAAAACACTTATCAAGTAAGGACTTTGCACTCTTAACCTATCAACAGGTCATAAACACAACTACTAGCAACAATAAATAAGATGAATAAGTAAATTTGTAGATAGTAGAATGCCAAAAAGTTAAACTGAATGATGTTTGTGTACCATGTTAATTAGATGATGCTGGTTGTAAACGGCCCGAGGCTTATGAGTAGGGTCTTGGTCCCCTTCCGGTCGAGGTTGATGCAGTTTTCTACGCGTAATTCTCCCATACCGGTATTCGTCAATGGTCACGTAGTTAGAAATCTCGTATTGTTATCTTTCGAGATGATCCATGTAAGCCTCCCAATACCCGATGTACCCACGCCTCAAAGCCATGCAATCATCGACATCAAACCTATGTTCTTTGGGCTTTCTTAGGTCATCATGATTTTTGGCCGGAGAGGGTATACCTAAAAGGAACCCAAATAGTCTCATTATCCGGTCCGACATCTGATATTCCACGATATCAAAGTGGATCAAGGGGACCCTACCCCAGCACAACAACCTTTTTTCAAAATTAAATGCATTCATATTATCATCTCATCCCATGTAAGGGCGCCAAACTAAATGCCACAAAGGCTGGACATCTAACTCCTCTCGGTAAAATGTTAGATGGTGGTGGGGACTGTCTCGTCTGTTAAGGTAACTGTGGGTTGCAGAATATGCCCACGCTATGGCCCTGGGTAACCAAGCCTCTGATTGTGGTCGGCCTTCCAACTATTAAAGGCTTAGAGGCCCAAACTTGTAACAGTATTACACAACCATTAATATATTTCACCCTTTTCCTACTGGCCGTATAAAACCCTATACAAATACACTAATAGAGCTGCACCCCAAGAATACATTACACAATCTTCAGCGTTGGCTATAAAATACATATACTTTGGGTGAACAGTATTCTTGGACCTAGTAGGGAACAATATTGCCCCACACAACCAAAGAATGTAGGCCTTTGTGTATTGGCCTAAAATTTCTTCACTTGCTCTAGAAGGACAATTATTAAAATGTTCGTGCAACCACACCAATGAAATAGAACCTCGTTTTTTCGATTGCTGATATTCAGCAGCTAGTTCAGCACCAAAATATTCCTGAAAATGAGACACTGGTGTCAAATAGGGGACAAGTTAAGGGTTTGCCCACCACCGACAACCCAAAAATAAAGTGGACATCCTCTAAGTTTATTGTTATTTTCCCACAACTTACGTGAAAACTATTGGTCTTCGACCGCCATCTCTCCACCATGGCAGATACGAGACCAATGTTAGTTTGGTGTACAACTGTTATGTGTTTAGAAACCCCAAAACCACATTTATCTAGAAACGTTTTTTAGGCTTTTGTTAAGTTTCATTGATCGTATTTTTGTTCAGTTAATTGACTTGAGATTAGCTTTCCCCTATCTCTACCGTGATCTACGTCATCAGACACGTGATTTTGTTAGTCATACAAAACACTTTGGTCAATTGGTCCACAATTTCAATTGTCCATCTTTTACCTAAAAATAACATAAAACCATTTTGTACCAATTTAACAACTATGTAACACAATTATATCCCAATCATCAGAAAATGACCAATTACAAAGTTTGTCTAGTCATTATTACTCCTAATATATCATCACATGCATATATTGTCCCCAAAACATAACTCACTAATTTAACAATCATAAGACACAAATATATCCCAATTATTATCCACTACCATTTAACAAGAAAAAACTTATAACTTGTATATACGTACTATTTCACCACATAATAACATGCATATATTTAGCTAAAGACATAACTCACTAATTTTCACCAAAATTCACATGCATATATATATATATATATATATATACATGGTTGCTAATTTTCTCTAAAAGTTCACATGAATGCCTAAAATAAATTTATTAAAATAAATCATAATATTTGTTTATTTTTAAAAATAAAATCGGTAGAAATAATCTTACAAATCTTTTTGTTAGACTTAGGGATGTAAACGAGTCGAATCTTAGTGAATACCCTCACGCTCAGATTCGACTCAACTCGAAAAAATTGAGCTCGAATTCGACTCGGATTCGATAAGGAATTTATAATTTTGCGTTAGATTTTACTCGGATCATTACTCAAACCTACTCGACTCGTAAGTACTCGACTCGTTTACAAAGCGAGTTACTCATGAGCCTTCAAAACGAGTTTCGAATATGAACTATTTCACTTAAAACTGAACCACTACATACTAAATTAATTACTAAACTAATGTTTATAGATGAAAAAATTTCACTTTTATTTATGTAAAGAGATTATAAAGAATGTAATACAAATTGACAATCACAACTCATTGTTCTATTTAAGTACAAGCTTACATAATTACATACTATACTTTATAAATTACAAAAGTTGGTACAAATATCACATATTTAGCTTCAAGTTTGGATCAAACCAGTATCCGAGTATGATCCATCAAGCAAGTATCGAGTATGGTTCATGAAAAAGTGCAGTACTCGAACCCTAATCTGAGCGAACATCGGTATGCTCGAATTCGACTCGTGTATCATTAAATGAAAAATGAGTATGGATCGGATTCAACTCAGATCAATTTTAAATTTGAGTTTTGGATCATATTTTTGAGTCGATCGCGAGTCGACCAACGAGCAACTCGGCTCGGCTTACACCCCTAGTTAGAATAAAAACTTTGTTGCTAAAAATTTGTAGAAACTTGGTTGCGGCAAGACCTTCTTTCCTCTTCTTACTCTCTTATTTTGGTTGCCTGCGAACTGTTAATGTGAGTAACTTTTGGTTGCCTGCGAACTATTAAGGAAAGTAACTTGCGGCTAGATCTGAAATTGTTAGAGGGAAGGAGGTTGCTGCTAGAGCCTCTAGCGGTGGACATTCAAGGGCATTTTGGTATAAGGCTACTGATTAATAGATGGCATGTTGGTAAAATAAGTAGGTTTCCGCCAAAGCTTATAGCGGCAGGCAACGAATGAGGGCATTGACGGGTATTTTGGTATTTAACTGTGCCGCTATAAGGGATGTTATTGCCACTAGAGGCTCTAGCGGCAGGGGAAAAATTGGGTTTAATCTCAGCCTTTTATTATCGAGATCAACAGCTAGGGTCATGGTTGCTGGAATAATGTCTATGGCAACCGGTTACCACGGATAGGGACCATATATATATAGAGAGAGAGAGAGAGAATGCAAAGATCAAGAGCAGAACTCTTAAAAAGCATAACTAGCAGAACTACTTTTAGTGACGGACAGATGACGATTTTCTCCGTCGCCATAGGTCCTGTCTGTCGCCATAGCTTTTAACGACGGACAACATATAGTGTCGCTAAAAGCTATGGTGACAGACAGGACCTATGGCGATGGACAAAACCGTCGTCTGTCCGTCGCTAAAAGTAGTTATGCTAGTTATGCTCTTTAAGAGTTATGCTCTTGATCCGCCCTGTATATATATACATATATACAAATACAAATATATATATATATATATATATATATATATATATATAGGGTATACACTATCTCTACCATACAATACTAGATCGAATGGGCAGGATTAATCAGCGTCTACTAGCGGACGGATTAATTATAAGATTTGGACTAATTTACACCCCCCAATTAGTCATAAGCAATACAATGATTAACTAGGGTTTAGAGTTTATTAACTTGGGTTTAAGGTTTAGTGTTTACTACTTAGGACTTAGGGTTTATTAACTATAGTTTAGGATTTATTAACTAGGATTTAGGGTTTACTATTTAGGGTTTAGTGTAAGACCCCGACTTATGAAATTATTAACATAATTTATTGAAACACATCATTTTATATTTAATTTTTTTATCAATAAAAGAGGAAAAAAAATAATTTTTTTAGAAGAGCAGCCCGTGTGGGGGGCTAAAGGCTGATATTAGAAATATGGGGGGAAGAGAGAGTTATTGGGAGACAAAAGGAAGGAGTATACTTCCAAAGTTTTCCTCTAATCTCTCATTTCTTTATCTCTCACATGGATTAAATTATGGTTGTGGGACATGAGAGTGATTGGCTGAAGCAAACAATCAGCATCTCCATTTCTCATTTTCCCCCCAAAAACTTCACTTTCAGAAAGAAAGAAAAAAGAGAGAGAGGATTTGCAGAAGAATGAAGAAGGAGAAAGAAAGAAGAAATTAATAAGGGTATGTTTTAATTTATACTTTGATTTTCATACATGGTTATTAAGTTTCATGAAATTTATGGAAAGATGACATGTTATGCTTACTTGTAATGGATTAAACTTGTATAAATAAGAATTAAACAAGAGAAATCAAGAAATCAAATGAAGATTAAAATTTAGAAATTTTTAGAAAGTTAGTTTGCTACCTATTTTTATAAAATCTATATCTTGTGATATATAAGGAATTAAAATGTGATCTTTATGTCTAAAAATAGCTTTGTAAGTCAGCTACTCACAGAATTAAGAATCACTAAAAAATTCTGAGCAAATGATTTATAGTGATTTTTTGAGTCAGACTAGTTTGGAGAAAAACTCTGCTGCCAAAATTTGGAAAAATCAGTTTTTATAGGTCTATTGCGTGGGTTATACTCTTAATCCGATCATTGGATCGTTATAAATTTTGGATATGTTATACATATTTAAGCTGAGAATATTTTCACCAATTTTGAATCGTTAAAGATTTACGGTGATTTGTTATGATTTTTCTAGCGAGACAGAGTAAAGCTGAAACGCAGAAAATGACAATTTTTGCTACTGTTTTTGCAAAATTAATATAAAATTATGTGTTTTGAATTTGAAGATGGTATAAAAATCAAAGTTATAGATATGGAAGTTATGAAGGTGTAGAAAAAAAGAATGAAGTTAAAATTCATTACAAATTCTGTTCTATGAATGATTTAGTAAAGGTGACTAGATTTTTGTAACAATCTGACCTTATTTGAAAAAGTTAAATTTTATTCTGATCGAAGAAGGGGTTGAAGTCATGGCCTAGATGAGGTTAAAGTAGACTATAAAAACTTTAATTTGACTCAAGAATGAACGCAAATAGATAAGTAACGAAAGAGTTATGATAAAAACAAAAACAGTGTTTTGTTAAAGTAAAATTGTGAAAACGAGTTTTATAACTTGGTTTAATTTCTTATAATTTTCATTCTAAATATTAAGGTGTTAAATTGATATAATGATAAAGTTAAGGATGATATGTGTAAGTTATAAGAGTATGTCGGGGAATATTCGTAGTGTCGGCGAATATTCGTTTTGTCGGGAATATTAGGTAAAAGTACGACGGCGCCGATACAACCAATCATTGGTGGGCCCTACAACGAAATATTGTTGGATGCAGAAAACGACAGAAATAACCTTTCTAATAAAAATTATCAACGGTACAATCACTTTATCTGTTTAAATACCCGGTGATAAAAGTATAGTAGTATGCAATATTCTACAGTGACACACAACATTCTACAGTATCATACAGTATTGTACAGTACTTCATATTATTGATTCAATAATTGTTACAGTAGCAACTGCATAATATTTCATATTATTGAACTCTATAATTAGCACAGTAGCAACTGCACATTATTTCATATTATTAAATCAATAATTGTCACGACACAATAACTCATATTATTTGATATGATATAATTAGACCAGTTGGCAGTATTGTGAGTGTATAATAATAATTGTGAATAATTGTTGAAAGATGGAAAAGGTTAATAATTGATGAATAAAAGGTGTTATGTTTGTTCAATTATTTTCTTTTTACAAAAGTAAGTTTGGCAGGATTTACCGACACTCTATTTTTCCTAAAGTAGTAGTCTAGACCACAACTCTATTAACAAACAAATTTTGTTAAAACTGTGTAAAAGTTGGTTTAATTTCCTCTGTGGGACCACAAATTCTACTACCAACATTTTTATATAGCTCATTTGGTTATTTTGTCAAAGCATGTATGCTAGTTGTCTCCACAATTTTTAGTATAAATAGATTGCTTAGTTGAGCAATGAAAAACACACCATCACTACACCAAAAATATAAAATTCTTCTACTACAATATTATGAGTATAATATTATGAGTATTTCTTTTGAGTGTAAGGTTACTCAAAGTGTTGATAAAGAGTACAAACATTGTTCAGGTTGATCAATTTCATAGAAAGTAGCATCTAGTCACGTGCTAAGGTAAGGGATATCATTTTTCTTTCATATTCCTATATTATGGTAAGAAATTATTATTGTTTCTCCAGTCTTATCATTAAATGGTGAAAATTCTCGAAAATGATTAAAATATCTTTAATAGTTTGTGTTTCATCTAATATTTTTACCTGAATCTTACTATTAAATTTTAATTGTGATATTAGAAATGTGAAGCTTATATTTTCTTGAATTTTATATTCAATCAAGAACTCAACTCGATTTTTTGGATATCGTGTTGACAATTTAGACTCTGAATGGATTAAATTGAAAATAATTAATGTTTATGCTATATTTATTTATGCTGATTATTTCTGTCAATTCATCATATTATTGTTATTTGTACTAATCATCAAGATTAAGTTGTTGCGAATGTTTTTGGCCTGGGTGCAAAGACATTATAATTGTTGGGTATAAAGAGCCTGTGTGGCAAGGATATGTAGTAAAAGTTCTCTTCGGCTAGGGATGCAAAGATGAACTGTTGATTGGTATGATCATGACCATTTGTGTTATAATTTACTGTTTTTGGCCCATAGTGCATAAACAGTATGATTGTTGAGTGCCTTTAGCCTGTGTGGCAAGGATACGTGGTGAAAAGTCATCTTTGCCTGTAGTGCAAAGATAGACTTTTGATTAACATGATCATGATCATTTATGTTACAATTTACTATTTTTAGCCCATAATGCATAAACAGTATGATTGTTAAGTGTCTTTAGCCTGTATAGCAAGTAGGACTGAGGAAAAAATTGGTAAAACCGAATAATCGAATAAAATCGAATTTTTTTAACCGAAATATTTCGGTTATTCGGTTATTTTTTGCAATTCAGTTATATCCATTTTAATATTCGATTTTCGGGTTCAGGTTTGGTTTTTGAGTTTGTGTTATTCGGTTAACCGAATAACCGAATAAGTATTAAAAAAAATTAAGCCTGCTCTGCCACCCATTTTCTCTTAATAGGTGTATTAATTAATTTTCTTACGTGGCAAGCTAGTTCATCTTTTCGGGACACGTGTGAACACCTCATTACATGCAGAAAAAGCCTTCAGCTAGCTTCACCTTCTTTATTTCTTAGCCATTTTATAAAAATTCCAAACAAGCTCTTAAAATTTTTGTGAGGTCGTCCCAAAGGCTAAAACTATCAGCAAATTCCAAGTTGGTCAATGAGTTGGCTGATGCCAAGCTATCAGTAAAGCGATTTATGCAGGATTTTGAAAAAGAGTGGAAGGCCAGAAAGTTAATTGAGGAAGTATGCGATGAACTTGCTAAGGAAATTGGAGAAGACAAAGCTGAAGTGGAAGCACTGAAGAGAGAATCCTTGAAATTGCGGAAGATATTTTCTTATAATTCGGTTAATTGTTCGGATACTAAAAGTACATCAATTACAGTTTTTGGTTATAACCGAATAGCTGATTCAGTTCAGTTATAACCGAATGATCAGCCCTAGTGGCAAGGATACGTGATGAAAAGTACTCTTTGGCCCGTAGTGCAAAGATGAATTGTTGATTTACATACACGATCATGACCATTGGCGTTACAAATAAATATCTTTGGCCTGGGGTACAAAGATGAATTGTTAATTGGCATGATCATGACCATTGGTGTTACAAATAAATATCTTTGGCCTGGGTGCAAAGATGAATTGATTGGCACGATTATGAACAGGAACTGTGAATTTGTATAACCATGATTTTTGGTGTTATAGGTAAAGAAAGGTAGTGAAAGTTCTCTTTGTACTGGGTGCAAAGAAGAACTATTGATCGGTGTTACAGGGATAAAGTATTGATGTTGAATTTTTAAATTGGAGAAGATAATACACATTATGATCCATTTGACTCTTTTAATGGATTATTCATTCCGCTGTAGATATTTATTGAAAACTGATATCATCTACCATATGTTCTAAATATCTGATTAATTACTGTTGAAGGCTATTGATAATTTATTTATCTTAGTCATGATATTCTTTATTGGGCTATTTATACTCACCATTTTGCTTCACAATTCCTTTCAGGAAATAAGAGTGTAACTAGGGCTAGCAGGGAGAACAGGGGTGTAGAGTGATGTTTCGAATTAGTGGCTATCCTCATCAAGTTATAGAATAGTGTGGCATAATAATTGTACTGAGAACTTAAAGTGTACGTGTTGTCGTATTTTTCATGACATTATAATAGTTGTAAATAAGAAAATTTATATTTGTAGTATGTATTTTGGCAACTCAAATTAGGTGGTAAAGACCTGAATTTGAGGGCGTCACATTTAGAGTTTATTGTTTAGTATTTATTTAGTAGGATATAGGATTTTTTATTATTTAATTTATTAAATATATAATTATTAACTAATATTTTAATGTAATATTAATATATAGTTTCAATCCTTCCTATATCCTAGATCTATAATATGTATAAGTGGGTTTATAAGAGTATCTGATCCCCATCCGCTAGTATTACTAGCGACTAGCGGATGGTTTAATGTAATGTTATTGTACAGTTCAAATTAAGGACATATTTGTAACTAGGACATCCGCTATTATTAATAGCGGAATCTGCTACTAATAGTAGCGGACGTCGGGTATAATTTTTAAATCTAGACCATTTTAAATTAAAATGGATGGTATATGATCTATTTACCCAAAGTAGTCCATAGCAAATAATTGGTATGAATAATGCCCCTATATATATATATATAGAGAGAGAGAGAGATAGAAGTGATCCATAACTTGCGTTAGTTATGGGCACTATTCCAGCTAGCCCATCTCATGTCGTCCAATGAAAGATCTAAGGGCCTATATTAACTAAGACAGGGCCCGACCGCTACTCTCTCTTACGACCAGCCAAATTCTTTTATGTTGGCCGCTACTCGGCATGTCCAGGTCCATGGCTAAACAAAGATCAAATGTCTCAACATAAGGTACGCCCCGTTTGATCTTATATTAATATCAAATGCACAAACATATTTGGACACAACATCATGCATGTTCTGCACGAGCATAGGGGGAAGCCTACATCTTTATTCCTAGGTGCCTAATCTCGGTAAGTGATCTGGCCCATGAATTTTTTTTGACAGAATCTCCCCTAAAACACGGACTATCCGCAAACGCATGGGCATGCATATATGACCATTTATAGGTCCCCAAGGCACAACACAAGAAATAGGCATAATATACAATTTTTTATATTTTAAAATTCCAATATAAATCAAACGAAGGCGAATAATAGCAATAAAAATATGTAAAAAATGGGAAACTCGCATAAGAAGCCAATTCCCACATTAAAACAGACATTTTTTTACCAAAAATGTGCGCCAAAAAATGCCCTCAGATCATGAAAATTTTTGTATCTACGTGTCCAGCATATTAAAATACATGCATGCATCAAAACGGAATATTTTTATCGAGTCATTAGAGCATACATTTTTGATACATTACGTTCTAACTAACTAGCATCCATAACACAACGAAATGGAATCAAAAACACGTAAAAGGTATGTGAATAAGTTACATGTGAATAAACAAACGAATGTACGAAATAAGAAATAGCAGAATCGAACCTTAAGGAGTATAATGCACGAGAGTACACGTGAAAATGCAAGAGAATATGAAAAAGGAGAATCAAGAGAACACAAAAAGAATGAAAAGGAAAATCTACCCAGTGGGGTATATCCACTGCAGGTAGCCGCATATGCACCTGCGGCCAAACCCAGTCGGCCTCACTCTTATTTTGGTGCACATCAGGTCAAAGCGCGTCTTTTTCGATCCAAATAGGTGTAACCACGAAGAAAAAGGCATTTTTGAAGCCTAAAAACGTCATTTTCGGGCAATAACGGTCACGAGAATCTGAAATCTGATATCAATGGGTCTTAAGATACCAATTGATGAAAAATGATAAAAGAAATCAAAAATGAGAAAAATGGTAAAAGACAGATCAAATATGAGAAAAGATAGACAAACACTAAAGAAGGTGTGTCTTCTTGTGATTAAACGACATTAAATCCGTTGGGGACGAGACTCACCAAAAAGTGTCAGGGACGAGACATGGTGATCAAACCCGTTGAGGATGAGACTCAACAAAAAAAGTGTCAAGGACGAGACCTGGTGATTAAATCCATTGGGGACGAGACTCAACAAAAAGTGTTAGGGACGAGACTCAACAAAAAGGTGTTAGGGACGAGACCTGGTGATCAAATTCGTTAGGGACGAGACTCAACAAAAAAGTGTCAGGGACGAGACCTGGTGATCAAATCCGTTGGGGACGAGACTCAACAAAAAGATGTCAGGGACGAGACCTAGTGATCAAATCCGTTGGGGACGAGACTCAACAAAAAGATGTCAGGGACGAGACCTGGTGATTAAATCTATTGGGGACGAGACTCAACAAAAAAAGTGTCAGGGACGAGACTTGGTGATTAAACCCGTTGGGGATGAGACTCAACAAAAGCGTCGGGGACAAGACCTGATGATATGCCCGTTGAGGACAAGACTCAATAAAGGAATCGGGGGCAAGACCCGGTAATGTCAATACCATGACAATTTTCCTCAGCGAAGCAACGTAATAGTAAAGTTTAAAGCATTTCGCACCATTGCATTATTTGATAATTGACTTGCATCCTTTTATACGATTATCTTGCATTGTCAATATATCTTGTCATGAATTGGATGTCTATATATCTTTGTCATGTTCATTTCATTGCATTGCATAAATATTACAAAGAGGGGCATCTGTAGGCACCTGAAATTTTGCATATATTTTCTAACCCTGGCAGGAGGGAAAAAGAATCATTCCAGCCAGAGGACGAGACATCCGAACAGAGGATTTTGAGGCTTAGATCAAAGTACAAGAAGTCATCATTGCGACCGTGGAGTGACAAACTACTTAAGGCATGACGGTTGACTAATTGACATCTATGGAAAGATCCATTTCTGCATTTTACTTTATCTTCCTGAATCCGAAATTGGTCAAACCTTATGTCATTGTGTAGCACTCAGAAAGAGCTTTCCGGAATGGTATGACACGTCTCCTAACTCTTCCCGGACTGAATTACAAACATTTCAACGAACAAGACAAAAACTGACTGCACAACACGAAAACCGAGACAAGTGGGCCCCACCTGAGAGGGATCTAACTTACGAAGAAATCCCTGTACAGATAATTGATAGGCCGCTAGAGAGAGTAGCGGCCAACATAAAAGAATTTGGCTGGTCGTAAGAGAGAGTAGCGGTCAGACCCAGTCTTAGTTAATATAGGTCCTTAAATTTTTCATTGGACGACAGAAGATGAGTTAGCTAGAATAGTGTTCATAGCTAACGCAAGCTATGAATCACTTCTCATATATATATATATGAAAGCTTTTAATAGTAAAGCTAAGAAATTAAAGAATAAAAAGAAAATATAGTTCCCCAAATTAAATTTACAACTTTTATCTACTTTGTTGGTAAATTTCTTAAAGTAACTATGGGCAATATAAATCTTTTAATTAATTTCTCTGCCCTTCTTTTAATATAGCTTTTATTTATAGTTAATACTCATCTATCTAGTAATTGTGCTTACTATATTTATAGTTAATACTTACACATCTAGTAACTACGGGCAATATAAATCTTTTAAGGTCTCTTAATTTTGTTTCTCTCTCCCAAATCATAGCCATTCTTTCTCCCGTCTCTGTATCAATCAATATTTATTAGATTCCCACTGGATGAGTTATTTATTGTTAATGTTCCTATCCATAACGAGACTTCGGACTTGCACAAGTAAAACCAACAGTCGCGGTAGAAAAAATATTTCAAGCATGAGAAGGTTTTAAGAATTAAATAGAGAAAGAGTCATTAATTAATTTCTACCTCGGGCAAAGGAAAAATGAGGTCTAAATAATTGGCTAAATTTAGATGACCATAAAGGATTTTGTCAAAATTTTACATCATCACTTTTTATAAATTCTTAAATAAAATCATCTTTTTAAAAAATATATATAATTTAAAAATGTAGATACTCCCTCCTTTCTCAAAAAAATAAATAAAGTATTTGCATACATATTAAGAAAAGTAAAAATAAAAAAAAATTTAATTTATCTTTAGAGGTCTAACAAAATTATATAAAATGATGAATATTTTTATTTATTTTATACTAATAAATTTTATTAAATAATATATTTATCTTTTACTTGATATATTTTATGAAATTTAAACACTTAGTTATCTTTTCGGAGACCGAGCACTAATATTTAGTAGGACGAATGGAATATCTTTTATGACGTCTCCTAGAAGAAGGTGTACACATCAGTAAGAATAGAAGGTAGGGTTTGAGTAAGACTGGTGGCTGGTACACCAAAAAAGAAGAAGGGAGTCTTCTCTTGTTATCTGGCTGGCAGTTGGAGCAGCTGTCTCCAACTTGTTTGACCAGAAAGCGACGTGCATCCAACTCACATTCCTTTATTTCTCTCTCCTCTGTATTGTGCAGAAATTACAGACTAATAAACACATGCTTGCTGCCTAACACCTTTATTTTTTACTACCCCACAACTTTTCTGTAGGCCCATCTCCCAGTTTAGAATGGTTAGGGTTTTCCATTATTCGGGCTCGATTAAGATAAAGTTATTACACTTCATATTATTATAAAGATTTATAATTTTTTATTATATTAATTATAACAAATATTTTTTTCGTCTTTAAAAGAATGATTTAATGTTATGTTTAGAATGAAAAAATAAAATTGAAGAATGATGGAATGATTTTTAAACATTTTAAGTGTATGTTTAATTGTTAGTGATAGTTGGTGGTGTAATATGATGACAAAATTATCACATATATTCATTCTATTAAAATAAATATTATTTTATCACTTCTCACATGAAATAGAATCAAAGGAATGAAATAATTTTTCATTCCGTTGAAATGATTTATCTTCTAAAATAATCATCAAATACACTATTTTTCATTCTCATTCACTCTTTCATTCTATTCACTTCATTCAAACGTGGCATAAGTGACAAAAGACTTGTCCCCAAAAGCATGTCTAATGTGCATAAGTCATCAACCGATAAAATTTGAAATTAACTAATTTATCATTGACCATATTACATCTTAGCCAAACAATAAATTAATCACATCATAAGTGAATGACTTAAATTAATTCTCTTTCTCTCTCCATACCCAAGAGTCAATATCAATTATCAATACAAGGGTAAAATAAAGAGTTGATATATGCACATCTTAAAGTGATAGCTTGCACACCCAAATATGTTAAAGAAAATACATTATCCTTAATATATATAAAATCAATTAATCCTTTAATATTTATCCACTTTACCTTAATTTTGTTATACATTACATTTATAAGATATAAGGTGTATACACTTGGTCAAAACTTAATTTTCAATCGTATATTGAGTTAAACTTGTTATCTTTTTACAGTTTTATTTAATAGCATTCTTTTACATTGAGATATTTTATAATATAATTTATTAAAAATTTGAATTAAACATTGGAACACATAAAATATTAAAAAATAAAAAAGATTTATCAAGGTAAACCTTTCTTCTTATTAAGAGATCAACATGATGCATAATTTAGCTTACTATTTTATTAAAGTAATTACCCAAAATAAAATTCATTCGTCCATCTAATTCAAAAGATTTTATTTTGACTTGAAATAAATTTATAAAATTTAAAATTCAAAGAAAATAAAAAATTATTTAGTTGATAAACTTTTAGATATTACAAACTTTTTTTAAAAAAAAAATCAATTAAAATAAATAAGTGATAAATATGTTGATTGACTTCTCATTAATTACGGGTAATATAATCTCTTTGATATATAAGGGTGTGCAACAATTAATTTAGGGTGTGCATATATCACTGTCCAAAATGAAAAGTAAATTTATACTTGATCACTTCTTTTATTTAACTACCTTAATTTGTGTGAAATTTGTTCTTAAGCTATTCTTTTACGGACGTACGGAGGGAATATTACATTTGTATTGATTCACAAACAGAACACTTGAGTTAAAATGCAATATTTGCTATAACTAATGCAACGAAATATTATAAAAGTTTAGAGTTCCATTATGTATTGTGGAATTTTCTGCAGACTTACGATTACGACATACATCAATTCATGGGATTGGGTAAAATTATAATATATATCAATAAAATACTATCACTAATAGTTATTCAAGTAACCAATAAAAAAAAGATCGATATATAAAGTTGCAAGATAATTTATTTTTCAAATTTTTATTATAGAATGTAGTGACAATTTCACCTTAACCAAACTTCGCATTATTCGTACTAGTAATTGAATCCGTTTCTATCAAGTAAGGTTTAAATAATAAATAATGAATAATACTAGGGATCTTAAATTTAATTACTATCAAATAACATGATATTGGATATTTTTAATAATAATGTATGATATGACAAATCACATGAGATCTATTCGATCAATGTAATGATGACATATTATTTGAGATATTTTTTGAGACCAAAGTTTTGAGATTCCTAGCATTACTTTTGAATAATATTTGCCAAGTTTTATATATTTAGTGAGTTTAAGGAAAAAATAATTTCTTTATCATGCTATTATCCTTGGAAAATGATATTCTTTATCCTTGGAAAATGATATTCTTACTTTTAGTTTTTGTTGATTATTTAATATTAAATTTTGTATAAAAAACATTTAAGTATATTTTATCAAATAAATTTTTAAGTGATAAATTTTAGCCTTTAAAGTTCAATATCGAATAAAATAGAGCATCACTAAAAAAAAAATTCTAAACGCATCTTATACAAATGTCAATAACATTATGTGTGTGTATGTGTGTGTGTGTATATATATATATATATATATATATATAAAATAATAATAATAAATAAATAAATAAAAAGGGATCTTATTTCATGATAGAAAGAGAATAATTTAAAACGTTGACAAATTTAATAAATTTAAGTTTTACAATTTAGAGTACAGTTGTCTCTTTTTGGGCCCGAAATTACAGAGTTGACAGCTTGAGAACTTGTACCATAAAAGTTCACCAGGCCTTCATCCCAAGCCCAGCCTGTTGCGTAAAGGCCTTCTAAGTTAGTACAGATATGAGTCATATGACGAGTCTTGTATTGTACTTGTACAAACTTAAGCCATCAGAATCGTTCTTTTGTTATATTTACATGCAAATGTAAAGGCCTAAAATGTCACACCACCTTTGCATGGATATACATTGCAGATTGCATATTCATCAGAAGTAGTATATACTGGGGGGAGGGGGGGATAACATATATTAAGAATGTTTATGTTAATTTTTTTATCGTTAATTACGTAAATAAATATTAATGATCAAATATATTTTTTATTAATAAAATTGTACTCTTACTGTACAACTTATAAGAACTGTTGTTTCTTCCGTATAAAAAATACTAGGAACAAATAAATATATTTAAATAAATAAAATACACAAACAAAATAGTAAAATTTTTTACAACCAAAGTAATTAAAATAGCAGACGTTGAACTGAGGCACGAAAAAACACTTTCTTTAAGGTGATTTTGAGGTTTCTTGTGTTTTGCATGTGACATCTTTTTCTTATTCGGGAAGGGAGTGTTATAGAGATGGTATCAAAACTTAGGTTATGATTCTGTAGATTACCTTTAGGCTTAACTTGTGAGTTTTGGGTAAACCACTGGTAGATGTAAGAGTTTTTTTTGTTTCCGATTTGGTTCTCAGTTTGGTTGATCTTGATTTTAACCAAGTGCATGTCTATCTCTTTTCAATTTGTAGTTGATTTGAGGAAAGTGAGATAATTTGTCAATGTTATTATTGTTATACGATGAAATAATGATATTAGTTAAGAATTGTGATTAGACCATTAAGGAGAATAAAGCTATATTTTTTAGTATTAAGAAATGATCATATATATAATGCGATTATGATGTGAATATTTGTATTAGCAAGTATTTGATTTTGAAGAATTATTTGTTAGAGTGCTTTTGGGTAACAATATTTATCATGATCTTAGAATTAATGATTTTATTTGGGTTATATTTCGACTTTTTTTTAAGTTTGTGATATAATTTGAGGTTGGTGTATTGGGAGAATAATATGATGAAGTGATGAATGTAGTAATATAGAGGATCTCTTGTAAACTTGAGTTGAATATATTCGAGGTAATTAGATTAATCATTTGAGGCTAATGATCAATTTTGCGACTAATTTCTAGTAGGATATTGGAGTTATGTTGTATGAAGTTTATTTGTGATAGTGAAAGGAGATCTCTGAATTTGTTGGGTTAAGGTTTACAATAAGAGAATGATTGATTCACTAAATGATTTGATAGTAAGTGATGAAATCCGATTGATTTTGAGAGATCTTAAACATCTATAGTTTGCTTATGCAGATAGTAAAATATGTGACTTGAAGTTTGATATGGTGATGAAGAGATCTTAGTTGTATATTCTTTGAAATGTGTAGCAATATTTAAAAACTAGTTCGAATTGAGGTTGGGATATTTTGAAGCTCGTGAGGCACTAGGGAGAGTTGGTAATATAATTTGTAGAGTATTTTTATTTATCTGATGTCCTTGGAGTTTTGCAAGAATTTATGTAAAATAAATAAATATAAAATAATTTGTTAGATCCTAGTCATGTGCAAAACATGAGCTTTTTACAAATTAAAGATAATTTTGAATATTTTGGGTATTCAAATTCTATTATAGATGTAGAGAAAATTATGTGTTTTCGAATTATGTTCTTAAGAGTATGTTTGCGAGAATAAAACTCAAGGAAATTAACAGGGGCCAACACAAGTGTTGGAGCATGTGGTTTAATTTGATGCAAAGAAAAGAACCTTAATGGGGCTTGACGCGGTAGCTGCCGAATCTTCTACAAGTACATGGATAATTGTGTGGACCGATGGACTTACCAGCCTTGATAGTTACAAAGGGCGATGATAAGTCTTAACTAAAGTTCATGAATAATTATTCAATTTAAATAAAAATAAAAACAAAACTTTATGTAGCTTATTTGAATTTCGTCCTCGAAATTCTTTTTAGGGGGCGGGGAAGAATGCAATTACCTGATTTTTTTTAATTTAATTAATTAAATGTTGATGAAATTATCAAAATTTTTATTTTAACAATATTTAAGTATTGATTTAATTTTTTTTAAAACACACAATTGAATTAAAAAGGTAAGTTACTAATTTTTTTTCTTCCTTGTTTCGTTTGGAAAATTAAATTATTTTAATAAATAATTTAATAATTAATTTAATTAAAATTGAGGAGTCCATTAGAGTTTTGATAACTCCTATATTGTTTCCTATTTATATTTAAAGAGTGAAGATGTAACCCTAATCATATTCTAATTTGGTTAGTTGAATTCCCGAGTGGAATACTTATATGCACTGCAACCCATTAGAAAAAATCATAATTAATTCATCCGATGTCAGAATTTAGTGAATCTAAAGCTTGTTTCTTCAGTTTTTCGTCCTCTACAATTGTGAAAAGGAAGAAAAGTTATTTGACATCATCTTCATGCCTTAAATTGATGAAAACTGTAACCTATCCTGATTTTTGTCACTATTTTCAGCTCTAATTTTAAAAATTCGTAACTCAGTCATATTAACTCCGAATCAAGTGATTCTTGAGCCTATTTCATGTATCATTTCGGATTCTATTTCATGTGATAACCATGTGTAAATACTAGGGACATAAGCATGGTCAACTTTAGTTATACTTAATTAACAATTTAATAATTTATATATATATATATATATATATATATATATTCTAATAGACTATATTAGAACAGGTATTGAATAAGCAAATTTATATGTATATTCTAACAAACTTTATATTAGAACGGAGGTGGAGGATTATAATTAATTTTATAATTAAGAATCAGAATTCGAGTTTATGCATATTCATTGTAAAACGGAGCTAGGATAAATGTAGGTACTTGGTCAGTACTCATGTATTATAAAATCTATGGAATGTAATGATAATAATAATAATAATAATAATAATAATAATAATAATAATAATAATAGTTTATATGAGTCAAAGATGTAAAAGAATATTTACAAGTGTACTTATATTTATTATTACTTTGTGTAATTAGCTCGGACGGAAAGAGTTTAACGAATAATATTTGAAATTATAATCTGGGTATTACATTGCTTAATCTAGGTACGAATTCCGTACTCCTTCAACGATAATCCTTTTAATTTTGATTTGTTCGTTTTGCTTTTCATTTAGAAGTTGATTATGGTTTCACATGATTGTTCATTCTCAAATTCATGTGATAGTTTTATTTTGGCATTGGTATTTGAACCTCATATTTGTACTCTTTAGACTACTGCATCATGTCTAGAATTTATTTAGATATTTGTAGAAATGTACATGTAATATATTTTGGAGACTTGTGTTGATGATTTGTTTCGATTTAACATGTACATATTAGAACCTCTTTGTGTTGATATTGTGTCGCATGTGTTGTGACATGATATTTTTGTTAGAATATACCGTATGGTATACCTAAGCTATAACCACCTGTGGGGATACCACATGCATGTCCTCTTGGCACCGAGGCATGACACCTTCTATGGCGGTGTGATAACTCCATGACATCTCTATTTTGTGCTCCGGTGGGAGTTGGCCATATGGTGATTTTGTTGTGGGAGGCGTATGGGTCGACCTTAGTTTTCTGTTCTGTTTTGTTCTGCGGATTGGTGATGTTTGTGTCAAACACGCTTTTGATTTTGCATGCATCTGGATTACGTAGTCCGATGTGTGATTACTTGTGTAACATTATTTGACTTGCATGTGTGACAAGGTATATTTCTGTTTTGTTCTGAGCTCGGTATGAAATAACACACAACCATTTGATTCAGCCTATTATTTTGTTGTGTTAGTTTTGTTCGTTTTAGTTCAGTTCATTTGATTGAGTTAGTTATTTCAGTTCATTATTCTTGTACTTTATATCCGTATTGGGCATTTGGCTGATGCTCTGTTTTTTCTTCCTGCAGATAATCAGTGGGATCAAGGGCAAATGTGATGAGGACTCTCTTCTTTCCAATGGTTTAAATATTCTGTTTAAGATATGATACATCAGTTTATTTGGAGTTGTATTAAATATTTTAAATTATGGTTTGAGCCAATTTGACATTTATTATGATTCGACTTGTGGTATTTATCAGTTATTAGATATATTCTTTTTGTGGCATCGAGCTCTCTATTTGTTTTGTAGCTTTGTTATGTTTTGTGCGTAACCTCTCTTTCTATTTCAGAAAGGGGGTGTTATAGAGTTAGTATTAAAGTTGATTATTTATTTATGTAAAATAAATAAATATATATAAAACAAAAATAATTTGTTAGATCCTAGTCATGTGCAGAACATAAAAATTTTATAAATTAAAGATAATTTTGAATATTTTGGGTATTCAATCTTATTTAGACGTGATGAAAATTTTATATTTTTGAATTATGTTCCGAAGAGTACGTTTGCAAGAATGAAAATAAAGAAAATTAACGCGGGCCCGCACCGGCTGTGGAGCATATGGTTTAATTTGATGTAAAGCGAAAAATCTTAACGTCGCTTGATGCGGTAGCTGCCGAATCTTCTACAAGTACATGAATAATTGCGTGGACCGATGGACTTACTAACCTTGATCGTTACAAAAGGCGATGCTACGACTTAACTACAGTTTATGAATAATTATGCAATTTAAATAAAAATAAAAATAAACTTTTTATAACTTATTTGAATTCTGAGGACGAAATTCTTTTTAAGGGAGGAAGAATGTAATAATTTAGATTTTTGTTAATAATTAAATATTAATTGATTTTATTTTATAAAAGTATATTTGAATTGAAAAATGGTAAGTTACTAATTTTTTTTCCCTTCTTCCTTGTTTCGTTTGGAAAGTTAAATTCTTTTAGTAAATAATTAATTAAATTAAAATTTAGAAGTCTATTAGGGTTTTAGTAACTCCTATATTGATTCCTATTTATATTTAAAGAGTGGACATGTAGCCCTAATCTTATTCTAATTTGAATAGTTGAATTCCCGAGTAGAATACTTATATGCACTGCAGCCCATTAGAAAAATCATAATTAATTCATCCGATGTCGGAATTGAATGAATCCAAAGCCTATTTCTTTAATTTTTCGTTTTCTACAATTATAAAGAGGAAAGAGAAGTTATTTGACATCATCTTCATGCCTGAAATTGCTGAAAATCACAATCTGTTCCTATTCCTGTCACTATTTTCAGCCTAGTTTTAAAAATTTGTAACTCAATTATATTAACTCCGAATCGAGTGATTCTTGAGCCTATTTTGTGTATCTTTTTGAAAGCTACATTCTTCGTGAAGATATGAATAGATTTTGAAGACTCTAGAAGACCCAAAAATCATATTCTTTACTGTTGCGTATTGAAGAAAGGCGAACAAGGAAGGTAAATGTTATTTCGTATTTTGATTTTAAGTTTAGTTATGAGAGTTTTTAAATTAGACATTATTTTTGATCAAAATAGAGACATAGAATTAGATATCATGATAATCGAAAAGACGAGATAAATTTATATAAACAAATATAATTTGATTGAATGTAAACGTTAAAATCGAAAAATCAGTTTTTATATTTTAAGGTCTATTACATAGGTTATATCTCTTAATCCGACTGTTGGATCGTTATTATTGCTCATTTTATATAACGACAATAACATGTAAGTATACACAGTCAAAAAGTAACATAGTAGAAGTTAAGTGTCGATCCCACAAAGAACTGTTACTAACAACTTATCAAATACTAGTCCTAATTCAATTCAATTTTATATAAACAATCACAATTTTTGATAAAGAAAATTATTAAATTAAATTTAATAACTGAAATCGTAACAAAGATTGATTTACCAAAATTAACAAGGCTTAGGAATACAATTTCCCCTAATACATCACATGAACCTATTTACTCTATTCCAGTTATTTAATCTAAATGAGTTGTTAACTAGGAATTCACAATTTCTTATTAGATATTTTCCAATGATCAACCAAACATATCCATCTCACTTAAATTGCTATATTCCTATGTCAAGTAATTGAGACAAACTCATTAAAATCCAATAACCAATACAGTTACATGTAGTATATAGATATATTCCTATTTTATACACGAATCTAGTTATTCAATCATATGCATAAATACTAGAATACATGTTATCATATTTAGATCTAACCCTAAATTTCATCTCCAAATTCATCTAGGTTATCACATCAATTGCTGGCCAAATAATCAGACATCAAGTGCAAAATATGATAGACAACTCAAAACAGATCAATAACTAGAAATAAGAGCAGTTCAATTGATATTAGTATTAGGTTCCATTGTAATCCTAAATAGACAATTAGTTCATAGCTAAACTGAAAACCATCATAAAAAATAATAAGAACATTTAAAGTTTCAAATAAAAAAAAAGAGAAGAATAAGAAAATCTATCAAGCTTTTTGTTGTTTCCCAAAGGCACTGAGAGATCTAGAGGGGGGAGGGTTGAATAAATCCTCTATTAAAAATTAACTTATTAAATATATTACCAAATAATTAGTTAATCAGAATGATTAAGCACAACAGAATATTAGTTTGAATATCCCCCTTAAAGATTTACTAAATCTCAGTTCTAAATTTAGTTCCTATGGAAGTTAGCCATTCAGCAGATATGATAATCATAGCAGATATGTAACAGAATATAAATGACTGAAAGTAACTGACACAAGAGATTTTAAGTGGTTCGGAGACAAAATAACTCATACTCCACTCTTCTACTTCACAAAGTAGAAAATCCACTAAGGATAGGGTCACTTAGACCAGATCACACAGATCTCTTATATCTGAACCACTAAGGTTCCTTCGAGCCACTTAGTCTCGGAAACTCGGTCACTAAGACCAGGACACTAAGTCCTCTGAATCACTAAGATTCCTTCGAATCACTTCGTGTCGGAATATAGGTCACTAAGTCCCAAAGATCACTAAGATATCTTCAAGTCACTTAGACTTAGAAATTCGATCACTAAGACTAGGACACTCAATCCCCTGAATCACAAAGATTCCTTCGAGTCAGTTAGTCTTGGCATGATGGTCACTTAGACTAGGACACTTAGTCCTTTGCTGATTGATTGTTGTTGTTGAGAGGTGCTGCTAAGCTTTGCAATGTGGCTCGTCTTCCATTTATTGCTTAGCAGCTTCAAATGTGATCATCGTTAATTTGTTGTTAAGCGTTACAATGAGGCTTGACTTCTTCTAGTATTCAACAACTTCTCATGATCTTCTATTGTGCTGCCAAGCTGACATTTAACCTCCTTCTTGAACTTAGCAGCTTTAAACACATCTTCAATCGTAGAGTGAAACTTGCTCTACTTTGGAATTGGTTTGGCTCTGTGTTGTTTTTTGATGATGATCTTCTATTCAGTGTTGGTCATTCAATGTTCATCATCACTTCTTTTATTTTGAATGTTATTGCCTTTTATAGTCTTTCATAGATTTTTCCCGTTGAAAAGTTACTGTTGATACATTTAATACTTCAGATCTTCTGGGATCCTTGATGTTGACATTTAAGCCCATGTGTCAGTTGCTTTTTAACTTTCCTGCCATATCAGTCTGCTTTTTCACCTAACACCACTGATATGTCACTTTCAGCAAACTGGCCAGTGGATATATTTTATAATCTTCGATTTCTACCAAGAATATTTGAGGAATGCATCAGGATCTTTGATCAGCATTGCTCCATGTTAGTTTATTATCAGATCTGACTTAACTCTATGAAGGAGTAGAACTTTACGATTTCATTTTATGATCAACTCCACGAATGTTGCTTTATGATTCAAAAGCTGACCTTGAGATCTTGTCTCAACTAATCGATCCTTGAGTTACTTTACGATATGACTTTTTCTCAGCGATCTGCTTGAAGTACTCTACGTTCATTCTCTACTCAACAAGCAATTTGTTTGACTTTACGATTTGTTGTTCACCTTATATGTTGATCTTTACTTTACGAATCAGAGTGAACTTTATAAGTGGTAAACGCTTTGTGATCTATCTTCTATGATGCTTAGGCACATTTCTCTTTGCTCTATTATCTACTCTACAAGTGATGCTTAGGTAGACTTTGCAGACTTCTTTGCATTCTTTGAATCCTTCAGCAGTTTTACGATGTTGAAGACAGCTTTACGACCTTGCTGTCTTTTTGTAACCTTACAATATCAGTTGCTGCTTTACGATCTCTAAATTACACTGCAGACTGACTTAACCTTTGTGAACAGGTAAAGTAACTTTATGAGATATCCTTTAGATCATCATTCAAAGTAGACTCTATACTTCTGTTCGATCTTCAACTATTCTTCATGATTTATGAAATCGAGCTTTACGATCAGCTTTACGCTTCGCACTAAGATTGGTTTTCCTTTCAAACTTTACTTTACTCTAATAGCTTTAGCATCTCTGTGATTTATTTGATGTTTTGTGAACATGTGTTGACTCGGCGATTTATCTTCTTCAAATTACGAACTGACAGAGTGACTCATTGAGTTTTAAACCTCTCAACTATACATTGCATCAGCTTTGTAAGATCAAATTAACATATTTGATCTTTCTAATCTAAGTCCTTGTACATATATTTTATCAAAGGACTGTACAAAACTTACCTATACAAATATACAGTAATCATGTTGTTCTACGAACACTTAGATTACTCTGCTAACAATGTTTACATTACGATCATGCAAAATAACTTTATGATCTACTTCAAAAGATCAATCTAACAACTTTAATCTTTTTCTTTCTAAGTCCTTGTACATACAAAACTTGTTGGTTCAATTATACTTTTAAACATATTTTTCTTTAACCATCAAGTACACAGATTTTGACATACATCATTACATAATCATGCAGTCATATTTATCATTACATAATCACATTCATCACATTTAACACATAATCACATAAACACACAAATATATAAACACATAATCACGTATTATTATATAAACACATAAAAATGTAAACACATAATCATATATAATCATCATCAAATCAGACTAACAATCTCCCCCTATTTGATGATGACAAAACATATATCAATATAGGTATGCATTTACTTGAAATTTAAGCATGACTTAAGATACAGTAAGTCACTATACTGCTAATGCAAAATCATGAATTTTATTGAAGAAATGATAATTCTTATATAGATCAAAATATAATACAATAAATAATGCAAAAGAAAACTTACTTTACTACTTTATGGATTTTTGCCTACTATTTCTTCTGAAGAGTTGATCTAGATGAATGCTTCTGACACTTATCCTCTCCCTCATTCTTCTTATATTACTGATCTTGATTTTATCCCCTTATCTCCACCTACTTCTCCACTTTTCTTCTCCCCTTGATTTTAACAGGCTTATCTGCTTGATCTTGTTTCTCCCTTTTTCTTGCTTCTCCCCTATTTTCACTGCTACTTTACTTCTCTCCTTTTTTGTCATCATACAATGTGGAAAGATGCTTTACTGAGCCAACAAGCTCTTTGAGTTGGGTGGCAGTTATGTCCATGCCAGTTCGGACCTCATGATGTTAAGCATCAACTTAATCACTAAGCTTAGTTACTTTATCAAATAGAGCCTTGATTTTTGCTTCATTCTTCTTCTATACTTCCAAAGCAGTCGACTTGTGTTCTTCAATGGATTTCATGAAGATCAGATCTCTTTCATGAAGACGAAGTGACATTTCTGTGAATGAGGTCTGCAACTGTTTATTGAACTCATTTTTGATGTCTCCAGGGATTTATTTTGCAGTAGAGATGACATTGGCTAAATTTTTAAATAGATCTTCTGAATTTTTCATAAGCTCTTGATCGAGCGCATGGCTTTCTAAGATTGGAATGTTAGACTTTGTTTTCTTACTCTGGTAGATATTGTCAAGAGCAATTGCAATATCAAAGACTCTACTTTGCTTTATAAGGGAACGTTAGATTTAGACTCTACATTTGTTGCTTGAGCAGGAGGTGATGAATTTATGAGTAATTCAGCAAATGGAATAGTTGAGAAAATTTTGATTTCTTCAATCGTAGAAGTCTGATGCTCTATGATTGCTGGCTTAAGGAGTTGAGATTTTAAAGATGACTTATCTGATTGGTATAGACTTTGAATGAGTGAGAAAGGAATATAAATACCTTCTAGCTCATATTTGTATGCTTTGTAGTGACGAGAATTGCAAATCACCTTGGAGGTATACGACAAAACTCTTGGGAAGTTTTGGGCTATAAGTTTCAGATTTGGAAAACTCAAATAACACCATCGAATGAAACTCTGATCTCCCAATGAGATTTCCTTCAACAACGGTATCCAAAAAAGAAAGTACTGTAGCTGAGTGCTCTCATGATAATACAAAGTGGTACTTCTATCCATCTCTAAGTCATCGTAGCATAGTAAAAGCTCTTCAGGGGTCATCAAGACCATTCTTACCTTTTCATTTCTAATTATAGTCTATTTTTCAGGCAAAGATGCATTAGGGACTTCATGAAAGTAATATGCACACAAGCCAATCATATTTGATATGATGTAACATATACTTTGTAATCTTATTCATTTATTAATAACAGTATTAAATGTATTTTACTTTATCTACATGGTGTTGTTATTTAATATGTGATAAACCCATAGTTTTAAGCAATACTTTTAGAATCATGATGATGATTATGTTAATGAGATCTAAATTCTTAGAAAGCTTAAAACTAAAATGTTCCTAATCGTTGGATTACTAAAAAGGGGATTAGTGAATCCGGATAGATTAGTACATACGTTGCTTGCTCTTAGGAAGAGGATGATTAATCTCATAACCATTTGTGTGGAGACACTAAAGCAAATATGTAAGTACTTATTGGAGAATAAGTTCACTGAACGTGGCTCGCTAAGGAATACCTAATGGAGTTTTACTCGCATGTCAATAGGAATTCCTCTAGTGATAGTACTACAAGTGATCCTTGGACTTGAGATCATCATAGTATCTTGTGTATGATGAGTTATACTTTGACATATCCCTTAAGACCTTTAGGGTATATCAAAGGGTATAATTGGGTATAGTAAGTTGTACATAGAGATAGGTGAATAATCAACAAAGAATCTACCACATCTAGTAAAAGATGTGAATGTCCTATGTGATTCGATAAATGACAACTCAGTAGTCCCTGGCCAAGGCAGAATGAAATTAGAAAAGAGTTTCCAATTTGCATTATTTAGAGTTGTGCATTTGGGAATCGAAATATATATAATTAAATAAAATAAGACTTGACAATAATTTCATGTCTTATATTTAATTGGGACATTGTATAGTAGAAGGATTGAATTTTACAGTAACTATTCACTGAAAGGTTCTTTTGTGATTAATGTTGAAATCTATATTATCTGGAAAGTCGTTGATCGCTGTTGTCCGATTTATATAATGACAAATACACACAAGTATACGCGGTCAACAAGTAATAAAGAGTAAGTAAAGTATCGATCCCACGAGGAATTATTACTAATCTTTTCCAAGTACTAACTTTTTATCAACTCAATCTTATTTAAACAATTGATAAATATTTTTGTTGTTTTACACTAATAAAGAGAGCAAATAATCAAAAACTATGAAAAACATTAAGATAATGAAATCTAATATTAACAAGTCTAAGATCACAATTTTCCCAAACACTTCATTTAAATATCCTAACTCTCTCTTTTCAATTTGTTAAGTCACAAGAATTGTTATCCGAGAAATCACAAGTATATACAAGCCTCTCTCGATGGTCAAATACGTATTTTCTATTGCGGTGTATGGATATATCTCTATTCTACACACTAGCAAGAATCCAATATCAAGAATACTTAACAAGATACATGTCACTAAAAATCTCATTAACTACTCTATCAATTACCAACTTTCGCAATAGAAATCATTAAGCATGGATTCTCAAATGGATACATGTGGTATTTAGGTATATGTCTATCCTAAATACAATTAAATTATCTATTCATGAGGATAATAAATAAAACACACGTCACTTAATTTCATGAATTACCCATAGGAATATCTAATTTTCACATGATATCATAACAAGGTCTTAACACTATAATCCATTTCTCAATTTCATATATGTTCCCAAGGTAACTACTAGCTAGGTAATTAATACATGAAGCATAAATTATTATATTCAATCACAAATAATTAACCAACATCAAAGAGAGAGTATTCAATTCAAACTATGTGTTGGGTTCTATTGAAATCTTAGAAAATGAGTTCTAGTTCATGGGAATTACAATAAACATCAAATTTGATCTATACATTATGATGGAATTACAAATTAAGAAAAGAATACTAGAGATAGAATGATAAAACCCCTTTGGAAGATATTCAATGGTTGCTTGATGGGTTGATTCTTGTTCTCTAGCTTTCCCTCAAGATTTGATACTCCTTGCTCTTCTTGCTCCTTGGACTTTGCTGAAATTACTTTGCATTACAGATTTTTCCTCTCTAATTGATGTTATGTGTAGCCTCCCTCCTCTCTAGAACTGATGTTAGTAGTGTTAGATCATATTAGATGAAGGCTACATGTTGTATTTATCATCCTCTCTCAAAAACCTAGCTTAGCCATCAAATTTGGGTCAAAAATTACGAAATCCGACTGCATCCAGGGAGTTCCCACCCCGACGCCCAAAAATGGCCTGAAATTTCCTGCCCCAGCGCCAAAAATAAGCCTGAAATGTCCCGCCCCGACGCTGAAACTCTGTACCCCGAATCAGTTTCGATGTCTATTGGAAAAATGACCATAACTTCTTCGTCTGAATTCGGATTTAGGCAATTCAAGAGGATATGGAAAACTAATAAGTAGCTCTACAATTTTCATAACTGGAGCTCGTCGAGATACTGGCCGGAGCAAGGCTCAAATTGAGCCCGAAGCAACTACTGTGTAAAATTCATGCCAAATCCGATGGTAAAAAAACCATAACTCTCTCATACGAACTTCAAATTGGATGATTCAAAATATTCTGGAAAGCTAAGACAAAGATCTACAACTTTTGTTCTTTGAGTTTTGAGAGATTCGGATTGGATCATGGGTAAAATTGAGAAACAAGCAGTTGGAATGCCAAATTCAAGCCGAAAACGCATTGATCCAAGGGGCCTTTATTTCAATTCCTACAAAACAACGTAAAAACAGATAAAAGCATATTAAAATATATAAAAGAAAAACAAAACTACGTTACGCAACAATAAGATGAAAACACATAAAACTAAATGAAATGACTTAGGACTTACAAATTATCAAGCTCAAAAACACCTAATTTGTGTATATAAAACACACTCATCAAATACCCCCAAACTTAAACCTTTGTTTGTCCTCAAACAAAACATACAAACTATAAAAATTAAATACTTCTAACAAAATTATCTTGAGCAACGAGTTAATAAGTTTAAACAACGGCCTCAAAGCTGCAAAAAAATAAGAAACTCTAGAAAAACTTTCAAAAGATCGCAAGTCGGGAATTTCAAATCGTTAGCCATATCTTGCTTTAGATCCTTTCCGTGTGCGTGTGAATACCCAATCGCACTAAACCAGTCAAGCTCGGATGAAGTTATGTAACCACATTACCTTATGAAATAATCACAATAAACCCCAAAACAACATGCTTAACACAACACCCAATACAAAGGTATACTGTAAGGATCGAGAATTTTATATAATTATATATGTATATTTTTACGAATAAATTTTTTATTTCTATTAGAAATTACTTGGAGTATATAATTGAATATATGGATTAAGCAAGATAGTTAACTTATTTTATTTTAATTTAACTAAGATGAATACTTAATCAATTTGATTAAGGAAAAGTAAGATAAGTTATGTTGAGAATTAACATAACTTAAATGTTAACCTTGAATGGTAAATAAAAGATTTATAATCTTTAAAGGATTAATTAGCATTGCTAATCTAAAGTGATTATATGACTGTTTAAAATCTTATTAAAGGAAATAAGCATATTAAATTATTTGTAAGTGTAATGAACACTTTGTGATTTATATTGAATGGATATGTGAATAAATAGATATAATAATTATTTATCAATGATGATAAATATGTTATGACTCATGTGGAATGTATGTTACTAATTGTTAGTAGGTCTCACTAATAGTTATTTAAATTAGCGGACTAACCTAAGAGTGTTAGTATTATATAAACAATTGACAAGATAGTAAGTTAATTAAATATTCAATTTACTTGAATATAGCAAGTCTAATTGGGTTATGAAAATAAAGTATAATTATAAATATAATAAAATGTGTATTAATCCTAGTAATATAAATTACTAATGGACTAATTCATTTAGTATTTAATCAAGCCCATTTAATTAGTTTATTGTAGACTTGAAGGATTATTATATAAAGTGGGTAAGTAACCCATTATAATTTAATTAAACCACATATATAGAGCCCAATAATTTATTAAATTAATAGCCCAAAATTAGTAGAAAGTAAACTTAATTTGTCAAGTAGCTTAAACCTAGTGTATTCAAGCCCAAAAAGAATTAAGTAATGGCCTAATTTTTGACCCAATAAAGGAGGGACTTTTTAGTCATTTGAGCAAGTAAATTAGTAATTAAAATAAAACAAAAATAGGAGCAAAAGTGGAGGAGGCCAGCCGGCTATAGAGTACTATAAGTGATGAGTTGTTGCTTTTTAAAATAGTTTGCTTAAGAGGGTGGACAAAGAAGTACAATAGTGTATGACACCACATCACTAAGTTGTCAAATGAGTGTCCTTGCTAATAATGATAATATGGATAGATACAATGCATGTATCTATTGATTTGGTAAGTAATGAGTTGGTATAGCAAAGTGGTCTCTATTCATCTTCATTTTCTTAGTAAATTAGAGAGAGAAAATAGAGAGTAAAAATAATATCAAGTGGAGATAGAGAGAGAGAGGCCCACGGCCAAGGGAGAGATTTATCAAGCTTCAAAATTCTATAGCCATCTTGGAAGAAAGAAGGAGGAAGGAAATCAAGCCTAGAAGGTATAAAAACTTCTCTAAAAACCCTAAAAACCCTAATCTTGGGTTATGTGTGTAATCTTATTTTAAAAATTTGAAGTTTATGTTTTAAATGTTTAGAATCTTTTTAAATATGTTTATGTTTGTTGATATATGGTTGTGGTATGAAATGGTATGGATTTGTGTAGAAAAATTAAACTAAAAGCTTAAAAATATCTTTACCGACGAACAAACCGTAGCTTGTTCGAATAAATTGTGTATTTTAGAATCTATACATGCTATTATTGATTTTCTTTTTTTTTGAGTTTTAAAGGGTAAGTTAGGAAGAGAACCTCGTTGGAATCATTGAAAAAGAAGTTAAAATAAGAAAGTTATGTAATTTTTCCCAAAACACACTAACTGTTGGTGCACTATCAGAACAGTCCACTTTGGGTCTATTTTTCGGGATCCATATAGATCCAAATCTGGTGTTTGATAAATGAAAAATATAGTTCGGAAAGATACGAATCCAACGAGTCTGACTAGACCTTAATCCGAGTTGTAGATTACATTTTACGAGTGTTTCCGTAAGGGACCTCAAAACTGGAAACGAGCCTAAACCCGCTGACCCCTAGTTGCCGTGCACTGTTTTGAACCCTTAGCAAGTGCAATAAATTCTGATTTTTTTTACCAGTGAAACTATAGGAAGTTATGTACCTCCTGTCCAAAAATCGTCGTATTCCGACTTGTAACGAAGAATCTACGGCAAAAATAAAAACATAGAGTTTTCCGACAAAAACGGCTAAAATTGGAGTTCTATAAACCCGATGACCACGAAATTTTAACTGGGAGTACTTGTTAATATGTATAAGATACTATCAAAAATTGGAGTCATCGGGGTTGGGCAAGATAGTGATCATTTTTCTTAGTTTTGAAAGTTAAAACGGACGTGTGAACGACGTTAAAAGAAACTGAAAATTTCCATAAGGAAAGTATTTTGAGTTTGGAATATATGTTCATATGTGTGGCAAGACTTGAAGAAAATAAAAATCGATTATTAAAAGAGGTTAAATCATTTTAGGAATGCAGGCTTCCAATCCAGCTTGCTGGATTGTGTGAATCCAGCTTGCTGAATTAAAGATGAGGAATCCGGGCTGCTGGATTTGGCAATTCAGGTTGCTGTATTTAGTAATCCAGCTGACTGGATTTGGCAATCTAGTTTGCTAAATTTGACAATCCAGTTTGCTGGATTGGGCAATATAGTTTGTTGTATTGGAGAAAATAGTTTGATGAATTGAATAATGTGAATCCAAGATGCTGGATTAGGAGGATAGTTTGAATCCAGGTTGCTGGATTAGGGAAAACAGTTTGATGAATTGAATAGTGTGAATCCAGGATGCTGGATTATAGGGTAGTTTAAATCCAGGGTGTTGGATTGTAATCCAGGTTAGAATCCAGTCTGCTAGATTGCATCCAGTTTGCTGGATTGCCATTTAGTTTGCTAGATTGGGAATCTAGTTTACTGTATTGGGTATTTAACCTACTGTATCATAAAGAAAGACTTATAAAATGAAAGACTTAGTGTTAATTCATAAGGTATATGATAAAATAGTGGTACAATCGTACTCTTTAATAGTCGATGTATAGTATCTGGGCTAAACGATTCCTTCAGGGAGCGAAGGTATATACGAACTAGCAACCGATCTAACTCACTGTAAAAACAGTGTAGACGAGACGGAAACTAGTTTGTTGGTTGTTTGTGAGAAACCACTCAGCATACTATATTGAACACTGTTAAAGACTCGATGTGTGCTAATTTTAGAATTATGAATGTATATGGTGTTAAAGTGCTATCTAATATTTGATTATGTGCTTAAATATTAGAAGTGATATTATAAGGTATAATATGATTGGTTGATTGGAAAATCAATCTTATGACTGATAGGTCTTACGAAAGAAGTTAAATTAAATTGCGTAGCAGTAGTCAACGAACAAGGCAAGTTCCTAACCCTAAACTTCTTACATTATTGCAAGTTTCCTAACTCAAACTCAAGTTATTATATTTCAAGCAAGCTAGTGGATTAATTATTGACAATTATTTCACATCTATGATTATTGATATTCACACTTTGTACAATTGATTTCTTATTCTATTATTTGAATTGAGAAATAATTAGAGTTCTTTATTCATAAATTATTTATGAGCTATGTCTCAGCCAATTGTTTCGGCTAGACTAATAGTAAATTGATATTGCATGAAACGTTCTATTATTTGAACTAATTCGTTATTAAAGATATATGTCATTTGATTCAGCTAGATCAAAATTGATATAATATGTTGAACTCAAAGTATTTCTTTGAAAACTATCCAAACCATATTGATGTGGTACGGACTCACGATATAAGACTGAGATGAACAATCCTGAAAAATAAATCAGGGGAAATTTTATTGTCGATAACCCGACCGCGCGCTATGTTTGAGAATTATGCATAATCTCGGGTACAATAAGGCTGATCACCTTACGTACTTGCAGAAGAGTAAAGATTAGTTTTTATAGCTAACTTTTACTCTTGAGGTAGTCAGTAATAATCATAACTGATGATTCCTCTAGCAGTTCTTGATCCATTTGTGATCACTCAGAATGAAATCTGGGATTAACCCTATGTATTAAATACTATTGCAGAATTTCTAATCCTTCATAATCAATTGAATATTATTGAATCTTCGAAAGAATTTTAACTCTTTCATTCTTGATGTATTATTCAGCTATTTTGAAATCTTCTGATTATTAGTGAAGTTCTATAAAAGTTAAACTCTTCTGTTCATGATATGTACCCTTTATTGTACTCTTAACTTGCTGAGCAAACTCGTTGCTCACCCTTGCTTAAATAAAATATTTTAGCTAAAGCCGAAGTAGCCGAAGGATCTAATAAGGATAAAGGAAAAGCGAAGGCGACCGAGTAGTATCAAGTTGTTTAATGATTATTATATTATAATTTTACTTAAGTCTGTTGTATTAATAGACATGTAATGTTAAGGTTAGTCAACCTGGGATAACGATGATATAATTATGTTTTAATGTATGTTTTTATTAAGGTAATGTAATGAATGATATAATTCATGCAATGAATGGATAGTTAGATGAGATGTGTATGTTGTACCGTGAGCACCGAATCTGAGGTTCAAGGGACCCGGATTTGGGGGCGTCACAAGTTGGTATCAGAGCTGTAGGTTATAAACCTTAGGTGGGGGAAAAAGCCTTAGGAATATAACAGTAAGAAAGATAGAAAAACTCATTTAGAATTCTAAGTGATGGATTGACGGAATTCATCAGTAGTAAGATGTTGATATTTAGTAGTTATGAATGGTGTTTATTAGTAATGTACTAATAAAGTTGTTTAAACTGATTCAAGGATGTCAGGAGATGATGAGATTAAAGGAACTCAAGTTGTTGCTGAGGAATTAGCAGCTGCACTAATGCCGTTAGCTGAGGTGGCAGTTCAGAGGGTGATAGTTGAAGAAGTTTTAAAAGACGAACCTATGATTAACTTAGGAGACGATCATGAAGAATAACCTGAAATGGAACTGAGTGAAGAGGAAGAAGTAGATTCCAAAGCGGCTAATGTAGGGCCAGAAATAGAGATAAAAGATGAAGAAAAAGGCAGAGTATTAGTTGCAGACGGTCAAACATCCACGGAAGTTCAAGATCTGAAGAATAGGGTGCTATTACTGGAAGAAATATGGAAGATGGAAAGGGCATTGCGGGAAATGACAGAAGAACGTAATGAGCTAAAAGCACAAATTAATAAATGGGGCTGAAAAGCAGTAAGAAGAAAAAGGAGAAGAGTAATAAAAGGAAAAGGAACAACGACAGTGACAATAACTCAGGGAACCAGCAAGGAAATTCGTAACCGAAGAAGAAGGCATGTATTAACTGTGAAAAGAAACATTTTGGGGAATGTATGAAGGGTAAAAAGGTGTGCTATAATTGCAGACAAGCAGGGCATATCGCTCCCAATTGTTCCAAACCTAAGAAAGGAGGGTGTTTCACGTGTGGAGAGGTAGATCATCGGGCCAAGAGTTGTTCCAAGAAGAAGACAGGTGAAGAAAGAGGACGAAAGAAAGATTAAGTATGAGAGGTAGGATCTTTGGAAGTAAGATAATATGTTAGTAATATAATATCATAGGCGATGGATAGGTATATGTGTGTATATATATATATATCTATATGAATGCAATCCTCACTTTGTATGAATATTGAGATAACCTCTGCAAGTTCCAACTTTTGTATAAGTTGTAGTAATGATTCCCGACTCTTATTGTCAAAAAGGGATAGTAGATGTTTATAGCAATATGCGCTATATGATGTAAAATGCTATGATCTAGTTGAATGAATACGAATATATGTTTGATTAAGTAAATAAGTTTTGAAAATTAAGATAGTAAAATGTCTATCTAATAATATGTTAATTCAGTAAACCATATTGGTTAATTCAGCAAACTGAATTGGTTAATTCAGCAAACCGAATTTGTTAATTCAGCAAACTGGATTCGTTAATCCAGCAAACTGAATTATAAAATCCAGTAAATTGAATTGTGGTATAAGATTAAATTACATGTTAAATTTCAATGTTAACGCTTATATGTTGAAGTATAAAATGTAAACCAAAGAAGAATAATTTAAAGTTTTATTCAGATAATGCCGCCAAGAAGAGAACCCCGAAACCGAAGGGAAGAGAGGTCCGTTAATAATGAAGAAGGTAACACAAACCCGATGCAAGACTTTGTAAATATGTTAGCAGAGGCAATGCAGAATAGAGCTCCAGCCGCGAGAAATCAGCCAGGTAATGGGTTGGCGAACTTCAAGGACTTTAAGGCAGTAGGACCACCAGAGTTTAAGGGAACAACAGACCCTATCGAAGCTCAAACTTGGGTGAAGGAGATGGAGAAAGCATTTGTTATTGCTAGAGTAGCAGAGGAGCAAAAGACAACTTTTGCTACCTATTTGATGAAAAGAGAGGCGAATTTCTAGTGGGAGTCGAATCAGAACAGAGCCGGAGAAGGAGTAGTAACATGAGAGAGATTTAAAGAATAATTTTTTGAAAATTATTTTCCGCGGAGTATGCAAGGAAGAATGGAAGTTAAGTTTTTGGAGTTGAAGCAAGAAAACATGTCAATATCAAAGTACGCCGCCAAGTTCAACGAGTTAGCTAGGTTTGCACCACATCAGGTGGACACCGAGGAACGAAAAACGCGACGTTTTGAGATCGGACTGAAACCGTGGATATTCAACAAAGTAGCTGTGTTGCAGATTGATTCATTTTCGACCCTGTTAGAAAAAGCAATCATCGCCGAGGGAGGAAGTGAAGCCGTATCCAAATACAACCAAGAACAAAAGAAGAAAAAGATGGAAGGAGGTAATAGGGGAGGTAGTAGTGGAGGCAGTAACTCCAATAAACGTAAGTGGAACGATAACAATCAATCAAGAAATAAGTCAGAAGATGGTAGGAAGAAAGGTGCACTGTGTACAAATTGCGGGAAGAATCATCAGGGAGTCTGTCTAAAGGGCAAGATCGTGTGTTATAACTGTGGTCAAGAGGGACACATGTCTCCCAACTGTCCTAGTCCGAAGAAATTGCAAGGTTATTTCTCGTGTGGATCACCAGACCACCATAGCCGTAACTGTCCAAAGAAGAATGTCGAGAAAGGAAGCGATAATAGAGGAAACAACAGTGGAACGTTAATGATCAAAGGACCAGCTCAGTCAGGAAGACCAACGACACACACGTTTAATATGACGGTCCAGGATACAGTAGCTGCAAAGGAGGAAGTGTCATGTAAAACTCCACTCAGTAATATAATTGCGTACGTATTATTTGATAGGTAACACTGTGAGGTGATGTCCATTTACCGATATGAGTCACAGGCAGGTTGGTATAGCACCATGAAAGTCACAAGTTAGTATGACGCATGTCGAAATGAAGAAATTGATGATACAACTTTAAAAAGATATTAGAAAATGAATATAGTTATGAGTTATGACAAATCAAATGAGACTTAAGTTTAGTAAAAGATTTTCCGCCCTGAATGGGATAAGAAAGAGTAAATGCGAGAAGAAGCACAGTAATACCTATATTAAGGTAATAAAATTTTGAAAGATAAATAAGTGTCTAAGAATAGACATAATCTGAGTGTACAAAAATAGTGATTCCGGGGACGGAATCCTTATAAGGAGGGGAGAATGTAAGGACCGAGAATTTTATATAATTATATATGTATATTTTTACGAATAAATTTTTTTTCTATTAGAAATTACTTGGAGTATATAATTGAATATGTGGATTAAGCAAGATAGTTAACTTATTTTATTTTAAGTTAACTAAGATGAATACTTAATCAATTTGATTAAGGAAAAGTAAGATAAGTTATGTTGAGAATTAACATAATTTAAATGTTAACCTTGAATGGTAAATAAAAGATTTATAATCTTTAAAGGATTAATTAGCATTGCTAATCTAAAGTGATTATATGACTGTTTAATATCTTATTAAAGGAAATAAGCATATTAAATTATTTGTAAGTGTAATGAACACTTTGTGATTTACATTGAATGGATATGTGAATAAATAGATATAATAATTATTTATCAATGATGATAAATATGTTATGACTTATGTGGAATGTATGTTACTAATTGTTAGTAGGTCTCACTAATAGTTATTTAAATTAGCGGACTAACCTAAGAGTGTTAGTATTAAACAATTGACAAGATAGTAAGTTAATTAAATATTCAATTTACTTGAATATAGCAAGTCTAATTGGGTTATGAAAATAAAGTATAATTATAAATATAATAAAATGTGTATTAATCCTAGTAATATAAATTACTAATGGACTAATTCATTTAGTATTTAATCAAGCCCATTTAATTAGTTTATTGTAGACTTGAAGGATTATTATATAAAGTGGGTAAGTAACCCATTATAATTTAATTAAACCACATATATAGAGACCAATAATTTATTAAATTAATAGCCCAAAATTAGTAGAAAGTAAACTTGATTTTTCAAGTAGCTTAAACCTAGTGTATTCAAGCCCAAAAAGAATTAAGTAATGGCCTAATTTTTGACCCAATAAAGGAGGGACTTTTTAGTCATTTGAGCAAGTAAATTAGTAATTAAAATAAAACAAAAATAGGAGCAAAAGTGGAGGAGGCCAGCCGGCTATAGAGTACTATAAGTGATGAGTTGTTGCTTTTTAAAATAGTTTGCTTAAGAGGGTGGACAAAGAAGTACAATAGTGTATGACACCACAGCACTAAGTTCTCAAATGAGTGTCCTTGCTAATAATGATAATATGGATAGATACAATGCATGTATCTATTGATTTGGTAAGTAATGAGTTGGTATAGCAAAGTGGTCTCTATTCATCTTCATTTTCTTAGTAAATTAGAGAGAGAAAATAGAGAGTAAAAATAATATTAAGGGGAGATAGAGAGAGAGAGGCCCATGGCCAAGGGAGAGAAGAAAAAGGGAGAGATTTATCAAGCTTCAAAATTCTATAGCCATCTTGGAAGAAAGAAGGAGGAAGGAAATCAAGCCTAGAAGGTATACAAACTTATCTAAAAACCCTAAAAACCCTAATCTTGGGTTATGTGTGTAATCTTATTTTAAAAATTTAAAGTTTATGTTTTAAATGTTTAGAATCTTGTTAAATATATTTATGTTTGTTGATATATGGTTGTGGTATGAAATGGTATGGATTTGTGTAGAAAAATTAAACTAAAAGCTTAAAAATATTTTTACCGACGAACAAACCGTAGCTTGTTCGAATAAATTGTGTATTTTAGAATCTATACATGCTATTGTTGATTTTATTTTTTATGAGTTTTTAGGGGTAAGTTAGGAAGAGAACCTCGTTGGAATCATTGAAAAAGAAGTTAAAATGAGAAAGTTATGTAATTTTTCCCAAAACACATTAACTGTTGGTGCACTGTCGGAATAGTCCACTTTGGGTCAGTTTTTTGGGATCAATATAGGTCCAAATCTAGTGTTTGATAAATGAAAAATATATTTCGGAAAGATACAAATCCAACGAGTCCGACTAGACCTTAATTCGAGTTGTAGATTTCATTTTACGAGTGTTTCCGTAAGGGACCTCAAAACTAAAAATGTGCCAAAACCCGCTGACCCCTAGTTGCCGTGCACTATTTTGAATCCTTAGCAAGTGAAATAAATTCTAATCTTTTTTACCAGTGAAACTATAGGAAGTTATGTACCTCCTGTCCAAAAATCGCCGCATTCCGACTTGTAACGAAGAATCTACGGCAAAAATAAAAACATAGAGTTTTCCGACGAAAACGGCTAAAATTGGAGTTCTATAAACCCGATGACCACGAAATTTTAACTGGGAGTACTTGTTAATATGTATAACATACTATCAAAAAATTGGAGTCATCGGGGTTGGGCAAGATAGTGATCATTTTTCTTAGTTTTGAAAGTTAAAACAGATGTGTGAACGACTTTAAAAGAAATTGAAAATTTCCATAAGGAAAGTATTTTGAGTTTGGAATATATGTTCATATGTGTGGCAAGACTTGAAGAAAATAAAAATCGATTATTAAAAGAGGTTAAATCATTTTAGGAATGCAGGCTTCCAATCCAGCTTACTGGATTGTGTGAATCCAGCTTGTTGAATTAAAGATGAGGAATCCGGGCTGCTGGATTTGGCAATTCAGGTTGCTGCATTTAGTAATCCAGCTGACTGGATTTGGTAATCCAGTTTACTAAATTTGACAATCCAGTTTGCTGGATTGGGCAATATAGTTTGTTGTATTGGAGAAAATAGTTTGATGAATTGAATAATGTGAATCCAGGATGCTGGATTAGGTGGATAGTTTGAATCCAGGTTGCTAGATTAGGGAAAACAGTTTGATAAATTGAGTAGTGTGAATCCAGGATGCTAGATTAGAGGGTAGCTTGAATCTAAGGTGTTGGATTGTAATCCAGTTTAGAATCCATTTTGCTAGATTGGCATCCAGTTTGCTGGATTGCCATTTAGTTTGCTGGATTGGGAATCCAGTTTACTGTATTGGGTATTTAACCTACTGTATCATAAAGAAAGACTTATAAAATGAAAGACTTAGTGTTAATTCATAAGGTATATGATAAAATAGTGGTACAATCGTACGCTTTAATAGTAGTATCTGGGCTAAACGATTCCTTCAGGGAGCGAAGGTATATACGAACTAGCAACCGATCTAACTCACTGTGAAAACAGTGTAGACGGGACGGAAACTAGTTTGTTGGTTGTTTGTGGAAAACCACTCAGCATACTATATTGAACACTATTAAAGACTCGATGTGTGCTAGTTTTAGAATTATGAATGTATATGGTGTTAAAGTGCTATCTAATATTTGATTATGTGCTTAAATATTAGAAGTGATATTATAAGGTACAATATGATTGGCTGATTGGAAAATCAATCTTATGACTGATAGGTCTTACGAAAGAAGTTAAATTAAATTGCGTAGCAGTAGTCAACGAACAAGACAAGTTCCTAACCCTAAACTTCTTACATTATTGCAAGTTTCCTAACTCAAACTCAAGTTATTATATTTCAAGCAAGCTAGTGGATTAATTATTGACAATTATTTCACATCTATGATTATTGATATTCGCACTTTGTACAATTGATTTCTTGTTCTATTATTTGAATTGAGAAATAATTAGAGTTCTTTATTCATAAATTATTTATGAGCCATGTCTCAGCTAATTGTTTCGGCTAGACTAATAGTAAATTGATATTGCATGAAACGTTCTATTATTTGAACTAATTCGTTATTAAAGATATATGCCATTTGATTCGGCTAGATCAAAATTGATATAATATGTTGAACTCAAAGTATTTCTTTGAAAACTATCCAAACCATATTGATGTGGTACAAACTCACGATATAAGACTGAGATGAACAACCCTGAAAAATAAATCAGGGGAAATTTTATTGTCGGTAACCCGACAACACGCTATGTTTGAGAATTATGCATAATCTCGGGTACAATAAGGCTGATCACCTTACGTACTTGCAGAAGAGTAAAGATTAGTTTTTATAGCTAACTTTTACTCTTGAGGTAGTCAGTAATAATCATAACTGATGATTCCTCTAGCAGTTCTTGATCCATTTGTGATCACTCAGCATGAAATCTGGGATTAACCCTATGTATTGAATACTATTGCAGAATTTTTAATCCTTCATAATCAATTGAATATTATTGAATCTTCGAAAGAATTTTAACTCTTTCATTCTTGATGTATTATTCAGCTATTTTGAAATCTTCTGATTATTAGTGAAGTTCTATAAAAGTTAAGCTCTTCTGTTCATGATATGTACCCTTTATTGTACTCTTAACTTGCTGAGCAAACTCGTTGCTCACCCTTGCTTAAATAAAATATTTTAGCTAAAGCCGAAGTAGCCGAAGGATCTAATAAGGATAAAGGCAAAGCGAAGGCGACCGAGTAGTATCAAGTTGTTTAATGATTATTATATTATAATTTGCTTAAGTCTGTTGTATTAATAGACATGTAATGTTAAGGTTAGTCAACCTGGGATAACGATGATATAATTATGTTTTAATGTATGTTTTTATTAAGGTAATGTAATGAATGATATAATTCATGCAATGAATGGGTAGTTAGATGAGATGTGTATGTTGTACCGTGAGCACCGAATCTGAGGTTCAAGGGACCCGGATTTGGGGGCGTCACACATACAAATCACAATTCCAAAAATTTTGAGAACCAAGGGCTCTATGTGAGTGCATTTTATGCTCCATCTCAACCTTAAGCGCGCTCATGTGGGCAAGTGCATTTTACGCTCAACCTCAACCCCTTGCAAGATTTGCAATATACAATTTTCTTTCTTTAATCACAATTATGAGAGAGTGCGTTTTACGCGCTATCTCCCCTACGCATGTGTCCATGAGTGAGTGCGTTTTACGCTCACCACATGATCATCAATTCAAACACAACAAATTTGGATACCTTACTTCGAGTGATGTTTAAACGAGTTCTAGAGTTTATAAATATTTCCCACAAGCATTCGGTTATAAAAGCCTTCTCTAAGCATACAACTAGCTCAATACTCATGGGTAAGTGCAAAAGAGTGAAAGGACGCATAAACAAAACAATAACCAACAATAACGATTAAGCACAAAGACTAAGCAACATTTATCCATTTTCCACGAGTTAGAATCAATTGAAACAAGTTGCTATCATTGACCATGGATAAATTAAATTAAATCAATGCTCAAGGGACACATCCTAAAATATATATATATATATATATATATTATTTTATTTTCAAAAGAAAAACACACTAACAACACATAAATACTAAATTAAAAACACAAATACTAAATACTAAAGCCCATAGCCCCAAACTTAAACTTGACATTGTACTCAATGTCCGAAATAGGAAAAAAAATATAATAGAAGATGTCCCTGAGAACGTGTCAAGTGCCATTAATATCAACTTTCAAGTCCCCTAAGTTAGGAGTGCACACCAATTTGCTTAGTATTCGGTACCTGAATGCAATTAACTAAAGAAATTAAAATGCAATTAAACAAACTAAAAAGAAATTAAATAAAATCAAAAGCAAAACAATAAACTTGGGTTGCCTCCCAAGAAGCGCTTGTTTTAAAGTTTTCGGCCTGATTAACTCCCTGTTTTTATCCAATTCCCCTCCGATAATTGAGGAACCCACCATCCATCAATAGTCATGTAGCTTTTGGGAGGTTCCCATTGGTGATAGTCATTGAGTTAAAGTCACCTAGCTTGCTTTTTGTAGAAAAGTTCTCAATTTAAAATGTCAAATAACTAAGTGCTTCCTCCGTTGTGTCTGTGCTATGATTGGGGCATTGGGGCTTGTTAAGCACAACGGGCTCTTCTTCTATCTTCTTTTCCTAGGCCCACCATAGCTTTAAAGTTGTGCTAGCTCTCATGTCATAAAGAGCCTTACCGATAACATGACTACCAAGTGGACATAGTTTTGCAAAACTAACTGGATTCTTGAACTTTAGTGGAGAAGGCACTTGGGGCACTAACACAATCGACTCATCTTCGTTTGAGCTCATACAAAACTCTTCGCCGACTGTGTTATCCTTATCTCCAATTGTCTCCTCTATTTCTATCTCTTGTGGCTCATCCAGCTGCAGATTTGGCTCGGGCTTTCCATCAGTTTTGGCTTCCACAAAATGAGGACCATTGGTTGAGGTATTGATGAGTTGTGCCATTTGATTATTGAGGTATTAAGTTGATGCTTCCTGACTCTTCATCATCTCCTCTTGGTTTGCTATGATCCTATACATGAATTCCCTCATATTTGAATTTTCTTCTTGTGGCAATGGAGGTGGACATGAGAATTTCGGTGCATATGTTGGACTTGGAGCATAGTATTGATCTTCATAATTGTAGTTCCATGTAGAATCCGGGTGATACTCCAAATCTTGGTGATAATCGGGATAAGCATAATTATTGAGGTAATCACCACCGTATTGTACCGGTCCAAAACTGACGGCGCATTGATGACTCGGGTGATTGTCAGCACAATAATCACATGTAACTGCTATCTTCTGAATAGATTGTGCTTCTAATGCCTCACAAATCCTCAAAATTAACTCCGTTTATGGTGAAAAGTCCTCGAGTCCATACCTCCCTACCGCACTTGGTTGAGTCATTGTGTAAGGCCATTGATCATTATAGTTATCCATGGTGTACCTCACAAAGAACAAAGCATTAAAACAGAAAAATAAATGATAAAATAAACTAAAAACAAGTTTATATATAAGTTTAAATTAAGATCAATTTGATTGTAATTATTATTGGAAACTCACTAGAAAAATAATTCCCCAGCAACGGCACCAAAAACTTGTTGTCTGATTTATATAATGACAAATACGCGCAAGTATACGCAGTCAACAAGTAATAAAGAGTAAGTAAAGTATCGATCCCACGAGGAATTATTACTAATCTTTTCCAAGTACTAAGTTTTTATCAACTCAATCTTATTTAAATAATTGATAAATATTTTTGTTGTTTTACATTAATAAAGAGAGCAAATAATCAGGAACTATGAAAAACATTAAGATAATAAAATCTAATATTAACAAGTCTAAGATCATAAATTTCCCCAAACACTTCATTTAAATATCCTAACTCTCTCTTTTCAACTAGTTAAATCACAAGAATTATTATCCGAGAAATCACAAGTATATATAAGCCTCTCTCGATGGTCAAATACGTATTTCTTATTGCGGTGTATGGATATATCTCTATTCTACACCCTAGCAAGAATCCAATAACAAGAATAATTAACAAGATACATGCCACTAAAAATCTCATTAACTACTCTATCAATTACCAACTTTCGCAATAGAAATCATTAAGCATATATTCTCAAATGGATACATGTGGTATTTAGGTATATGTCTATCCTAAATATAATCAAATTATCTATTCATGAGGATAATAAATAAAACACACGTCACTTAATTTCATGAATTACCCATAGGAATATCTAATTTTCACATGATATCATAACAAGGTCTTAACACTAAAATCCATTTCTCAAATTCATATAGGTTCACAAGGTAACTACTAGCTAGGTAATTAATACATAAAGCATAAATTATGATATTCAATCACAAATAATTAACAAACATCAAAGAGAGAGCATTCAATTCAAACTAAGTGTTGAGTTCCATTGAAATCTTAGAAAATGAGTTCTAGTTCATGGGAATTACAATAAACATCAAATTTGATCCATACATCATGATGGAATTACAAATTAAGAAGAGAATACTAGAGATAGAATGATAAAATCCCTTCAGAAGATATTCAATGGTTGCTTGATGGTTTGATTCTTGTTCTCTAGCTTTCCCTTAAGATTTGATACTCTTTGCTCTTCTTGCTATTTGGACTTTGCTGAAATTGCTTTGTATTGTAGATTTTTCCTCTCTAATTGATATTATGTGTAGCCTCCCTCCTCTCTAGAACTGATATTAGTAGTTTTAGATCATGTTGGATGGAGGCTACATGTTGTATTTATCATCCTCTCTCAAAAACCTAGCTTAGCCATCAAATTTGGGTCAAAATTGCCCAAAATTGCGAAATCCGACTGCATCCAGGGAGTTCCCACCCCGGCGCCCAAAAATGGCCTGAAATTTCTCGCCCCGACGCTGAGCTCGCCCCGATGCCAAAAATATGCCTAAAATGTCCCGCCCTGGCGCTGAAACTCTGTACCCCAAATCAGTTTTGACGTCTGTTGGAAAAATAGCCATAACTTCTTCGTCCAAAATCGGATTAAGGCAATTCAAGAGGCTACAGAAAGCTAAGAAGTAGATCTACAACTTTTATAGCTGGAGCTCATCGAGATACTAGCCACAGCAAGGCGCAAATTGAGCTCGAAGCAACTGTTGTGTAAAATTCATGCCAAATCCGATGGTAAAATGACCATAACTCTCTCATACGAACTTCAAATTGGATGATTCAAAATGTTGTAGAAAGCTAAGACAAAGATCTACAACTTTCGTTCTTTGAGTTTTGAGAGATTCGGATTGGATCATGGATAAAACTGAGAAACAAGCAGCTGGAATGCCAAATTCAAGCCGAAAACGCATTGATCCAAGGGGCCTTTATTTCAATTCCTACAAAACAACGTAAAAACACATAAAAGCATACAAAAACATATACAAGAAAAACAAAACTACGTTACACAACAATAAGATGAAAACACATAAAACCAAACGAAATGACTTAGGACTTACAAATTATCAAGCTCAAAAGCACATAATTTGTGTATATAAAACACACTCATCAAATACCCCCAAACTTAAACCTTTGCTTGTCCTCAAGCAAAACACACAAACTATAAAAATTAAATACTTCTAATAAAACCTATCTTGAGCAACGAGTTAATAAGTTTAAACAACGGCCTCAAAGCTGCAAAAAAATAAGAAACTCTAGAAAAACTTTCAAAAGATCGCAAGTCGAGAATTTCAAATCGTTAGTCATATCTTGCTTTAGATCCTTTTCGTGTGTGTGAGTACCCAATAACACTAAACCAGTCAAGCTCGGATGAAGTTATGCAACCACATTACCTTATGAAATAATCAAAATAAATCCCAAAACAACATACTTAACACATCACTCAATACAAAGGTATACAAATCGCAATTCCAAAAATTTTGAGAACCAAGAGCTTTAGGTCAGTGCATTTTATGCTCCATCTCAACCTTAAGCACGTTCATGTGGGTGAGTGCATTTTACGCTAAACTTTAACCCCTTGCAAGATTTGCAATATACAATTTTCTTTCTTTAATCACAATTATGAGAGAGTACGTTTTACGCTCTATCTCCTCTACGCATGTGTCCATAAGTGAGTGCGTTTTATGCTCCATCTCAACTCACCACATGATCATCAATTCAAACACAACAAATTTGTACACCTTGCTTCGAGTGATGTTTAAACGAGTTCTAGAGTTTATAGATATTTTCTACAAACATTCGGTTATAAAAGCCTTCTCTAAGCATACAACTAGCTCAATACTCATGGGTAAGTGCAAAAGAGTGAAAGGACGCATAAGCAAAACAATAACCAACAATAACGATTAAGCACAAAGACTAAGCAACATTTATCCATTTTCCACGAGTTAGAATCAATTCAAACAAGTTGCTATCATTGACCATGGATAAATCAAATTAAATCAATGCTCAAGGGGCACATCCTAAAATATATATATATATATATATATATATTTTATTTTATTTTCAAAAGAAAAACACACTAACAACACATAAATACTAAATTAAAAACATAAATACTAAATACTAAGATCTACAACTTTCGTTCTTTGAGTTTTGAGAGATTCGTATTGGATCATGGGTGAAATTGAGAAACAAACAGCTGGAATGCCAAATTCAAGACAAAAATGCATTGATCCAAAGGACCTTTATCTCAATTTCTACAAAGCAACGTAAAAACACATAAAAGCATACAAAAACTTATAAAAGCAAAACAAAACTACGTTACACCACAATAAGATGAAAACACATAAAACTAAACGAAATGACTTAGGATTTACAAATTATCAAGCTCAACAACACCTAATTTGTTTATATAAAACACACTCATCAATCACTAAGAGGGCTTACCCTTATTATAGAATAAATTTTATTTATTTAAATGAATTAAATAGTTTAATTTATTTATTTAAATAAGATTAGAATTGTTCTAATTGATTTATTCATAACCGGTTTAATATAGAGAACCTAAAGGGTCACACCGCAAAAGAAAAATATTTATTTAAGAAGTAAATGACATAATTGTAATAATAAGTTAAGTGTATTTAATTTGGTCTATGGAGATAGAATAAATTAAATATCTTATTATTTATTTTTTAATATTTTAAAAATATTAAATAAAAAGTAATAAGATGAGTCTTATTATTATTATTAATATTATTATTATTTAATTCCTAAAAGGGTTTGAAAATTAATTAATAAAAGTACTCTCATAAATTCATAATTGGATTAGGAGTTTAATTGATTAAAAGAGTTTAATTAAGACAATTAACCTAATCCTAAATAGTTTAGGAGGATTTCCTATATCTATAAATAAGAGGAGTCTTATCATAGATTAGGGTTACACACTCTTGCATTAGAATTAGGGAGAGTACTTGTAATTTCTATAGAGATAGAAACTAGGGTTTTGCCAACACCCATCTTCTTGAACAAGTATTATTCCTTGGTGGATCACCTCTAGAGGCCAAACACTTGGGTGGCTAACGTTGATCAAAGCGAAGGAATTTAATCGGTGGAATTCAAGGAGAACGCGAAGGAATTGGAGGTGAACTTGTACCTGAAGAAACTTTGATTCATGAGGGTATAATTTTCTATCTCTGTCTCTTTCGTTTAATTGATAATTGAACATAAGGAAAGATCATGGTAATGGTTTGTATGAAAAAAAAATTAAAATCTATTTTATCGCGCTTCCGCCTTATTTATGTAATTTGATTGCATGCTTGCGTAATATACAAACCTAATAGTGGTATCATAGCCAATCCTTGTGTTAATTATCGATTTTGATGATTCCATATATGTATGGGTATGTGATTGGATCAAATTTTCTGGGCAAACTAAATTTTCTGATTCTGCGATGCAGCGCGACCGCGCCCGAACCTAGAAATCGTTTCTAGGGGTGCAGCGCGACCGCGCCGGTTCCCAGTTCATTTTGGGCCCGACCGCGCCTGTTTGCAGAGTTTAAAAAATTTTATTTTTCTTCAATTAACATAAATAATTTATTTAATTGATAAAAGTTTAAAATAAAGATGTTTATTTTATCTAGAATAGGATTCCAGATTGCTAAAATTAAAGGAGTTTTATTTTGATTTGATTTTTGATTAAAATAAAAGAATTTATTTTCTTTCAAAACTGAATATTAGCAAACTTTTGCCCATTAAATGATACCAATGCATATATGGAATGATTTTATTACTCATGTGATGAATGTTATTTATTGATGCATATGGAGATATGTATGATAATAAATAGGGATTGATTATGGACTATTTACCAATGTATGATTGGATTTATTTTAGAGGATGCTTGAATGAATGGGTTTTTATAAATGGGGTTTGCGTGCCTCATCTTCTCTAGCTTTTCTTGATGTAAATTCTATCTTCCTCCTATGTACTTCCCCTTGACTGCTGATCAAGGTTTCTATTCATTGTAAATAGTTTATGTAATAGGATTAGTTAGAATAATTTTGAAGAATTGGAGATAAAGGAACAAGGAGTGCTTGAAGACCCGTTTATAATGGAGCCCGGGTTTAAATGTAATAGTTATATTTAAATTCAGTTCTTGCACCCTAGGTTTGATATTTTGGTTCACTTGGTGGCTCTAGTGAACCAAACTAGAATAAAAGTCCATAATCAATCCGGGTAGAATATAGTATTCTATATGTGCATGATTACTATATATATATATATATATTATATATTATACAACATGTTTCGCATGTTAAATAATATGACGCGTATTTTATATATATATGTACATGGGCGCTAAACAAGATGAGACAAATAATAATAAATCCCTCAAAGAAATCATATTAAGTCTTAAACGTTCAAAGATATTTGGAATATCGAACGTCGCCTTCTAGCATGGTAAAGCGATAGAGTATTAAATATTTAATATGAGTTTGTTGTGTCACCACAAGAAAAGTACTAAATATTTAAGATGTTGCATTATTACATTTGATGCTTATTAAGGAATTGAACATTACTGTTTTGTTGTGTCACCATAAGGACGTATTTTTCTCTTCACATATATGTAAGTGCTAGGTTGGACTTAACTTGGATAATTTTGATTCGAATGTATCACCACTTGATCAAAATAATCTAAGAGGCAAAATACAAGGAGTTACATAGTGATGTAATTGACAATAGTTGTCTACATATTTATTTATATTTCGTTTGTTGTGTCACCACAAGGCTATATACATTTGAAATGAGATCCTTATTCTCACTAACAAATCTTTAATTAGATTTGTCGAACTATATATTAAGGGTAATATAGTTTGATGAAAATAGTAGGAGATACCAATTTAAATAAAGACCTAATTTATTTTGGTAATTAGTAAAATGAATGTATGCTAAAATGTTGACTATTTCACATGCAGAATTTAAAAATGTCAAACTCACTATCACTACATAGCATACTTGATGCTAACAAACTCACCGGACCGAATTACATGGACTAATTAAGGAATCTAAGAATTGTTCTCACTGCTGAAAATATTTCTTTATGTCCTAAATCTGCCCGTCCATGAAAATATTGCAGAAACAACCTCTGAGGAAGAGATTGCTACTTTCAGAAAGTGACAAGATGATGCAATCTTGGCTCAATGCATCATGCTCGCATCCATGAGTAACGAGCTTCAGCGTCAGCATAAAACTATGGATGCTCCTACTATATTGCTGCACCTCAAGGAGTTGTATGGTGAGCAAAGTAGGACTGCTAGATATCAGATATCTAAGGAGCTCTTCCGATCTCGGATGACCGAGGGCATTACCGTTGAGACTCATATCCTAAAGATGATCAATCTGATTGAACAACTTGGATAACTAGGGTTCGTGATGGATGGGGAGTTAAGTCAAGATTTGATCTTGCAGTCACTCCCGGACACCTTCTCACAATTTGTTGTGAATTTTCACATGAATAAGTTGGATGTCAGCTTACCTAAGTTACTTAACATGTTGAAAACTACTGAAGGTCACTTCTCATCCAATAAGAACTAAGTCTTACTAGTGGATGATTCTTCCAAGAAAAGGAAGAGGCCTAAGGTATCTTCTGAAAAGAAGAAAAAGAAGAAGGCTAAGGGCAAGGCGAAAGGAAAGGATAAAAAGAAAGTTGATCCTGATAGCGAAAGAATATGCTACCATTGCAATAAGCCGGGACACTGGAAGAGGAACTGCAAAGAGTATCTTGCGGACCAAAAGAAGCTTGGAGAAGCTTCGACTTCCGATCTAGGTTTGTTCATGATTGAAATTAATTTTTCTGAAAGTCAAAATTCTACTTGGGTATTGGATACCGGCTATGGTTCTCACATATGTAACAATATGCAGGGACTAAGCAGAAGTAGAAAGCTGAACAAGGATGAAGTTGTCCTACGAGTGAGAAATGGAGCAAAGGTTGTTGCATTAGCTGTAGGAACTTATTGTTTAGCACTGCCTACGGGCAAGTCCATTAGTTTAAATAATTATTATTTCAATTTCTGTATTCGATATGGATGATTTTGATATTATAATAAAGAACAACAGTTATTCTATTTATAATAAATATGTTTTATATGGTGTTGGTAATTTACTGAATGGACTTTACATAATTGACTTACATGAAAATATACTTCAAATTGAACAAACTAAGAAAAGAAAAAGAGATGATGTTAATTATATCTTTATGTGGCACTGTAAACTCGGTCATATCAATGAAACAAGATTAACCAAGTTACATAAAGATGGGCTTTTAGAGTTATCTGATTTCGAATTATATCCAACTTATGAATCTTGTCTCATGGGTAAGATGATTAAATCTCCTTTTACTGGAAAAGGAGAAAGAGTTACAGAGTTGTTAGCGTTGGTACACACAGACGTATGTGGACCTATGACAACGAATGCACGAGGAGGGTATTCTTATTTTATTACTTTCACTGATGATCATTAAAGATTTGGATATGTGTATTTGATGAAATACAAATCTGAATCATTTAAAAAGTTCAAAGAATTCAGAAGTGAAGTAGAGAAGCAAACTGGAAAGAGTATCAAGATTCTTCGATCGGATCGAGGAGGGGAATACTTAACCAATGAGTTTCTCAATTGTCTCAAAGAAAATGGTATAATCTCACAATGGACTCCACTAGGAACGCCACAGTTGGATGGTGTATCTAAAAGGAGAAACCGAACATTGTTGGACATGGTTCGTTCCATTATGAGTTTTACCGACCTTCTAGTATCCTTCTGGGGTTATGCCCTAGAATCGGCTGCATACCTACTTAACAAGGTACCTACTAAATCCGTCCCAAAGACTCCATATGAGTTATGGACAGGGAGGAAACCAAATCTTAAGCATGTTAAGAATTGGGGATGTCCAGCTTATGTCAAAAGGTTTGAGCATGATAAGTTGAAGACTAGATCCGATAAGTGTAGATTCGTGGAATACCCTAAAGAAACATCAGGGTATTATTTCTATCATCCTACTGATCAAAAGATGAAAGTTAGGTACCTGACCAAGTGGAAGAATCTACTGTACCACAACCTGTTCGTAAATCTGGAAGAGTACCGAAGATACCTGATATGTATGGATTCATCATAGAGGATGATGATGAGGTACGCATCATAGATGATGATGATCTATTGACTTACGAAGAGGCTATGATAGTAAAGACTAAGAGAAATGGCTAGAAGCCATGAAATCCGAGATGGACTCCATGTATAAAAATTAAGTATGGACTTTGGTTTCATCACCTGAGGGCATTAAGCCTATTGGGTGTAAACGGGTCTTTAAGAGAAAGACTGGAGCGGACGGTAAGGTAGAGACCTATAAGGCCAGACTGGTTGCAAAAGGTTTCAAACAAAGACAAGGAGTTGACTATGATGAAACCTTCTCACCAATAGTTATGCTCAAGTCCATTCGGATTTTGCTTGCAATTGCAGCTTATTATAACTATGAGATCTGGAAAATGGACGTGAAAACAGCCTTCCTCAATGGGAAACTTGAGGAGAATGTATATATGATACAACTAGAGGGATTTGTTTCAATGGTTGGAACAAATCAAGTCTGTAAGCTGCAACGATCCATCTATGGATTGAAGCAAGCTTCTCGAAGATAGAACATCCGTTTTGATGAGATAATCAAAGGGTTTGATTTTATTTAAAATAAGGATGAACCTTGTGTGTACAAGAAGGTTAGTGGGAACGCTGTTTCATTCCTAGTATTAAATGTAAGCGATATATTACTGATAAGGAATGATGTTCCTATGCTATAGTCGATCAAAATTTGGTTATCTAAACACTTCTCCATGAAGGACTTGGATGAAACATCCTATATTCTGGGGATAAAGATCTATAGAGATAGATCTAAAAGGATGCTAGGCTTGTTCCAAGGAAAGTACATTGACTCGATGCTAAAGAAGTTTAGCATGGAAGATTCCAAGAGAGGTCTCATGCCGATGAGCCATGGAATACATCTCTCCAAGAAACAGGCCCCAAAGACACCTGAGGAAAGAGACATCATGAGTAAGATTCTTTATGCTTCAACAATAGGATCTATCATGTACGGTATGATATGTAATAAACCGGATGTCGCTCATGCACTTAGTGTAACAAGCAGATATCAGTCGAATCTAGGAGAAGAGCACTAGAAGGCAATGAAAAATATCCTAAAGTACTTAAGAAGAACTAAGGATGTATTTCTTGTCTACGGTGGGTTTGAATTAAAACTAGAGGGCTATACAAACTCAAGTTTTCAAATAGACCAAGATGACAGTAAATCCGTTTCAGGGTATGTGTTTACCTTAAAAGGTGGCGCGGTGAGTGGAAAAGTTCCAAGCAGCAAACGGTTGCTGATTTAGTGACAGAGGCAGAGTACATAGCTGCAAGTGAAGCTGCAAAGGAAGCTGTTTGGATGAAGAAGTTCATAACTGAACTTGGAGTGGTTCCTAGCATTAGAAGAGCCGTACCTTTATTCTGTGACAACACTGGAGCTGTTGTGCAGGCTAAGGAACCTAGGTCTCATCAGAAATCCAAACACATGTTACGACGATTTTATTTTATTAGAGAGATCATTGAAAGAGGAGATGTCACCCTAGAGTGTGTAGACTCTCAAGACAATATTGTAGATCAATTTACTAAAGCTTTAACTCAACAGCAGTTTGATCGTTACTTAGAGAAGATGGGTATTAGATACTATGGCGATTGACTTTAGTGCAAGTGGGAGATTGAAAGTAGTATACACACAAGCCAATCATATTTGATATGGTGTAGCATATACTTTGTAATCTTATTCATTTATTAATAAAAGTATTAAAGACATTTTACTTTATCTATATGGTGTTGTTATTTAATATGTGATAAACTCATAGTTTTAAGCAATACTTTTAGAATCATGATGATGATCATGTTAATGAGATCTAAATTCTTAGAAAGTTTAAAACTAAAATCGTTCCTAATCGTTGGATTACTAAAAAGGGGATTAGTGAATCCAAATAGATTAGTACATACGTTGCTTGCTCTTAGGAAGAGAATGATTAATCTTATAATCATTTGTGTGGAGACACTAAAGCAAGTGTGTAGGTGGTTATTGAAGAATAAGTTCACTAAACGTGGCTCGCTAAGGAATACCTAATGGAGTTTTACTCGCTTGTCAATAGAAATTCCTCTAGTGATAGTACTACAAGTGATCCTTGAACTTGAGATCATCATAGTATCTTCTGTATGATGAGTTATACTTTGATATGTCCCTTAAGACCTTTAGGGTATATCAAAGGGTATGATTGGGTATAATAAGTTGTACATGGAGATAGGTGAATGATCAATAAAGAATCTACAACATCTAGTAAAAGATGTGAATGTCCTATGTGATTCGATAAATGATCTCAGTAGTTCTTGGCCAAGGCATAATGAAATTAGAAAGGAGTTTTCAATTTACATTATTTAGAGTTGTGCATTTAGAAATCGAAATACATATAATTAAATAAAATAAGACTTGATAATAATTTCATGTCTTATATTTAATTGGGACATTATACAGTAGAAGGATTAAATTTTACGATAACTATTCACTGAAAGGTTCTTTTGTGATTAATGTTGAAATCTATATTATCTGGAAAGATGTTGATCGCTAAGGGGGCTTACCCTTATTATAGAATAAATGTTATTTATTTAAATGAATTAAATAGTTTAATTTATTTATTTAAATAAGATTAGAATTGTTCTAATTGATTTATTCACAATCGGTTTAATATGGAGAACCTAAATGGCCACACCGCAAAAAGAAAATATTTATTTAAGAAGTAAATGACATAATTATAATAATAAGTTAAGTGTATTTAATTTAGTCTATGGAGATAGAATAAATTAAATACCTTAATATTTATTATTTAATATTTTGAAAATATTAAATATAAATTAATAAGAGGAGTCTTATTATTATTATTACTATTATTATTATTATTTAATTCCTAAAAGGGTTTGAAAATTAATTAATAAAAGTACGCTCATAAATTCTTAATTGGATTAGGAGTTTAGTTAATTAAAAGAGTTTAATTAAGATAATTAACCTAATCCTAAATAGTATAGGAAGGTTTTCTATATCTATAAATAAGAGGAGTCTTATCATAGCTTAGGGTTACACACTTTTGCATTAGAATTGTGGAGAGTACTTGCAATTTCTATAAAGATAGAAACTAGAGATAGAAACTAGGGTTTTGCCAACACCCATCTTCTTGAACAAGTATTATTCCTTGGTGGATCACCTCTAGAGGCCAAACACTTGGGTGGCTAACGTTGATCAAAGCGAAGAAATTTAATCGGTGGAATTCAAGGATAACGCGAAGGAATTGGAGTTGAACTTGTACTCGAGGAAGCTTTGATTCATGAGGGTATAATTCTCTATCTTCATCTCTTTCGTTTAGTTGATAATTGAACACAAGGAAAGATCATAGTGATGGTTTGTATGAAAAAATTTTAAAATTTGTTTTATCGCGCTTCCGCCTTATTTATGTAATTTGATTGCATGCTTGCGTAATATACAAACCTAACACTTCAACCCCTTCAAACACAATTTTTCTTTTGATTCCCTGAGATGACGAGGGAACTGAGTAACCGACAAGTTGTTCATTCTCAGAATTAGAGTCTTCAGGCTCTACACTAGATGGATTAGAAAGGAATGTAGGACTTGATTTAGATGAGATTTTAGTCCTCTTTTCTCTTTTCTTCTTCTTTTCAGATTTCTTCTTTTTCTCAGACTTCTTCTTCTTTCCCTTCTTTTTCTCTTTCCTCTTCCTTTCGCTCGAGGCTTAACTCCTTTATAGCCTTTTATTCTTCAAATTCTTCATTCGTTGGTTCAGTAATTGACTTTGTCACAGATATTTTAACGTTCTTTACAGGCTCCGGCTCATCAGCCATCTTAGCTAAAATTTTATCTTCTTCAGGCTTAGGTATGAAAACTTTCTCGGCTGAATCTTTATCAGATGTAGACACTTTTTCCTTTCCTTTGTTCTTTCCTACTAATCCAGGAGACTTATCTTTTTCTTCATTATTCAGATCAACAAGTCTGGGCAGCATGGATTCTTCTTTCGAGAGAGCAGGGGCTCTCTTCAGCTGCTGCAATCTTTTACTCTATCATTGTGGAATGGATTTGGAGATAGGTGTAATAGAAACATTTTCTTCCATTTCCTCAGAGATAAGTGGATTCCGCCAGATGACTTGGGAGATACTTCTTCAACCTTCTTCTTTTTCCTTAATGGCTTTAAGATTTCGCTGCTATTGCCTTCAGGATGGCAAGACTTTCTGTTCTCTATAGGATTTCTTTTCTAGTTGTCAAATGGACTTGGGGATATAATCTTATTCATATTTAGAGATTCACCATCTTCATCCCTGACTTTACTTCCTAGATTCTTTTTCAGGATAATGTTTATAAACCTTCCATAGAATACCTTCGTAATAGGCTTATCAACGACCTTCTTTTCTCAGTATTCTCCAACCATTTGGCTAACTTATCAATGAGAATGACGCCAAAGTTAATCTTCTTTATGATTATAGCAGTTATGACCTTCATCTGTAACTCGTTTACCGTGTCATAGGCTGAGTCTTTGCACAGAATACACTTGTCGACGATTTCTGCAAGGAACTTATATTCTTTAGGAAATTCTTTCTTCTTGATTCCTTTCAGTTGGGGATTCTTCTGATAACCCATCATTCTCATTCTTTCTTCTATTTCTATTTCTTCAAGCGACGTAAGGCCTTGATTAGGAAAGCCTAGACATCGATTAATTTCAGATGCTCCTATCCTCAGATTTACTCCTTTGACTTTACTGCTCCAGACACCATCAACATATACTACTTCCTGATAAAATTCTGTGTAGATCTTGGTGTTGGTTTCCAAGCATTTTGAAAAGCCAGCTTTCTGAACAAGCTTGAGAACGTCTCTGAACTTTTTTTTCTGATGCAGAGAATTTATCGAAGCCTAGTTGGATTCCAGTAACGACTTGACAATTTTCCATTTTTGAGGATTTTTAGAAGAATACACAGGAGGTTGAGATATTTGGATTGAGAGATTTGAGATGAAAGCTTTGTGAGTTTGATAGCAAGTAGACTTGGATTGCAGATAAGAAGGATAACCATCAGAATTTTAAATAACTTTATATCACTTCCCTCTATTTTTGCTAAGTGAGGCACGTGTCATATATCAATTGGTTGCACGTCGCTTCAATTTTGTATTGTTACAGTTGTAACGACTTCTGTTCTTCACTTGCTTTTCCCAAGCATGAACACCACTTACCATTACGTAACTTCTTCAGTTCTTCGTAGAGTAAAAAATGAACAACATTTCACTCTACAAACTATTTTACGATGGCCTTTTACTTGACACGTCTTTTTAGAGCGTGCTCTACTTGCCTCCGTATAGACGACTTTAGCTTCTTCTATTATAGAGTAACTTAGTGACTATATTTTCATTCTACAATCTTTTATCAATTTAAGAGTAGAGTTCAGTCAATGACTACTCTAGCATCAGTTGATATGATCTTCATTCTTACTTTACCACTTGATTATCTTATCGTTGCTTAGCTTGAATCTCCCATTACTAATTTTATCTTCTTTTCTACGACTTGTTCCCCTACTTCTGTTTGCTGAGGCATTGGAGATGCTGATTGCCTTTCTTCTAGTTGTTCCCCCTCAATATGTGCATTTAGGTGCTCAAAAGTTGGAGGACTTTACTCCACCAAGATAACAGCAATAACAGACTTAACAAGTTTCATCTGTTCCACTGAATCAATAGGTGAGCTTTGATTGACTATTGGTGAAGACTTCCTCTTTAGGACCAACTTCTTTCTCTTCTAGAAAGTCTAGATACCAAATCTTCTTCTCTATCATGAGGACTAGCTTTCTACTCTATTTCTTTGGCTTTGTCACATATCAGAATTCTAAGCACTCCCTTGCATACTTGCTACTTGATGATGGATAATGATCTTGTGCTTCACTGAATGAGATCTTCAAGGAAGAGTATTGGATCAATAGCTTCATTAATTCATAGAGTTCCCATAGTTGGAACTAAGGACTTTATGATTTCCTTGTATGGTACTACGATTGCAGGGTCTGGCTCATCTGCTTCAGCTTCACGGTCGTAGAGTTCTCCTGCTCTGCGATATGAGGTTCCACCTTTACTACTTCTTCAAGTTGAGCTGCCTTGCCTGGTTTGCCTTGATCATTTTCATCAAATGTGACATAGATAGAGACTTCCAAGGTCAAAGAGTTCTTATTGAACACTTTATAGGCTTTGTTTTCTATAGAATATCCAAGAAAGATTCTTTCATTTGACTTAGGCTGAAATTTCGTCAAGTATCTTTTCCTATTGTTGAGGATGTAGCACGCATAGCCAAATGCACGAAAGTAACTAATATTTATTTTTCTTCCTTTCCAGAACTCGTAAGGCGTCTTTTTGAGCGTAGAGTGAATCATGGACCTATTCTGAGTATAGCAAGCAATATTGATATTTTCTGCCAAAAAAATATTCTTATAAATAAGATGCTGCTAGAAGAGTTATTCCTTCTTCAGTCAGCGTTCTGTTCTTCCTTTCAGATGTTGATGTGAAGTTTTTGGAGCTTAGAAGTTGTGTTGAATGCCATTGTTCTCACAGAACTGATTTTCTTTAGAATAGTCAAATTCTTTACCATGATCACTCCTTATTTTATTTATCTTCTCACCATTCTCATTCATCACTAGCTTGAAGAATCTGATCACTTGACTGTTGGTCTCGTCTTTAGAGCTTATGAAGAATACACACGTAAACCTGGTGTAGTCGTCCACTACGACCAATGAGTATCTTTTGCCTTTAAGACTAGTAGTTAGAATAGGCCCAAAAAGATCCATATGAAAAAGTTGCAGGAGCCTTTCATTTGAATTTAATTGCTTTACTTTTGAATGACTTCTTGATCTGTTTTCCTAGTTGACAAGCTTTACATAATCTTTCTTTGACAAATCTCAGCTTAGGCAGACCTCTGACTAGATCCTATGATATGAGCTTTTATATGCTCTTGAAGTTCAGGTAAGACAATCTCTTATGTCATAATCAGTTTACATTTTCTGAGACTCAGGCAAAGAAGTAAGCTAATGCTGAGGAATTTAGCTCAGTGAGATTGACTAAACATTCTCTTCCCTTGATCTAGTCAACTTTTAATGAGTTGGATTCCAGGTCTTCGAACTTGACACTGGTTGTTGAGGAAGATGACTTGATGACCTTTATCGCATAACTGACTTATGCTTGGCAGGTTGTGCTTCATTATATCAACATAGACTACTTTATTGAATGAAATAGCTCTATTGTCTATCGAACCAACACTTTCTAATTTTCCCAGAGTTGTTGTCTCCAAAGACAGCTGCTGAATTATCTTTAGCTCAGTGCTCGATTATCATCTTGAATAGGACCATTTGAGATAGGAGCCAACCTTGATTGGGTCGAATGAATGAATCAATAATCACAGCATCATACAAATCTTCATCTAGCATTTTTACAAGCCTGCTGACAATCTTTTTAGTGAGCACATTTTACTCTATTCAACAGTGGTGACTTATTTCCATTGCTGAGTTTAGAATTGGTTTTGTTTAGTGTTAGGATCTACTCAAAGTGTGAGCTTTATGTTCGCGAGAACCTGCTTTGATACCACTTGTTGTTTCCCAGAGGCACTGAGAGATCTAGAAGGGGGGATGAATAGATCCGTTTTTAAAATTTAAGTTCTTAAATATATTACCAAATAATTAGTTAATCAGAATGATTAAGCACAACGGAATATTAGTTTGAATATCTCCCTTAAAGATTTACTAAATCTCAGTTCTAAATTCAGTTCCTATGGAAGTTAGTCATTCAACAGATATGATAATCATAGAAGATATGTGACAAAATGTAAATGAATGAAAGTAATTAACACAACTCATACTCCACTCTTCTACTTCACAGAGTAAAAAATCCACTAAAGATAGGGTCACTCAGACCAGATTACACATATCTCTTACATCTGAACCACTAAGGTTCCTTCGAGCCACTTAGTCTCGGAAACTCGGTCACTAAGACCAAGACACTAAGTCCTCTGAATCACTAAGATTCCTTCGAGTCACTTAGTCTCGGAATATAGGTCACTAAGTCCCAAAGATCACTAAGATCTCTTCAAGTCATTTAGACTTAGAAATTCGATCACTAAGACTAGGACACACAGTCCCCTGAATCACAAAGATTCCTTCGAGTTAGTTAGTCTTGGCATGATGGTCACTTAGACTAGGACACTTAGTCCTTTGCTGATTGATTGTTGTTGTTGAGAGGTGCTGCTAAGTTTTGCAATGTGGCTCGTCTTCCTTTTATTGCTTAGTAGCTTCGAATGTGATCATCGTTAATTTGTTATTAAGCGTTACAATAAGGCTTAACTTCTTCTAGTATTCAACAGCTTCTCATGATCTTCTGTTGTGCTGCCAAGCTGACATTTAACCTCCTTCTTCTTGAACTTAGCAGCTTTAAACACATCTTCAATCGTAGAGTGAAACTTGCTCTACTTTGGAATTGGTTTGGCTCTGTGTTCTTTTCTGATGATGATCTTCTATTCAGTGTTGGTCATTCAATGTTCATCATCATTTCTTTTATTTTGAATGTTATTGTTTTTATAGTCTTTCATAGATTTTTCCCGTTGAAGAATTACCGTTGATACATTTAATACTTCAGATCTTTTAGGATCCTTGATGTCGACATTTAAGCTTATGTGTCAGTTGCTTTTTGACTTTCTTGTCACATCAGTCTGCTTTCTCACCTAACACCACTGATATGTCACTTTCAGCAAACTGGCCAGTGGACACATTTTCTGATCTTCGATTTCTACCAAGGATATTTGAGGAATGCATCAAGATCTTTGATCAGCATTGCTCTATGTGAGTCTATTGTCAGATCTGACTTAACTCTACGAAGGAGTAGAACTTTATGATTTCATTTTATGATCAACTCTACGAATGTTGCTTTACGATTGAAAAGCTGACCTTGAGATCTTTTCTCAACTGATCGATCCTTGAGTTACTTTACGATATGACTTTGTCTCAGCGATCTGCTTGAAGTACTCTACGTTCATTCTCTACTCAACAAGCAATTTGTTTGACTTTACGATTTGTTGTTCACCTTATGAGTGGATCTTTACTTTACGAATCAAAGTGAACTTTAAGAGTGGTAATTGCTTTGTGATCTATCTTCTATGATGCTTAGGCACATTTCTCTTTGCTCTGTTATCTACTCTACTTTGCAGACTTCTTTGCATTCTTTGAATCCTTCAGCAGTTTTACGATGTCAAAGATAGCTTTACGACCTTGTTGTCTTTTTCTAACCTTACAATATTAGTTGCTGCTTTACGATCTCTAAATTACACTGCAGACTGACTTAACCTTTGTGAACAGGTAAAGTAACCTTACGAGATATCCTTTAGATCATCATTCAAAGTAGACTCTATACTTCTGTTCGATCTTCAACTCTTCTTCATGATTTATGAAATCGAGCTTTACGATCAGCTTTACGCTTCGCACTAAGATTGGTTTTCCTTTCAAACTTCACTTTACTATGATAGCTTTAGCATCTCTGTGATTTATTTGATGTTTTGTGAACATGTGTTGATTCTGTGATTTATCTTCTTCACATTACGAACTGGCAGAGTGACTCATTGAGTAGTTAAACCTCTCGACTATACATTGCATCAACTTTGTAAGATCAAACTAACATATTTGATCTTTCTAATCTAAGTCCTTGTACATATATTTTATCAAAGGACTGTACAAAACTTACCTATTACATTAATCATGTTGTTCTACGAACACTTAGATTACTCTGGTAACAATGTTTACATTACGATTATGCAAAATAACTTTATGATCTACTTCAAAAGATCAATCTAACAACTTTAATCTTTTTCTTTCTAAGTCCTTGTACATCAACTTATTATTAAGGACTTTACAAAACTTGTTGGTTCAATTATACTTTTAAACATATTTATCTTTAACCATCAAGTACACATATTTTGACATACATCATTACATAATCATGTAGTCAAATTTATCATTACGTAATCGCATTCATCACATTTAACACATAATCACATAAATACATAAACATATAAACACATAAACACATAATCGCGTAGAATCATATAAATATATAAACATGTAAACACATAATTGAAAGTAGTATGCATACAAACCAATCATATTTGATATGATGTAGCATATACTTTGTAATCTTATTCATTTATTAATAAAAGAATTAATTCATTAAAAGCATTTTACTTTATATACACGGTGCTGTTATTTTATATGTGGTAAACCCATATTTTTGGGCAATGCTTTTAGAATCATGATGATGATCATGCTAATGAGATTTAAATTCTTAGAAAACTTAAAACTAAAATCGTTCCTAATCGTTGGATTACTAAAAAGGGATTAGTGAATTCGAATAGATTGGTACATACTTTGCTTACTCTTAGGAAGAGGATGATTGATCTCATAACCATTTGTGTGGAGACACTACAGTAAGTATGTATGTTCTTATTGGAGAATAAGTTCACTAAATATGACTCGCTAAAGGAATACCTACTGGAGTTTTACTTTCCTGTCAATAGGAATTCCTCTAGTAAGTACAAGTGATCCTTGGATTTGAGATCATCATAGTATCTTGTATATGATGAGTTATGTTTTGACATGTCCTTTAAGACATTTATGGTATATCAAAGAGTACGCTTGGGCATAATAAGTTGTAAATGGAGATAGGTTAATGGTCAACAAAGAATCTGCTACTTCTAGTAAAAGGAGAGAATGTCATATGTGATTCGTTAAATGACAACTCAGTAGTCCTTGGCCAAGGCAGAATGAAATTTGAAAGTAGTTTCTAATTTGCATTATTTAGAGTTGTGCATTTGAGAATCAAAATACATATAATTAAATAAAATAAGACTTGACAGTAATTATATATCTTATATTTAATTAGAACATTGTTTGGTAGACGGATCGAATTGTACGATAACTATTCACTGAAAGGTTTTTTTGTGATTAATGTTGAAATCTATATTATCTAGAAAGTCGTTGATCGCTAAGGGGGCTTATCCTTATTGTAGAATAAATATTATTTATTTAAATGAATTAAATAGTTTAATTTATTTAAATAAGATTAGAATTGTTTTAATTGATTTATTCACAACCGATTTAATATGAAAAACATAAAGGGTCACAGTGCAAAAAGAAAATATTTATTTAAGAAGTAAATGGCATAATCGTAATAATAAGTTAAGTAAATTTAATTTAATATATGGTGATAGAATAAATTAAATAGTTTAATATTTAATATTTTAGAAATATTAAATATAAATTAATAAGAGGAGTCTTATTATTATTATTACTATTATTATTATTTAATTTTTAAAAGGGTTTGGGAATTAATTAATAAAAGTACTCTCATAAATTCTTAATTGGATTAGGAGTTTAATTAATTAAAAGAGTTTAATTAAAATAAAACCTTATTTCTAAATACTTTAGGAGGGTTGCCTACATCTATAAATAAGAGGAGTCTTATTATAGATTATGGTTATATACATTTCCATAAGATTTAGGAGAGTACTTATAAATTTATTAGAGATAAAAACTAGGGTTTTTTCAACACCCATATTCTTGAATACATATTATTCCTTGGTGGATCACCTCTAGAGGCTAAACACTTGGGTGACTAATGTTGATCAAAGGAAGGAATCTAACCGGTGAATTCAAGGAGAACGCGAATGATTTGGAGTTGAACTCGTACATGAGGAAACACGGTTCTACAAGGGTATGATTCTGATTCTTTATCTCTTTCGTATAATTGATAATTGCACATAAGATTGATCATGGTTATGGTTTGTAAAAATTTTAAATTCTGATTTTGCCATGCTTCTGCTATTTATATGCAATTTGATTGTATGTTTGTAAATATTACAAACCTAACAATAATCACATATAATCATCATCAAATTAGACTAACAATCTCCCCCTATTTGATAATGATAAAACATACTCCCTCCGTCCCAAATTAATTGCTTTTTTAGGACTTTTTTTAAGTCAAATTGACTATTTTTAAAATTAATAATTAAGCATATATAAATATATTTCTAAAATTATAAAGATTGAAATTAGTAATAAATTGTATATACTTTCTTTTGGTTATAATCTCTTCACCTATATTTTAACAAAAATAATAAAAAGATTAGTTCTAAAAAAAGTCAATTTGACTTAAAATGGTCAAAATTGAGCAATTAATTTGGGACGGAGGGAGTATAAGGTTTTAAGATTTCTTAAGTTTTATTATTGACTTTTAAGTTTTGGAGTATTAATAGTGATCTAAGGCAATAATTAAAGACATCTTAAATATATTACGAATTATTATGAAATTATTTGTTTGGATTTTATTTAATTCGAGATAAAAATGTTTAGGTGGTGAATAACATTTCGTATTTGATATCGTTGGCATTTGAGGGCCAAATTTTGTGAAGTGTGTTATAACTGGATTTGATTATCAAGTACGGATTTCGTACTCTACTCCTTTGATTATTGTTGTATTCTGTATATCTCTTGATATCTCGTCATTCGTTACCTTTTTTTTCTTATATTTTTGTTGACACTCTTAAATAAAAATTTGATCTTTGATACCTTGACTTTACTCTGTAATTTGAACTATTTTTCTTCTATTATAATTTGAACATATTCCATATTTTTTCAGTGATACTATCATTATGTTGATTTATTTGTACTGCTAATTGTTCAGAATTTGGTAATCGCTTAATTGTTTCGTTTCTAATCAAATCCTTATTTTGCTTTGGTTTGGTCTAGATGTTCCAAATTTCATATTTTGTAATCTTTTAAATTTGTTCTTCATGTATAGAACTTTATTGATCTTTGTAGAGCGGTACATGTTGTTACCTTCTTATTGGAGACATTGTATTTATGATTTGATTTGGTTCAACATGTACGTTTAGAACCCTTTTGTTGGTATTATATCGCATATGTTGTGACATCATATCTTTGTAGAACAAGTGATATGGTATACCTGAGCTATAACCACATGTGGGGGTACTACAGGCATGTCCTCTTAGCACCAAGACATGACACTTTTCGTGGCGGTGTGAATAGTCCATGATGTATCCTTTTGTATGTTGCTCTAGGTGTGAGCTTTGGCTGTTTGATATGTTTGTTCAGGATGCGTATGCATCGACCCTAGTTTCTGTTCTATTTTACGGATTGGTGATATTTATGCTAGACATACATTCCGATTTGCATGCATTTGGATTTGCGGTCCAATGTATAATTTGCATGTGTGACATTATTTTGACTTGCATGTGTGGCAAGGTATATTTATGTTTTGTTCTAAGCTCGTATGAAATAAACACTTAGCCACTTTGATTCAGCCTTCTATTTTGGTTCGTTAGTTTTATTAGATTTAATTATATCTTGTTCAGACTTCGAAGATTTTGTTATCGTTCGTGCTTATATTTGGAGTTATCTTTCATATTTCGTTCAGTTAGTTCTATTTGTCAATTATGCTTCTTTTGTATATCTTTATCCGTACTAGGCTTTTGGTTCATGCTTTGTTTTTCTTCTAGTAGGTTCACAGAGGTAGTTTAGTGTTTCAAGTGAAGAGAGCTACATTTGACCTAGTTGGTTTATTTGATTTTATATAGATTTTGATAAATTGTGATTATTCTGTATATCTTTGGAGAATTGTATTTAATTCGACATTTATGGATTATTAACTATTAAATATTTTGAAGTTATTAGTGCTCTATTAATTATTTTGAGGTTTCTTGTGCTTTGCACGTGACCTCCCTTTCCTATTCAGGAAAAGGGGTGTTACAAAGATGGTATCAGAGCTTAGGTTATGATTCTGTAGATTGCCTTTAGGCTTGACTTGTAAGTTATAAGTAAACCACTGGTAGATGTAGGAGTTTTTTTTCTGATTTGGTTCTCAATTTGGTTGGTCTTGATTTTGACGAAGTGTCTGTCTCTTTTCAATTTGTAGATGATTTGAGGAAAGTGAGATAATTTGCCAAGGTTATTATTGTTATACGATGTAGTAATGATATTAGTTAAGAATTGTGATTAGATCATTAAGGAGAATAAAGTTATATTTTGTACTATTAAGAAATGATCATATATGTAATGCGATTATGATGTGAGTATTTATATTAACAAGTATTTGATTTTGGAGAATTATTTGTTAGAGTGTTTTTGGGTAACAATCTATCATGATCTTAGAATTAATGATTTTATTTGGGGTTATGTTTCGACTTTTGTTAAGTTTGTGGTATAATTTAAAGTTAGTATATTTGGAGAATAATATGATGAAGTGATGAATGCAGCAATGTGGAGGATTTCTTGTAAACTTGAGTTGTAGATATTCGAGGTAATTAGTTAATCATTTGAGGCTAATGATCAATTTTGTGACTAATTTCTAGTAGGATATTGCAGTTATGTTGTATGAAGTTTATTTGTGACAGTGAAATGAGATATCTGAATTTATTGGGTTAAGGTTTTCAATAAGAGAATGATTGATTCATTAAATGATTAGATAGTAAGTGATGAAATTCGATTGATTTTGAGAGATCTTGAACATCTATAGTTTGCTTATGCAGATAGTAGAATATGTGACTTGGAGTTTGATATGGTGATGAAGAGATTATAGTGGTATATTCTTTGAAATGTGTAATAATATTTGAGAACTAGTTCGAATTGAGGTTGAGATATTTTGAAGCTCGTGAGGTGCTAAGGAGAGTTTGTAATATAATTTGTAGAGTATTTTTATTTATCCGATGTCCTTGGTTGCAAATTTATGTAAAATAAATAAAAATAAAAATAATAATAATTTATTAGATCCTAGTCATGTGCTACATAAGCTTTTTACGAATTAAAGATAATTTTGAATATTTTGGGTATTCGAATTCTATTATAGATGTAGAGAAAATAATGTGTTTTCGAATTATGTTCTTAAGAGTATATTTGCGAATGAAACTTAAGGAAATTAACGTGGGCCCGCACAAATGTTGGAGCATGTGGTTTAATTTGATGCAAAGTAAATAACCTTAACGGGGCTTGACGCGGTAGCTACCGAATCTTCTACAAGTACATGGATAATTGTGTGAACCGATGGACTTACCAGCCTTGATTGTTACAAAGGGTGATGCTAAGTCTTAACTAAAGTTCATGAATAATTATTCAATTTAAATAAAAATAAAAATAAAATTTTATGTAGCTTATTTGAATTTTGAGGATGAAATTCTTTTTAGGGGGGGGGGGGGGGGAAAGAACGTAATAACCTGATTTTTTTAATTTAATTAATTAAATGTTGATGAAATTATCTAAATTTTTATTTTAATAATTAAATGTTGATTTAATTTTTTTTTAAAAAGCACAATTGAATTAAAAAGGTAAGTTAAATTATTTTCGTAGATAATTTAATAATTAATTTAATTAAAATTGAGGAGTCTATTAGAGTTTTAGTAACTCCTCTATTGTTTCCTATTTATATTTAAAGAGTGAAGATGTAACCCTAATCTATTCTAATTTAGTTAATTGAATTCCCGATTAGAATACTTATACGCACTGCAACCTATTAGAAAAAATCATAATTAATTCATTTGATATTAGAATTGAGTGAATCTAAATCCTATTTCTTCAGTTTTTCGTCCTCTACAATTGTAAAGAGGAAGAAAAGTTATTTGACATAATTTTCATTCCTTAAATTGATGAATTCCGCAACCTGTCCTGATTCCCGTCATTATTTTCAGTCGTAAATTTGAGAATTTGTAACTCACTCATATTAACTCCAAATCGAGTAATTCTTGAGCCTTTTCGTGTATCTTTTCAAAAGCTATAATTTTCATGAAGACATAAAGAGATTTTGAAGATTCTAGAAGTCCCGAAAGTCAGATTCTTTACTGTTGCGTATTGAAAAAAGACAAACAAGGAATGTAAATATTATTTTATTTTGATTTTAAGTTTAATTATTAGAGTTTTTAAATTAGATATAAAGTCATGGAATTAGAAGTCATCATAATCGAAAAGAGAAGATAAATTTATATAAAGAAACATAACTTGATTGAATATAAACGTTAAAATCAGAAAATTTAATTTTTATATTTTAAGGTATTTTGCGTGGGTTATATCTCTCAAACCGACTGTTGGATGGTTATAATTTTTGGATAAGCTATACATATATAAGCTGAGAATACGTTCACCAATTTTGAACCGTTAAAGATTAACGTATGATTTGTTATAAATTTTAAGAAGTGGCTGGTCTAGAAATTTTGTAGCGTAATTTTCAGTAACAAGTTCTAATATTTAAAAATTTATAAGTTTTGGAGTATTAATAGTGATCTAAGGCAATAATTAAAGGCACCTTGAATATATTACGAATTATTTTAAAATTATTAGCTTGGATTTTATTTTCTTCGAGGTGAAAATGTTTTGGTAGTGAATAACATTTTTGTATTTGATATCGTTGGCATTTGAGAGTAAGATTTTGTAGGGTGTGTTATAAGTGGATTTTATTATCAGGTACGGATTCCGTAATCCACTCCTTTGATTATTGTTGTATACTGTATATCTCATCATTCGTTACCTTTTTTCTTATATTTCTGTTGGCACTCTTGAATAGAAGTTTGATCTATGATAAATTGACTTTACTCTGTAATTTGAACTATTTTCCTTCTATTATAATTTGAATATATTCCATATTTCTTCAGTGATACTATCATTATATTAATTTGTTTGTACTACTAATCGTTCAGAATTTGGTAATCGCTTAATTGTTTCGTTGCTAATCAAATAGTTAATTTGCTTCGGTTTGGTCTAGATGTTCTAAACTTCATATTTTATAATCTTTTAAATTTGTTCTTCATGCATAGAACTTTATTGATCTTTATAGAGTGGTACATGTTGTTACCTTCTTTTGGAGACATTGTGTTTATGATTTGATTTGGTTCAATGATGGGCTAAATCTATACTAGCAATTTACGTGCAAGTATGCACGGTCAATCAAGTAATAAAGTGAAAGTAGAGTTGTCGATTCCACGAGGAGCGAATTATAACATAACTAATTCTGAGCATTAATTATTCATCAATTAATTTAATCTAGATAAATTCGATATCAACTGAGTGAATTAACTAAATAAACAACTACTGAATTATTAAATCAATAAAGAAAGAGGTTAAGAAATCAATTTTTCCCGATAATTCATTTAAGTAATACCATTATTCTTCTATTCAATTGATTAATTAGAATTGTCAATAGAAAATCACTAATAATTATTATAACCACCTTTCAGATAATTACAAAGCATACCCATTATTATTAATTTCCCTATATTTCTATGAGAAATAATAATAACAAATTCATTAAGATTCATTTTCCAATAGTTACTTGAGGTATTCAGGTATATTTCTATCCAGTCCACAAAATCAGCATTTAATCAGTAATACTTATTATCGAAGAAATTACTAATCTCAAGTTATTATAACCAGATCTTAACCTAGATTCCATTGTCAAATGTCATCTAAGTCCATCTAATAATTGTTGATCAAACAATTATAGATTTAAAACAAGTTATAATAAACAATTCAATCAATAATCAATTTAAATAGAAGAACTAATGAATATTAAATAAAATCATCATCGGGTTCCTTTGAATCCTTAACTAAAAGAATTAGTTCATAATGAAAATAAAGAACATCAATGATTTATCAGAACTCATTCTAGATTACAAATGAAGAAATAAAAGAGAAGAAATAAACTTTGTCAAATCTGATCTTCCTACTAAGCTTCAAGTCTCCTCTGGAATAAACTCTGATGAAACCCTTATTTTTCTACGTACTGCCTCTCGTCTCTATTCTGTATCTCTAATGAATAATAATAATAAACCCTACTTATTAGTCTATTACTAACTACTGATAAGGTCCAACCCGTAAATGATAAGTACAAATAAAATCAAATCTTCAGCCAAAAGGAACCAAATCATCTGGGTGTGTAGCCCCACGCGCGCCTTTCACGTCCAAGCTACGCGGCTCCCAGGTTTGTGCGCCACGGCTTCTGCCCTTTGTAATTCATGCGCCGCGGCTTCTAGTCGTTTATCCGCACGCCACGGCTTCTACTTTGAATGCCGCGACTCCAAAACCCTTGCCTTCTCTACTTCTCCTTTGTTCATCTATTTTGACCAATCTTCCTCATGAATTACAGCTACTAAAACTTATCCACCTATTTAACTTTCACCAAACAATAATCATAACCTGTAGCAACAGATCCAGGCTAAATATACAAAAATATCCATTATTTACACAATCACAGGCTGAAATCAATTATTCACAAAAACTATTAAAATGTACTAGAATGCTACTAAAAACTCTTAGGAAAAGAAAAATACTTAAGTCAAACATACCCAATTAATAGATATAAAATCTACTCATCAAATACCCTCAAACTTAAATATTTGCTTGTCCTCAAACAAAACTAACATCAATAAATAAATAAATTCATGCATCTTACTCCTAAATTCATCATGAATCCATTCATAGCCTCCAAGATCATACAGTAACTGTCAACAATTAAATCTGTGCAAACTAATCAACCACTCAGTAATCAATTCACAATAGTTACAATCTCATAGTGTGTGTGAAACCTCCACCAAATCAATTAGACCTTAAAAGGACTATATCACGAACACATGGTACGAGAAAGTCATCGACTTATAGGACATATCACCACAATAATCTCAGCTAGGGTACTCATCGTTCAAATCAACAGAGTTCAGTTCAATCTAATTTTCTACTATTCCTCCTAGAGTATTATCATTCTCCATTTTTTTCCGATGAGTGCGTTTTACGCTCCTTCTCACATGCATGACGAGTGCGTTTTAGCTCCATCTCGTCTTAATTATTATCAAGGAGTACACTTTAAGCTCAATCACTCCACCATATTTTAACTCTAGGAAGCAGAGCCTCTCTTTTTTTTCTTTTCGTTTGAACCTCACCTTTCCCCCAAACTTAAACAATTCTCTACCCCTGCTTCAATTAAAGTTGTAACATAATCCTAACTTGTGACAATATCTCCTACCAAGGTTTCGAACTATAGTCTCCTTAAAATTCAATCAATAAGGTGGGATATAAGTGCTCAAGATAATATGAATCATAACTACGCAAAATCGACTTCTAAAATGATATAAAAGCTAAGCACAAGGTTCAAAAGTTTTCTAACCTGCTAATCCCCTTTAATCATTTCTTATCATCGGCTATTCTAAAGATTCACTACTTATTATCTACCATTTTTAAAAAAAATAAATAAATAACAAGCTATGAAAGAATTAAATAAAATCCTAAAATAAAATCCTAAAATTAACCATGCAGAAAATTAAATAAGTCTTAAGCCAAACTAACAAATTAAAACGTAAAGTATCATCAAACCATCCCCCCAAACTTGAATATTACATTGCCCTCAATGTAATACCAGAAACTTCCCTGGAAATCAAGCATCGCCAGCACCGTCCTCATCCTCAGCAAGACTATCGAACTCCTCCTCCGACTCAAAAGCAGAATCATGAAAAACTGGGGACGGAGGAAAGTGAATCGGATCTGGATTGTTGACGTTGAATCGAGTTACAAATGTATTGATAATACTATTTCTGTAGTTCTCATAGTCGTCAACTCGATCTACTATTTGATTCACTCAGCGGGTTTGCTGACGATTCAGACTTAGCAGATTATCCTGACCTCGTTCCAAGATCGTTTATGTCCTCCTTATAGCTCGAACTTCAGCAAGAATCAAGTCCAAAGTAGCATCAGACGAAGCACCACAAACTGCTTGCCTAGCTCCCTGAGATGAACTCGCTCCTTGCAGTGGAACCGCGCCTACGATCAGTCCAGCGGCAGCAGCATCAAAAGGTTCATTATATCCAGCTCTGCTCATGTTTGGAATGCTGCCTACGAGCTCCTTGAATTTGGCTATGGTATTGTTGTCTAACACTGACTGTAGTTCCTCAAATATTTCATCTGTCTGCCAAACAACTCCAGCGTTCTTACACACCCACATATGAGAGATGGGTGTGGAAATCCGCTAGATGTACCACTTTGTAGTGTATGAAGGATAGAGCTATATATGACCTTACCCACGTCAATACTTTTTCCAGTTACAATTGCATACTAGAGGGTCGCCCTAGCCTTGGTTACTTCTGAAACATGAGAGGAAGGCATTAATTTAGCACTAATAAAATAAAACCAAGCCTTACCATATCAGCTCAGTCCATTCCGGGGGAAAGAAACTGCAGCGACTACTCGAATTGTCCATTGTGTCCCAAGCTTGCACAAGCCTTGAATAACCACATCCCATTTTGGTCCATCCCGAACGAACTTCGTATATTCATCCTCCTCAATGTTTGGTAGGCCATAGTATTCGTTGATTGCCTTGCTATCAAAAGGAACTGCCTTGCCTCGAACCATGGCTACTCTGTTCACCGCCTCAACCGCATTAGCAAAAAATTTCGTTACAACTACTACTACAGCGGCTTCGGGTTGAGATGTCAATGTTCCCCAGCCACGCTCCTGAATCATTTGCCAAATTTCAATTCCATTGCTCTCTAGTGGCACCAAGCCACGTTCCGGAATTAAATTTTTGTTCACCAACGAGGCATGGAACTGCTCCGAGGCTTCTTCATTGACGAATTTTGAATGATCATATGTGGAAGAGGAAGCTTGAGAGGTACGTTGATGTTTGGGTGCCATTGGAAAGCTTGATTATGCTTGAAAACCAAAATAGTGATGAAAGATTTGGTTTGGGCAATTTATCAAACACTTGGTGTGCGCCTAATTTTTGACCCAAAATCAAAGCCTTTTGAATATATGTATTCCCTCAAATCGTTGTTTCAAACACCACAAAGAATCACAACTAGTGTAATTCGATCAAAAGAATGAAGAAAAGTGATTGCATGCGTGTGTTTGAAGAAGATGAAAAGAACTTATGAATGTGAGGTTCCAACTCCTTCTTATCCTATAAATACTTGAACCCACCTTGCAGAGATGTTATTAGGGTTAAGTTGTTGAATTGTTATAGAATTGAATCTCTATTTATGGTAGGAATTGATTTGGTTGGGTAAATATGGAATGTGGGTGGTTTTTGGGGAAGTTTGTGTTTAAATGGGAGAGTGAGTGGTAAGAGATGGGGGGAGAATGGGGAGAAATGCACGCCTGATACCGCGCGGGGTCTACTAATATGCGCCCGACGGCCGCGGCTCCCAGGTTTGTGCGTCGTGGCTCCTGAATGAGCGTCGCGGCCTTTGCTTTTGTGCGCCGTGGCTCGTAATCTCTGGTTGGGTTTGTAATTTTGTGCTGAAAGGTTGAGCGCCGCAACTTTTGAAAGTGGGTGCCGCGACTCTTAATGTTATACGCCGCGGCCCCAAATCTCTGATGGTGCTCGGCTAAAAGCTTGCTAAACCAAAATTTTCCTTTTCTCAAGCCATTCCAATGCATGTTTCCCACACAATGAATTAATTCTGATCTTCATCTTGTATCCCCTGAATTAATTTGTCAACAAAGTTTAACTCAGTCAATTAATTATGCAAAAATTAAACAAAAACAAATAAACTAAATGAATTCAAATCTGAATTTATTTTTATTTTTATTTTTTGAATCCTAAACTATGGGTTGCCACCCATTAGCACTTGTTTTTAAGTCGTCAGCCTGACTTCTTCTTTTTCAATCACTCGGGCTTGTCGACATGATCGAGAATGCTATTGGTTGCGCATCCCATATCATGCTCTCCTTGCCCAATCTTGGCTATGTCCCCTTGCTTTTTCATTTCCTTTTTCTTCTTCGCTATAATCTTCTTCCCAGATCTCATCTTGTAAAATCTCTTGTGTCACATAACATTCATCTACCTCATTTGGCATCTTCAAGGAATCTATCACATTGAATGTGATTTCTTGGTCATTAACCCTCAATGTGAGCTCTCCGTTCTTAACATCAATCAAGGTGCGTCCGGTGGCTAGAAATGGTCGTCCCAAAATCAATGGAATCTTCTCATCTTCATCATAATCGAGAATAACAAAATCCACCAGGAAAACAAATGCATCAACCTTCACTAGCACATCCTCGATAATCCCTTTTGGACGTGTGATTAATCTATCTGCCAGTTGTATAGTCATTTTCATCAGTTTTATTCCTTTCATCCCAAGTCTCTCATAGATTGATAAAGGCATGAGATTAATGCTTGTGCCAAGATCACATAAAGCTTTTCCCACAAATTGCTTTCCAATAGTGAACAGGACTGTGAAACTCCCTAGATCTTACATTTTAGTTGGTAACTTCTGCTGAATAACTGCACTCCTATGTTAAGGCTACCATTTCACAATCTCTCATCCTTCTTTTCTTTGAGAGAATTTTCTTTAAAAACTTGACATAACTCGGCATCTGCTCTAATGCCTCTGTGAAGGTGATATTGATCTGTAATTTCTTAAAAACCTCCAAGAATTTTGAAAATTGACTGTCCAACTTCTGATTCTTTAACCGTTGTGGATATGGTGCGACGGAATTCTATGCTCCTTGCTTACCCTTACACTGATTCAATCCCAATTCTTCGTTTTTCTTTGATTCACTCCTGTTTATGTCATTGTCAATTCCATCTTCTTTATCAGTGTCAATCTTTCTTGCTGGTGTGGTATCCTCTTTCGTCAAACTCTTCCCCTTCTCAAATTAATAGCTTTGTACTGCTCGTGATTTTCTCTTCTCGGGTTGACTTCGGTATCACTCGGTAAAGCACCATGTGGACGGTTATTCACTACACTTGCTAGTTGGCCCATCTGAGTTTTCAAATTTCGAAGTGAACCTTCTAAACTATTCATCCTCGTGTCATTCACCGCAATGTACTTTGTGAGTATTTCTTCAATGCTAGCCTTCCTTTCTAGTTGGGGATTTGTTTGACCTTGGAATCCTGGGGGATGGAATTGTCTTGGGGCTGATGATTGATTCTGATTTTTACTCCAAGAAAAGTTTGGATGATTTTTCCACCCCGGATTGTAGGTGTTAGAATACGTACCCTGCTTGTTTCCTATAAAATTTACTGATTCATTATGAATTACACACTGCTTGTATGATGATTCCCTACACATAATTCACAGACTGCAGTTATCTGTTGCACTGTCTGTGTTCCCAGTGCATCAACCTTTTTTGACAAATTTAGCATTTGTGCAGCCAGAGCTATCACTGCATCTACCTCAAGTTTTCCTCTAGTCCTTGGATGAGTCATTCGCGCAGTTGGCCACTGATAATTGTTTGCAGCCATTGTCTCCAATAATTCATACGCTTCTTCAAAACTCTTACCCATTAAGGCTCATCCGACAGCTGCATCAATACAAGTGCGTGTTGTATTAAACAACCCATTGTAAAAAGTTTGTACTTATAACCACTTTGGAAGTCCATGATGTGGACATCTTCGTATCATTTCCTTGAATCGTTCCCACACTTCATACAATGATTCAGAATCCAATTGTGCGAAAGATGTAATCTCATTTCTCATCTTTGCTGGGGGAAAGTATTTAGCTAAAACTTTCTGAGCTAAATCATGCCAAGTGGTGATTGACCCTGCTGGTAACGAATGTAACCAACTCTTTGCCTTATCACGAAGTGTGAAAGGAAAGAGCCTAAGTCTCACTGCGTCGTCAGTCACATCCTTATATTTGAATGTATCGCATATCTCTAAGAAACTTACAAGGTGATCGTTCGGATCATCATTTGGCATACCCCCAAATTGAATTGAATTTTGCACCATCTGAATCGTACCAGGTTTGATTTCAAAAATATTGGCCAGAATTGTTGGCCTCCTTATGCTTGAATGAATTTCAGTAACTTGCGACATTGCATAGTCCTTAAGTGATTTTGATGCTTCTTCCGCAGCCATAGCTTGTTCCTTAAGTGTTTCTTTGCAAAACTGTCGTATTCTTCGAAGCCTTCTATCAATCTCGTCCTCAAACGGCATAATTCTTTCTCCTTTGACCTAGTTTGCATACAAAGCTACCTGCGAATAGAGACCAAATTTGTAAATCCGTAACAAAATCTAAATTAAAACTAAATGATGAAAATTAATAAAAAGAAAAATTTAAGCTATCAATTGCTCCCCGACAACGGCGCCAAAAACTTGATGGGCTAAATCTATACTAGCAATTTACATGCAAGTATACACGGTCAATCAAGTAATAAAGTGAAACTAGAGTTGTCGATCCTACGAGGAGCGAATTATAACCTAACTAATTATAAGCACTAATTATTCATCAATTAATTTAATCTAGATAAATTTGATATCAACTGAGTGAATTAACTAAATAAACAACTACTGAATTATTAAATCAATAAAGAAAGAGGTTAAGAAATCAATTTCCCCCGATGATTCATTTAAGTTATACCATTATTCTTCTATTCAATTGATTAATTAGAATTGTCAACAGAAAATCACTAATAATTATTATAACCACCTTTCAAATAATTACAAAGCATACCCATTATTATTAATTCCCCTATATTTCTATGAGAAACAATAATAACAAATTCATTAAGATTTATTTTCCAATAGTTGCTTGAGGTATTCAGGTATATTTCTATCTCGTCCACAAAATCAGCATTTAATCAATAATACTTATTACCGAAGAAATTACTAATCTCAAGTTATTAAAACCAGATCTCAACCTAGATTCCGTTGTCAAATGTCATCTAAGTTCATCTAATAATTGTTGATCAAGCAATTATACATTTAAAACAAGTTATAATAAACAATTCAATCAATAATCAATTTAAATAGAAGAAGTAATGAATATTAAATAAAATCATCATCGGGTTCCATTGAATCCTTAACTAAAAGAATTAGTTCATAATGAAAATAAAGAACATCAATGATTTATCAGAACTCATTCTAGATTACAAGAGAAGAAATAAACTCTGTCAAATCCGATCTTCCTCCTAAGCTTCAAGTCTCCTCTGAAATAAACTCTGATGAAACCCTTATTTTTCTACGTACTCCCTCTCGTCTCTTTTCTATATCTCTAATGAATAATAATAATAAACCCTACTTATTAGTCTATTACTAACTACTGATAAGGTCCAACCCATAAATGATAAGTGCAAATAAAATCAAATCTTCAGCTAAAAGGAAGCAAATCATCCGGGCGCGTAGACCCACGTGTGCCTTCCACGTCTAAGCTACGCGGCTTCTGCCCTTTGTAATTCATGCGTCGCGGCTCTTAATTCATGCGTCGTGGCTTCTAGTCGTTTATCCGCGCGCCACGACTTCTACTTTGAATGTCGCGGCTCCAAAACCCTGGCCTTCTCTACTTCTCATTTGTTCATCTATTTTTGGCTAATCTTCCTCATGAATTGCAGCTACTAAAACTTATTCACCTGTTTAACTTTCACCAAACAATAATCATAACCTGTAGTAACAAATTCAGCCTAAATATATAAAAATATCCATTATTTACACAATCACAGGTTGAAATCAATTATTCACAAAAACTATTAAAATGTACTAGAATGCTACTAAAAACTCTTAAGAAAAGAAAAATACTCAAGTCAAACATAACCAATTAATAGATATAAAATCTACTCATCATTCAACATGTACGTTTAATACCCTTTTGTTGGTATTATGTCGCATGTGTTGTAACATCATATCTTTGTAGAATAAGCGATAGGGTATACCTGAGTTATAACCATCTGTGGGGGTACCACAGGTATGTCCTCCTAGCACCGAGGCATGACACTTTCCGTGGCGGTGTAATCAGTCCACGGTGTATCCTTTTGTATGTTGCCCTAGGTGTGAGCTTTGGCCATTTGATATGTTTGTTCAGGATGTATATGGGTCGGCCTTGTTTCTGTTCTGTTATGCAGATTGGTGATGTTTGTACTAGACATACCTTCCGATTTGCATGCATTTGGATTCGAGGTCCAATGTGTAATTTGCATGTGTGGCATTATTTAGACTAACATGTGTGGCAAGGCATATTTGTGTTTGTTCTGAGCTTGGTATGAAATAAACACTTAGCCACTTTGATTCAGCCTTTTATTTTGGTTCGTTATTTTTGTTAGATTCAATTATATCTTGTTCAGACTTCGAAGAATTTGTTATCGAGTGCTTATATTTGGGGTTATCTTTCATATTCCGTTCAGTTAGTTCTATTTGTCAATTATGCTTCTTTTGTATATCTTTATCCGTACTGGGCATTTTGGCTCATGTGTTTGTTCATTTTGCAATCAATAAATACGTGCAAGTATACACGATCAACAAATAATAAAGTGATAAGAGAATGTCGAACTCACGAGGAATTATATCTAATATTTTTCAAATATCAATTTCATATCAAGCCAATTTAATTTAAACAGATAGAAGTTTAATTCATAACAAATAAACAAAGAGTAGAAAAGAGAAGAAAAACTCTTGTGAAGAAATCTTCCATCTCCGAGCATCCTTCAATTCCTTTCCTCCATTGGTGTTAAAAGAGTTTCTGCACTAGATCTCCAAACCTGAAGTCTAGCCGCTGCGGAAAAAAATTCACTATTCTAGTAGACCTTTAACATATATTTATAGGTCTCCTAAGTTCTTAACCCTAAAAGGAATTAGAATACAATTAAAATTACAACCCTAATCCTAATCAAATTAGTTAAAAATTACAAAACTTTAAAAATTCTCCCAGCCGATCTGACCACGCGCCTCACACGCTCGGAAACCAACTCTAGCATCGTGGCTTCCATACCAAGCGTCGCATCTCTCTAAAATGTACTGAGGTAGCACTGCAGCTCTAAAGCTCAAGCGTCGCGGCGCTTGCCTTTCTATTAATTTTCTGTTTTGCTCCTTACTTGCACACCCAAGCTTCAAATATTTACGATTTTGTCACTGAACTCCTTCTTTCCTACAAAATAAAATAAAAACAATAAAAATAATAAAATAACTAAAAATACTATTAAATAACAGAAAAAACTTAAAACTCACAAATTATTAAGCCTAAAAGTACCCAAATAATAGGTATAAAATCCACTTATCAAATACCCCCAAACTTAAATATTTGTTTGTCCTCAAGAAAAACAAAAATAAAAACTAATTAACAACTCCCTACCTACGAATCAAGCAATAAACCAACACGTTATTCAACATATGGTCTCAAAGATTAATCACACCACTTAAAGAAAACATCAAAACAATGTCATGTTTATAGTTTTATTTATCAATTTTACACATGCCCTTGACCATATTAAATGTGTGTGCGTGAGTACCAATTGTTCCAACCAATCACAATCCACAATAATTCACACAATCAACCACTTAACAGAAAATTTCAATATCAACTCTATAAATTCGCTAAACACATCAAATTCAGATAATCCAGACAAATCACATAAATTTAGGGTCCCCATGATGTTTTAAACTTTAAGCGCTTATATTTTTTTTTTCATGTTTTTCCTTTTCCTCGACAAGAGCCTTGTATAAATGCTATTTTCCCCTTTCTTTCTCACCATTAACCGAACGAGTGCATTTTACGCTCCATCTCATTCTTAAGCACGTGTTTATGAGCGAGTGGGTCTTACGCTCCATCTCGACTCAACATATACTCACATTTCATCCAAGAAAATACATTTTTTTTTTAATTTTTTTTTCAAAACAACCCAAGGATTTCCCCCAAACTTAGATGTTTGTTTAGATTTTACTTCCAATGATGTGCAAACAAATTTGATAAAGTCCCAACGAAATTTTTCAAAAGTAGTTAATCATGCAAATTTTTCTGAATCACAATTAGCCAAAACAAATGATATGTGCTTATTAAACCAACATAGATCTCAGGCAAGTTAAAACTAATTAGTAAATCAAAACTTCAACTAATCAAAACTTCAACTACATATTGCTCATCAATTTTCTTTGAGTTAAACATAATAATCTCCATTCTTATCATTGGCCATCACCAAACAACAACAAACTCATTGCTCAATTCAACATAAATAACTAAATACACACAAGATATAAATGCAACCTAAAAACATATGATTAACATACAACTAGATATAACAATTAAAATAACTAAAATGAACTACTAACTAAACAGATACGTGCCATAACCACAAAATTCAAAATTCAAAATAAAATCTCAAACATAAACCTACACATCAAAATAAAATATAGGAAGACCCCCAAACTTGAAACTGACATTATCATCAAAGTTTGTAATAAAATAAATTAATGCAAGACTTCACTGAAATGAGATCAGTTGCTGCTTTCTGCAACCGTCTCCTATTATCTGCTAAGATGCAATTAATGACCTAAAACAAAATTAAAACAAAAGTTAAATAAAATAAACGAAAAATTGACAATTATATTTTTTTTATGTTTTTTTAAAAAAAATTCTCCCTTTTTTTATATATTTTTTTTAAAAAAAAAATTTAAATTTTTTTTTAAATAAAAACGTGTTATGCAAAATCGGACTGTAAGGCCCCAGCAGTTACGCTAAGTCTTATACAAGAGCTGCATTTACTTACAGTCTTGTCAATCCAATTTCACAAACGATAACGATAAACAGAACTGTAAGGCCCCAGCTCACGCCAAGTCTTGTACAAGAGTTGCATTTACTTACAGTCTTGTAAGCCTATTTATCACAATCGGTAAATACGTGAAAACAATTAAACATTAATAAATACATAAATAAAAGTTTAAGTTAAGATCAACTTGATTGAAATCAATAATAAAAAAATATTAGAAAAATAATTCTCCAGCAACGGCGCCAAAAACTTATTTGTTGATTTTACAATCAATAAATACGTGCAAGTATACACGGTCAATAAATAATAAAGTGATAAGAGAGTGTCAAACCCACGAGGAATTATATCTAATACTTTTCAAATATCAATTTCATATTAAGCCAATTTAATTTAAACAGATAGAAGTTTAATTCATAACAAATAAATTAAACCTTTTCAAATATTAATTAACATCCATGGATAATACAAGTATCAAAGAAAAGTTAGAGAAGAAAAACTCTTGTGAAGACATCTTCCATCTCCAAGCATCCTTTAATTCCTTTTCTCCATTGGTGTTAAAAGAGTTTCTGCACTAGATCTCTAAACTTGAAGTCTAGTCACCGCGATAAAAGAATTCACTATTCTAGTAGACCTTTAACATATATTTATAGGCCTCCTAAGTTCCTAACCCTGAAAGGAATTAAAATACAATTAAAATTACAACCCTAGTCCCTATCAAATTAGTTAAAAATTACAAATCTTTAGAAATTCTCCCAGCCAATCTGACCACGCGCCTCACGCGCCCGGAAACCAACTCCAGGGTCGTGACTTCCATACCAAGTGTCGCAGCTCTCTAGAATGTACTGAGGTAGTGTCGCGGCTCTAAAGCTCAAGCATCGTGGCACTTGACTTTCTATTAATCTTCTCTTTTGCTCCTTACTTGCACGCCCAAGCTTCAAATATTTATGATTTTTTCACTAATCTCCTTTTTTCCTATAAAATAAAATAAAATAAAACAATAAAAATAATAAAATAAGTAAAAATACTATTAAATAACAGAAAATATTTAAAAACTCACAAATTATTAAGCCTAAAAGTATTCAAATAATAGGTATAAAACCCATTTATCATCATGTTGTGTTTTTCTTTCGGCAGGTTTACAGGGGCGGTTTAGGGTTTCATGTGAAGAGAGCTATCTTTGACCTAATCGGTGTATTTGATTTTAGATTTTGACAAATTATGATTATTCTGTATATCTTTGGAGAATTGTATTTAATTCGATATTTATGGATTATCAACTATTAAATATTTTGAAGTTATTAGTGCTCTATTAATTATTTTGAGGTTTCTTGTGGTTTGCACGTGACCTCCCTTTCTTATTCGGAAAGGGGGTGTTACAGAGATGGTATCAGAGCTTAGGTTATGATTTTGTAGATTGCCTTTAGGCTTGATCTGTGAGTTATGGGTAAACCACTAGCAGATATAAGATTATTTTTTTTCGATTTGGTTCTCAGTTTGGTTGGTTTTAATTTTGACCAAATGTCTATCTCTTTTCGACTTGTAGTTGATTTGAGGAAAGTGAGATAATTTGTCAAGGTTATTATTATTGTACGATGGAGTAATGATATTAGTTAAGAATTGTGATTAGATCATTAAAGAGAGTAAAGTTATATTTTGTACTGTTAAGAAATGATCATATATGTAATGCGATTATGAGTGAGTATTTGTATTAACAAGTAATTTGATTTTGGAGAATTATTTATTAGAGTGCTTTAAGGTAATAATCTATCATGATCTTAGAATTAATGATTTTATTTGGGTTATGTTTCGACTTTTGTTAAGTTTGTGGTATAATTTGAGGTTGGTGTATTGGGAGAATGATATGATGAAGTGATGAATGTAGCAGTATGGAGGATCTCTTGTAAAATTTAGTTGTAGATATTCGAGGTAATTAGATTAATCTGTTAGAAACTGCATGTTTAAATTTGATGATGTGATATTGATAGTGTATAATTGTTCAGTAATTTTTGTAATAATATGAATATGATGTATAAGGACTTAGGATTGAAAGATCAAACTTATTAGGTTGATCTTATAAGCTGGATTAATGTATAGATGATAAGATCAATTTAATCGTATAGTAGTGTTAAGCAATCGTAAAGCTGCTCTGTCATTTCGTAGAGTTTATTAAAGATAGCAGAGTTAGTTATGCTATCGTAGAGCATCCAGTGCAAGATCACAGAGTCTGTCAGAAGTTCGCAGAGTTAAGTCAAGACCGTAGAGTTTGCACCGAGATCGTAGATCCCTCTCAACGATCGTAAAGTAAAGCAAATATCGTAGAGTCCGCTCTAAGATCGTATAGTGAAGAAAGATCGCAGAGTCTACTCAAGGATCATAGAGTGCTCATCGTAGAGAGCCATTCGTAGATCACATCATAGAAAACACATCGTAGAGTGTCTCTCTACTCGTAAAGCAAGTAATCGTAGAACAGAACATAGAGTACAAGATCGTTGAGCAATTCAAGCCTCAAACTCTACAACCATTATGAAGCTCTACGATCTGTCCAAGTCGTAGAACATGTCAAACCTATCATAGGACTGACAATGAGGAGCCTTGCAGAGTGAAGATCTCATGATGTTTGCCAATCATTCCTAATTCAAATAGAAGATCAGATAATATTATGTCTAACCGCTATCTTGGAGATGTAATTAACACCACTCATAAGTTATAGGTGAAGCTGCAGTCTGAGTGACCAGTTAGAGCCGAAAGCAAGCTGACATATTCACCCTAAAAGTCAACATCACAGAACATCTAGGAGCGGAGCATTAAATGCACAATGGCAACTCTCCAATAGAAAGAACTCAACAAAGTCTAGAAAAGGGCAAGGAGATTCAAGTCAACAGTAACGAATCACCCAACATAAAGTTGAATCTCTACCAAAGTCAAAAGAGTTCTACTCTACGATTTGAGAAGTACTTGTTCAGCTACTAAGTCTTCTGAAGCCAAGCTTAAACGCACCTTAGTAGCACTAATAAGTATAAAATATGTTATGTTTTTATCTCTTAATATCTAGTCTTTTATACTTATTTGGCACCTAAATGTACTCACTATTCTTATATTTTGATTTAAGTTGTAAATGGAGCCATTAAATGAAAACTGTGTTATTTCCGCACTTTTGGATTGTTTTGAAATCCATCTGTCCGCTTGAGGCTCAATTTTATACTTGATCAGGCCTTATTCTCTCAAAACTCAAAGAAGAAAAATTGTAGATCTATTCCTTAGCTTTCCGGATCCTCTTGAAATGCCTAAATCGAAGCTCGGATGAGAGAGTTATGACCATTTTACCAACATACGTCAAAGTTGAAAATTTCAGGAAATTGAGCTTTTGGACAGATTGACCTTTGGGGCTTCAGTTGAGATTTAAATTGTGTTAAAGTTTCCAAATGAAAATGTGGTCTTCTTGAAGTTTTTAGTAGACTTCTCAAGCTTTCCAGAATGGTATGGTGAGCAAAAATCCAAGTTCATTTGGGCCTCCAAATATTGCTTTTTAGACAGCTGATCCGAAACCCGCATGGACTGGATTCCTGTTCGGACCAGTTGGAGTATTTGGGCCATAACTTGAGCTTCCCAACCCCAAATCAGGTGATTCAAAAGCCCAAATTCATTAGAAACTCCATGGCTACAACGTTTGTTCTTTGCCCAAGTCCAAAATCGACGGTCTACTAATTCAAAATTAGCTTGCAAGGTGCTGATCAGTTTTGGTGTCAGATTTTGACTTCTCATGATGTGCACGTTTTTGGGTTTTTGATTGCCTTAGATGGCTGATTCACATGACCAAGATTAGTTGTTGGATCTTGACATCTTGTACACTTGAGTGCCTATAAATACCAAGTGAAGCTAGGCTTGTATTTTGCCAATTCACACACTAATACACACCATCTTCTTCATCTTCTCTATCTTCTCCAAATTCTAGTGTAATTAGTAGGGAAAGAGGATCACCTCCATAGTGAGGTTGTTGTCCTCACCCTTTTTATAAATTAGTAGGGAAAGATGATCACCTCCATAGTGAGGTTGTCATCCTCACCCCTTTTATAATTCAAGAAAATATTCATTGGACTTAATATGTTAGGCTAGTTCCCTTATTCAGTTCGAATGGGATGTTGAACCTTGTTTACAGGTAATGGTTTGATTAAGTATAAGCTATTTATTCCTTCTTACATGAATTTCATTCTTGATAATCTATTTAAATGTTGAATGATTTTTATTCCGATTGGTTTAATGTGATCAGTTAAGTCAATTTAATTAATCTCATCTGCTAGATTAAGGGACAGTATTACGTGTAATTGATATTGTTCCTAATCATAAGTAGCAATTAGTGATATATGATTGTGGTCAAGCTTTTGAGCATTACTATGATTATCGGAAGACAAGTTAAATAATTCGAGCTTGTGTGATTGTTGCTTGGATTAGTCTAATTTCCTAGTTCTTAATGTTGCTATTATATTAAATCTAGAGAGCTTGTTCTAGGTTATGTAATAGTTAGAATCTTGTGAAGAGCTTGTTTCATTAAGTGATAATCTAAGGGGAGTTTCGGGTAGTAGAGCTTGTTACTACCTAGGGCTATTAATTTCATTGAAGGATAAATATTGTTATACTTAATTATTCTATTGTTGCAAAAAGGTGATACTGAACCGGAAGAACTGAAATCTTTAATTAATTGGTTATTCTTATCACTTTAAATTTTGTTCTTGATAATTAGTGAAATCAAATTATAAACCCCCCCTTTTTTTGGTAAACAAAGCATAAATTTAGACTAATCACTCTCTGTGGGATCGACTCTTACTTGCACTGCTACATTATTATCTTTCGCAGTAAGATTTTATTTTTGGTTGCTTGCGACAGCACGCAACCAACCAAAAACGATGATTAGTCTAAATTTATGCTTTGTTTACCAAAGGGGGGGTTTATAATTTGATTTCACTAATTATCAAGAACAAAATTTAAAGTGATAAGAATAACCAATTAATTAAATATTTCAGTTCTTCTGGTTCAGTGTCACCTTTTTACAACAATAGAATAATTAAGTATAACAATATTTATCCTTCAATGAAATTAATAGCCCTAGGTACTAACAAGCTCTACTACCCGAAACTCCCCTTAGATTATGACTTAATGAAACAAGCTCTTCACAAGATTCTAACTATTACACAACCTAGAACAAGCTCTCTAGATTTAATATAATAACATCATTAAGAACTAGGGAATTAGACTAATCCAAGCAACAATCACACAAGCTCGAATTATTTAACTTGTCTTCCGATAATCATAGTAATACTTAAAAGCTTGACCACAATCATATATCACTAATTGCTACTTATGATTAGGAACAATATCAATTACACGTAATACTGTCCCTTAATCTAGCAGATGAGATTAATTAAATTGACTTAACTGACCACATTAAACCAATTGGAATAAAAATCATTCAACATTTAAATAGATTATCAAGAATGAAATTCATGTAAGAAGGAATAAATAGCTTATACTTAATCAAACCATTACCTGTAAACAAGGTTCAACATCCTCTTCGAACTGAATAAGGGAACTAGCCTAACATATTAAGTCCAATGAATATTTTCTTGAATTATAAAAGGGGTGAGGACAACAACCTCACTATGGAGGTGATCCTCTTTTCCTGCTAATTTATAAAAGGGGTGAGGACAACAACCTCATTATGGAGATGATCCTCTTTCCCTACTAATTACACTAGAATTTGGAGAAGATGGAGAAGATGAAGAAGATGGTGTGTATTAGTGTGTGAATTGGCAAAATACAAGCCTAGTTTCACTTGGTATTTATAGGCACTCAAGTGTACAAGATGTCAAGATCCAATAACTAATCTTGGTCATGTGAATCAGCCATCTAAGGCAATCAAAAACACAAAAACGTGCACATCATGAGAAGTCAAAATCTGACACCAAAACTGATTAGCACCTTGCAAGCTAATTTTGAATTCGTAGAACGCCGATTTTGGACTTGGGCAAAGAACAAAAGTTGTAGCCCTGGTATTTCTAATAAATTTGGGCTTTTGAATCACCTGATTTAGAGTTAGGAAGCTCAAGTTATGGCCCAAATACGCCAACTGGTCCGAACAGGAATCCAGTCCATGCGGGATTCGGATCAGCTATCTAAAAAGCAATATTTGGAGGCCCAAATGAACTCGGATTTTTGCATACCATACCATTCTGGAAAGCTTGAGAAGTCTACTAAAAACTTCAAGAAGACCACATTTTCATTTGGAAACTTTAACACAATTCAAATCTCAACCGAAGCCCTAAAGGTCAATCTGTCCAAAAGCTCAATTTCCTAAAATTTTCAACTTTGACGTATGTTGGTAAAATAGTCATAACTCTCTCATCCGAACTTCGATTTAGGCGTTTCAAAATGATCCGGAAAGCTAAGAAATAGATCTACAATTTTCCTTCTTTGAGTTTTGAGAGAATAAGGCCTGATCAAGTATAAAATTGAGCCTCAAGCGGACAGATGGATTTCAAAACAATCCAAAAGTGCGGAAATAACACAGTTTTCATTTAATGGCTCCATTTGTAACCTAAATCAAAATATAAGAATAGTGAGTACATTTAGGTGTCAAATAAGTATAAAAAACTAGATACTAAGAGATAAAAACATAACATATTTTATACTTATCAAATTCCCCCACACTTATCTTTTGCACGTCCTCGGGCAAAACAAAAATAAACTATAACAAAAAATTCAACTAATAAAACTTGACAACCTTGAGCCACAAATTAAAATGAACTTCAACATTGACCTCAAAGATTCAAAACAATAACTCTTGAAAAACTTCAAAACACTGCTTCATCTAAAATTCAAGCTTACTTATAAATCTTACTCTACTCTTAACCCTTCGTGTGTGTGTGAATCCATATGTATCAAACCAATTAAAACTTAGAAAAATTTATGAAATCAAAGCCTTGAAGGAGAAAGAAAAACTCTAAACACCTATTTTCACACTACTCGCAATTAACATAAGCAAATAACAGTAGAGGATCAAGAGGCTTTTTCTTCCTTCGGTAAGTGTATTTTATGCTCCGTCTTACCAACGAGTGCGTTTTACGCTCCATCTTGCATGCCACGTGTTTATGAATGAGTGCGTTTTACGCTCCATCTCAATTCATCACATGAATCATAATTTTACTTTTTCTTCTTTTTTTTTGTTAAATCAAACATCTAACTTTTGCCTAAATCATTTCCCCTTTCTTAAATAAGACCTTATGTTTACTTCAAGTTATGATCAAACAAATGATAGAGTTCAAGAATTTCTCCCTTCGACATTCAATCGAAATAAATGAATAAATAAAATCCTTTCCAAGTTAAAACTAGGCCGACCAAGTGGACAAGTGCAAAAAAAATTGAAGGGTCTCAAATAAAGTAAAAATTAACAAAGAAACCCAAATTCAAACTACACAACGTCTATCAATTTTTCAAAATGTTATCAACGAGAATCAAGATTTTATCATTGGTCAAAAATCAAAATCCAAATTAACTCATTGCTCAAGTGACTTATTTTAAAAATTACTCCATTTTCGTAGGAAACACGATTGCACTTAGCATGTACAACAAGCCTTTAAACCCCAAGGTTACCCCAAGTGGACACGTTTTTTCTCGTGAGGGTTTGCAGAGAATATACCCACAAAATTCAAAATTCAAACTAACAAAAACAAACTTAATTTTTTTTATTTTATTATATTTTTTTTAAAACACCCTAAATCCTTTCCCCACACTTAAAACTTACATTGTCCCTAATGTAAAGTAAAATGCAAAGAAAAGAAAAACAATATAACCGAAATATAAATGCGAATATAAAAAGAATGAACTCCCCTTGGGTTGCCTCCCAAGCAGCGCCTTTGTTTATTGTCATTGGCTTGACATTAAACCTCTCAATCTTCATAAACTGGATCCACCAAATCCAGCAGCTCAATATTCTCCATTTGATATCCTTCATAAAAAGGTTTGAGCCTGTGACGATTCACTTTAAAAATCTTCACTGTGCTTGGACTTTGAATTTCCACTGCACCATGATTAAAAATGTCAGTAATTATAAAAGGCCCGACCTAATGGGAGCGCAACTTACCTGGAAATAATTTTAGCCTTGAATGATAAAGGAGAACTTTCTGTCTAACAACAAAGTTCTTCCTAGTAATCTTCTTGTCATGAAAAGCTTTTGTTTTCTCTTTGTAAATTTTAGAGCTCCTGTATGCATCATTCCTTAATTCCTCTAGCTCTTGCAACTACAACTTCCTATGGACTCCAGCTGAATCTAAGCTCATATTACATTGTCTAACTGCCCAAAAAGCCTTGTGTTCTAACTCCACTGGTAGATGACATGGTTTCCCAAACACTAACCTATAAGGTGACATACCTATTGGAGTTTTGTAAGCTGTTCTATAGGCCCAAAGTGCATCTTCTAACCTCAGACTGCAATCTTTTCTACTCGGTTTGACTACTTTTTCCAAAATGGACTTGACCTCCCGGTTGGATACCTCAGCTTGCCCATTGCTCTGTGGATGGTAGGATGTAGAAACTTTATGCATCACATTGTATTTCTTGAATAGTGTCGCTAGCATCCTATTGCAGAAGTGAGTTCCCTTATCACTGATTATGGCCCTTGGTGTTCCAAACCTGACAAATATGTTAGACTTGATAAAATCTGCAACAACTTTAGAGTTATCAATCCTGGTGGCTTTAGCTTCCACCCATTTAGAAACATAATCAACAGTCAAAAGAATGTAAACATTACCATAAGGAGCAGGAAATGGTCCCATAAAATCAATACCCCACATATCAAAAATTTCAACAATTAAAATAGGTGTTTGTGGCATTTGATTCCTACTTGATATATTTCCTGTCTTTTGACAATTTTCACATGACTTACAGAACTAATAAGAGTCCCTAAAAATAGTCGGCCAAAAGAAACCACATTCCAAAACCTTATGAGCTGTTCTTTTAGTTCCAAAATGGCCTCCACAAGCATAAGAGTGACAAAAAGTTAGAATAGATAAAAACTCACTTTTAGGCACACACCTTCTAACTATCTGGTCAGCACAAAATTTTCATAAGTATGGATCATCCCATATATAATATTTGGCATCACTCTTAAGCTTTTCTTTTTGGAATTTAGAGAACTCTCTAGGAATATAGGCACTCACTAAGTAATTCACGATATTGGCATACCAAGGTATAGCTTCATCAATGGAAAATAAATGCTCATCTGGAAAAGAATCATGCAATAGTAGCGCATCTTCATCCTTAATCAGCATACTCAAGTGATCCACCACAAAATTGTCCGCTCTTTTCTTATCCTTGATCTCCAAGTCAAATTCTTATAGCAATAGAATCCATCGAATGATTCTTGGTTTGGATTCCTTCTTGGTTAACAAATACCTGAGAGCAGCATGGTCAGAATAAACTACAACTTTAGTACCAAGCAAATATGATCTAAACTTGTCTAAAGCAAATACAACATATAAGAGTTCTTTTTCAGTCGTAGTGTAATTAATCTGAGCAGCATTTAAAGTCCTAGAAGCATAGTAAATGGCATGGACAACTTTGTCAACTCGTTGGCCTAAGACGGGCTACTGCATAGTTGTTTGCGTCACACATGATCTCAAACGGAAACTTCCAATTTAGTGGTTGTATCACTGGTGTCGAGGTCAATAGCTTCTTTAATTTGTCAAACGCCTCCTTGCACTCGTCATCAAATTGGAATTCCACATCCTTTTGTAGCAACTTACACAATGGCAAAGCTATTTTCGAGAAGTCCTTGATAAATCTACGATAGAAACCTGCATAACCAAGGAAAGAACAAATCTCCCGCACACTTACGGGGTAAGGCAGAGCAGTAACAATTTTTATCTTAGCTTTATCCACTTCTAATCCTTTAGCTGAAACTACATGGCCAAGTACTATACCTTGTTCCACCATAAAGTGACACTTTTCCCAATTAAGAACAAGATTAGTTTCTAAGCATCTATCTAGCACACGAGTCAGATTATCGAGGCATACATCTAAAGAATCACCATGTATTGTGAAGTCATCCATAAAGACTTCAATGCAGTTTTCAAGAAAATCAGAAAAGATGTTTACTATACATCGTTGGAAGGTACCTGGTGCATTACACAGTCCAAAGGACATTTTACGATACGCAAATGTACCAAAAGGACATGTGAATGTGGTCTTTTCTTGATCTTCGGGTGCAATCACAATTTGGTTATAACCTGAAAAACCATCTAGAAAATAGTAATAAGCATGCCCAGCTAATCTTTCCAATATTTGATCAATAAAAGGAAGAGGAAAGTGATCATTTCTAGTTACAGCATTTAACTTCCTGTAATCAATACAAACTCTCCATCCTATCTGCATACGTGTAGGCACTAACTCATTGTCATCGTTTTTGATGACTGTGATTCCAGATTTCTTTGGTACTACCTGTACTGGACTTACCCATTGACTGTCTGAGATAGGATAAATTATACCTGCATCAAGTAATTTCAGCACCTCCTTCTTCACTACCTCCATCATGGGTGGATTAAGTCTTCTGTGTGCGTCTCTAGTGGGCTTGGCTCCATCTTCCAAAAGGATTCTATGCATGAACGTAGCAGGACTGATACCTTTGATATCTGCTATAGTCTAACCAAAGACTGTTATATGGTCCCTTAGGACTCTGAGCAGTTTGTCTTCTTGTACTTTGGTTAGATTGCTAGCAATAATCACTGGTAGTGTCTCATTCTTCCCTAAGAATGCATACTTCAAGTGTGCGGGTAATGGTTTCAGTTCTAAGGTTGGGGCCTGCACAACAGATGGTAATAACTTTTGATGAGAACTAGGCAATTGAATAGAATAAAGTGCATATTTAGCGGAGGTTTTAGGTAAAGAATGTAATGCAGCTACAGTCTCTTTCAAGTCCTGATTCTACTCAATCTCTTCTTCTTTATCTAATTCCAGACTGTTGGTGATGGCAACCTCCAAACTTTCCTTTTGTGTGTGTTCAAAAGACTTCTGCACTAAAGAGTCAAGTACATCAATAGCAAAAACAGGGTAAATATCACTAGGATACCTCATGACCTCATATATGTTGAATTGTATCTTTTCACCATCAAACTCCATGGTTAAGGTTCCATTGTGCACATCAATCATAGTCCTTGCTGTTTTCAAAAATGGCCTCCATAAAAGTATATATGCAGGATTTGGGGATTTATCATCATCCATATCCACTATGTAAAAATGTGCAGGAAAGATTAGTTCATTCACCTGCACCAAGACATCTTCAACTACCCCTTGGGGGTAAGTGTTAGTACGATCAGCCAATTGAATAATAACACCAGTTTGTTTCAAAGGACCTAGATTTAAAGAAGCAAAAATAGATAATGGCATGACATTAATTGAAGCTCCTAAATCTAGCATAGCTTTCTCAAATCTGGTATTACCTATTCTATATGGAATTATAAACATGCCTGGATCTTTACATTTAGGGGGCATTTTTCTTTGAAGGACTGCTAATACATTCTCACCAACAATGACTCTTTCATCATTTTTCAATTTTCTTTTGTTAGTGCATAATTCTTTCAAAAATTTTGCATACCTGGACACTTGCTTAATTGCATCTAGTAAAGGAATATTCACCTCTACCTTCCTGAAAGTTTCTAGAATTTCTTTTTCTTGCTCATCCTTCTTTGAAGTTTTAGGATTCCTGGGAGGAAAAGGTAAAGGATTAGTCTTTAGCTGAACATGAGTGTTAGGTTTTACCTTTGATATTTATACATCCTCCTTAGCCTTATCTTCCTCAAGTTCACAAGTAACTTTTGGTGCTTCCAATTATTTTTCACTCTTCAAAGTTATGGCATATGCATTCTCTCTCGGATTGACAATTGTTTGAGAAGGTAGCTTCCCTGAACTTTGAGAGTCCAATCGACCAACTGTCGTAGCAAGTTGACTCATCTGATTTTCTAGATTGTGGATGGAAGTCCTTGTCTCTTGCTGGAATTATTGTGTTTGATTCATGAATGCCTTGAACATGTCCTCAAGAGATGTTCCAGAATTAATAGGACCAACTTGTCTAGGTTGGTACTGTGGTTGAGCTGGTTGAAAACTTTGCTGCCCATTTGGGAAAACACCTTGCACTGGTGGCCTAGTACCTCCATAGCTCAAATTGGGATGATCCCTCCATCCGGAATTGTAAGTGTTAGAGTAAGGATCATATTTTCTCTAGGGTTGTCCTTGATAATTCCCCACTGCATTTGCCTGTTGCATATTATCATCCTCTTGCAGTGTTGGGCATGCATCTGTATTGTGATTTATTAACAAACAAATACCACAAGCTTTTGTTGCTGGCATGTTTCCTGTAGCCATTTGACGAACAAGAGAAGTTAGACTTGCAATTTGTTGTTCAATAGCAGAAACGTTTACCTCATTCACATTCCTAGCTGAGAAATCAAGTCGACTGCCAAATTGCTGAGAATTAGCTGCCATATTTGCAATGAGATTTCTTGCAGCCTCGGGAGTCTTTTCCACCAGAGCTCTTCCACTAGCAGCATCAATCATACTTCTATCTGTAGATAAAAGACCTTCATAGTAGTATTGGATGAGGAGTTGATCACTAATTTGATGATGGGGGCAGCTTGCACATAGTTTCTTAAAACGTTCCCAATACTCGTAGAGGGTTTCTCCATTATTCTGCCTCACACCACAGATTTCTTTTCGAATGTTGGCTGATCTTGAAGCGGGAAAATATTTTTCTAAGAATAATCTTTTCATCTCTTCCCATTTTGTGATACTTCCGGAGGGTAGATAGTAAAGCCAATCCTTAGCCAAATCTTTTAGAGAAAATGGAAAGGCTTTCAACTTGATTTGTTCTTCCGTTACTCCGGTAGGCTTCATACTTGTGCATAGCACATGAAATTCCTTCAAATGTTTGTGAGGGTCTTCACCTGCCAAACCATGAAAAGTAGGTAAAAGATGTATTAGTCCAGAGTTTAATTCAAAATGAGTATTAGCATCTAGATTAGAGAAGGTTATACATAAAGGTTGTTGATTCAAAGCAGGGGCCGTAAGCTCCTTCAAAGTTCGGGTTTCTGCCATGGTGTCCTTTTCTTCACAATTTTTCCGAGCTACCTTCCTTAATCTACGAATGGTTCTCTCTATTTCTGGATCACACTTTAAATCGCCTTGATTAGTAGATCGAGTTTTGGACATAAACAATCAAATGAAATTCAAATTACCTGAGTACAACAAAAAAAAATAAATAAATAAAGATAAAAATAATGATAACAAGGAAAAATAAACTAAAATCACTCCCCGGCAACGGCGCCAAAATTTGGTGTGTTGTCGCAAGCAACCAAAAATAAAACCTTATTGCGAAAGATAATAATGTAGCAGTGCAAGTAAGAGTTGATCCCACAGAGAGTGATTAGTCTAAATTTATGCTTTGTTTACCAAAAAGGGGGGGTTTATAATTTGATTTCACTAATTATCAAGAACAAAATTTAAAGTGATAAGAATAACCAATTAATTAAAGATTTCAGTTCTTTCGGTTCAGTATCGCCTTTTTACAACAATAGAATAATTAAGTATAACAATATTTATCCTTCAATGAAATTAATAGCCCTAGGTAGTAACAAGCTCTACTACCCGAAACTCCCCTTAGATTATCACCTAATGAAACAAGCTCTTCACAAGATTCTAACTATTACACAACCTAGAATAAGCTCTCTAGATTTAATATAATAGCAGCATTAAGAACTAGGGAATTAGACTAATCCAAGCAACAATCACACAAGCTCGAATTATTTAACTTGTCTTCCGATAATCATAGTAATACTCAAAAGCTTGACCATAATCATGTATCACTAATTGCTACTTATGATTAGGAACAATATCAATTACACGTAATATTGTCCCTTAATCTAGCAGATGAGATTAATCAAATTGACTTAACTGATCATATTAAACCAATCGGAATAAAAATCATTCAACATTTAAATAGATTATCAAGAATGAACTTCATGTAAGAAGGAATAAATAGCTTATACTTAATCAAGCACCTTAAACAATAACTTACAACTGTGATTCATCTGGTCCTAGTGACCATTGTTCCAAGGCTAAGTGACTTGAAGAGTTCTAAGTGACTGGTCTAAGTAACCCCTGCCTTAGTGACATCTACCGAGTCTAAGTAACTTGAAAGAATCTTTGTGATTCATTGTAATAGATCTTAGAGATCGGGTCTTTGTGTCCCTGCATCCTTAGTGGATTTCCTACTCATAGAGTAGAAGAGTGGACTAGAAGTTATTTGTACTCCGAACCACTTAAATATCTTGTGTCATTTATGAAAGTAGTGTGCCCTCAAGTCAATCATATAGGATGTGATAAGCATTTACTTTGTAATCTTACTCATTTATTAATAAAAGAATTTATTTAATTAAAATGCATACTTTATCCATGATTAATTAGTTCAATTAATTAAATGTGATAAACTCATAATTTTAGAGTAATACTTTTAGAATCATGATGATGATCATGTTAATGAGATCTAAATTATAGATAGCTCAAAACTATAACATTCCTAATCGTTGGATCACTAATATGGGATTACTGATTCTGGATAGATTAGTACATATTATGCTTACTTTGTTGAAGAGGGTGACTGATCTCATAATTATTTGTGTGGAGACACTAAAGCAAGTGTCGACGCCGGTTTTTTCCCTTCGCGGGTCCTTTTTTAGTCTTTTCCAATTTTAGCCTTCTTGATTAAATGATTTTTGGAAAAGGTCGGCATTAATGTTGACGGGGTTTTGAAAGATCGCTTTTATGATGAGCCAATTAATCAGAGTCGCCAGTTGGTATATTTGAAATGGATGTACCAACTCATCCGAGTTTTCGTTTTTTATAAATCGCTGGCTCATATGTGACTCCAAATTAATTGGTCTGCGAATCGAGATTCATGGAGTTCGGGGGCTTGCTTAAGTGAGGGAAAGGTGTTAGGCACCCCTCGACTTCCGTGAAACACGGTTACCGCAATCTTGATGCTGTCCTATCCTTTAATTCATGAAATGTGTATATATGCAGGTGTGTGTGTGTGTGTGCTTATATGAATGTTGTGGTGAGTTTGTATGAAAGAATCATTTGGATTTTTTAGGGAAAGTTGTGCTTGAATTTGAGAATATTTCAGAACGTCGTTTCTATTAATACGAGAAAGCTCCCTCTTTTCATGCAAAAGGTTTGATTTTACTTATCAAAACTATGAGATTTTTATTAGGTGTCGTTCTGGCAAAAACAAGAATTTTAAACCTTCGTCAAAATAGGAATCGAGATCCATACGTTGCTTTCGTAAAATGATGGGCAATTTCTAGGATGTCTTTAACCCTATGCACAAAGGTTTACTAAAATATTTCATTTTATTCATAAAAGCCATTTTTGGTGATGTTTGAAAATGATTTTTCTTTGGCCTTCTCGTTTAATAGGAATCGACATTCATTAGCATTCCAAATTTTTAGCCTCGTGATGCTAATATCCTACTTTGATTGATTTTAGAAAAAATCTTTATTGTTTGGATTTTGAAATTTTTTGTTTTGATATTACAAACCAAATTTCAACATCACAACGCGTAAGGGCTATTCATGGGCATGTAAGCCAACAACAAACGCCAACAATCACATATTCCACTAATACGGGGCCTTAAACCCGATTCTCGCCTTAGCGTCGTTTTAAGGCCCGACGATTACAGATTTACTACGGAAGCTACGTCATTCTTACTATTTACATAAAAACGTCCATCATCGGATTTGGACCACGGGGTCGCTTTCCTAGGCTCACAACCACGATTACCACGCGCTCACAAAAGGAATACTACAATAATAACAACGTGGATTGCCTAACACATCCTAGAAATACAATCAATTAAACTACGCCTAATATATATCCATGAACAAACTAGAAATTTCACCAATTGGATATCATCGGGTTATTAGGAAAATTTTTGTTCCAATGGAACCTTCACCAATAATCCCTAATCCATGATTGTTCAACAATATTCTTGAAAATTACAATTTAATTTAACCAAATGACATGATAGAAGTTGCAAAAATAAGGAGATTTTCACCTTGCGAATGATACCAAAATTGTGTAGAAACTTGTGTATTGAGTGAAGTATGAGATGTATTGATAGAATCCAACAATAAGGGAAAATTCCTCTCTTTTTCTCTCAATTGTTACAAGAATTTTTGCTATTTCTCTCTATTTTCGAGCTAAAACTGCTGCTGTTTTTCTTCTTCTTCCGCCAAAACTGCTGACTCCTGTATGCTGCACGAAACTGGGCTGAAATAGGCTGGCCAGAGCCAGCCGCAGATTGATCTGCGGCTAGCCGTAGATCCATCTGCGGCTGGCTGGCCCACCTCCCATCGCACTCAACTGATAGTGCTGATTTCCTGGTTTCCGTGCTGGCGCACCCACTTGGCCGCAGATCAATCCGCGGCTGGCTAGCTTGACTTTCTCAATTTTCGTGCTACGCCTCGATTTTCGTGCCGTGACGCTGCTTTTCGCTGACAGGTTCGTATTTTACAGTCCGGGAATCATTGGAAGGCGTGCCACACCTTCCGGGAATGCAAAATTCGGATAGCCTTGCTGTCACGTCGACTTCGGTTGCACATTGTCATGGTGGCGTCGAGCATCTGTACTTTTTCTATCTTTCGCTCTCGCAGGCCGGTCCATTTGACGAATTTGCCCTCCTGTCACGGTTAGTATACGAAGTGCAAAATTTGGGTATCTACAGCTGCCCCTCTTTATCATGTTTATGAAATGTTAAATGAAATGAACAGGATAAAGAAACAGACACCCGATGTCTAAATGACAGTGCACAGATATGATAATACACACACGATGCAACACATGTAGTTTATGGTACAACACAAGATGTAGCGCATGCAAACATTCGAAAGAGTGTCAATGCATCAACCCTCTGACCGTATTTGTTGGTCGTTAGGTTCACTCTTCCAATCTATCATCTCGTTCGGGGCCGGGTATCGTCGCCGGTCACCCATCTCGTAACCCACGGTTATCGTCGCCGGTTGGTTATCTTGTCAGGGCCGGTTTTCGTCGCCGGACATCTGAAAGTAGTATGCACACAAGCCAATCATATTTGATATGATGTAGCATATACTTTATAATCTTATTCGGTTGTTAAAAGGCATTTTACATTATCTACATAGTGCTGTTATATTAAATGTGATAAACCCATTGTTTTGAGCAATGCTTTTAGAATCATGATGGTGATCATGCTAATGAGATCTAAATTCTAGATAGCTCACAAACTTAAATTGTTCCTAATCGATGGATTACTAAAAAGGGGATTAGTGAATCCGGATAGATTAGTACATACGTTGCTTGCTCTTATGAAGAGAATGATTGATCTCATAATCATTTGTGTGGAGACACTAAAGCAAGTATGTAGGTGCTTATTAGAGAATAAGTTCACTGAACGTGGCTCACTAAGGAATACCTAATGGAGTTTTACTCGTCTGTCAATAAGAATTCCTCTAGTGATAGTAGTACAAGTGATCCTTGGACTTGAGATCATCATAGTATCTTGTGTATGATGAGTTATACTTTGACATGTCCCTTAAGACCTTTAGGGTATATCAAAGGGTATGATTGGGTATAATAAGTTGTACATGAAAATAGGTGAATGATCAACAAAGAATCTACCACTTCTAGTAAAAGGAGAGAATGTCCTATGTGATTCGATAAATGACGACTCAGAAGTCTTTGGCCAAAGCAGAATGAAATTAGAAAGGAGTTTCTAATTTGCATTAATCAGAGTTGTGCATTTCAGAATCGAAATACATATAATTAAATAAAATAAGACTTGACAGTAATTCCATGTCTTATATTTAATTGGGACATTGTATGGTAGAAGGATTGAATTGTACGGTAACTATGCATTGAAAGGTTCTTTTATGATTAATGTTGAAATCTATATTATCTGGAAAGTCGTTGATCGCTAAGGGGGCTTACCCTTATTGTAGAATAAATATTATTTATTTAAATGAATTAAATAGTTTAATTTATTTATTTAAATAAGATTAGAATTGTTCTAATTGATTTATTCACAACCGGTTTAATATGGAGAACCTAAAGGGTCACACCGCAAAAGGAAAATATTTATTTAAGAAGTAAATGGCATAATTGTAATAATAAGTTAAGTGTATTTAATTTAGTCTATGGAGATAGAATAAATTAAATAGCTTAATATTTATTATTTAATATTTTAGAAATATTAAATATAAATTAATAAGAGGAGTCTTATTATTATTATTACTATTACTATTATTTAATTCCTAATAGAGATTGGGAATTAATTAATAGAAGTACTCTCATATGAATTCCTAATTGGATTAGGAGTTTAATTTAATTAAAGGAGTTTAATTAGAATAGAAACCCTAATCCTAAATAGTTTAGGGAAGGGTTTTCCTACATCTATAAATAAGAGAAGTCTTATCATAGATTAGGGTTACACACTCTTACATAAGAATTGTAGAGAGTACTTACAATTTCTATAGAGATAGAAACTAGGGTTTTGCCAACACCCATCTTCTTGAACAAGTATTATTCCTTGGTGGATCACCTCTAGAGGCCAAACACTTGGGTGGCTAACGTTGATCAAAGGAAGGAATTTAATCGGTAGAATTCAAGGAGAACGCGAAGGAATTGGAGGTGAACTTGTACCTGAGGAAGCTAGAATTCTACAAGGGTATAATTCTTATTCTCCATCTCTTTCGTTTAATTAATAATTGTGCATAAAGAAAGATCATGGTGATGGTTTGTATAAAATTTTAAAATCTGATTTTATCGCGCTTCCGCTTTATTAATGTAATTTGATTGCATGTTCGCGTTATACAAACCTAACAGTGGTATCAAGAGCCAAACTTTATGCGAATTATTAATTGTTTTGATTCTATATATACATTGATATGTGTTTAGAACAATTTAATTGGGCATAATTGTTTGTGTAAAATTATTTTATTTTATTTTTTTTATTTTGATTTTATTTATTTTCAATTAAGATAAAAGGTTTATTTTAATTGGAATATGATTAAAATTAAAAGTTTTATTTTGATATGGAATAGGATTCCATGTTTCCTTAAAAATAAAGATGTTTATTTTGATAAGGAATAGGATTCAACATATTTTATTTTCCAACAATTTTAAGTTAAAAATAAAGGTGTTTATTTTAAACTTGAAATTAGTTTCCATATTAATTAAAATAAAGGAGTTTATTTTGATTTGGAATTTGATTAAAAATAAATGAGTTTATTTTTATTCAAAAAAATTGGATAAATTAAAATAAAAGAGTTTATTTTGATTTGGAATATGATTAAAATAAAGAAGTTTATTTTAACTGAAATTGGATTTCATGATAACTAATTAGAGTTGGAATTGGATTCCATGATAACTAATTGGAGTTGAAATTGAATTTTATACTAACTAATATTGCCCATTGAATGATATCAATGCATATATGGAATGGTTTTATTATTCATGGGATGAATGTTATTTATTGATACATATAGAGATATGTATGATAATAAATAGGGATTGATTATGGACTATTGACCAATGTGTGATTGGATTTATTTTACTGGATGCTTGAATGTATGGGTTTTTTTATAAATGGGGTCTGCGTACCTCGTCTTCTCTAATTTTTCTTAATGTAAATTCTATCTCCCTCCTATGTATCTCCCCTTGACTGCTGATCAAGGTTTCTATTTATTGTAAATAGTTTTTGTAATAGGACTAGTTAGAATTAATTTTGAAGAATTGAAGACAAAGAAGCAAGGAGCGCTTGAAGACCCGTTTGTAATGGAGTCCGGGTTTAAATGTAATAGTTATATTTAAATTTAATTCTTGCACCCTAGGTTTGACCTTTTGGTTCACTTGGTGGCTCTAGTGAACCAAACTAGAATAAAAGTCCATAATCAATCCGGGTAGAATATAGTATTCTATATGTGCATGCTTACTATGTATGTATTATATATTATACAACATGTTTCGCATGTTTAATAATATGACGCGTATTTTATATATATATGTGCATGCGCGCTAAACAAGATGAGACAAATAATAACAAACCCCTCAAAGAAATTATATTAAGTCCTAAGCGTTCAAAGATATTTGGAATATCGAACGTCGCCTTCTAGCATGGTAAAGCGATAGAGTATTAAATATTTAATAGAAGTTTGTTGTGTCACACAAGGCAAGTATTAAATATTTAAGATGTTGCTTTATCACATTTGATGCTTATACATAGACTGAACGATGCTGTTTTGTTGTGTCACACAAGGACAGTGTTTTTCTTTCGAATATATGGAAGTGCTAGGTTGGACTTAACTTGGATAATTTTGATTCGGATGTGTTACACTTGATCAAAATAATCTAAGAGGCAAATTGAAAGGAGTTACATAGTGATGTAATTGACAATAATTGTCTACCTATTTATTTATATATCGTTTGTTGTGTCACACAAGGCTATATACATTTGAAATGGGATCCTTATTCTCACTAGCAAATCTTTAATTAGATTTGCCGAACTGTATATTGAGGGTAATATAGTTTGATGAAAATAGTGGGAGATACCAATTTAAAATAAAGACCTAATTTATTTTGGTAATTAATTAAAATGAATGTATGCTAAAATGTTGTTAAATTACAAATTCATTTACAGAATTTTACGATGTCTAATTCACTATCACTGCGGAGCATATTAGATGCTAATTAACCGGACCAAATTAAAAGGACTGGTTAAAAATTTGAGAATAGTTCTCAAGGCTGAAAAGCTATCTTATGTCTTTAATATGCTTATCCCTGCAATGGTTGCAGACAATGCCTCTGAGGAAGAGATTGCTACTTTTAGAAAGTGGCAAAATGATGCACAGTTGGCTCAATGCATCATGCTCGCATCCATGAGTAACGAGCTTCAGCGTCAGCATGAAACTATGGATGCTCCTACTGTACTCCGGCACCTTCAAGGAGTTGAAGGGTGAGGAAAGTATGATTATTAGATATCATATATCTAAGGAGCTCTTCCGATCTAGAATGATCGATGGCACTACAGTATAGACAAATGTCCTAAAATGATCAATATGATTGAACAATTGGGACAACTGGGTTTTAATGGATGGAGAGTTGATCTTGCAATCACTTCCGGACTCTTTCTCACAAATTGTTGTGAATTTCACATGAAAAAGCTATATATCAGCCTGCCTGAGTTTCTTAAACATGTTGAAAACAGTAAAGAGTCAATTTCCAACCAAGAAAGACCAAGTCTTACTGGTAGATGATTCTTCTAGGAAGCGGAAGAGGGCCAAAGGATCTTCTTAAAAGAAGAACAATTCAAAGAAGGTAAATGGAAAGGCAAAAATAAAGGACAATAAGAACAAGACTGATGCAGATAGCAAAGGGGTTTGCTTCCACTGCAATAAGCCTGGATACTGGAAAGTAAACTGTAAGGAGAATCTTGCAGAGGGTAACCAGAAGAAGCTTAATGAAGCTTCGGTTACAGATAGATTTGTTCATGATTGAAAGAAATTTTTTCTGTAAATCAAGGTTCTACTTGGGTATTGGATACCGGCTGTAGTTCTCACATATGCAATCCAATGCAGAGACTAAGCAGAAGTAGAAAGCTAAACAAAGATTAAGTAAATCTTATGTGTGGGAATGGAGCAAAGGTTGTTGCATTAACCATAGGAACTTATAGTTTAGCATTGCCTACGGGCAAGTCTATTAAGTTAATAAGTTGTTATTATGTTCCAGTTCTCTTTAGAAACATTATTACTTCCGTTGTTGGACAAGGAAGGTTTTGGTATTATATTTAAGACCAATTGTTGTTCTATTTATAACGATAATGTTTTGTTTGAAACTGGAAGATTACTTGATAGACTTTGTAAACTTGACTTACATGAAAAATAATTTTGCAAATTGAACAAACTAGTAAAAGAAAAGGAGATGATTATTCAAAGAGTTGAATATGTGTATTTGATAAAATACAAATCTGAATCATTTGAAAGGTTCAAAGAATTCAGAAGTGAAACATATTGACAAAGTATTAAGATTCTTTGATCAGATCGAGGAAAGAATACTTGTGCAATGAGTTTCTAGATCATCTCAAAATGGTATTTTCTCATAATGGACACCTTCTGATACGCAATAATTGATTGGTGTATCTAAAAGGAGAAATTGTACCTTGTTGGACATGGTGCAGTCCATAATGATTTTTACCGACATTCTAGTATCCATCTAGGGTTATGCCCTAGAAACGGCTGCATATCTACATAATAAGGTAACCTCAAAATCCGGCCCCAAGACTCCATACAAGTTATGGATAGGGAGGATTCCTAATCTTAAGTATGTTAAGATAAGGGTTGTCCAGCTTATGTGAAAAGGTTTCAAAGATAAGTTTGGGACAAAATCTGACAAGTGCAGACTTGTGGGATATCCTAAAGTAAGTTTAGGGTATTATTACTATAATCCTACACGCTGCCTTCTTAGATAAAGGTGTTTATCATTGAAGGAGCTAGTGGGAGGGTAAAAGATCTTGAAGGAGTTCAAGAACCACAAAGCACTTTAAGTCGAATCGAGGAACCTGTAGATAGACCTATTGTACCACAACCGAATCGTAAATCTGGAAGAGTACCGAAGATACCTGGAAGGTATGGATTCATCATAGAGGATGATGATGAGGTACGCATCATAGAGGATGATGATCCAGTTATATACAATGAGGCTATGAGTAGAAGACACATAGAGAAATGGCAAATGGCCATGAAATCCGAAATGGACTCCATGTATGAGAACCAAGTATAGACTCTGGTTACTCCACAAAAGGGCATAGTGCCAAGAGTGTGAATATGGGTCTTTAAGAGAAAGACTGGGGCAAATGGCAAGGTGGAGACCTATAAGACCAGACCTGTTTAAAAGGTTTCAAATAAAGTCAAGGAGTTGACTGTGATAAAACCTTATTACTGGGTAATGCTCAAGTCCATTTGGATTTTGCTTGTGATTGCAGCTTGTTACGAAATCTGGCAAAAATGGATGTGGAGACACCCTTCCTCAATGAAGACTTGAGGAGAATGTATGTATGATACAACCAGAAGAATTTGTTTCAAAGGTTGAAGCAAATCGTGTTTTAAGCTACAATGATCCATTTATGGATTGAAGCAAGCTTCTCAAAAATGGAACATTCATTTTGATGAGACAATCAAAAGAGTTTGATTTTATCAAAAATAAGAATGAACCTAGTATGTACAAAAGGGTAAGTGGGAGCACTGTGACATTCTTGGTATTATATGTTGATATACTACCGACAAGGAATAACACACCAATGCTACAATCAGTAAAGATAAAATTGTCTAAACATTCCTCCATGAATGACTTGGGAGGAGCATCCTATAAATTGGGGATAGAAATCTATATAGATAGATTTAAAAGGATGTTCGGCTTGACCCAATGAACGTATATTCATTCGATGCTAAAGGCGTTTAGCATGGCAAACTCCAAGAAAGGTCTCATGATGATGAGCCGTGGAGTGTATCTCTCTAAAATTGTCCCCAATTAAAAGAGAGATCGCATGAGTTACTATCATGTATGCAGTGAATATACAAGGCCTAATGTTGATCAATCATATTCTAGAGAAGATCATTGTAAGACAGTGATAAACATCTTTAAGTACTTAACCGGTATTGAAGATGTAATACTAATTCATGGTAGGTCTGAATTAAAACTAGAGGGCTAAACAGACTCAAGTTTTTCAGACTGACCAAGACGATAACAAATCTACTTTATGGTAAAACGTTACCTTGAAAGGTGGTGCAGTGAATTGAAAAAGTTCCAAACAGCAAAGAGTTGCTGGTTTAGTGACGCAGACAAAGTATATAGCTGTAAATGAAGCTACAAGTTGATTGTTTGGATGAAAAGTTCATCACGGAACTAGGAATAGTTCCCAAGTCTCATCTTGGATTCAAATATGTGTTGCGGCACTTTCATTTGATTAGTGGAATCATTGAAAGAGGAGAAGTCACTATAGAGATAGTGGACTCTCAAGAACAACATTGCATATCCATTTACTGAAGCTTTATTCAAACAGCAGGATGATCGTCACTTAGAGAAGAAGGGTATTAGATACCATGACGATTGGCTTTAGTGCAAGTGGGAGATTGAAAGTAGTATGCACACAAGCCAATCATATTTGATATGATGTAGCATATACTTTATAATCTTATTCGGTTGTTAAAAGGCATTTTACATTATCTACATAGTGCTATTATATTAAATGTGATAAACCCATTGTTTTGAGCAATGCTTTTAGAATCATGATGGTGATCATGCTAATGAGATCTAAATTCTAGATAGCTCACAAACTTAAATTGTTCCTAATCGATGGATTACTAAAAAGGGGATTAGTGAATCCGGATAGATTAGTATATACGTTGCTTGCTCTTATGAAGAGAATGATTGATCTCATAATCATTTGTGTGGAGACACTAAAGCAAGTATGTAGGTGCTTATTAGAGAATAAGTTCACTGAACGTGGCTCACTAAGGAATACCTAATGGAGTTTTACTCGTCTGTCAATAAGAATTCCTCTAGTGATAGTAGTACAAGTGATCCTTGGACTTGAGATCATCATAGTATCTTGTGTATGATGAGTTATACTTTGACATGTCCCTTAAGACCTTTAGGGTATATCAAAGGGTATGATTGGGTATAATAAGTTGTACATGAAAATAGGTGAATGATCAACAAAGAATCTACCACTTCTAGTAAAAGGAGAGAATGTCCTATGTGATTCGATAAATGACGACTCAGAAGTCTTTGGCCAAAGCAGAATGAAATTAGAAAGGAGTTTCTAATTTGCATTAATCAGAGTTGTGCATTTCAGAATCGAAATACATATAATTAAATAAAATAAGACTTGACAGTAATTCCATGTCTTATATTTAATTGGGACATTGTATGGTAGAAGGATTGAATTGTACGGTAACTATGCATTGAAAGGTTCTTTTATGATTAATGTTGAAATCTATATTATCTGGAAAGTCGTTGATCGCTAAGGGGGCTTACCCTTATTGTAGAATAAATATTATTTATTTAAATGAATTAAATAGTTTAATTTATTTATTTAAATAAGATTAGAATTGTTCTAATTGATTTATTCACAACCGGTTTAATATGGAGAACCTAAAGGGTCACACACACCGCAAAAGGAAAATATTTATTTAAGAAGTAAATGGCATAATTGTAATAATAAGTTAAGTGTATTTAATTTAGTCTATGGAGATAGAATAAATTAAATAGCTTAATATTTATTATTTAATATTTTAGAAATATTAAATATAAATTAATAAGAGGAGTCTTATTATTATTATTACTATTACTATTATTTAATTCCTAATAGGGATTGGGAATTAATTAATAGAAGTACTCTCACATGAATTCCTAATTGGATTAGGAGTTTAATTTAATTAAAGGAGTTTAATTAGAATAGAAACCCTAATCCTAAATAGTTTAGGGAAGGGTTTTCCTACATCTATAAATAAGAGAAGTCTTATCATAGATTAGGGTTACACACTCTTACATAAGAATTGTAGAGAGTACTTACAATTTCTATAGAGATAGAAACTAGGGTTTTGCCAACACCCATCTTCTTGAACAAGTATTATTCCTTGGTGGATCACCTCTAGAGGCCAAACACTTGGGTGGCTAACGTTGATCAAAGGAAGGAATTTAATCGGTAGAATTCAAGGAGAACGCGAAGGAATTGGAGGTGAACTTGTACCTGAGGAAGCTAGAATTCTACAAGGGTATAATTCTTATTCTCCATCTCTTTCGTTTAATTAATAATTGTGCATAAAGAAAGATCATGGTGATGGTTTGTATAAAATTTTAAAATCTGATTTTATCGCGCTTCCGCTTTATTAATGTAATTTGATTGCATGTTCGCGTTATACAAACCTAACAACATCCATCTCGTGATCGCCGGTTATCGTCGCCGGTCGATCGTCTTGTCGGGGCCGGGTATCGTCGCCGGTCACCAATCGCGTAACCCCCGGTTATCGTCACCGGTTGGTTATCTTGTCGGAGCCGGTTTTTGTCGCCGGACATCCATCTCGTGATCGCCGGTTATCGTCGCCGGTCGATCGTCTCGTCGGGGCCGGGTATCGTCGCCGGTCACCCATCTCGTAACCCCCGGTTATCGTCGCTGGTTGGTTATCTTGTCGGAGCCGGTTTTCGTCGCCGGACATCCATCTCGTGATCGCCGGTTATCGTCGCCGGTCGATCGTCTTGTCGGGGCCGGGTATCGTCGCTGGTCACCCATCGCGTAACCCCCGGTTATCGTCGCCGGTTGGTTATCTTGTCGGAGCCGGTTTTCGTCACCGGACATCCATCTCATGATCGCCGGTTATCGTCGCCGGTCGATCGTCTTGTCGGGGCCGGGTATCGTCGCCGGTCACCCATCGCGTAACCCCCGGTTATCGTCGCCGGTTGGTTATCTTGTCGGAGCCGGTTTTCATCGCCGGACATCCATCTCGTGATCGCCGGTTATCATCGCCGGTTGATCGTCTCGTCGGGGCCGGGTATCGTCGCCGGTCACCCATCGCGTAACTCCCGGTTATCGTCGCCGGTTGGTTATCTTGTCGGAGCCGGTTTTCGTCGCCGGACATCCATCTCGTGATCGTCGGTTATCGTCGCCGGTCGATCGTCTCGTCGGGGCCGGGTATCGTCGTCGGTCACCCATCTCGTAACCCCCGGTTATCGTCGCCGGTTGGTTATCTTGTCGGAGCCGGTTTTCGTCGCCGGACATCCATCTCGTGATCGCCGGTTATCGTCGCCAGTCGATCGTCTTGTCGGGGCCGGGTATCGTCGCCGGTCACCCATCTCGTAACCCCCGGTTATCGTCGCCGGTTGGTTATCTTGTCGGAGCCGGTTTTCGTCGCCGGACATCCATCTCGTGATCGCCGGTTATCGTCGCCGGTCGATCGTCTTATCGGGGCCGGGTATCGTCGCCGGTCACCCATCGCGTGATCTTTTTTCACTCAACACGTCAATTGGCTGCAAGGGAGCAAGGTGGGACCCACCAGGGCCAGCCGCAGATGGATCTGCGGCCAGCCGCAGATTGATCTGCGGCCAAGATCGGGATGTATAAGCGGCGCGCCGCTTCCAGATCTGTCACTTTCAACTTCCAACTCACATAGATTTTCGCGATTTTTGCTTGTTCGCAAGGGCCTTTTGTCGATTTTTCAACTTTCCTTCAAAAACTGCTCCGGTAGGATCGATCTACACGCTTCTTTCTCGCCCGTTCTATTCCAGCTATGGATCGTGATGCGCCCAGTAGCTCTTCCGCCTCTCGGACTTCGGGTGTTCGCCGTCGTAGGGTTGCACCTGCCCCTATTCCCCCTCGTACCCGTCAGGCTCGTCGCTTGGCGGAGGCTGTCATCCGTCCTGATCACCCGGACGTTGAGGAGGTTGTTCCTCCGGAGGTTGTGGTGGAGGAGCCGTCTTCCAGCACATCAGCTCCCCCTTCTCATCGCGCCTTATCTGGCGCTTTTGTCCAGATACCCGATCTATTAGGTCGGGATCTCAGTCGTCACCCCTCGGCATCTCTGGTTGCTAATGAGGTATATTTGATTCGGCTCTTCATTTGTTCTTGATTTCTCAATTTCCCGTTCTATCTGGATTGACCCATTGGTGATTTTCACAGGTGCCCGAGTTTACCCAGCCGAGGGGTAATTGGTTCAACATTTACTCTCTCTATGCGGCCCTACATAGTGATTACCGGGAGATGGTGGACTCTTGGGGCTTTTGACATTTCTTCACTATCATCCCCCGTCAGTGCCCCTGGGGTTACATGAGGGCTTTATCCGAGCGATGGTTCCACCATACGCAGTCTCTTCATCTCCTCGACTGCGAGATCGTGCTGACCCCCTGGGACTGGAGGTACATTACGGGCATAGAGTTCACCGGGTCCCGCGTCCCCCTGGATCTTGATATCACTCTAGTGGAGGTTCGAGCCTTGTTGGGCTTCGCTGCTGATGATTGGGTCTTTAAGGCCCGTAGTATTCGGTCCGGTGCCTTGGCCGTCGATGCTGTTGGGGGCCTATACGCACAGCCTATTCCAGCGGATCAGGGCACTCGTGACATCCTGCTACGACGCTTGTTCTTGACCATCATGAGGGGTTGTTTCCTAGGGAACAACTCCTCTACCATCCACTTTAGCGTCGTAGGGGCTGTTAGAGACGTAGACCGGATCGGTGACTACGATTGGGGTTCATTCACCTTTGCTTATTTCCTCCACGGTCTGCGTCTGCGCTCGGAGGGACAGACAGATGCCTGGCTCGGATTCTACCACTTTCTGCTGGTGAGCCTTCTTTCCCTCTTTACTTACTGCACTTCCCTTTATTTCATTTTTCTTTTCTGCATTTGTCGGTTATTTCATGCTTTCCACTGTTTCTGTTCGCAGTTCTGGGCTTACGAGCGTCTTCCATGTCTGAGGCCTATCACTACTCTGGGCCTGGACACTTATCCCCGGGGTCGGCGATGGCACCACAGCACTCTGGAGGAGATCCCCGTGTCGGGCAGCTTTGCACATTGTCGTATTCAGCTGGAGTTGATCACGGCTGCTGATGTCGTCTGGGTTCCCTACCTCTCCGAGCATCTGACTGTGGGGTTTGCTGACGGGCATCCTTCTGGCCCGGAGTTAGAGCTTTCCACCCGTCGCCTCACTTTGCAGAGTGTTGGAGGCTGGGTGATGTATCTGGGAGAGCGCGCATTCAGATGTGTCACTGGAGAGATCCGCATTCCGCACTCCCTTCCTTTCACTACTTCCTGGCCGCTGGATTCTCACCCCTCGGAGATCATGCTCGCCGGGGAGGACGGTCGGATGCTTTCCACAGGCCCCAGTACGAGCGAGGCTTTCAGGACTTGGTGGGTACCTCGTACCATCGGTCCCCAGACACGGGCTACCTTCTTCCTCGGGGACATGGTCCCCGGCTCGGTGATGATGACTGACTGGGCAGCCTGCGTTCGGAGTCCCACCCACACTGAGCAGATAGACACTTTGACCCGCCAGGTGGAGCAGTTGTCGGTATTTCTTCGGGTGTTAGGCCGGACCCCGGAGGAGGCTTACGCCTATGATCCTGACGGTGCGGGCTATGATGCAGGCCCGAGCTCATCTGATGCCACCGCTCGGCCATACATCCCTGACATGAATTTCGGTCCTCCGACTTCGACGACTCGGGGGGATCAGTTCGAGGATCCCGGTTTCATCGATGAGATTGACTTTATTTAGATCAGGATAGGATAGGGCTTTTCTACCTGCACGTGTTTAGACTTCTTTTCCATTTTATGCATTATGTACTGAACTCATTTATCTATTATGCACATTTCCCTTTTTTATCTTTATGGAATTCACTGGTTTTATATATATATATATATATATATATATATTTTTAATGTATGATGCATGCCCTTTTTATTCATGGATATAGAATGACCCCTGTACAGTCTTTTTTGATACTATTTTTCACAGATGTCGTCCTCAGATGCCGTGGTACGTTTGGATTCCATTCCTCCCACAGGGTTGGTTGGCAGTCTCCTCCGCTGGTTTGACAGTTTATTGCCGGCAGACAGGGTTATCGCAGATGGTCTTTTGGGCCATTCTTTGTCCTTATTGACCTTTCAGGTGCCAGCGGGCTTTGTGGATGGTATTCTGAGCTATTGGGCCCCTGCCCGTCAGGTGTTTAGGTTAGGAACAGTAGAGCTGACCCCCACCCTAGAGGAGTATGCTCGCTTCACCGGCTTGCCTTTGGATAGACCTTGTGCCAGGGTCACGGCAGGTTCCATGCGCCGTCAATTCTTGACCTTTACCGGTTTGCGGAGGGCTGTCTTGTTACCGGTGATCACATCAGACCACATGGTTCCCCTTCAGTTCTTGATTGACCGATTTGGTTCATCTGACAGTTTTCGTCTTTTCCTCGGCGATTTTTCCGTATCTGAGGAGCGCTGGGGCACTTCACGAGTAGACGTTCTGATGGCCTGTGTCGTCTCAGTTTTGTACTTGCCGGCAGGACCTGATCAGTTGGACATGCGAGTGGTCGCGGCTGTTCGAGCCCTTCAGGAGGATTACACCATCCTTCCCATGATATTGGCGGATACCTATATGTCAGCTTCATACTGTCAATCCTTCCGAGGCAGGGCATTCAGAGGGAGTTCGACCTTATTGTATATGTGGTTCATGAGTCATCTTAGTCCCATCGGCCATTTCCGTCACCAAGGGTTTTGCTTCAGCCATGACATAACCCCGCAATTTTCGTTTCGTCCTGTGAGCTGTACTGATGTGGCCTCTTAGACATCATTTTTGTCTGTCATTGAGGATCCCTTTCATCTATTGGTCTGCTCGGGCTATTGCTCCTTTATGAGCTTCTTGACTCACGTGCCCACCTTGGATTTCATCCCTATCGCTGGCTTGAGGGGTGTGACAACTTATCATCCCCTGGCGGTTATGGGGCAGTTTGATCAGACACAGGACTTACACCCTTTCGCGGGTGCAGCCGCCTACCGATTCCTTATATCATCCCGTTCAGAAAGGGATCTACTGCGGGTATACGAGCTTTGGTCTCGCAGGATCTCCGCCGAATATAGTGAGAGCTGTCACATCCAGACATTTGCTTACGTGCAGTGGCTGCGCGGAGACTTGGATCCGGCTGGTTTGAGTCAGACTGGGCCTTTGATGACTCTAGAGTGATTTCCCCAAAGGATACCACAGACCACCCCGTCTCAGCCGATTCTGCCCCGAGTCGGGTTACTGAGAATACCCGACTCCGCCTGGCCCTGATTACTGCTGAAGCCGAGAGGGATGCCGCTTTTGTCGAGAGAGATGATGCCATTCGGGCTAGAGACGCTGCCATTGCTGACAGAGAGGCCATTGTACTTCAGACCAGGGCAGTTGTAGATGCTCATTTTGGGACGGTCAGCCGAGCCACTGCTTTACTGGATCGTATTGATATGATGGGGCAGCAGATTGCAGGAGATGCTGATGCTTCAGATTTATCCACCACCTTGACCATCCTGCTTCAGCTAGTTTCAGATTTGTAGATTATTTTATTTCCTGCATAGACTATGTTAGTTCCATCAGTTATCGAAAAGCAATTTTGTAATAAAATGACTTATATATATATAGACATGCATTTAAATTTAGTCATTTTCCCCTTTTGTCGTATCATTGCCTTTCATTGGATCCCCATTTTATCCAGCTGACCCTGATTTTGACATTTCGCCTTCTTTCTCTTCTCAAGTCTTGATGGAGATTTGACAGATATTGCCGTACACCTTTTGATTTCATCGGATTGAATCTCAGATTTTTGGGTAACTATTTGGTTGGATCAGGGTTATGTCCCCTGGGATGAAGCTGGTTAGGCAGCTGGTTTTGGGAAGGTTTTGAGGGTGTAGGAAGGTTTTTATCTGGCTATTGAAAAATTGGTTTTGGTTAGGGAAAGGATTATTTTTTAAGGGATCGGACCGCGCCATGATGGCTGCCTACGTACCCCCACAAGTTGGGGGATCAGGTCCTACGTAGTTCGCTCTCAAGGAAAAGGGACCTGATGATTCAAGCGTAGAAACGCTTCACCGAGTCAGAATTGAGGGGTTGTGGAAATACCTCACCATCCATTTCTTCCAATATGAGGGCACCTCCGGATAACATTTTCTTAATCACAAACGGCCCCTCCCAGTTTGGGGCGAACTTTCCTTTGGCTTCGTCTTGACAAGGCATGACTCTTTTCAACACCAAATCATTTTCTTTGAACTTCCGAGGTCTTATCCTTTTGTCATATGATCGAGAGATCCTTTGTTGATATAACTGACCGTGCCAAACCGCAGCCACCCTTCTTTCATCAATTAGGGCCAATTGGTCGTATCGACTCTGCATCCAATCTTCCTCGCTTATCTGAGCATCGATCACTATTCTGAGAGATGCCATTTCAACCTCGATTGGCAGAACGGCCTCCATTCCATACACCAAAGCGTAAGGGGTTGCCCCTGTAGAAGTACGCGTTGATGTTCGGTATGCCAGCAGGGTGAGGGGTAGTAGTTCCGGCCATCCCCGATGATTGGCAGACATTTTGGCCATGATCTTCTTGATGTTCTTATTTGCAGCCTCCACTGCCCCATTCATCTTAGGACGGTAAATGACGGAATTGAGGTGCTTGATTTTGAACTGGTCACACAGTCCCTTCATGAGGGCGTTGTTTAAATTCTTGGCATTGTCAGAGACCAAAACCTCAGGCTGCCCGTATCGACAAATGACATTATTCCTGATGAACCCGACGATGACCTCCTGAGTTACTTTGGGGAAAGAAGCTGCTTCTACCCATTTGGTGAAGTAATCGATCATGACGAAAATAAATCGGTGCCCGTTGCTTGCCTTGGGCTCTATTGGTCCGATTACATCCATTCCCCACATTGAAAATGGCCACGGGGAGGTCATACAGTGCAGTTCATTGGGGGGCGTATGGATCACATTACTGTGCGCCTGACATTGATAACACCGTGTGACATGATCATCGCAGTCGGCCTTCAGCGTTAACCAATAATGCCCTGTCCTCAAGACCTTTTTGGCCAGCATCGGTCCACTCATATGCGGCCCACACACTCCACCATGTATTTCATTCATAATCTTTCGGGCCTGTGTTTCATCTACGCATTGCAACAGTCCCAACCCAGCATCCCTCTTGTAGAGTGAATCCCCACTCAGGTAAAATTTCATTGCCATCTTTTGAATTCTCATCCTCTCAGTTCGACTCGCCTGGTCGGGAATGGACCTATCCCTCAAATACTCCCTTATGTCGTGATACCAAGGCTGCTTTGGTAGACCCACCTCGCCTGATAATACTGCCACATGTTCCTCATATGTCGGGGCATTCTGTACTGCTATCTCAACCTGTGGAACGTCCTTGCTCTTGATTGCGTGGATTAAGGAAGCCAGAGTTGCCAATGCATCGGCAAAATCATTCCGTCCCCGGGGAATATGGCGGAAAGCGATATCTTCGAACTCTTGCATCAACTGGGTGACACAACGATGGTATGGAAGTAACCGAAGCTCTTTAGTGTTGTACACCCCGATTGCCTGTCTGATTACCAGTTCTGAATCCCCGAACACCGCTAGTCTCTTCACTCCCATGTCGCGGGCCAGGCGGAGTCCCAAGATACATCCCTCGTATTCAGCGGTGTTGTTCGAATTGCTGAAACGCAGTTTAGTGGCCACGGGGTATTGTTCTCCCGTGATAGAGACCAGGACCGCTCCGGCTCCTGCCCCCTCGGCATTCATGGCACCATCAAAATACAGTTTCCAGAACTGTCCCTCGTCATCACATTTCTCGCGTGATACCCAAAATATGTCCTCGCCCGGAAGAAGAGTTTCCAAGGGCTCCATCCCTCCTGACGGGGCTTCTGCCAACTGATCTGCAATTCCCTGCCCTTTCATGGCCTTCTGAGTCACGTACACTATGTCGAACTGTTGTAAGATTAACTGTCATCTTGACAATCGACAATTCAGCATGGGCCTTTCAAAAATATATTTCAGGGGATCCATTCTTGATATCAGGTACGTCGTATGCCCCTGGAGGTAGTGCTGTAATCTCCCTGCAGCCCAGGCTAGAGCACAACAGGTCTTCTCGATGGGAGTGTAATTCTGCTCACATTGTCTAAATCTTTTGCTGAGGTAATAGATGGCCTGCTCTTTACCCGCCTCATTTTTCTGTCCCAACATACATCCCATCGCGATGGCATTTACCGATATATACATAAACAGAGGGATCCCATCCCTCGGGGGTACCAGCACTGGTGCTTCAGTCAATTGCTTTTTAATGGTCTGAAAAGCCTTCTGACATTGCTCATTCCATTCTTGGGAAACCCCTTTTCTTAACAGTTTAAAAATGGGCTCACATGTAGTCGTCAAGTGGGATATAAAACGGCTGATAAAGTTTATCCTTCCGAGGAATCCTCTTATCTCCTTCTCTGTGTGAGGCGCTGGCATATCCACAATGGCCTTAATCTTTGCTGGGTCCAACTCAATGCCCCGATCACTAACCAGGAAACCCAAGAGCTTACCCGACTGCACTCCGAAAGCACACTTGGCTGGATTGAGTTTTAAATTATACTTTCTGAGCCGATCGAACAGCTTTTTGAGATGGGTTACATGATCAGACTCTTCCCTCGACTTTACAATAATGTCATCCACGTAGACCTCTATCTCCTTATGCATCATATCGTGGAATAAGGCCATCATGGCTCTTTGATAAGTAGCCCCCGCGTTTGTGAGGCCAAAAGCCAATCGCCTATAGCAGAAAGTGCCCCAGGGGGTGATGAATGCGGTCTTTTCCCGATCTTCCTCCGCCACCATTATCTGATGATATCCCGCGAAGCAATCCACAAAAGAGTACATTTCGTACTGGGCTGTGTTATCTACCAGGATGTGTATGAAGGGCACCGGGAAGTTATCCTTGAGACTGGCCTTGTTTAGATCTCTGTAGTCTACACATACCCTCACTTTTCCTCCAGGCTTAGCCACTGGGACTACATTGGACAGCCATTCCGGGTAAGTGGACACCATAATGATTCCCGCCCTGAACTGCTTGATGATCTCTTCTTTTACTTTTAAGCTCCACTCCGGTTTCAACTTTCTTAATTTCTGTTTGACAGGTCGGAAACCCTCCTTGATGGGAAATCGGTGTACCACAATGTCGGTGGACAATCCGATCATATCCTCGTGAGACCAGGCAAAGACATCCTCATATTGTTTTAGCAACTCAGTCATTTCGGCTTTTTGGCTGGGGGTAAGGTCCGTCCCTATCTTGAGTTCTTTTGGCTCGTCAGGGGTTCCAATATCAATGGTGACGGTTTGGTCCAAGTTGGGTTTGGGTTTATCCTTGACCCATCCTTTGATCTCGTCAGACGCATCGTCGTAATCTGTCTCGTCTCGTTCAATGCCCATTAAATCGAAATCCAGCTCAATGTCAAAATCATAATCATCATTCAAATTTGAAAGACCATTTGTTAGGCAAGGATTACTCAAATTGGTACACCTGACATGAAACAAAATACTTGTCATATATAAATCATTTTTTCACGACGATCGCATTTTCAAAATAACACGAAGAAACGACATAATTATGCAGAAATAAAACAACAACAAAAATGAACTTCTTCATTCCCCCATCCTCTGGGGTCTACCACTCTGACGTCGGGTTTTACCCTTGTTTGGATATTACTGGTTTTATGGTCCAGTTGTCGACGGTCAGGTCAGATGAAATGCGCTGGATAAAAGGGGGCTTCACATCGGACACTTCCCCGATGATCATGGATACGTCACCTGAGTCCTCCTCCCTATCTTCTCCAGGAATAATTAGCCCTGCCCAATCGATGACAGGCACAACTCGTTGGGCCTCGGGTGGTGCGATAATATTCGTCCTCTCCCCACTGCTTGTTGATTGTCCAGGGATATAGCACTTGGTTTCAAACTCTTTTGCGACCTCCTGCAGGAAATTTTCCCTCCGGGCCGACCCATCACGTGCGGGGGTTAACTCTTCATTCTCTGCCCCAATCACAGGCTCGCTGATCCTCTGTTCATTGTCGACTTTGGTCACTGGACTGCCAGCTAGTCGAATCGGAGCCGCACCCCGGCGGTGTCTCCGTGCTACGCCCTCATGGTATCCCAACCCTGGTTTGCCTATCTGCTGTGGTAGGTGGATGGGCTCAGTGATTCCCTGACTGCTCCTTCCTAACCCCTGCCCAGGCTGGAAGTTCATTTTTATCATTTCCTTTGCCACAAAGGTAAGTTCGGGAGAGACCCTAGGTTTCACAGCTGGAGATCCCAGGCATCTATAGTGGGGAGTGCTAATCTCCAGTGCTTGAAAGCTGGCCGGTGCCGCCGACTCATCCACATTGATCACTGGCAGGCCACTCCTAGGAGGAGAAGGGTCATCACATTCGGCCGAGATTGTTACCAGATTCCCATTGATGATTAGCTTGATTTGTTGGTGGAGTGTGGAGGGAACTTCCCCGGCCATGTGTATCCATGGCCTCCTCAACAACATGTTATAACTGGCTGCAATATTTAGGACCTGGAAAGATATATCAAAAGTACAGGGTCCTATCTCCACCGGTAATTCAATCTCTCCTATTGTATCCCTCCGGGAACCATCGAAAGCTCGTACCACCACATGACTGGTTTGTAGGCGCTTGGGGTTGATGCTCATCTTCTGCAAGGTACTGAGGGGACAGATATTCAATGCCGACCCTCCATCAATCAGCACGCCATTCATTATATAACCCGAGGAGATTACCACAATATGTAGTGGTTTCCGGTGTCCCCTTCCCTCCTTGGGTATGTCTTCATCCGTAAAGGATATTACATTGCTCTCCAATAGGTGGCCCACCAGCTGGCCGAAACCCTCCTCACTAATTTCCTTGGGCACGTATGCCTCCTCCAGAACCTTCGTCAGGGTTTTGCAATGCTCATTGGAAGATAACACTAAGTCCATGACTGATGTTAGGGTTGACTCCTCATTTAAAATCTGGATCCCCCTTGTTTCCGGGTGATCCATCCTTTTCAGGAATTCAATGGCCCTTTCTTCGGAAATCTCTTCATTTTTTCTCTTTTGGCTTTCAAGGACTCGCCCGGGAAGATACAAGGGGTTCCCCTTTGTCGTCACCGAAGCACAGCTGGCCGCTTCCTCTGGCATGCCCCCATAATTCCAGGGTACAGTCTTTAGACTACTGATAGGGATTTACGGCCTTGCCGCAAGGATGATGGGCCTCGGAGCCGTCAACCTGACCGGTCCCTTCGTGCTATTCGTACTTACCCCTATCAACCTGATGGGCGTTACCCGTGCACTCCCATGATCATGTATCATGTTGATCATCTCCTCAATTTTCTGCACATAGTTCAACCTTGGCGGCCCCTCAGCTTCACTCGCCTCTGTCGCATTGACCCCCCCTCCATCATGTCTTGGCAGGGGATTTGCCTTAACATTCGGGGAGTCTGGCTGTTCCACCACAATTTCCCCACTGTCAATCAGGTTTTGGATTCGATGCTTCAGCGTCCAACAGTCTTGTGTATCATGGCCAGGGGAACTGGAGTGGTATGCACACCGCTTGCTCGGGTCAAACCTTCTACCCTTTGGGTCACTTAGGGTGCCAAACCAACTATCTTCTTTTGGGCTACTAATACCGCTAATACCCGTTCAAGCGGCTCCCCGAGCGGGGTGAATACTCGATTTTGCGAGGCCTCATATCTTCTTCGCCCCTCTGCCCTTTGATCTGTGAAGTTTGCCTGTCGGGATGGCCCAACCCTTTGCACCTGTACCGGAAGATGGCTTTCTGTTTTTCTGGATGACCCCTGTAGCATTAGGGAGACATCCTCTTCCTTTTTCTTTTGGACCCTCCGGGAAGTGCTGCCATAGTTTCCATTCTGTATTTGCTCGGCAGCAGTTTCTAAAGCAGTAAAATCCCGGATTTTACCCGATTTCAACCCCATATCTACCATCTCTCCATGTTTAATCATTTCAGCAAAGGGTCTCCCAATCCCCGAGATGACTCGTTCATAATACGGTGCCTCTTGAATGTCTACAAAGGTCATCACCATCTCTGATTCGCTCATCGGGGGGTTCACCTGTGCAGCCATGCCCCTCCATCGTTGCGCATATTCCCTGAAGGATTCCCTAGGTTGTTTCTTAACCTTTGTCATTTGATACCTGTCAGGGGCCATCTGGGCCTGAAAACTGTATTGGGTTAAGAAGGTATGGGCCAATTCCTCCCAGTTGTGGATTCGGGCGTTGTCAAGGCGGGCATACCAAATTCTTGCCTCCCCCGTTAAGCTTTTCTGGAACAGTTGCATTCTCAACCCCTCGTCCTCGGCATAAGATCCGAGTTCTCCAATGTATATTTTCAAATGGATGTAGGGATCCCCCTTCCCGTTGTATTTTTCAAACTCAGGGATTTTAAATTTCTCCGGGTATCTGGCTCCGGGGAAAACACATAAATCTGAATAGTTAACCCTGCCGAGGGACCCTATGCCCTTCATAGATTGGATGGTTTCTTCCATTTGTCTCATTTTCTTCCGCAAGTCATCTGTATCTCCCTCCTCCGGGATAGTAATCACTGTTTTGTTTGGTACGGGAATGGCCTTTGGGATGACTGGCTCGCCCTTAGGTGGATCCTCCTTAGGTAGTTCCTGCCTGGGTATCAACTGCTCTCTTAGCATTATGGTCATTTCTAACATCTGCTTCTTAAAGTCGTCAAATTCCTCCCTAGATATGGCACCGGAATTGGTAGATGGAATATCAGCCATTTCAGATATGGAGTTTTGGGCCTTCCTAGACTGCGAACGGGTTTGAGGAGCAATCCCACAGAAACCAAAGTTCGAAGTTTAGTCTTGGGGAGTAAAAAAATGTGGATGCATGCTGAAGCTGTAATTTTTTGTGTCTTTGGGGTTTTTTAATCTTTCCCTGCAAAACAGAAAGTTAGTAATCCTCTAATGCAATGACAAATGCTAAACATGGCTTTATTAAGCTCCCCAACTGTTCCCTGCAAAACATAGAGGTTAGTAATTTCTCTCGGCAAAAAGGAAAGCGAATATGAATAAGATCATGACATTTATGCGTGAAATGTAAAAAGGCATGAAGAGACTTTTCCTGCGTAGGGTTAATCTGCGGCTGACCTATCCTAGGGTTACTCTCACGGGCTTTTCGGCATGAAGGTCCCCAAATCTTCGCAATCTACTCGTCTGAGCCCTTTCGATTGGAGCGGATTTGGGTGGTGCGTTTCCTGAGCCATCTCCGGGGAGCAGCCCCTTCGAGTCCAGTAATAAGCAACCGACGGGTTCGCCTCAGGAGGAGGTACTCTCTCAGCATACATTCACATTCATCGTCCTCACCGCATGCAAATGATTACTTGAAAGTAAAGCAATTCCATTCAATCATTCATTTATTGGACAGAACACACATTCACACAACAAAACGTTCAAAAGATCACAATATCGCACACACACACATATTCATGAATTTTAAAGGATAAGAAAGCATCAAGATTTGAAAGCGGCTTAAGCCCTCTACTTGTCCCCAGCAGAGTCGCCAGCTGTCGACGCCGGTTTTTTCCCTTCGCGGGTCCTTTTTTAGTCTTTTCCAATTTTAGCCTTCTTGATTAAATGATTTTTGGAAAAGGTCGGCATTAATGTCGACGGGGTTTTGAAAGATCGCTTTTATGATGAGCCAATTAATTAGAGTCGCCAGTTGGTATATTTGAAATGGATGTACCAACTCATCCGAGTTTTCGTTTTTTATAAATCGCTGGCTCATATGTGACTCCGAATTAATTGGTCTGCGAATCGAGATTCATGGAGTTCGGGGGCTTGCTTAAGTGAGGGGAAGGTGTTAGGCACCCCTCGACTTCCGTGAAACACGGTTACCGCAATCTTGATGCTGTCCTATCCTTTAATTCATGAAATGTGTATATATGCAGGTGTGTGTGTGTGTGTGTGTGTGTGCTTATATGAATGTTGTGGTGAGTTTGTATGAAAGAATCATTTGGATTTTTTAGGGAAAGTTGTGCTTGAATTTGAGAATATTTCAGAACGTCGTTTCTATTAATACGAGAAAGCTCCCTCTTTTCATGCAAAAGGTTTGATTTTACTTATCAAAACTATAAGATTTTTATTAGGTGTCGTTCTGGCAAAAACAAGAATTTTAAACCTTCGTCAAAATAGGAATCGAGATCCATACGTTGCTTTCGTAAAATGATGGGCAATTTCTAGGATGTCTTTAACCCTATGCACAAAGGTTTACTAAAATATTTCATTTTATTCATAAAAGCCATTTTTGGTGATGTTTCAAAATGATTTTTCTTTGGCCTTCTCGTTTAATAGGAATCGACATTCATTAGCATTCCAAATTTTTAGCCTCGTGATGCTAATATCCTACTTTGATTGATTTTAGAAAAAATCTTTATTGTTTGGATTTTGAAATTTTTTGTTTTGATATTACAAACCAAATTTAAACATCACAACGCGTAAGGGCTATTCATGGGCATGTAAGCCATCAAAATACCCCGAACGCCAACAATCACATATTCCACTAATACGGGGCCTTAAACCCGATTCTCGCCTTAGCGTCGTTTTAAGGCCCGACGATTACAGATTTACTACGGAAGCTACGTCATTCTTACTATTTACATAAAAACGTCCATCATCGGATTTGGACCACGGGGTCGCTTTCCTAGGCTCACAACCACGATTACCACGCGCTCACAAAAGGAATACTACAATAATAACAACGTGGATTGCCTAACACATCCTAGAAATACAATCAATTAAACTACGCCTAATATATATCCATGAACAAACTAGAAATTTCACCAATTGGATATCATCGGGTTATTAGGAAGAATTTTGTTCCAATGGAACCCTCACCAATAATCCCTAATCCATGATTGTTCAACAATATTCTTGAAAATTACAATTTAATTTAACCAAATGACATGATAGAAGTTGAAAAAATAAGGAGATTTTCACCTTGCGAATGATACCAAAATTGTGTAGAAACTTGTGTATTGAGTGAAGTATGAGATGTATTGATAGAATCCAACAATAAGGGAAAATTCCTCTCTTTTTCTCTCAATTGTTACAAGAATTTTTGCTATTTCTCTCTATTTTCGAGCTAAAACTGCTGCTGTTTTTCTTCTTCTTCCGCCAAAACTGCTGACTCCTGTATGCTGCACGAAACTGGGCTGAAATAGGCTGGCCAGAGCCAGCCGCAGATTGATCTGCGGCTGGCCGCAGATCCATCTGCGGCTGGCTGGCCCACCTCCCATCGCACTCAGCTGATAGTGCTGATTTCCTGGTTTCCGTGCTGGCGCACCCACTTGGCCGCAGATCAATCCGCAGCTGGCTGGCTTGACTTTCTCAATTTTTGTGCTACGCCTCGATTTTTGTGCCGTGACGCTGCTTTTTGCTAACAGGTTTGTATTTTACAGTCCGGGAATCATTGGGAGGCGTGCCACACCTTCCGGGAATGCCAAATTCGGATAGCCTTGCTGTCACGTCGACTTCGGTTGCACATTGTCATGGTGGCGTCGAGCGTCTGTACTTTTTCCATCTTTCGCTCTCGCAGGCCGGTCCATTTGACGAATTTGCCCTCCTGTCACGGTTAGTATACGAAGTGCAAAATTTGGGTGTCTACAGCAAGTATGTAGGTACTTATTAGAGAATAAGTTCACTGAACGTGACTCACTTAAGGAACACTTAATGGAGTTTTACTTGCCTGACAATAGGAGTTCCTATAGTGATAGTAATACAAGTGATCCTTAGACTTGAGATCATCATAGCACCTAGTGTATTCTGAGTTATACTTTGTCATATTCCTTAATACCCTCATCGAGTATAATAGGGTATGTTTGGGTATAATAAAGTGTACATGGAGATAGGTGAATGATTAACAAAGGATCTACCACTTTCAGTAAATGGAGAGTATGTCCTATATAGGACTGTGCATCGGTAAATTACCGGACTGGACCGGACCGTACCGAACTGAATACCGAAATTGGTCAAAATCCTGTACCGATACCGATTAGACCGGTATACCGAACCGGTTAGCCGGTTCGGTACCGGTTAGCCGGTTCGGTACCGGTTTATACCTGCTTTGTACTGGTTGTTTTTAAACAAAGAAGCATCACTGAACTGTTATCAACTAAGCCAGTAAGCATCACTGATTCACATTTCAATTAACCCATTCAATCAAAAAGATTTTCAAACCATATATTAAAAGCAACAAGATGAATACAGCAACACAGTAGGACATAACATCAAAACAAATCAGTAATCCTCCAAATTATCAATACATAATATTGTAGTATCTCAAGGATCAATAAACATCAATACATCAATATTGTAATAGTAATAAAACAGCCAACAGCAGTGTACCAGTGTCAGCAACAAAATAGCCATGAGCCACCATTCAGATGTCAAAGGAAGCATGAATGCATAATCCACCATTACTGCAAAGCAAAAATGAGTTTTTAAACCACAACTTTAAATTAAATTCTTCCAAACTTTAAGTAAAAAGTCATACACTTCCTAAGTAAGGAAGTGTGAATAATAAAATGCAATCAGTCCACAATAAAGATTCAACTGTACACTTAAAATACACATATATTTCCAATATAAACCAATCTAAAACTGACAACAAACATTCATAAATAATATATTCGTATCTTACCCGTGCCAATTGTCATATCTCCATTAAATTCTGCCATCCATATCCAAAACTTCCGAAAATTCTAAGAAGATCAAAAGAAAATAAAACTAGTTAAAGAAAGTCATTAACATATAAACATTATAAATGAAAACCATATAATTTAAAATGAATGATAAGTGGATAACCTTTCTCAATTGTTTCAAATGAATCTAAGTTCTCCTCTATGGACATTGGTTGTTTGCTTGAACGAAGCCAATCTTGAGCACAAATAAGAGCTTGTACCATTCTAGGAGTTAAAGAACTCCTAAATGGATCAAGTACACGACCACTGGTGCTAAATGCTGACTCGGAAGCAACGGTTGACATAGGAACCGCCAATACATCCCTAGCCATTTGAGAGAGAATGGAAAATCTAGGAGTTTCCACCAACCCAAAACATTATATTATGAAATCGTTTGATCAACATGCTCACTCAAATACTTATCTAATTCGGTATTATCCCCTCCTTGAACATCCGCAATATGTTCCACAAATTTTTCCATCCTCCTTCTTGTCGTTTCTCGACCATGCACATCAAAAGTTTCACTAGACACATTAGATTGTGCACTTTGGGATGCATATATAAGACTATAACATCTAAACAATTCCCCAATGGCATCACTCACCTATTTAATCATTTTATTTGCCATTTCAGTCCCACTCCCATACATTGTATTAAAAATAAAATCCACAAATGCAAATTTATGTCTAGGATCTAGAACAACCGCAATGTACAATAATTTATTTATCTTCTCAACATTCCCCCAATATTTATCTAATTTTGCTCTCATCCTCGATGCCATTTCTCTTGTGCCAATGTCACTCGTATATAACAATTCATTCAAAGCATCATCAAGATCAAGAAATTTATGAAAAAAAGTATTTGATGTCACATAAGATGTACCCGAAACCTTCACCGTAATGTCGAAGAAACACTTCAAGAATACCACCAATTGTCTCACAACTCCCTAATCTTCTATGGTAGGTCACCATCACCTGATTCCATTTCCAATTTGAATAAAGGGTCTTTGCTTGCAAGCCTAATAAAAGCACGTTCGAAGTCTATGGCCACATTCAACATAGAATAAGTGGAGTTCCATCTAGTGGACACATCTAGGATCAACGAAGTTTTTTTTTAATTTTCTCAATTTCAACACATTCTTTGAATTTTGTAATCCTAGAAGGAGATTGTCGCACCCACCTAACCAAAGATCGAACACGAGATATCGAAGGACTCGCATCTTTCAACCCACCACACACAACCAAATTAACAATATGAGCAACACACCTCACATGGAAAAATTTACTGTCACAAATGCTATGACCCCAAACTTTCAATTGATTTTTCAAATATGAAATTGCAACATCATTTGAACTAGCATTATCAACTATGATTGTGAAAATTTTATCAATGCCCCACTCCCTTAAATAATTTTCAACCGGCATACCTATGTCTTTCCGTTTATGACTAGTAATTGGGATAAAGTTAAGGATTTTTTTTGCAAATTCCACTTATAATCAACATAATGAGCAGTCACCACCATGTAATTAATTCGTTGTATGAAAGTCCATGTATCGGTAGTAAGACAAACCCTTTGTGATGTATTTTTGAAGTAAGCTTTCAATTTTAATTTCTCCTCTAAAAAATGCTTTAAACAATCTCTAGTTATGGTGGTACGTGAAGGCACATTAAATCTTGGACATGCAACTGACATCAAGTATTTAAAGCCCACATTCTCCACATGGCTAAAAGGAAGTTCATCTACAATTATCATAAACGAAAGTGCCCTCCTAATTAACTCTTGATCAAATTTCCATAAACAAACACTATTGGTTGATTCTCCTTCCAACTCTTGACCCCCTTCATTAATACTTGATGAAGGTGGAAAATTTAATAGTGCTTGTTTTCTTTCTTTTAATTGAATATTAGGAGGGTACAATTTACATCTTGCATTATAATTTTTTAAACTACTTGTCCCATTCTTTTTTGAGTTGGCTTTTAAAACTTGACCACAATACTTGAACTTTGCCTTTATTTCATCATTTTGCTTAAATCTTATATAATGTTCCCATATAGTAGCACGAGTCTTACCGGTTATTTGCTCGATCTCTTCAACTTCACTTTGATTTTGCGTTTCACGTCTCTCGCCTCCTCCATTATTTAGGACTTGGATTGGTATATCATTATCCATATTTTGTTGACAACTTTGTGTCTACAAGTTGTTTTCCAAGCTCTTACCTAATACAAAATAATCACACAAAAGTTAGACTGCAGTTCGTGCCCATTTACAAGTCACTTCATAGTTCATACAACTGATACAAGCAAAGAATAAACTGACTAAACAATAGAATAAAATTTAAACCAATAGTTTCAAAGATTATATATAAATAATTCGACACAGTTACAAAACTTACAATACCAAGATATAGTCACCTATAAATGAGAACCATCAGCCTTACTTTATCTACCCAAAAACATTAGTCAGTTCATACATATTCATTTTAGTATTGCTAAATTATCCAATGCCACAACTAAAAGTTACTTGTACTGAATGGTGAATACCACATCCTGCAAGCCTGCAAATCATTTTCAACAAGATAAAAATTTATGATTGCATAAAAATGAAATCTATAATATGCCTCTTTCATATCTGGATGGACAAAACTATAGAAATATGCATGCTAAACATAAAAGTAAATACAGTAACATAAAGCACCAGTTTTCATCATTTAGGATAAGTTCATAAAGCCAAGCATTACATAATAAACAAACCACCCAAAAAAGCACTAAACAGTAAACACCCATATATAGACAAATCGACATAAATAGAGAGAAATTCATTGACTAAATCTCAAAATAAACTCCGATTATATACCATCTGAGGCCAATTAGTAGAAAAATTACCTCAAAAAATTCTGGAGTCGACGATTAGCGAGTGGCGAGTGAAGAGACAACTGAAGAAGTAAAGAGAAACGAGAAACGAGAAACTACGGTGGTAGAGGATCGACGATCGGAGGTTTGGCCGGTGGGAGAGGATGGATTGGAGCGGAGATGGTTGGGATAGAGAGAAAGGTTCGAGCCTTTGAATCGAGGATGATCTAAGTCTGAGATCTATTTGGGGGAATAAACTGAAACTGTGAAAGGATAAGAACATTGAAATATTTTTAATGCAACCGGTACAACCGGCTCGGTTTGATATATACCAAACTAGCCAAACCCCTTCCCGATACCGATATCAAAAATCTAGTTTATACCGATTTTTTTTACTGAAACCGAACCATTACTATTTGTACCGAACCGACCGGTTTGGTTTGCCAGAAAATTGAAAAAATCAAAATTTTTGCACACCCTTAGTCATATACGATTTAATGAATGACAACTCAGAAATCCTTGGCTAAGGTTTATGGAAATTAGAAAGGAGTTTCTAATTTGCATTAGTTAGAGTTATACATTTAAGAATCGAAATGCATATGATTAAATAAATAAAACTTGTTAGTAATTTCATGTCTTATGTTTAATCGAAACATTGTATGGTAGAAGGATTGAATTGTACGATAACTATTACTAAATAGGTTATATGTGATTAAACGTTGATTTCATATTATACGGATAGTCATGATACACTGATGTAAGGTGTCCCTGATGATGTAGAATAAATATTACTTATTTATAAATTAATTAAAGGAGTTTAATTCTTTATAAATAATATTAGAATGGTTCTAATTTATTTATTCTACTACCGACATAATATTGACCCTAAAGGGTCACACCGCAAAAGAGAAATATTATTTCAGAAGTAATTGGCTTAATAATAATAAGTTAAGTATATTTAATTTATTAGTAAAATAAATTAAATAGCTTAATATTTATAATTAAGTATTTAGAGAAATACTAAATTATAAATTAATAAGAGGAGTCTTATTATTATTATTATTATTATTATTATTATTATTATTATTATTATTATTATTATTATTATTATTATTATAAATAATTGGCTTAGTAATAATAATTTAGTATTTTGAGAAATATTTATAATTAAGTATTTAGAGAAATACTAAATTATAAATTAATAAGAAGTATACTTACTATTATTATTGTCATAAATTATTTAATTCCTAAATAGTTTAGGAATTAAATTAAATTAAAACCCTAAGTCCTAAAAGGTTTAGGATGGAAGGTTAGTCTATAAATAAGAGGGGTCTTATTGTGGAAAGGACTAATGCAACTCTTGCAAATATTCTCAAAACCTAAAAGTGTTAGGAGAGAGAGAATTAGGGCTAGCCACCCAAGGTTTGGAAAAAACCTAAAAATTACTTATTCTATAATCATCTCTTGGTGGATCACCTTTAGAGCGTTGCACACATTGAGTAACTTGTATTTGATCCGTAAATTTGGAGGAGCGTTAAGGAATAAAGGATTGGAAACTGAAGATCACATTAAGGAGTTGATCATCTTTATAAGGTATATCTTTTATCCATTCTCAATTAATAATATCGCATAAGGTGATTCCTAGGATTGCAGAAAAATTTTAAATTCGATTTATGCCATGCTTCTGCTATATTACAATATGATTGTATGTATGTTCTTGTTTCTGCAAAGTTACAATTTACTTACTGCATTTACATTCTGTCTATTAACTGTTATATTTGTTTGTGACTAAAATCCATAAGAACTAAATTTAGAACTGAGATTTAAAATCTTTGAAGGGGTTTTCAAACTAATATTCCATTATGCTTAATTAACTCTACTTAATTAATTATTTGGTAATACATTCTTTAAATAACCAAAAAGAATTTAAAGGATCTATTCAACCCCCCTTCTAGATCTTTTTTGTGCCTCTGGGAAATAATAAGTGATATCAGAGCTGGTTCTCTTGAATATAAGCTTAAACACTTTGAGTTGATATATGGCACACAATAAAACCAGTTTTGAGCTTAGTGGTGGAAATAAGCCACCCCTTTGCAATAAAGAAAAATTTGTTAACTGAAAAGTTCGTATGCAGGCGTATATGGATGCTATAGATGAAGATCTTTTTGATGTTGTAATCAGTGGTCCATACATTCCAACAAAGCTTGCACCAACAACTAATGATCCAAATAAAATGACTGTCAAGCAAAGATTTGAATGGATAGACAATGAAGAGAAGCTAGTGTAGCTGGACAAGAGAGTTAAGAACATTCTGTTCATAGATTTAGAAGATGAGCTGTTCAAAAATGTGGTTAATTACATAACAACTAAGGAGGTCTGGGAAGCCCTGTTGGTGATGCATGAAGGAACTGAAGAAGTCAGAGAGAATAAGCATCTCTTCTGACTCAGCAATATGAAATGTTTTCTCATGTACCTAGAGAGAACATAACTGCTATGTATGAAAGGTTCAATGTGCTGCTTAATTCATTGAGAGCTTATGGAAAGGTCTATCCAAATAAGGACTTTAACATTAAGTTCATGAAAGCACTGCCTAGCAAGTGGAATGCCAAAACCACTACCATTCGAGAGTCAAAGAATTTGCACAAGATGACAGTGCAGAAGCTCTACGGTAATCTCCTTACCTATGAGCTAGAACTGAACTAGCGAGCAGAAACCATCTTAAAAAGCAAGAGAAAAAATAAAGGAGTTGCTCTCAAGGTGTCAGAAGCAATAACCTCCAAAGCCTTAGTCAAAGATGATTCTAATGATGATGGTGTTGATGAAGATGATGATGAAGATAAAGCGCTGCTAGCCAGAAGGCTGAGAAAGTTCATGCAAAAGGGCAGCAACAACAGATAAAGAAAGTACTTCAACAATAACTAAAGCAGCAGCAACAGAGATCAAGAGAAACACCTGTGCTACAATTGTAAGAAGCCAGGTCACTATATCGCAAAGTGCAACAACCCCCTATGAGAAGAGTTAAAAAGGGACAAGAAGAAGTTATACCTGATGAAAGAGTTCAAGGGCTATAAGAAGTTCCATAAGAAGGAGAAATGACTTGTAGCTGAAGGGTCGTGGAATGATTTAGAGAATGATTCAAGTTCTGAGTCCAGCAAAAATGAAGGATCTCATATAGCAAATCTATGTCTAATGGCTATAGAAACAGATGCTGAAAAAGCCATTGATCGTCAAGAAATTGACATTAGTGAGGTATTTGATTTTAACTCTCCTGATATAGATATTGATGATCTTAGAACTGCATTGCTGATATAACAGTGGATTTGCAACAATACATGAAATGGTTAAGGGTTTTGTCAAAAGACCATTCCCTTCTTCAAGAGGAGAAAGAGAAAGCTCACGTAAAGTTGGAAACAGCTCTACGAAGTGATGCCTCTTTTGCTAACCTTGAGGCTGAGAATACAAGTTTGAGACAGATAACTGAACTCAGTGCATAGAGAGAGTTAATTCTAACCTCTAAGATAGAGGATTTGAAAAAAACAATCTCTACGTGGAATCGTTCTTCTGCATCTATGGACTCCCTGATCGTCAGTCAGAGAGCACTCTCTGACAGGTCAGGATTGGGATTTGGACATTCATCTTCAACTCCAAGTGTAGAAAAATCATAGGAGATTAACAACAGCAGTGCTTCTACTTCCCATAGAGGCATTGTGTTTATTAAATCCAAAAAGGTCACTGAGCCTAGTATTCCCAACTATGGACCAAATTATTGTTCCAAAGAATAATAGGTCACATACTGCTTTGGGTTTTGTAAAATCGCAAAGTAGGCCAAAGTCTACGACCGTGCCTCGAAGGGTCGTAGAGTTAAGTAAAACTAACTCTACGAACCAACCTGGCATGAAATGTAGAGTTGACTTCTACTCTACAAAACCACAAAATCGTAGAGCTATATGGAAACAAGGGGAGGTTTAGTCAAGAAAAAAGGCTGGTAATGACTATTCTCCACATTTGTCCCTGATGAAAACAAATTCACACATACACTCACACATGCATCATGTTAAATGATATACTTATCATAGCTATGGGCATATAGTTGTCTTATGCTTTTATAATGATTACCATCTAGCATATTATCGACCCAAAGTCAAGCATATTTGGGTCCCTAAAGGTACTAACAAGGCAGGTGTGACACCCCCAAATCCAGGTACTTCATTCCCACATGATTTGGTGTTCACTGTCCCAAATAAATCACATCACATCTAACTACCCATACAAATATAAATGAAAACTCCTAACTGAAATAGAAATCTCCCATTAAAGGGTTACAACATCTTAATAACAGCAATCCCAGGTCATCTAACCTTAAACAAAACATTAATGCAGAAACATAACATAAATAACATAGGTCTATTACAATATCTCAATAACAGACAATATTAACAAATCTTCATCACTTGTTTGCTTTGCCCTTGCCCTTACTAGTAGATGGTTCATCAACTCTTTCAACCTTAGCTGCAATGTTATTATGCAAGAGTGAGCAACAGTTGCCCATCAAGTATCGCAATAACAATAATAATAATATGCGAATAGTCAATGGATACTGGATAATTGAACGCTCGGCTTTCGAATCAAGATTATAAAAGAAGAATCAAAAGAACATCTGAGGGTCACAAGACCACGAACAATGTCCTAGGTTATCAAGTATTTCTACTTAAAACCTTTAACAGTCGTAAGACTGTATAGACCTTACTTCTCGTACTTAGGGGGATCAGCCCTCTGTACCATGTATGTGCACAACATCTTAACGTTAACGCGTAAATATAATCCCCAATAAAAGGGTTGTTCATCTCAGTTTGACATCAGAGTCTACACCAAAGGAAGTTTGGTTTGGATTAACTTCAATAACAGTTGTGGAAATTAGAACGCTCATCAACTATGGGCTAGTCGAATCAAGGTTCAATAATATAACTGATATCTCAATCGAATAATAAATTTTAAGGTATACAATTTAAACAAACATTGTATAACCGAAGTATTGTTTCAAAAGAATTATAACATCCTAGTCAGAATTATATAATTGGATAGTCAAGAATGAGAAACTTGATCAACATAAGTATATGATTTATGAACTTGCTCAATGTAAAAATAAGGTTTAGAAACTTGCTTTCAATGCAATAAGAAGATTAAAGATTGAAAACTTGCATAAAAGAGAAGTAGGGTTTAAGAACTTGCCTCGTGCGTCTGCTACAACTAATATTATCTATTTGCTTTTTAAATAACCTATACATTCAAGTCACATTGAACAGTTAATATTCATAGTTAAACTAATCACTACCTTTATTAAACGATTGACCACTTTAGAAAACATAACTCGAACTTGGGGTCTTAAACTATTGTTATTCCTTTACATACTTATCATATTGCTTCATATAGGTGAAATTATTTTATTTTAAAATCTGGAAAAATTTTATTTTCTAGGTTTTTGACCCAATCCGTTGATCCGACCCGGATCGGCGCTGTGGCGCCTGGATTAAGCCTTGATCCGGCGCTGGCCTGACCTAGACCTGGATAACCCGAGTCGGCGCTGCGACGCCAGTTTTACCCTTAGTACCGACGCCGCGGCGCCGCGCTGTAGATTCAGTTCCTGAACTTCACGAAAAGCACAGAAAAAGCCAAATTTGGCCAAATTTTCGCTCAAACAACAAATTTAATACTACCCATAGGTTCTGAACTTTACAGAAACACAACCCAACCATTAGAGCATGATTTTATCAACTTAAACAACTCAAACAATTGAATTTAAATTCATAATTTTCATGTTCTTGTTATTTTTCAACGTTTTGTCAAATTTCATGAAATCACACACTGCAGATTCGTTATAACACCAAATCAATCCGTTAAACTTGCATTCTTTTCGTTTCTACATCTATAAACATAATCAATCATCAATTTACCGATTAACGTACAAATTAAGCATCAATTTTTATACATATAAGCCATATTCAAATACTGTTTCTCTGTAATTTTAAAACTCCAATTAAAAACATAATTTCATGGATATACAGTTTATAAACATCATATAATGATTCATACATGCATATTAATGAATACAAACAATTTTTCAACAATTTACTCGTGAAATTCAATTAACAAAGAACTTACAGTATACGTTCATGGAGAAAACTTAAAAACATCAATTAAAGCTTGAATTAAGAAATTACCTTGAATTAATGGTTTAGATTATGCAAGATAGTGGAAATTCTTCTTTCAATTCTCCAAATTTCTTCCCAAACTCAAATTCTCTCAAGTTTTTCTCTCTTTTTCTCTCTGACTTGGCTTAGGAAAATAATACGTGAAAGAAAACTGATGGTATTAACTGGCACGACATGGATGTCAGTTAAGGCCAGTATACACTTAACTACTCCCATGTTCATAAGGTCATGTTTAGTTGTCCCTATAAGCTCCTTTTCGGTTTATTTTAATTAACTTGTTTATTATAAAGTTTATTTGTCACACTTTAATTAATCAAACCCTATTATTTAATTACAATTAAATAAAAGCCACTACTACTCATTAAATCAAATAAGCACATAATTAAAAATTCTCATTTATTTAATTATGACAAATCAACAAATCTCTAATTAATTATTAAATTAATTAGAACAACATCACAATTAATAAATAACTCATTTAATTAAATTATCCCAATTAAATTCACAATTTTGCACTATAAAATTATTTCACATCAATATAATCAAAGTAACACATTTAATTACATTAATCTATAATAATTTCATCAAATATTTGTTTAAATCAAATAAATTAACACAAATATTTATTTAATTCAATAAATATTTAAAAATTAAATATAAAATTCTCGTTCATTACATCTTTCCCCCTTTAAAAGGATTCTGTCCCCAGAATCACAACTCAATTAATTCGTCCCGTTACATTCTCCCCTACTTACAAAGATTCTGTCCCCAGAATTGCTACACATAAACTAAGCAAATAACTGAGGATAATTTTCATCATCTGATCTTCGAGTTCCCACGTAGCTTTTTCAGCATTATGGTTCTTCCAGATCACCTTAACAGAAGGTATAACTTTATTTCTGAGTACTTGTTCTTTCCGGTCAACTATCTGAACAGCCACTTCGTTGTAAAATAAATCTTTTTCAAATTGCAGGGGTTCATATTCTATAACATGCTTGTAGTCAGGTTTGTATGGTCGTAACACCGAAACATGAAAAACATTGTGGATATGTTCTAACACTGGAGGTAAGGCTACCTCATATGCGACTTCACTAATTCTCCGTAACACTTCAAAGGTTCCAATGAATCTCGGGCTCAGTTTCCCCTTCTTACCAAAACGAATTTTTCCCTTCCAGGGAGACACTTTCAAGAAAACGAAGCTACCAGTTTCAAATTCTTGATTCTTGCGGTGTTGATCGGCATATTTCTTCTGCCTATCCTGAACAACTATCAATCTCGCCCTGATCACTTTGATGATTTCGGCAGTCTATTGTACCAATTTTGGTCCTAGCAATTGACGTTCGCCAACTTCATCCCAGCATAATAGAGTTCTGCACTTTCTGTCGTACAATGCTTCGTAAGGCGGCATGCTAATACTTGCATGGTAACTGTTATTGTAAGCAAATTCCACCAATGGTAGATGATCATCCCAATTCCCTTTGAAATTCATGATGCAAGCTCTTAACATATCTTCCAATGTCTGAATTGTTCTTTTGCTCTGTCCGTCGGTCTGTGGATGATATGTCGTACTCATTCGTAACTGTGTTCCTATGCATTCTTGTAGGCGCTTCCACAAGTTCGATGTGAATCACGGATCCCTATTTGAAACAATAAATACTGGAACACCGTGCCTCGAAATAATCTCCTTCACATACAACTTTGCCAACTGATCTAGGTTAAATCTAATCTTGATCAGTAAGAAATGTGCTGATTTCGTCAGTCGATCTACGATAACCCAAACTGCGTCAAACCCTTTCTGAGTCGTCAGAAGACTTATTACGAAATCCATTGTGATATGTTCCATTTCCATTCTGGGATTTCTAACGGGTGTAGTAACCCACTCGGCCTTTGATGTTCTGCTTTAACTTTCTAACATGTCAAACACTTAGCTACACAATTTGCAACGTCCCTTTTTAGATTCGGCCACCAGAAATGCTGTCGGAGATCCTGATACATCTTCGTACTTCCCGGGTGACTCGAATATCTTGAATTATGAGCCTCGCTCAAAATTTCCTCCTTAACCTCTGTATGGGTGGAACTCAAATTCGTCTTTTAAATCTCAAAAATCCTTCAGTATCAACTTTGAATTTCATTTCATCACCTTCAGATATTCTTTTCCTAATTTTCTCACATTCTTCATCCTGAAATTGTGCTTTCTTAACCTTATCCACCAAAGTTAGGTCGGCTCCTATTTGAAACAATTTTTCGCCAGACTCCTCAAGATATTTCACCTCCAACTCTAGTTTTGCCATTGTTGTAATTAGCTCCTTTTGAGCGGTTAACATAGACAGTTTCTCCCGACCCTTTGTGCTTAAGGCGTCGGCCACAACATTCTCTTTACCCGGATGGTGTAGGGATTTTTGACATATAAACGTAGCGAAATTTAAAATTTAAAACAATTTTTTGAAAACCCTAAAACAAGATCTATGCGAAAACTAATTAATTTAGAGGTTTAGATTTGTCTTACCGATTATCCGAGCTTGAATGGAACGATGAAATTCTGGAACGGCTTTGAATTTTCAACACAATCCAACGGAACTGCGTCTCTACGGTATCCACACGAACGCCCCGCGAATCGTCAGACGATCAGCAGCTAAGAGAATTGCGGTTCTAGCCGCCAAGATCTGAATTTTAGTTACTAAAGTTTTTCTCTCTAGTCTCTTTTCTAAAATGGCTAGGGTTTAGTTTCTTTTGGTCTCACACCTTCAAGACGGCTGATATATCAGATATATATAGCGTTCAAAAAGGAATTAGCCAAAACCCTAATCGTATTAGAAAAGTAAAATCCGAATTTATATATATTATATTTTAATTAAGTCTTACTTAATTAATATACATATATACAAATTATCTTGTTAATTTAAATTCGTAATTTAAATACTATTAATCATATTGACATATTTAAATCCTTACAATTTAAATTAATTCCCTTTTCATTACGTTCTAAGTGTGTGGCCTCATAGGTTATTATTATATTGGCAATAATTTTAAAATCATATTATAAAATTATAAACAGTGAGTGGCATCTAGTAATGTATCACTGCTACCCAAGTAATAATAAGATCGGTGATTCGATGCAACCTTTTCGTGACCAATGTTTCAATGTAATTTAATCCTTTTAACCTTGACATCTTAGATTAAACTCGAGCCATGAAATGTGTCATACTCTTCATAATTTAATCTGAGTTTTTTTGATCAATGAGTAGCTTATATCAAACAAATCACCATTTGAGCATGGCCATGCATTTCATAGTCCTACTCAATCAAGAGGCCAATGGATATCACCCCTAATATATAAGAGGGTTAAATCCCATCTAGATCACTCATATTCCTCACACGATTCATGATGTACCTAATAATCACATTTATTGTCCATCCTATTAAAGGTGACCTTTGATGATATCAAAGTACATAAATTCCCGTGTAATAATATAGTGATTTCAGGTCAGAGGATCATTACATCATTGTCACTATGAGAATTGCTTATGACACTTTGCATAATACTCCACGTAGAATTCTCATGGTGGATCTGTCCAGTACATTGTTCTCTAACATGTACCTATGCATTGACTCAATATCTCATATATTAATGACCAATGAGATTTGGTCATCGGTCAATCCACATACTAGTCTCAATGTATCATTGTTGTCCCATTAATAATGATACTCGACTAGGGACATTTAAGAGTAATGATACTAATTGTAATTATATAATCTTATGTTCAAGTCACATACTTGAAGCTATATAATTTGTATCATTATTCTAAGGACTTTTATTATGCTAACATTTATATAACACAGTAAATGAAACCATAATAAAATAATTCATTTATTCAATCAAATATAATATCAAAAGAAATGTTAAGCAATTACATCAAATAATTGGCCTCTAGGGCATAAACTATAACAATCTCTCACTTGCATTAGAGCCAATCACTCATGCATCTAATACCCATGGAACTAGTGTGACCTTCATGCTTCTGCTATGACAAAGCCTTCGTCAGTGGATCTGCAACATTATCATCTGTTGGCACTCTGCATATATGTATATCTCCTCTACCAATGATTTCACGGATGAGATGGTACCGCCTAAGTATATGCTTGGATTGTTGGTGAGATCTGGGTTCCTTAGCCTGTGCAATGGCTCTATCATTATCACAGTATAGCTCAACTAGATCAACAATGGTTGGAACAACACCAAGTTCAATGACGAACTTTTTAATCCATACAGCCTCCTTGGCTGCACTAGAAGCAATAATATACTCAACCTCTGTTTTAGAATCGAGTATTGTCTCTTGCTTCGAACTTTTCCAGCTAACAGCACCACTATTAAGGCAAAACACAAAACCTGACTAAGACTTATAGTCATCGTTGTCAGTCTGGAAACTAGCATCTGTGTAACCCTTTACTGCCAGTTCATCTTCACCTCCATATACCAAGAATGAATCCTTAGTCCTTTTCACGTACTTGAGGATATTCTTGACTGTTGTCCAGTGACCTTCACCTGGATTCGACTGGTATCTACTAGACATGCTCAAAGCATACGAGATATCCGGACAAGAACATATCATTGCATACATGATAGATCCAATTGCCGAAGCATAAGGGATCTTTCTCATACGTTCCTCATCATCTTGTGATTTAGGACATTGGGCCTTAGAGATCTTTACACCATGAGACATGGGTAAGTGTCCTCTTTTAGCCTCTTGCATACTGAACTGTTTCAGCACTTTGTCAATATATGTACTTTAACTTAGGTCGAGCATTTTTCTCGATCTATCACGATAGATCTTGATACCTAAAATATAGGTTGCATCGCCCAAATCTTTCATGAAGAAACATTTTCCTAACCATATTTTTATAGCCTGTAAGGAAGGAATGCCATTCCCAATAATTAATATGTCGTCAACATATAATACCAGGAATATAATGTGACTCCCATTAACCTTCTTATATACACAAGGTTCATCTTCATTTTTTATGAAGCCAAACTTTTTGACGGCTTCATCAAATCGAAGATTCCAACTCCGAGAGGCTTGCTTCAATCCATAAATGGATCGCTGCAGCTTACATACCTTTCCAGCATCCATTGGAGTGACAAAACCCTCAGGTTGTGTTATATACACATCCTCAAGGAGATTTCCGTTAAGGAAAGCAGTTTTGACATCCATCTGTCAGATTTTGTAATCATAAAAGGCTGCAATAGCAAGTAAGATCCTGATGGATTTAACCATTGCCACTGGAGAGAAGTTTTCATTATAGTCAACACCTTGAACTTGTTTGAAACCTTTTACTACCAGTCGGCCTTTATAGGTTTGTACATTACCATCCATGTCGGTTTTCTTCTTGAAAACCCACTTGCACCTAATTGGTTTTACCCCTTTGGGTGGATCAACCAAAGTCCATACTTGGTTAGTATACATGGAGTCCATCTCCGATTTCATGGCTTCAAGCCATCTCTCAGAATCTGGTCCATTCATAGCTTTTTGGTAGGAAGCAGGCTCATCCTGATCTATGAGCATCACATCGCCGTTTTGAGTCACAAAAAATCCATAATATCTCTCGGGCTCTTGGCATGTCCTACCAGATCTACGAATGCCTTGTGTAATTTGAGCAAGTTCACTTTCCACAATATCTTGTGGTTCCTGCTCATGTTCTAACTCAGGTTCAATGTTATTTTGTGGTTCTCGAATTTCTTCATGTTCTACTTTCCTCCCATTGTTTCCTTTAGAGACAAATTCTCTTTCTAGAAAAATACCAGTTCGACCAACAACCACTTTGTTCCTAGAAGGTTTGTAGAAATAATACCTTTTTGTTACCTTAGGGTATCCCACAAAATTACATTTTTCAAATTTGGGTCCTAGCTTGTCAGAAGCCAGACGTTTTACAAATGCCTCACAACCCCAAATCTTCATGAATGACAAACTAGGACGTTTTCCAGTCCACATCTCATATGGTGTCTTTTGAACCGTCTTTGTAGGAACATGGTTAAGTGTGAATGCGGCTGTCTCTAGGGCATGACCCCAAAAGCTTATTGGAAGATCTGCATGACTCATCATTGATCGTACCATGTCCAACAAGGTGCGATTCCTCCTCTCAGACACACCATTCCATTGTGGTGTTTCAGGTGGAGTGAGCTGTGATATAATACCACACTCCTTTAGAAGGTCATCAAAGTCTTGGTTTAAGTATTCACCTCCTCGGTCGGATCAAAGGGCTTTTATACTTTTACCAAATTGGTTTTGAACTTCATTCTTGAATTCCTTGAACTTTTCAAAGGATTCGGATTTATGTCTCATAAGATACACATATCCATATCTACTAAAGTCGTCAGTAAATGTAATGAAGTAATAGAACCTACCTCTTGCTAACGAACTCATGGGTCCACATACATCACTATGTATAACTCCCAATACATCGCTAGCCCGTTCACTATGACCAGTGAAAGGGGCTTTAGTCATCTTGCCTAATTAACAAGACTCGCATTTCTCATATGATTCAAAATCAAATGAATCCAAAAACCTATCTTTATGGAGTTTGGATATGCGTTTCTCATTTATATGGCCTAAACGACAGTGCCAGAGATATGTCGGATTTGAATCATTTGATTTAAATCATTTCGTATTTATGTTATAGATAGGCATTTCAAAATCAAGAATATAAAGACCATTAAACAATTGTGCAACACCATAACATATTTCATTTAAGTAAAATGAACAACTGTTGTTCTTTATTAAAAATGAAAAACCTTTCTTGTCCAAACAAGAAACAGAAATAATGTTTTTTCTCATAGTAGGCACATAATAATAATCCTCTAATTCTAATACTAGCCCAGTGGGCAATGATAAATGATAAGTCCCTACGACTAGTGCATCAACTTTTGCTCCATTCCCAACTTGTAAGTCAACTTCTCCTTTCGCCAAAGTCCTACTCCTTCGGAGTTCCTGCACATTAACACAAATGTGAGAACCACATCCAGTATCCAATACCCATGATGTAGAAGTGGACAAATTGACTTCTATAACATATATACCTAAATTAGAAGTCAGACTTCCTTTCTTTTTCTTCAGTTCTTCCAAATAAGCATGACAATTCCTCTTCCAGTGTCCAGGTTTTCCACAGAAGTGACAATCACCTTCTTTAGCCACCCCACCTTTAGGTTTTAAAGCCAGTTTGTTTTTGAAATTGGGTTTGGCACCAGATTTAGATCCTATCTTTTTCTTGCCTTTCCCTTTTCCCTTAGCATTCCCCTTTTGCACCATCATTATGAGATCGGGTCCTGCCTTTTTCATGTTGTTCTCAGCAGTTCTTAACATGCTCAACAACTCAATAAGTGGTTTCTCAATTTTATTCATGAGATAATTCATAACAAATTGAGAGTAGCTGTTGTTCAAAGATTGCAAAACAAGATCAGTTTGGGCTTCCTGAGTAATTGGAAAACCCAACCTATCAAGGTACTCAATATACCCAATCATTTTTAGAACATGTGGACCAACTGGATCACGTTCACCTATCTTGCAGTGATACAACGCTTTGCTTGTATCATACCTCTCCTGTCGAGCATGCCCTTCGAACAATTTCTTGAGATGCTCGATCATCTCATAAGCATCCATTAACTCATGTTGCTTCTGAAGCTCAGAGTTCATAGTTGCTAGCATGAGACAACTCACGTCCAGAGCATTATCTTGATGCTTCTTGTAAGCATTATGCTCTGCACGTGGTGCAGTGTTAGCTGGTGCTGCAGGAATGGGCCCCATCAAGGACATATAGCTTGCGCTCTTATTTGAGGACAATCCTCAAGTTCCTATGCCAGTCTAGGAAATTAATTCCACTCAATTTTTCTTTCTCAAGGACTGGTCGTAGTGAAAGACTATTTGTGTTGTTGTTTGCCATTGATATCTACAATTTATAAGTGCAAAAATAATAAGTCAAATTACAGAGTTTTTGATATTATGTATTTGATAATAGTACATTCAAAATATGCCTCCCACTATTTTATTCAAATTAATAGCCCTCACCATTAATTCGGAAAGCATTTTCTATTTAAATCTTTCTAGTGAGCCAAGATCCATATTTCATTATGCCTTAAGTTAGCTTTGGCTATTCTCTCAAAACATAATTATTTAGGTAGACAACCCTTTTGTCAATTATATCATATATAACTCCTAGATAGTTTGGTGAACAACATTTATTCTAAGTCCATCTAATGGTACCTACCAAACTCTATGCCTCTAAGTCTACAATCCTATTGAGATAACTTAGTTAAGTAAGGCCCAAAGATTTTAACAATTTGGATATCACAATTATCCTATCGCATCTTACCAAGATAAATAGGGTACTTTGCTTTGGCAAACCTACACCCATCGATCAAGGTCTTGATGAGTGTTATTCATTGGAAGGCATCTGATTTAGACTTAATAATTTTATGAGGGATTTTATTAATTAATTTAGATCTCACCAATTTTTTTAATCTCATTAAGCATGCACATTATTTATTATATCATATTGTATACAAGCATAAATAAAGTGCAAAATTAAATGTGTCACAATTATGGCCCAACCCTATGTCAATCTTTTCAAGCTAATGAAAAGATTGAAGGTCAGTCTAATGTGGTAAATGATCTTCAATATGGTAGCTTCTTTGGGCCTTCCGCATGCATTTGTCTCATCTCCTTCATCATCTTGTCATCTTGATAGGTTACACTTGTATATTACATATCATAAAAAATCTCGAGTTACATTCGAGGGGATTTAGATGAGAAAAGAATATTACATCAAAATTTATAGAGAGGCACGACATGCAAGCCGTATTTCAAAAATAAAAACCACTAACATATGGGTCAAAAGGGCCATAACTGTGCACCATGCATATCACAATAAGCACATAACACAATTTTATAATTTTTTATAAAAAAATATCAAATATTAGGGTCACGACCATCGTGCGCTACGACGGGGGGTCCAAGGGGGGTTCCCCCCTGGCGGTGGTCCGACCCGACCCGGACCAGCGCTGCGGCACCGGGATTAAGCCTTGATCCGGCGCTGCGGCACCGGGATTAAGCCTTGATCTGGCGCTGGCCTGACCCGGACCTGGACAACCCGGGCCGGCGTTGCGGTGCCAGTTTTACCCTTGGTACCGACGCTGCGGCGCTGCGCTGCAGATTCAGTTCCTGAACTTCGCAAAAAGCACAGAAAAAGCCAAATTTGGCCAAAGCTTCGCTCAACCCATAGGTTCTGAACTTTACAGAAACACAACCCAACCATTAGAGCATGATTTTATCAACTTAAACAACTGAATTTAAATTCATAATTTTCATGTTCTTGCTATTTTTCAACGTTTCGTCAAATTTCATAAAATCACACACTGCATATTCGTTATAACACCAAATAAGTCCGTTAAACTTGCATTCTTTTCGTTTCTACATGTATAAACATAATCAATCATCAATTTACCGACTAACGTACAAATTAAGCATCGATTTTTATACATATAAGCCATATTCAAATATTGTTTCTCTGTAATTTTAAAACTCCAATTAAAAACATAATTTCATGGATCAATTACTCTAAAACAATTTATAAACATCATATAATGATTCATACATACATATTAAGGAATACAAATAACTTTTCAACAATTTACTCGTGAAATTCAATTAACAGAGAACTTACAGTATACGTTCATAGAGAAAACTTAAAAACATGAATTAAATCTTGAATTAAGAAATTACCTTGAATTAATGGTTTAGATTATGCAAGATAGTGGAAATTCTTCTTTCAATTCTCCAAATTTCTTCCCAAATCTCAAATTCTCTCAAGTTTTTCTCTCTGACTTGGCTTAGGAAAATAATACGTGAAAGGAAACTGATGGTATTAACTGGCGCGACATGGATGTCAGTTAAGGCCAATATGCACTTAATTGCTCCCATGTTCATAAGGCCATGTTTGGTTGTCCCTATAAGCTCCTTTTTGGTTTATTTCAATTAAATTGTTTATTATAAAGTTTATTGGTCACACTTTAATTAATCAAATCCTATTATTTAATTACAATTAAATAAAAGCCACTACTACTCATTAAATCAAATAATCACATAATTAAAAATTCTCATTTATTTAATTATGACAAATCAACAAATCTCTAATTAATTATTAAATTAATTAGAACAACATCACAATTAATAAATAACTCATTTAATTAAATTATCCCAATTAAATTCACAATTTTGCACTATAAAATTATTTCACATCAATATAATCAAAGTAACACATTTTATTACATTACTCTATAACAATTTCATCAAATATTTGTTTAACTCAAATAAATCAACACAAATATTTATTTAATTCAATAAATATTTAAAAATTAAATATAAAATTCTCGTTCATTACAGCAGGGCCCAAGCAAGTTTGGGTACTAAAATAAAAGATGATTGCTTATACAGGCACAGAACTCCACTAACTCCATCTGGTATCTCGATAGTGGATGCTCAAGGCATATAACTGGGAATAAGGCTCTTTTGTCGAGCTTCAAGGAGAAAGATTGTCCAATAGTTGTCTTTGGAGATAACAATTCTGGGAAGACTCGAGGTTATGACTCAATTGGGAATAGAGTTTTATCATTCAGCAAAGTTGCCTATGTTGATGGACTGAAGCACAATCTGCTAAGCATCAATCAGTTATGTGACAAAGGACATCAGGTTATCTTTCTCAACAACCAGTGTTAAATTCGAGACTTGAAACCAACTCATTGAAGCTGACAAGATCTAAGTAAGGCAATGTGTATGTGGTGAATCTCGCAGAGCTTAGTTCATTAGAAATAGCTTGCTTCTTCGCCAAAGCCTCAGAAGATGTTAGCTGGCTATGGCATCGGAGATTATCCCACTTAAACTTCAAAAGCATGTCAAAGCTTCTCTCTTAAGATCTAGTCACAGGTTTGCCAAAGCTAAGTTTTGTCAAGACCATGCCAGGCCTGTCAGCTTTGAAAGCAAACAAGGAGCTCATTCAAAAGTAAGGCAGTTAACTCTAATGATAGGCCCCTGAAGTTGCTTCATATGGATCTCTTTGGGCCTATCCCAACTGCCAGCCTTAAAGGAAAAAAATACTCAATAGTGATAGTAGATGACTATACCAGATTCACATGGGTATTCTTCTTAAGTTCTAAGGATGTAACTAACTATCATCTGATCAAATTATTTAAGCTGGTTATGAATGAGAAGGGCGAGCAAATCAAAGCAATAAGGAGTGATCATGGAAGGGAGTTCGATTTTTCTGAGGTAGATCAGTTCTACGAAGATAATAGTATCTGTAAGACCCCAACTTTTTTCTCAGGAAATATTCCTTCTGTCGAAAAATATTCGTTCTATCGGGGAATATTATATTCGGTAAAGTACGACAACACCGAAATAACCAATCATTGGTGGGCCCCACAACGGAATAACTGTCGGATATAAAAAGCGATAACTTTTTAAAATTGGTGGCAGGACTTTTACCGTTAATTGTTGAAATACCCGGTAATAATAGAATAATAACACCCGTTATTCCATAGTAGTATGCGGTATTCCACAGTAGTACGGGGTATTCCACAGTAACACACGGTATTGCACAGTATTTCTGACTATTGATTCAATAATTGCTACAATAGTAGTCACACAGTATTTCATATTATTAATTCAATAACTGCCACAGTAGTTACTACATAGTATTTCATATTATTGGTTCAATAATTGCTACAGTGACAATTGCATACTATTTTATATTATTGAGTCAATAATTATCACGACACAGTAACTCATATTATTTGAAATGATATTATTAGATTAGTTAGCATTGTTGGCAATGTCTAGAAGTTCTGTCGAGAAAAGGGGTTATTTAATTGTGCGTCATTTATACGGAAGGCCCCCTCTTTCCTAGGAACGATCTAGTTGCTAGAATTGCTAGTCTATAATATCTGTGATATTAATACTTTAATACAATAATACAGAAAATGGATATATTAATAATAATAATTTTTAATAATGGAGTTATTTTTTTGATAATGGATTTATCTTTTTGATAATGGATTTATCTTTTTGATAATGGATCTATCTTTTTAATAATGGAGTTACTTTTTTTATATAATGGATTAATCTTTTTAAAAAAATGGAAGGATGATATAAAAAAAGTGTGATAATTGATGTGTGGTAGATATTGGTTAAATTTTGCTATAAATAGAGGACTTAGCATAAGAAAATTCATAACTTCCTTGATTATACTTCTTTCCACTCTCTAAAAATTTTTAGTGTAAGTTCTCTCTAAGTGTGGTAGACTATCTTGAGTTTTTGTGAAGATCATTAAGAGTACTGGTATTGTTCAAGTAAGTTTTTCTATAAAAGTTGGTCAAACACCCACACGCATCACACGGTGTTTATAATTCTTCCTTTAGAAGAGTTATTTTGAAAAACTTCCCTTGAAAGATTTTATTTTGAAATATTATTTTTGAAGTTTATTCTGTACACTACACAAAATATACTATATAATCACTTTTAATAATTTCATAATATACGAGTTAGTGTACACCATATGTGATAGTTACCAATTATATTATAAATATATTTAGGTTGATAAACTTCATAGAAAGCAACATCCAGTCACTTGCTAATTAAGGTAAGTGATATCTTTTCTTTTATACTCCTAAATATATGGTAAGAAATTATCATTTATTTTCACAGTGTTATCCTCAAACGGTGAATTTATTTCATCTAATATTTTTTCACCTGAATCTTTCTATTGCACTATACACATGCTTCATCTAATATCTTTTCACCTGAATCTTTCTATTGTGTTATACACGTTATATTTAAATTATGAACCTTATTTATTCTATTCTTGAATTCTAATCGAATTTTTGGATATCATGTTGACAATTTGGACATTCTTGGACTTTTGATAAATTAAATTATAGATCTCTAATGTTTATTCTTGATCTTATTATTCTTATTATTTTTATTCATCCTTTATGTCATTATCATAATCCTCAGACTTAAATTGTGGTGAAAAGTTCTCTTTGACTGGAGTGCAAAGAGTAACCGTTAATTGGCATGATTATGACCAGGAATTGTGAATTGGTATAATCATGACCTTTGATGTTATAGACAAAGGCTTGTGGTGAAAGTTCTCTTTAGCCTGTAGTGCAAAGATGAACTGTTGATTGGCAAGATCATGACAGTTACTATTAGAAATGAATATCTTTGGCCCGTAGTGTAAAAATAAATTGTTGATTTACAGGAACTGTTGATTAGTGTTACAAATGAATATCTTTAGTCCGTAGTACAAAGATAAACTGTTGATTTACATGAACTGTTGATTGGTATTATAGAAATAAAATATTGATGGTGAACTTTCAAATTGGAGAAGATTGTGGACATTATGATTTATTTTACTCTCTCAATTGATTGTTATTTTCGCTGCAGTTATTGATTTAAAACTTGTTGTCTATTATATTCTATCAGATTTATCCTTTTTGAAGACTAAAGATAATTTATTCTTTATTATCTTAGTCATGATATTCTTTATTGGGCTATTTGAGCTCACCATTTTCAGTTTTGTTCCGTTATTTTTCTCAAAAAATGAGAGTGTAACTGGTACTAAGCGGGGAGTAGAGTAATAGTCCGAGAGAGTCATTGTAGTAGTCTTCATAATGTTGTGTAATAGTGTGGCAATAATTGTAGTGAAGACATAGATTGGATTATTGTATTCTATATTGTATTATTAAGTTTGATTATTGTATTTGACGACTCAAATAGGGTTGTGTGGACCTAATTTTGGGGGCGTCACAGTGTCCATCATAATTTCTCAGCTCCAAGAACTCTACAATAAAATGGAGTAGCTGAGAGGAAGAAAAAAACATTGATAGAGGCAGGAAGAACTCTTATAACAGCAGCTCGTCTCCCTGAATACTTTTGAGTTGAGGCTGTTAACACTACCTGCTACACTTAGAACAGATCTTTGATTTACTCTACGCTCAAGAAGACACCCTATGAGTTGTGGAGAGGAAGATAGGCAAACATCAGTTACTTTTATATTTTTGGTTGTGCGTGTTATATCCTCAACAATGGCAAGAAGTACCTTATGAAGTTCCAGCACAAGTCAAATGAAGGGATATTCCTTGGAGACTCTATGGAAAATAAAGCCTATAGAGTGTTCAATAAGAATACATTGAGCGTTGAAGTCTATATCCATATTACCTTCGATGAAACTGACTTAGGCGAACCAAAGAAAGCTTTATCATTCGATAAGATCATAGAGTTGGACCCATCGATCGCAGAGTAGGAAAACTCTACGATCGGAGAAGCTGAAGCCGTAGAGCTAAACCCGACGATCCTAGTGCCAAACCAGGAGATCGTAAAACCTTTAGTTTAAAAAATGGAGACTCTACGAGTCAATGAAGTTGTTGATCATGAACCAGATCTCAGATAAGAAGGCACAAAGATAGATGTTCTAGCTAGAAAAAAATGGGCAAGAGATCACACCCAAGACCTGATCATTGGGGATCCCAATGCAAGAGTCAGAACAAGGTTGACTACTCAAAATGAATGTTTTTTCCTAAGCTTTCTCTCTCAGATGGAACCCAGGAAGATCGAAGAAGCTATGGAAGATTCAAGCTGGATTGAAGCTATACAAGAGGAGTTGAACCAGTTTGAGAAAAGCAGATTTTGGAGGCTAGTTCCAAGACTAAAAGATCATCTAGTCGTTGGCACCAAATGGGTATTCAAAAATAAGATGGATGAAGATGGTGTGATCACAAGGAACAAAGCTAGATTGGTGGTCAAAGGTTATTCGCAAGAAGAAAGGATCGACTATGATGAGACCTTTGCTCTTGTTTCCAGATTGGAAGCCATCAGAATGTTCCTAGCCTATGCAGCCCATATGAAGTTCAAAGTCTTCCAAATGGATGTCAAGAATGCATTTCTGAATAAAAAACTTCAAAAAGAGGTTTATGTAGAACAACCTCCAGGTTTTTTCAATCCAACTCTTTTAAATTATATATATCTATAGATTAGATAAAGCTTTATATGGTTTAAAACAAGCACCTAGGACATGGTATGAAACACTTACTAATTTTTTAATTGAAAATGGATTCACTAGAGGTAGGGTAGACACTACATCGTTCCTTAGGAAGCACAAAGATAAAATTCTACTAGTTCAAATTTATGTAGATGATATTATTGTTGAGCTAAATCTATACTACCAAAATTACGTACAAGTATACACGGTCGATCAAGTAATAAAGTGATAAGGAGTGTCGAACCCACGAGGAACAAATCAATAACTATCTCTAATTACTAATTTTGTATCAATTCGATTTTATCTAAACAATGAATTTGAGTTGAGTAAATTATAAAATGGAAAGAAATACTTAATACTTAATAATTATCAAAAATGAAATATAGGATTACAATTTCCCCCAATGAATCATTCCAATCTCTTTATTCTCTCCCTCAAATAATCAATTATAATGAATTATTAACTGAAAATCACAAGTAATTAACTATCATCTTCCAAGAACAATTAATATTGAAATCCATCTAAAGTCATTCACTATATTCCTATGCAAACAATAATAGATACATTTACTAAGCACAAATTCACATACAAGTTACATGCGACATATAGATATATTCCTAGTCTATATGTAAATAAGAATTCCACTCCTAAGAGATTCTTCATAACACATGCTACCATATTTTAGAACTAACCCTAGATTATTTCTTCTAGTATGATCTAAATTATCAGATAATTGTTGGTCACATAATTATAATTAAGAGCAAATATGGTAGATAATTCATAAATAATCAACCACAAGAGATAAAGAGTAATTCAATCAAAAATTAATCATTAGGTTCCATTGTAATCCCAAATAGAAATTAGTTCATAAATAAGAAAAAGAGTAACATCACATTATACATCATCATTTTAAAGTACAAGAGTGTAAAAGAAGGGTAAGAGAAAGAATCGGTAGCACGGCTTCCGCTAGAATACTCCAGATCTCGATCTTCCGTCTTCTTCCTCTTCTCCAAAAAGATATGTTGATTATAATGTTCTGCCTCTTTCTCCCCCTACTAACCCTAATTTTATGTGTATATATAGCCTCTATGTAGCTTGGTAAATATATCATCCAATTAGGAATCAATATGGCAAGTCCCAAGTCAATTAGAAGTGGAAAAATCAGTAAAATCTGCTCCAGCACGCGACTAGGCCGCGGCTCACCTTCTTAGTGTCGTGGCTTTCTCTATGTAGAAAATTTCGTCAGTTTCGTTTTGATAGGTGGCATGTCCCGTAGCTCCTCCCGGATAAAAAGTTATGGACCTTTTTGCTAACGGACGCCGAACCAACGAATATCCTAGCACCGCGACACCTTTGTAACTCCAAATTGACTATAATGCAACCAATTTGCTCCCATTTCCTTTTACTACACAAAAGCATAAAAACACATAAAAAGTAACGAAAAATACCCAAGAACTCGCAAATTTCTCAAGCTAAAAGTACTCAATTTATAGGTATAAAACTCACTCATCAAATACCCCCAAACTTGAATCTTTGCTTGTTCTCAAGCAAAATAACTAAAACTAAAAACTAACTAACTAATATGCATACTAAACTAAGCAAGTAATTAACATGAATTTGAAACATGGCCTCAAAGATCTTATATAACCAACTCTCAGCAAAACCAAATCATGCAGAGCTTAACAATTCAACTCAGTCATTAATTTCACAACAATCATGATCCTGAAAAAGAGTGTGTGTGTGTGTGTACCAACTGTTCAAGCTAATCATATAGAAGACAAGATCAAATAACTAAACAGTTAATAAAAAGAAATCATTATCAACCCCGAAATCTTATTTACAACATCAATATCAGCAAAAACAAACTTCATACAAATCGGGGGTATCAAAGGATTCTTCTAACTATTTCCTTCCCACATTTTCTTTTCTCATCATTTTTTTCATTTAGTAAGTGCATTTTATGCTCCCTCTCACATTTAATTGAACGAGTGCGTCTTATGCTCCATCTTGTTCCTATATTTATCGGGGAGTGTACTTTAAGCTCATTCTCAACCCACCATATAACATAATATTTCACGGAAGGATAAAATTTTCAATTTTCCCATATTTCCCCCAAACTTAAATGAAAGCCTATCTTCGCTTTAATTGAACTTGAAATAAGTTCTTAGGGACTCAACAATTCCTCTCACAACTATTCAACTATACAATCTTTCTAAAGACACGATCTAACCGAATAGCAAGATGTGAGTGATTAAAGTATAAGGGATCACAACTAAAGTAAAATCAACTTCTGAGATAACATTTCAATCTAACGCATGATTCAAAATTTTACCAAAGTTTAACCAAATTTCATCACTTCTTATAATTGGTCATCACAAATTCACCTAAACAATTTAAATTTTTATTTATTTATTTTTTTTAACTAACATACAAACTATCAATAACTAAATAATAAATGCAACATAATAACAAGCTAATGTAACATCTCAAGTACCCCCAAACTTAAAGATTACATTATTCTCAATGTTAAAATAAATAGGAAGAATTAAAATAAAAGGACTTCCCTGGGGGTCTCAACCATCGTCTTCCTCTGTGGTGACCTATCATACGCCTTTTTAGCCCTAGATGTTGAGCCTTGCCCCCTCGGTGTTATTTCTACAAAGTACCTGAGATCCTCACATAACTTGCAATTATTAATTATTCAAATCAAATCAAATATGTTGCTACCTAAAAATGCAAATCCTATAATTTGACGATAAATCTATCAATTATTAATTAAGATGCAAAAATAAAGAAAACCAAAACTTTTAGGCTACCTCCCAATAGCGCGTAATTTATAGTCATCAGTTTAACTTCTTCAATCCTTCATCCCGTATCAAATTTATGCTTGATGAACCGCTTCTCAATCCAATGTTTGGTCTTGTCCTTATATTGTTTGACTGTCTCGTAAGATTGAAAACCCCCAAACTTGAATTGATCTGCCTCGTTCATTTGAATTAAACTTTTCCCATCTACTTCATCCTTGAGTACACCTACAACTGCATTGATCTGAAAACATTCTTCATGACCACTTGGGATCTCTATTACTTTATAAACCTTGAATGTCATTTCTTTATCTTGGACTCTCATAGTCAGCTTGCCTTTTTGCACATCGATAAGAGTTCTACCCGAGGCTAAAAATGATCGCCCAAAAATGATAGGTATATCTCGATCCTCTTCATAATCTAAAATGATAAAATTTGCGGGGAAGATGAATTTGTCCACTCTAACCAACATATCTTCCATAATACCTCGAGGATAAGTAACTGACCTATCTGCCAATTGTAAGGTCACATTTGTAGGTTTTGCTTCTTTCAATCCAAGTTGTCGATAAACAGATAGAGGCATCAAATTAATACTTGCTCGCAAATCACACAGCACTTTTTCGACAAATTGGCTCTCGATGGTGCATGGAACAGTGAAACTACCCGGATCTTTAAGTTTGGGTGGTAGCTTTTTTTGCAATATTACACTGCATTCCTCCGTAAGTGCCACGGTCTCGTAGTCACCTAGCTTGTTCTTCTTTGATAAAATTTTCTTTATGAACTTAACATAGCTAGGCATCTGTTCAAGTGTTTCGGCAAACAGAATATTAATCTGAAGTTTCTTGAATACTTCCAAGAATTTTGAAAATTGCTTATCCATCTTCTGTTTTTGCTGTCTTTATGGAAAAGGTAATGGAGGTGTTGTATACAACTGCTTATTATTTTTTGAACTTATACCTGAATCGTTTCCTGTCTTTTCTTGTTTCTCTGTTTTATTAAGTTCATCCTCCACTATTCCCCAATCTCTATGTGAATCCTTTTTTATTGTTGATTATACTGTTGGTAACTCCTTTCCACTTCATAGAAACACAGCTTGGCATAGTTCTTTTTCATCAGACATACACTTAACTTCTTTTGTAATGAACGAAGAATCTACAAAACTATTTCTGATAATGCTCACCAGTTTCTCCATCTGCAATTCTAGCCTTGTCATTCTTTCATCATTTTGTTCCATGTACTTGGTAACATGTCATCTATAGTTGGCTTTTGAACTTACTAAAACATCTATTTTCCTTGATTCATATTACTGAAATTGTGCTTGCTTTGACTGTTATAATCTCCTACGTATTGTGCCGACTCCGCACTGATGGTACATTGTTCACTTGAATGATTCCTTGCACAAATATCGCATACTATTGCTACAGTCTGTAGAGTTGGTATACCAAACGAATCCATCTTCTTTGCTATTGCCTCTATTTTTTCCATTAATATAGAAATTACATCTATTGAACACATTCCACTTGTCCTAGACTGATTCATTCTCGCTGAAGACCGCTGGTAATTATTTATTGCCATAGTTTCCACTAACTCGTAAGCTTCATCACAACTTTTTTCCATAATAGTTCCACTTGCAGTTGCATCAATATTGTTTCGCAATGCATTGCACAATCCGTTATAGAATGTTTGAATTTGAAGCCACTTTGGAATCCCGTGATGTGGACACTTTCGCAACAATTCCTTAAATCTTTCTCATGCTTTATAGTGAGATTCAGACTCAAACTGAGCAAATGATGTGATCTCGTTCCTCAATATCGCGGTTTAAGACAAAAATTTTTGTGCTAACTCCTCCCATGTAATTATCGATCCTACTGGCAATGAATGTAACCAACTTTTTGCCTTATCATGCAGTGAAAATGGAAAAAGTCTGAGTCTTATAGCATCCTCAGTAACTCCATCATACTTGAATGTATCACATATCTCCATGAAGTTTATTAGATGTTTGTTTGGATCATCACTATTTGCACCCCCAAACAGTACTGAACCTTGGATCATCTGAATCATTCCTGGTTGTATCTCAAAACTCTTTGCTTGAATAGTGGACGTCGAATACTTGATTGAATATATGATACTGATGGCATTGCATAATCTCATAGTATCTTCTGCTCTTTCTCAACCATGTTTTCTAAGTCTTGCATTCTTAAATTCTTCACAACTATACCTGCAAGAAGTAACAATAAATTATGTTTAAACTAAAATCAAATCGATTATAACTAATATTGGAAGAAAAATTACTAAAATTGTTTCCCGGCAACGGTGCCAAAAACTTATTGAGCTAAATCTATACTAGCAAAATTATGTGCAAATATACACGGTCGATCAAGTAATAAAGTGATAAGGAGTGTCGAACCCACGAGGAACAAAATCAATAACTATCTCCAATTACTAATTTTGTATCAATTCGATTTTATCTAAATAATGAAATTGAGTTGAGTAAATTATAAAATGGAAAGAAATACTTAATACTTCATAATTATCAAAAATGAAATATAGGATTACAATTTCCCCTAATGAATCATTCCAATCTCTTTACTCTCTCCCTCAAATAATCAATTATAATGAATTATTAACTGAAAATCACAAGTAATTAATTATCCTCTTCCAAGAACAATTAATATTGAAATCCATCTAAAGTCATTCACTATATTCCTATGCAAACAATAATAAATACATTTACTAAGCACAAATTCACATACAAGTTATATGCGACATATAGATATATTCCTAGTCTATATGTAAATAAGAATTCCACTCCTAAGAGATTCTTCATAATATCTGCTCCCATATTTTAGAACTAACCCTAGATTATTTCTTCTAGTATGATCTAAGTTATCAGATAATTGTTGGCCATACAATTATAATTAAGAGCAAATATGGTAGATAATTCATAAATAATCAACCACAAGAGATAAAGAATAATTCAATCAAAAATTAATCATTAGGTTCCATTGTAATCCCAAATAGAAATTAGTTCATAAATTAGGAAAAGAGCAACATCACATTATACATCATCATTTTAAAGTACAAGAGTGTAAAAGAAAGGTAAGAGAAAGAATCTGTAGCACGGCTTCTGCTAGAATACTCCAGATCTCGATCTTTCATCTTCTCCATAAAAGATATGTTGATTACAATGTTTTGCCTCCTCCTCCCCCTGCTAACCCTAATTTTATATGTATTTATAGCCTCTATATAGCTTGGTAAATATATTATCTAATTAGGAATCAATATGGCAAATCCCAAGTCAATTAGAAGTTGAAAAATAAGTAAAATCCGCTCCAGCACGCGACCAGGCCGCGACTCACCTTCTTAGCACCGTGGCTTTCTCCCCAGCGCCATGACCCACCTTATTGAATGTCGCGGCTCAAGATCTTCTATCCATATAAAAAATTTCGTCAGCTTTGTTTTGACAAGAGGCACGTCCCGTAACTCCTCTTGAATAAAAAGTTATGGCCCTTTTACTAACGGATGTTGAACCAACGAATATCCTAGCACCGCGACACCTTTGTAACTCCAAATTGACTATAATGCAACCAATTTGCTCCCATTTCCTTTTCCTACACAAAAGCATAAAAACACATAAAAAGTAACGAAAAATACCCAAGAATTCACAATTTTCTCTAGCTAAAAGTACTCAATTTATAGGTATAAAATCCACTCATCAATTATCTTTGGCTCCACTGATGAAAAGTTATGTAAGAGATTTGCCAAGTTAATAAAGAGTAAACTTGAGATGAGCATGATGGGTGAGCTGAACTTCTTCCTTAGACTTTAAGTGAAGCAGACTAATTAGGGAATCTTCATCAACCAAGCCAGGTACATTAAAGATTTACTTAAGAAGTATGACATAAAATCAGTCACTACCATGAAGACTCCAACGGCCCTTGTAACCAAACTTGACAAGGATGAATCTGGTAAAAGTATTGATATCACTCAATACAAAGGTATGATAGGATCTCTCCTATACTTAACTACTAGTAGGCGAGATATTATGTTCTCTACTTGTATGTGCGCTAGATTTCAGGCTAATCCTAAGGAATCCCATTTAGCTGCTTTAACAGGATTTTCAGATATCTCAAGGGTATTCCATATTTAGGACTGCGGTATCCCAGGGAGTCTCCCTTTGATCTAATTGGGTATTCAGATACAGATTTTGCAGGATGTAAGATTGACAGGAAAAGCACTAGTGGTACATGTCAACTACTAGGGAATAGACTTGTCTCATGGTTCAGCAAGAAACAGAATTCAGTGTTAACTTCAACTGTAGAAGCTGAGTACATTGTTGTTGGTAGCTGTTGTGCTTAAATTTTGTGGATAAAGAATCAGCTGGCTAACTATAGGTTTGAATTTAAATCTATTCCTATATTTTGTGATAATACCAGTGCTATATCTATAACCCATAATCCTATCATGCATTCTAGGACTTAACATATAGATATCATATATCATTTTATTAGAGATCATGTGAAAAATAGAAATATATCATTGCATTTTATTCTAACTGAAAATTAACTTGCTGATGTGTTCACAAAACTCTTAGACGAATCTAGGTTTAATAAGTTAATTAGTGAGCTAAGAATGCTGAATTTTCACCCTTAGTATTATTCCTTAGAAGTTACTAATAATGCAGGTAGAGATCATAGAATGTGTGACTATACGAAGAGGCTCGTAGAGCTGCTTGTAGAATGGAAGTTGTTCGTAGAGTGGTTCGTTGAGTGAAGGATTTCGTAGAGTGAATTGTTGAACAAAGGGTTAATGTTGAGTTAAAAATGATTTTCAAAAGTTTACTCTATGTTAACCATTCAGTCGCAGAGCTATAAGGCGTTTATTAACAACGCGTGGACATCACTTTCAATAAAATTGAGTGAGAAGGAAAAGTTACTGCATTACAGCTGTGAATAGCAGAAATGAAGCGACATGCGATCAATCATCGCACAACACGTGTCCTACTCAGACAAATTAGAGGAAAGTGATATAAAGTCTTTTCAAAATTTTCATATAACCTTTACCATTCATTTTTGTAATCTGAGATCTAAGCTTTCAAACTTTCAAAACTCTCTCTAACTTTTGAGCCCTAGTTTTTCAAAGTTTAGAAAACTCAAACACTTTCGTGTTCGTTTCAGTTCAAATCTCAAAAAAGATGGCCAGTTATCAAGTAGTCACCGGTAACTAGTTATGCTTTGATAAGTCTGGAGAAGCAGAGAAGAAATTCAGATATATTCTTGTCTTAATTTAGAAGGTTGGTTTCCTCAAGATTCTAGATACCAGCACAAAGATCTACACCAAATTAATAGAGGAATTCTACCTTAATGTTGTCTGTGCTAATGGTGTTCTAACTTCAAAGGTAAAAGGGTTCATTCTAAGGATTAAAGTGACGGAGTTGAGCCATCATCTGGGGTTCGTGAATCAAGGAATCACTTTCTTTGATGATGTTGATGTGAAGGAGTGTCTAAAGCTCATGGGTTACAAAAAGAACTTAGAGCTTAAAGGAATCAAGAAGAAGGAATTCCCCCACCAGTTTGAGTTCCTTGCCAACATCGTTGGCAAATGCATATTGTGCAAGGACTCTGCTCACGATTCTGCCATTGAGCTTCAACTGAAGATCATGACTGTAATTGTCATGAAAATGCAGATAAATTTTGGTGCCATCTTTATGGACTGGGTAGCCAATTGGGTTATTGATGCTGAAAAGAAGAAGGCAGCTGTCAAGCCTATGCCGAAGATGTTCTATGGGCGGTTCATCAGCATTGTCCTGAAGAAAATGATGAATTAACAAAAAGATAACCCCAAAGCTCTTCGATAATTAGAAGAAAAACCCAATTGAGATTCTTCGGCAAAGGCTTTTTGAAGGCAGTGAAAGAACCATTAGTGAAGTTCAAAAGCCTGCCAAGACCAAGGCTAAGAGGAAAGTTGCTGCAATAGAGGAAAAAGCCTCTCAGGGGTCTACTACCCCTCAAGTTTCTGAAGCTTTGGCTTCCGCAGTAGAGCAGCCTCATCCTCCGAAGAAGAAGAAGAAGAAGGTAGAAGAAGTTCCCAAGGACTTTCAAGATACCTCTTCTGGTCCTAAGATGAGGGAAAATGAGACAACAGTCCTACTCCCCCAGCTAGTGAAGAAGAAAGGCTTAAGAGGCAAGCGCCAAAAGAAGACATCAGTAAAGCCTCTTCCCAAGCCTATTGAAGAAACTGTTAAAGGAGAGCCGATCGTAGAGAAGCCTTGCTCTCTGATCGTAGAACCTCAAGCAGCTGATGAAGAAATGATGGCTGAGATGGCTAATGAGCCTGAGCCACCTATTGATGATGAGACGGTTTTATGGCATCTTTGTCGGAGCCAGCAGAAGTTGATACTAATTTGGCTGTGAATGTTACAAATCCTGAGCCAAAGAAGAATAAGAAATTGATAAAGATGGTAGAAAAGAAGAAGAAAGAGAATAAGAAGAAGAAAACCCCAGAGGTAGCTCAATCAACTAAGGTTATCTCTAAGGGGGAGGAGCAAGCTCAGCACTCAAGCTCTTCCGATGATTCTCTCTTTCTAATGTAGATCATTCAATCTGTCGTTGAGGACATCAAAAGAGAAGCCACCCCTATTATTGTCAAGCCTGAAGATCCTAATTCTGAAGGGGAGCAACTAGGGCCTTCTGAGAGAAACATTCCACAATCTATGGAGGCTAAGCCTCGGCTAAAGCGAGTTGTGCTGACAAGGAAGGAGATCCCAGAAGCCTCGCATCATCTCCCTGATGAGTTCATTGGAACAGGGGCAGGGCGGATGCGAGTAGTGAACACCAAAGATCTGCTCTACGACTGCTACTCAGACTTGGACATAGATAGAAGGACCACCATCTTTGATCCCAATGGTGACCAACTACTCTATTTAATGCCATTAATGCCGTTAGTGAGAGCAGTTATATGTAGAGATCAGAGCTTCATCAAATGGAATTTCTATAGTTTTCCAAACCTAAAGCTAGTAGCCCAAAATTTTCCAAGGGTTCTCAAGTATGCCACAAAACGATTTGTTATGAGCCCTTGAGAGTTGTCGTTTACACTCTAAAATTAAATCCTTACTTTTACTCTACTAACACAAAAATTAGTATAATGATAAGCAAGGGTCGATCCCATAGAGAGTGATGTTGCCTTATGTTTATCCTAATGTTTCTAACAATAAATAAAACGGGGGGTTTGAGTTTGATTAATTAACTAATGAAAACAGAAATTAAACGTTTTGAATAACCAATGAATTAAAGTCTTAGTTCTTCAGTTCAATATCACCCTTTTACAATAATAAAATAATCAAGTATATCAATATTTATCCTTTAATGAAGCTAATAGTCCTAGATAACAATAAGTTCTACTATCCGAAATTCCCCTTAGATTGTCACTCAATGAAACAAGTTCTTCACAAGATTCTAACTATCATACAACCTAGAACAAGTTCTCTAGATTTAATATAATAGCAGCATTAAGAACTAGGGAATTAAACTATTCTAAGAAACAATCACACAAGCTTGAATTGTTTAACTCATCTTCCGATAATCTTAGCAATACTCAAAAGTTTGTCCACAATCATGTATTACTAATTACTACTTGTGATTAGGAACAATATCAATTACACGTAATATTATCCCTTAATCTAGCATATAATATTCGTTAACCAATTCAATTCTGCAGAAATCAAATCAATTAAGTCAAATAACATTCAACAATTAAATCAGATTATCAATAATGAATTTCATATAAGAAGGAATAAATAATGAATTAATACTCAATTAATCATTAATTGTAAATAAGGTTCAACATCCCTTATAACTGAATAAGAGAACTTAGCCTGACATACATTCAATCTTGCTCCAAAACTAGGGTTTGTAATTGAATATAGATGATCCCCTCATATCTAACTAAAAACATGTATTTATATTCCTAAAATAAAGTCCTGAGTCTCTAAGAAATAACAATCCTAATTAGAGGATAATTTTGATAAAATTACAAAGCTTTTTTTAAAAATTGTTGATCCCGACCTAGCGCTACCGCGCCAGGATTCCTTCACAAAACGGCGCTGCCGCGCCCTTCTCCAGGTTACCTTATGTCTGCACTACGGAGCTGTCGTGCCATATTTGTACTAGCTAACAGCGTTGTCGCACCTGACTTCATACCGGTCTCAACTCTGCATCATGGCGCAATCGCGCCACTTTCCTTAGCAATTCCAGCGCGGCCGCGCCTGACCCCAGTCAGCAACAACTTTTCATCTTTTTCCGTGTTTAGCTTCAATTCCTCATGAAATCAATAAACACCTTAATAAGCTCATGTACACATAAAACATATAATAAAACTAAATATAAAGGAATCAAAATTATAGAATATCATGCACTCATCAGCCCTCCTCTTCTTCATGTACATATAATAAGGTAACTTTTATTTCCAATTCTTTATTTGTTATTCATTCTCCTCATCCATTTTTTTCTTGGTATGACGAAGTCATAGAGTCCCCCTCTACAATCTCCGAGCAACCCTCTACGCCGTCAATTCATTCTCCGATCGTGGAGTCTCAAACCCCACGATCGATGTAAATAATACTACTAACTCTCCGATCGTAGAGTCCCAACACTCTACGATTGATATACAAACTTCTAACTGCCCAATCGTAAAGTCCCAACACCCTGCGATCGATGTACATAATACTAGCTCCCCAAACCATACATCTCCTATAACCTCTCATGTACATACTATTAATACAGATACACAATTTACTTTTAATCCTTATATTGTACAACAAGATATCCCTTCAACTTCAACAATGAATATTTTGATCTTCCCATTGCTATCTCAAATATCTCTCGGACTGATAAGGTTGGAGCAGAAGCTTTATTGGAGCAAATCCTTGAGCGTGTCTCTTTTATCCCCTCAAAACCTCAACTGGCAAATTTGATGGACATCATTGTTGATGAGCTTAATGAAGGTCTTGAAGACACATCAACTGGGATACAGAAAAAGTTTAGCTAAGATTACAAAGACTGCATCTAAAATTCCTGGAGAAATGTGAAAGGAATTTGGAAAGAAAGTGAAAGAAATGTTCAAGGATATTGCTGAAAATCTCCAAAAACGAGATGAAGTCTTCTTCAAGTGAATTGCAGATCATAAAGAGGTTATTCTCTCTTTCCAAAAATCTAACGAAAACACTGTCAAGCTCCTCACTGATAAAGTCCAATGAAAACACTGTCAAACTCCTCCCTCAATAAGTTTAAAAGCATGGTAATGCAATAAATGGAACGTACAGACAATGCTATAGAACTTATGCTTCAGCAACGAGAGCAAGCTGAAGCTGGGCTACAAGAGAACATCGATCAAATGTAAGAGTTTGTACAAAGTGTTAGACAGCTCTCTGAAGAATTCAATGCTCTAAACGCTGACAAAAGGGGGAGAATATAAGGGATAGAGGGAGACGTACTCAACCGCAAACATCAATTCAACCTCCCCCAACCTCTATAATACCTCACGCAATCCCCATAAGTCGTGTTGGGTCGTGAGTGACTCCAACAGGCACGCGACTCCTTCCTGGTGATCCCATGTTCATCAACAGAAATCTTTAGGGGATTCACATTGAAGGGGAAGAAAGAATGAACATGCCTGATCTTGGCCCAAGAGATTATGTGGATGAGATTTAAAAAAGAGATGTTGAAGCAAGAGAAAGATATAGAAAGTGTGTGAAAGATGAGAAGAGAGATCTCCACAAGCATAAAAGGGGGAGAAGATAGGTAAAAAAATATAGAGGTATACAAGTATAGAAATTCTTTGTAAAATTTAACTATTGTAAATTTCACACACTGTATAATTCTTTAATCATATCAATAAATTCATTCTTTTGATCTATCAATAGAATGGCTCATCGTAGAGTAGATTGTAAAGAGCACATCGTAGAATGTCTCTCTACTCGTAGAGCAAGCAATCATAGAACAGAACGTAGAGTATAAGATCATTGAGTAATTCAAGCCTCAAACTCTACGACCATTATGAAGCTCTATGATCTGTCCAAGTCGTAGAACATGTCAGACCTATTATAGGACTGACAATGAGGAGCCTTGTAGAGTAAAGATCCCAAGATGTTTGACAATAATTCCTAATTCAAATAGAAGATCAGATAGTGTTGTGTCTAACCGCTATCTTGGAGATGTGACACCACTCATAAGTGGTAGGTGAAGTTGCAGTCTGATGTGACTAGTCAAAGCCAAAAGCAAGCTGACATATTCACCCTAAAAGTTAACATCAAAGAACATTTAGGAGCGGAGCATTAAATGCACAATGGCAACTTTCTAACGGGAAGAACTCAACGAAATCTATAAAAGGGCAAAGAGATTCAAGTCAAAAGTAACGAATCACCAAGCATAAAGCTGAATCTCTGCCAAAGTCAAAAGAGTTCCACTCTACGATTTGAGAAATACTTGTTCAGTTACTAAGTCTTCAGAAACCAAGCTTAAATGCATCTTAGTAGCACTTCAAACAACAACGTACAACTGTGATTCATCTGGCCTTAGTGACCATTGTTCCAAGTCTAAGTGACTTAATGAGTTCTAAGTGAACTGGTCTAAGTGACCCTTGTCTTAGTGACATCTGTCGAGCCTAAGTGACTTTAAGGAATCTTCGTGATTCATTGTAATATATCTTAGTGATTTGGTCTTCATAACCCTGCATCCTTAGTGAATTTCTTACTCATAAAGTAGAAGAGTGGACTAAGAGTTGTTTGTACTTCGAACCACTTAAATATCTTGTGTCATTACTTACTGCATTTACATTCTGTCTATTAACTGTTATATCTGTTTGTGGCTGAAATCCATAAGAACTAAATTTAGAACTGAGATTTAAGTTAAATCTTTGAAGGGTTTTCAAACTAATATTACGTTATGCTTAATTAACTCTGCTCAATTAATTATCTGGTAATACAATCTTTAAATAACCAAAAAAAATTTAAAGTATCTATTCAACCCCCTTCTAGATCTCTTTTGTACCTCTAAGAAATAACATAATCATTTGAGGCTAATGATTAATTTTTGACTAATTTCTAGTAGAATATTGAAGTTATGTTGTATGAAGTTTATTTGTGATAGTGAAAGGAGATCTTTGAATTTGTTGAGTTAATGTTTGCAATAAGAGAATGATTGATTCACTAAGTGATTAGATACTAAATGATAAAATTTGATTGATTTCGAGAGATCTTGAACATCTATAGTTTGCTTATGCAGAGTAGAATATGTGACTTGAAGTTTGATATGGTGATGAAGAGATCTTAATGGTATATTCTTTGAAATGTGTAACAATATTTGTGAACTAGTTCGAATTGAGGCTAGGATATTTTGAAGCTCTTGAGGTGCTAGGGAGAGTTGGTAATATAATTTGTAGAGTATTTTTGTTTATCTGATGTCCTTAGAGTTTTGCAAGAATTTATGTAAAATAAATAAAAATAATTTGTTAGATCCTAGTCATGTGCAGGACATGAGCTTTTTACGAATTAAAGATAATTTTGAATATTTTAGGTATTCGAATTTTATTATAGATGTAGAGAAAATTATGTGTTTTCGAATTATGTTCTTAAGAGTATGTTTGTGAGAATGAAACTCAAGGAAATTAACGGGGGCCCGCACAAGTGTTGGAGCATGTGGTTTAATTTGATGCAAAGCGAGGAACCTTAACGGGGCTTGACGCGGTAGTTGCCGAATCTTTTATAAGTACATGGATAATTATGTGGACTGATAGACTTACCAGCCTTGATCGTTACAAAGGGCAATGTTAAGTCTTAACTAAAGTTCATGAATAATTATTTAATTTAAATAAAAAGAAAAATAAAACTTTCCGTAACTTTTTTGAATTTCGGGGATGAAATTTTTTTAAGGGGTGAAGAATGTAATAACCCGATCTTTTTAAATTTAATTAATTAAATGTTTATGAAATTATCCAAATTTTCATTTTAATAATTAAGTGTTGATTTAAAAAAAAATTTAAAAAGCACAATTGAATTAAAAAGGTAAGTTACCAATTTTTTTTTCTTCCTTGTTTCGTTTGGAAAATTAAATTCTTTTAATAGTTAATTTAATTAAAATTGAGGAGTCCATTAGAGTTTTGGTAACTCTTATATTGTTTCCTATTAATATTTAAAGAGTGAAGATGTAACTCTAATCTTATTCTAATTTGGTTAGTTGAATTCCCGAGTAAAATATTTTATATGCACTGCAGTCCATTAGAAAAAATCATAATTAATTCATTCGATATCAGAATTGAGTGAATCTAAAGCTTATTTCTTCAGTTTTTTGACCTCTACAATTGTGAAGAAGGAAGAAAAGTTATTTAACATCATATTCATGCCTTAAATTGATGGAAACCGCAACATGTCTTGATTCCCGTCACTATTTTCAATTCTAATTTTGAAAATTTGTAACTCAGTCATATTAAATCTGAATCAAGTGATTCTTAAGCCTATTTTTTTTATATCTTTTTGAGAGCTACAGTTTTCGTGAAGACATGAAGAGATTTTGAAGACTCTAGATAACCCGAAAGTCAGATTCTTTACTGTTGTGTATTGAATAAAGGCGAACAAGAAAGGTAAATATTATTTTATATTTTGATTTTAAGTTTAGTTATAAGGGTTTTTAAATTAGATATAGAGATATGGAATTAGAAGTCATGATAAACGGAAAGAGAAGATAAATTTATATAAAAAAATATAATTTGATTGAATGTGAACGTTAAAATCTGAAAATCTATTTTCTATATTTTAATGTATATTGTGTGGGTTATATCTCTTAATCCGACTATTGGATATATAAGCTGAGAATATGTTCACCAATTTTATACTGTTACAAATTAACTTATGATAATTGTTATGAATTTTAAGAATTGGCTGGTCTAGAATTTTTGTAGTAGAATTTTCGTAACAAATTCTTATATTTAAAAATATATAACTTAATGATTTTAAATCCGATTTGGGTGATTTCTAAGGCTTAATTAGAGTATTTAAAGTCCAGTTTCTGTTAAAATTAATTAATTTGACAAATAAGTTTTAATTAATGGTGATAAGACCAAAATAGTGAACTGACGTCTTAAGAATAATTTGTTATATTAAGGTTTTAAGATTTCTTAAGTTTTGTTATTGACTTTTAAGTTTTGGAGTATTAATAGTGATCTAAAGCGATAATTAAAGGCACCTTGAATATATTACAAATTATTTTGAAATTATTAGCTTGGATTTTATTTAATTTGAGGTGAAAATGTTTAGGTAGTGAATAATATTTCGTATTTGATATTGTTGGCATTTGAGGGTAAGATTTTGTGGAGTGTGTTATAAGTGGATTTGATTATCAAGTACGGATTTCGTACTCCACTCCTTTGATTATTGTTGTATTCTGTATATCTCGTGATATCGCATCATTCGTTACCTTTTTCTTATATTTCTGTTGACACTTTTGAATAGAAGTTTGATCTTTGATACCTTGACTTTACTCTGTAATTTGAACTATTTTTCTTCTATTATAATTTGAACATATTCCATATTTTTTAGCGATACTATCATTATGTTGATTTATTTGTACTGATAATCGTTCAGAATTTGGTAATCGCTTAATTGTTTTGTTTCTAATCAAATCCTTATTTTGCTTCGGTTTGGTCTAGTTGATCCAAACTTCATATTTTGTAATCTTTTCAATTTATTCTTCATGCATAGAACTTTATTGATCTTTGTAGAGTGGTACATGTTGTTACCTTATTTTGGAGACATTATGTTTATGATTTGATTTGGTTCAACATGTATGTTTAGAACTCTTTTTGTTGGTATTATGTCACATGTATTATGACATCACATCTTTGTAAAATATGCGATAGGGTACCTGAGTTATAACTACCTGTGGGGGTACTACAGACTTGTTCTTTTAGCATCGAGGCATGACACTTTTCTGTGGTGGTGTGATCAGTCTACGATATATCGTTTTGTATGTTGTTCTGGGTGTGAGTTTTGGTCCTTTGATATATTTGTTCAGGATGCGTATAGGTCGGTTCTAATTTCTGTTCTGTTTTGCGAATTGATGATGTCTGTGTTATACATACCTTCCGATTTGCATGTATTTGGATTCGCGATCCAATGTATGATTTGCCTGTGTGACATTATTTTGACTTGCCTGTGGCAAGACATATTTGTGTTTTGTTCTGAGCTTGGTATAAAATAAATATTTAACCACTTTGATTCAGCCTTCTATTTTGGTTCGTTAGTTTTGGTAGATTCAGTTATATCTTGTTCAGATTTCAAAGATTTTGTTATCATTAGTGCTTATATTTGGGGTTATCTTTCATATTTCGTTCAATTAGTTCTATTTGTCAGTTATGCTTCTTTTGTATATCTTTATCCGTACTGGGCATTTGGCTCATTCTGTGTTTTTCTTCCAACAGGTTTATAAGGACGATTTAAGGTTTCATGTGAAGAGAAACCTTTGACCTAATAGGTTTATTTGATTTTAGATTTTGACAAATTGTGATTATTCTGTATATCTTTTGAGAATTGTATTTAATTCGACACTTATGAATTATCAACTATTAAATATTTTGAAGTTATTAGTGCTCTATTAATTATTTTGAGGTTTCTTGTACTTTGCAAGTGACCTCCCTTTTCTATTCGGGAAGGTGGTGTTATAAAGATTGTTATGAGTTTACTATTAAAATATAAGTATAATTACACGTGGCTTAAATATAATTAAAAATTATTAAAATATAAGTAGTATTATATATTTTAAGTATAAATAAATTTTTATTATTACTTAAGTTATTTAATTTTAGAAAATAAATATTTTTTTTACAAGGATCATTTATCTTAATATTAAACTGTTACTACTATTCAAAATTCCCATTGACCAATCATATGATTCAGTTATAAAATTAAAAAAATACAAATGAATTACTCTACTCATAATGTATTTATAAAAAATAATCACAAATTAATAATATTATAATTATACAATAAGACCGTGTTTTTCATTCTGAATATACATACTCTATGGCGCCAAAATAATTCTCTAAAACGGCACCGTATTCCTTTATTAAGAATTCGATTTAGGGCTACCAGAACCCATCCAATCGTCCACTACCCCTTTCATTTCTCTCTCTCTTTCTCACGGCAAAAACAAGAGGCAAGCCATCCATTTCAATTATGCAATTGAAACGGCGCCGTATGCGTGTGTTATATACTTCTACTAGTTGTTTATAACCTTTGCCGGTTCAATTATACAGAACAATGGATTTGAAATTTGGGCTTTTTCCTGAGAAACCCTCACCAATTTTCTCCTGGTTTACTCTTCTTCATCATTTTCACCTATATTCTCTTCGTAAATTTCAAGGTATGTTCTCTTATTAATTAATTATTGTTTTTTCAAAAAAATTTCTTAATCTGTGTGTTTCTCTTTGTGCAACAGCTATTTTTAGCAGTAGAGTAAATATGTTAGATTTGACTTGAAATTCAGTTTTCTGTTACTGTTATACTCTCCCAATTCCAAAAATATAAGATTAATATTGATTTTTAGAAAGTAAATCATTTTCAACTTCAAAAATGGTAGGAATCCATTTATGTTAGTCAATACAATTATAAAATATAGGATCAAGTTTGAGTTATTAAAGTCAACAATCTCATCTACCTTCGCACTGACGGCATGAATAATGATTTATTATGTTAATTATTAAGATAATCAATTAAATGTAGAATAAATATTTAATTACAATTTTAAGAGGATACTTATAGTTATTAAATTATTAAAGATTTATTTAAATAATAAATTATTGAATTATATATCGTAGGTTCCTCCAATCAATTATTAAGCTAAACATTTAAATAGAGTGTAAATTTATTTAGTTATGACTATGAGAAAATTATTATTTTAATTTTATTTAAGTTAGTAATAAAATTCTATATTAGTGTTTATATTGACAAAATTTGTTTGAAATTCTAATTTGAATAGAACTATGTAACTCAATTTTTAATAATTTTTAATTTAGTTATGACAATTAGTTAATAATGAATTCACTATAAACTTTCAACTAATTTTACAATTATTATTTCAAATAAAATTCACATATACTCTTAATAAATATCTGATAAATTTCAAACTTTTATGAATTTAATTTAGTTAGTACAGTAATTTAATAATGAAATTTATGACTAATATTAATATGATTAAATCGCGTGATATGTTAAAAGATATTTTTGATATCTTAATATCTTAAAAAATTATAATAATAAATTATCCTATATAAAATTTGTTAAAATATATTATTGTACATAAATTTGTGATGAAAAATCTTGTAATAAGTTTGATAGACTCAAAAATAAAAATTCTTTTAGAAGTTCCTTTTCCAATTAGAGATATAAAAACTAAAAGCACATTCCCTTTTTTTGGGATTTCTTTTGAATATGTTACACATTTGGATAATATTTAAATTGGGATAGTACTTATACAAATTTGTATAGAAAAGTAAAAGGCTGAACCAAAAATTTGTGAAACCAAGTTTGTGTTTTTAACTAAATAGTTGATTTGAGATATTTTTAAATTCAAAATTGATGTGATTCATTTAACTTTTGAAAAGAATAAATCTTGTAATTAGTAGTAATATTTAGATAATTTATAATTTTTAGAATTGTATTTGTCTAAAGCTACAACCAAATTAATTCATATCAATTTTGCATTTGAAAATATCTCAAATTGACTTTAAAAAGTATTGATCCTATGATATTGAATGGAGGGAATATTATAAACTATCTAAACTAATTATTAGATTTATTCTTTCCGAAGTTCAAATGAATCATGTCAATTTTAAACTTAAAAATTTGTCAAATTGACTTTAAAAAATTAATATTGATCATATATTTCGGAAGTGAGGGAGTAGTTTTTCATGTGTTGTGTGTATATTCTTCTAATTTTAAAGTTTCTGACATAGGCTACCAATGGACCGGTCCTTTATGTTAGATAGTTGCCATTGTATCTGATGGATATTACGGTTAGCTATATGATACCAGAAACTTTTGGTTCTCTTTTGCACCACTGCTCCAAAACCAAGGCATTCCTATATGGTCTATCCCTTCATGCTGCAGCTGTCAAGAATGGCATGGCATCTGATGTTTTTATATCCAATCATATTCTTAACATGTATGCTAAGTGTGGCAACATAAACTCTGCCCGTCAAGTGTTCAACGAGATGTCTGACAGAAATCTTGTCACCTGGTCAGCTATGATCTCGGGTTACGACCAGGCACGGATGCCTCTATTGGCTGTTGAACTTTTCTCTCAACTGCGACTCATGCCCAACGAATACATCTTCGCTAGTGCTATTAGTGCCTGTGCTAGTCTATTGGCATTGAGACAAGGGGAACAAATTCATGCTCAGTCGGTAAAATTTGGCTCATCATCTATTTCATTCGTGTCCAACTCGCTTGTCTCAATGTACATGAAATGCGGTCAACCAAGTGATGCCTTTTCAATTTTCACCACTGCATCTGAACCAAATGTTGTCTCCTATAATGCTCTAATTGCAGGGTTCGTAGAAAACCAACAACCAAATAGAGGGTTTGAAGCCTTTAGACTTATGTGCCAACAAGGTCTTATCCCAGATCGTTTTACTTTCGTGGCAGTATTGGGACTTTGTACTAAAGCAGAAGATTTGGGAAGAGGAATGGGTCTGCATTGCCAAACAATCAAGCTCAAGCTTGACTCCACTGCTTTTATTGGCAATGTGATAATGATGATGTACTCAAACTTCAATTTGATAGAAGAAGCAGAGAAAATCTTCAGGGCAATTCAAGAGAAAGATGTGATTTCTTGGAACACCTTCATCACTGCTTGTTCTCATTGTGATGATCATGGAAAGGGTTTGAGTATATTCAGAGATATGTTAAATGAAGCTAATGTAAGGCCTGACAACTTCACGTATACCAGTGCCCTTGCTGCATGTGCTGGCATTGCTTCAATTCCCCAAGGCAAGCAGATTCATACCCATCTAATTCGAACAAGGTTGGACGAGGATGTAGGGGTTGGCAATGCACTTGTAAACATGTATGCTAAATGTGGTTGTATTGGATATGCATACACTGTGTTTAAACAAAGGAGTTGCCGTAATGTTGTCTCATGGAACAGCATAATAAATGGGTTTGCAAATCATGGGCTTGGGAGAAAAGCAATAGAACTGTTTGAGCAGATGAAGGATAGAGGAGTGAAACCAGATAGTGTCACATTTGTTGGACTTTTAGCAGCTTGTAATCATTCAGGGCTTGTGGATGAGGGTCAAGCCTATTTTAACTCTATGCATGAAATATATGGGATTGCCCCTGATACTGAGCATTTTTCATGTCTCATTGATCTACTAGGACGAGCTGGAAGGCTAAAAGAGGCTGAAGAGTACATTGAGAAGTTTTCTTTTGGGCATGATGCAGTTGTTTTAGGGTGCTTGCTTTCAGCGTGTAGACTGCATGGAGATGTCGAAATTGGGGAACGTTTGGCAAGACGACTGCTAAAAGTTCAGCCTGTTACTACTTCCCCGTACATTTTATTGTCTAACCTATATGCGTCAGATGAAATGTGGGGTGGTGTCGCAGAGGCCAGGAAGATGTTGAAGGGTAGTGGACTGAAAAAGGAGCCTGGCTATAGCTTGATTGAAGTGAAGGGAATTGTTGAGAAGTTCACAGTTGGCAATTTTTCTAATTCGAGGATTGAAGAGATGGTGGATGTACTCAAAACACTGAGTCCAGCTGTGGATGAAATGATCTTTGTCTGACTGGATCAGGCATTCGGGGAACCTTGTGATACTTTTTATATGCATTTATTTTTGTTCGCTGCTAGTTGAGGTAACATGACTGATTAGGGCTTTAATGTACGAGTTAATTTAATTTATTGTACATGACGATCTTTCATGTGTTGATGTCCTGGATTTTTGAGTAACCATGATTAACATTTGTTTTTGCTGTCTAACTTGTTTCACAATATGGGGGATACTAGAAGAGGACACGGCAGGAGTAGTAAACTGATCAAACCTTTGTGCCAAGAATTGGATGCTGATCATTTCATGGAGTTTGTTAACGTGCCCACAAAAGGTCACTTCTACTTGTTCACAATTATAAATTTATAATTAATCATGTATGCAAAATCTGAGCAGCAGATGAGTTAAAATTAAGTGGTCTAGATTTGTAGTCTGATGTGCTATCCAAAGACTTTGTTAATGAGCCTATTTGGATTTGCTTTTGGGAATATGATTATTGTTTTTTTTAATTTGAAAAAAAAGAAGCAGAAAGTGAACTTCGAACTTTTTTATTCTTGCGTATTTGGTCCATATAATCAGATATTGACAAAATCGGAAAAAGCAAGGTGGTGATGCTTTTACAAATTTTTGGAACCTAGATTATTGAATTCAGCTTTTTAATATAAAGTTGACCAAGGTAAACACATCAAAACAGTGTTTCTGCATATGTGTCTCCTTATTTTTATTTCGTTTTGCAACCTTGAATAATTGGTTTTAAACAATTTTCTAGATTATTTTTATAAATGTGTAAGTAGATTATTTCAATAATCCAAATAAGCAAAAAAAAAAAAAACAGAAGTATATCCAAGCAGCAAATCAAGCACAAAAGAAGTTATGACTAATTACATTTTGTGCATAGTACTGTGCCCCAAAAGGATTCAAAATTATATATTATCATGCTTAATTTTTTTTTTTCCATTATGTATTGTGCCCTAGCTAGCCCAGAGTTGCAGATTTCTGTTCAAATTACTATAGGCCACCAATAAAAACAAATCTGATGGTTATCGGGTCAAATTTATCATTTTGATAGCATAATTATGGTCCTAATTATGGTTGTAGGACCAAATGTTTTATTTGTTAGAAGTTACTAATGAATGAGCATCTGAACCATGAAGTGTCTTCTTATGACTCATCAATCCAATAGATGAATTTTTTGGAAAGAACTGTTCAAGGAAAAAGAAATCCCCTCTCTCGCCATCAGTTGATCCTCAGACCTCCCCCCCTTCTTGTTCCATCAACTAAATTTATGCTTTGATGTTGTTCATGATACTAATATATAGTGTCTTGGATGTTACTGCCTATTGACCCTTGTAAGTTTGTCAGTGCGGGTATTTTTATTTATTTTAAAATCATTATCCATTACCAAAAAAGAAAATGTATTCTCATTTGGTTTGAATGGTATTAACCCCAAATTGGAAGAAGATTTACCTTGTGCATACTTCATGTATCTGGATGTAGACAGGTTCAGTAGCTTGATTTCATGTTATGGACTGAACTGTCTACAACGATCTTGTCTTCAGATAATATTGTTATAATTTTTGTGAGACAATGTATCAGTTAATGCACTAAAGGTTGTGCAGTCAAAATGATTTATTATTGGTCTTCAAGCTTGTGTGCTTGTTTCCTTTTCTAGGTGGGGAAAATACATAACCTCGCTTGAATGGTTTAGTTTAAGGACTTAATTTGATCATCCCCTCTGAACCTTACTTGGATACTTGCAGTATGCAGAGTTGCAGGTTTGAAATCTTTGTGTTGGGACTCTCAATGTCATTGGTTGGTTCAAATGGTTCATGCCGTGGACCTAATTCTGGTAATCTGGTAGTTACCTTTGGCTTGGTTTTCATCTGACTTTATTTGTCATATTCCCCTCCCCCCCCCCCCCCCCCTCTCAAATTTCAAATCTATAATACCAAGTGGTTTGCAACTTAAGAATGGTCAATGTTTGGAATTATTCTGTTTATTCTGTTTATTCTAGTTTTTAATTTTTAATTCTCATTTGTTACGTGTATTATCGGGAACTCTAATACTGATGTGCTGTGTAAGGAACTCTGGCATGCTCTTGCCAAAATACTAGTAATGTTGCCAAGTGAAGGAGCTGTCTATTTACAACTGGTTGGAGCTTATTTGTTAATTCTAAAAAGCTTGTAGCAGGTGTGGCAGTTTTACTCCTAAGGCAAGTTACATTATGCTTAAACTAGGTAATAATTTATTTTCAATTTGGTATTCTCACAAGTAATATTTTGGAAATGTAGAAAGAGAAATATTGGAACTTATGCACTAATCTTTTTTGAAAAATGTATGTGCACAATTTAACGATGATCTGGTATATTAAATGCATAATTCAAGTCAAAGAAAAGACTAGAGCAAAAACAAAGTAGAGGAACGTTTTGCACAACTTTAACGAATGAAAAGAGCCATCTCCCAGAGACCAACCAAAAGGGGAAACAAAAGAAAAATATTAAGTGATAATATTGATCAAGTTCAAATCTGCAACTTTGCCTCTCAAAACAATCTCCTTTTCATTTCCTTCTGCATGCACAAACGTACGCGAATAATTTCCTCACCACATTTTCACATAGGAAGTAAACAAAATTACCTCCGCAATACTCCACAGACTATGACTATAATCTCCTCTTCTGCAATTCTGGAGGAGTTTTAGGAAGCAAATCCTTCATAGCCCGATGATTTCAATAATTGCCTTGCTAAAAGCTCACCCTGGTCCTATATCCATAATAGAAAGTGTACATAAGAATATTTTCGCACCAAGCCTACATACTCGCAACCACTTAAGTTAAGCTTCTCCCAATTCGAGGACTAATCACCCTTCAGCATTGACACCTCCTCTCATAAGATACTAATAAACTAGAAAACATCATGGAAGCTACAAAAGTAAGATTCATTAGTTAAGAAGATGGAGAAACCTTAAAAGAAGCAGCAAAGAAATGTAGAAGCGTTGATTTCCTAACAAAAACTTGATATTTTAAGTAAATAGCACCAACGTCTACTAAAAGCTTCCTTATAGCTGTTCTTCAATGTAACATGGTCCTACTGATGATTTGAAATCTTTAATATAATTTTGATCTATGATTGTGAATTAGACATGATTCTTATGACTTGACCAAACTAAGTGAATCACTTTTAGTAGTACATAAGTTTCAAGTTTCTTAAAATTGACTCCTTTCTACCTTTTAATTTCAAGTATATTTTTGATTTAAATAGTTCCTGAAAACCACTTGTTTATTCCAGAATTAGCAAGTCCAAGTTTATGGCAAGTGTCAACAAGTACCTTAAAGCTCAGATGTTTGTTGGAATGAGATTCAAAATCCATTTTAATGGTGATGAAGATCCAGAAAAAGAGGTAGATCCAGCTTATATATAAAATACTATTGGAATTTGTGCATCCAAAAAAAAATATAACAGTCTGTTATGAGAATTTTAAGTGACCAGTATTTTTTTTTTATCAGGTATCGTTATAATTTTGCAGGAATACACAAAATAATTTTAATTGGTGCTGCTGAACATTTAGATGGACAGATTCTGATTGCAGAACCTTGAAGGTATTTACAGCTTACATTGACAATTTTGGTTAATGATACAAGGTGAATTGTGGTTGTGGTTATGGTGGCATTTTGAACTCGGTGTCGACAACGGAAAATCCGAATTAGGATTCCAGATATATTATACTTTATTGCTGCATCCCCTAGTCTGATTTTTATTATTATTATTTTTTTTTTGTGTGTGTGTGTGGATATTTGTCTCTATTTAGAAAAAAAATACTGAAGGGGAAACAGGGGTTTTGGTGAGCTAGAGACCCCTTTTTGGGGTGCATTTGTGCTGGAATTTTGCCAACAATCATTTTTCTTCTTTGTATGTATATCATTGCCTTTGTATTATAAAGTATTTTCTCTTTTATTAGACCTTAGATTGGTTCCGTATTTATTGTTTATCTTCACGTGCCTCAACATAGGGAGATCAAGTTTCTTATAAAACCTTGTACTTGATAACTCACTTGTATGTTAATTCAAGCTGAATTGGCTCAATTTGAAACTTGATGCTTTCTTACGTCTTCCAACCAGAAAAGAACTATTTTTTTTCTGACCGGTAATCTCAGCCTTGTATAATAATAATCAGTCAGATGTACGGTGTAGCTGCATTAAGCATTAACCACGAGAACTCGATATCTCCAATGAGATTCAGAGCCCGCAAATAAGGTATGTCACTCGATCAATTTCAAACAATAAAGGTTACAGTGAAAGAAATTGCATGCACAAGAGAATTGCTTAACAGTGACAAGATAAGTAATTGAGTATTCAAAAAGATGCCTGAGAAATTATTAATATACAGGATCACCACTCTGTTCCAAGTATGCATGAATATTCCTTGATGAGTTTTGATTGTCTTTGTTTGGATAATAAATCTAGACAGCTGTTCAGTTAGTCTAAAATTGGTAAAATTTACGAAAACTATCATTAATAGCTAATAGTGCAGTAACATTTAAAGAAAAATTGTTTACTCAAATTCCACTACATTACAACTTTCCTCGAGCCTGATTTCAAGTCAAGTTGATTTAATTATTTGTAGTGGAGTATATATTTCTCACTGATAGTCTATGTTAAACGGTCTCTTCACTTTGCCCTAAAGTATCCGTGTCCGACACTCGGATAAGGGTATGGATACTAGACACTTCATTTTAGCGTAAAAAATTGACAAAATTGAGGAGCGCCCATGTCTTAAAAAAAAAAACAAAAAAAAACAAGAAAAACAAAAAAAAAAACCTTTCACTCCAACAAGATGCACATTGTGGATTTTTGTGACAGCTGGTAATATTGGTTATTAAAACTACATGTATTCCTTCCATAATTTGGGTGCATAGATTTATTTCTCTTGTTTGTTTTGCTTTTTTTATTTCATTTTATTTTCTTTTATGGTGTAGGTATGAAAATTCTTCCATGTGGCATGCTAACAATTGTGGGTTTAAATCATTTACATTTTTTCTTTTCCTGCATTGCTATATGCAATACTAAGAAGTATTGATTTTTTGTTCCCAGGCTCACATGCAAGGAAAAGCAATAGCAGGGACCCCAGATTTGACAAAATTATACAGTTACAGGAACTTCTTCAGAAACTTGAAGATTTTTTTGGGTACGAGGTGAGCACTATGGGCATATTATAAAAAAGTGGCAGGTAGCATATACTGACAATGAGTTTAGTACGATGATGGTTTGGGACGATCCCTATATGTAAGTTCAAGTCTTGTTAGTTTTTCCTCTCTTTAAGAGACATTAAACAAATTTTCATTCCAAAAAATAACTTTGTGAGTAATGATTTTGATTTGGTTTTAATTTTGATGCTAATGATTTTGATTTTGTTTTCGAGTAAGTACGGTACATTAATTCATCTACCGGTTTCAGTTGGTGGAGCTCCGACGACCTTGTTTCTCCACTTCAACCTTGTTGAATATTCTCTTATCTCGGTAAGACTCACTTGCATTGTCTAATTGGGTTATGGGTATTGTCTAATTTTATGTTAATTTGTGTGTTTTGGTGAAATTTGATTGAATTCTAGTGTTTTTAAGTTAGGGCTTCTTGTGTTTTTCAAGTTAGGGCTTTTGGTGTATTTTCTCAATTTGGGCAAATTATGTGTTATTCAGCTTCATGGTTGTGTTTTGTGTTAAATTTTGTGAGATTATCCCTTTCCCTTCTTTTAAGGATATTATTTGGAATGTGGGATACAGTCTAATGAGGGTTAAATGTTTTTTATCTTACTATACTTTAAGTCAACTTACAAACATTTAACTATATTTTTTTTTCTTACAGTCAACTAACACAACTTTTATTTTCTTACAGAGCATTACAAAATCTGTTAAATCATGTTGACTTTAAATGGTTTGACATATATGATTCCACGTAAGAGAGAGAAAGCGACATGGAACTCTCATGTATGATGTATCCACAATTAAGTAGAAATTAAAAAATTTATGAAGAAAATAAAAGAAATTCTTTTAAAATGAAATACAAATCAGAAAAGTTAGAAAAAAAATGCAGAAAAAAATGTAAAAATATATTTAATTATTTTTGTAATTAATATCAAATAAGTTTTTATGTAACTATTAACAAATATAATTAAGGAAATTATAAAACATATAAATTATAAATATGCTAAAACTAAAAAAGTTTCCAAAATTAATTCATAAAAAAATAAATATATATATATATATATATAATTATTTTTGTGATTAATATCAAATGTGTTTTTATGTAATTATTAACAAATATATTAAGAAAATTATAAAACATAAAAATAAAAAATATGCTAAAATTAAAAATCTTTCTAGAATAAATTCTTATTGATTTATATACGTATATATTTATAACTTCGTATTGACTTTTTAAGAAAATAAATGCATTTTCTTAGAGTACTTATTTAAAAAAATAAAATAAAGAAACAAAATAATAATAGCAAAAAAAATCATTCCTTCATATTAACAAATTATCAAATTGAAGTAGAGAAAAGGAACCAACCTGCAAAAGTTTCTCTATTCCCCAGAAATAATCCCAATGTTTGCAATTAGAGAAAATGTTATCCTAATAGGAAATCTTAATCCATTTCCTAACTCATCCCTTGGTTCATGCTCTGCTTCTGCGAGAAGTAGGAGGTTTCTTCTTCACCCGTTGTCGCCATGGAAGTGAAATGGGAGTGAATTGAGGAGAGAAAGTGAACAGTAGAAAGAAGCAAGTCGCACCATCGCTGCAACCTTAATGTCAAAACCCAAATCAGTTACGATCTAGGTTTGAAAACCCAAAATCAATCAGATAAGTAGACACAAATCTGGTTTTGAAAATTCAAATCTTGAACTAGATTTACTAGAACCTAGGAAAAAAGAGAAAAAAAAAAAGAGAAGAAGTTTCAATTGATTTAGATTTTGAGCTTTATAGATGTTTTTTCTAAAATACATGAACTCTTATTATAACTTATCATCTTCACAATTTTCTTTTTTCATGGCAATTGAAGACATAGATGAACAAAATTAGAGGAAGAAGATGAAGAAAAAAATTCAAAAATATGCCCCTTTTGATTTCAGATCTATTCTGTATTATGATGATAGTAGTTGGGTCGGGTCGGATATTCATGGGTTTGGGTGGGTAAGTTTGCTTTTATGGGTGAGTGCAAAAAGCTATTAAAAGAACATTCTAGTTAGGATTTTGTGCATACATGGAACTGCAATGTCAAACTTCTGTTAAAAAATTTAGCGACTAGGACGGAAATTCAAATTTTTGTAAGAAAATAAAAGTTGAGTTAGTTGACTGTAAGAAAAAAAAAAGTATAGTTAGGCGTTTGTAAGTTGACCTAAAGTATAGTATGGTAAAAAAACATTTGGTTATTTCATATTCTACTTATCTATGGAAAATAGAAAGAAAGTTAAATCATAATACAATTATTTGGTTATACATGCATGTGTGTGTGGGTGTGTATATCTGCAATGATTTACTCCTGCCATCTCTCATAAGTTTGGATGTAAATCCTTCACTTTTGTTTTAAATTCAACTTATCTTATTTAATTACTTGCAGACTTTCTAGCTTACTGCGGCTCAGTTTGTTTGCTAAGGTTGGATTTTTCCCATATTCTACTTAGATGAAAATTGCTTCTTCACAAAATCTGTGTGTCTATATCCAAAAAATTGGAGCATCTCATTGATTTGGATTAAATATTTTGCTTTATGTCGTTTATGCATTCATTATGGTGTGCAAGAGAAAATTTTGGATTTCATAGAAGGTAATGACATTTATTTTGTTTTCGCAACAGGACAATATTAACTTACAGATGTAACATATTGTGAAGTTAGAAAGTGGAAAAAGAAGATGGCCTTTTATGGTGCTTATTTTCTGTTTTTGTTCTCTCTGTACTATTTGCATATCAACCAGAATACTGTTGCTGCTGTTTAGAGTTTTATGAAACTAGATGGAAAGAAGATATTTTTTGTTTTTCGTTCTTTTTCTTTTCTTTCTTATTTTTGTGTGGTGAAAGTGTAATGAAATAAATTACTGGCTGTAACGAATATGTTTTAATGCCTACCTTGGATCATTAGATGATCATGTTTTAGGCAAGGTGACATTGAAATGGTTAAGTTCTTCAATTTTTGTTTCTTTTTGGTCTTTAATTTTTGCAAATTGAATTTGTTAAAATGTGTTCTTTGTGCTATATTTGAGTTTACTTGGAATAAACTAGAGATATCATCATTACTAGTATGGGGCTGCAGAATCTTAAAGATTTCTAAGAAATAGATTGTAGCATCTCATTACAGTATTTTTCCCCCCATCAAATCTGAGGTGTTTTAATCAAGCATTGCTTGTTTGTTGTTTTTACAAAAAGTAATAGTAATAATCATTTATTTGTTTTTCGTTGTGGGTGTTGGAGTTCCTAATTTTTTCAATTTTTAGGAATTATGTCTATGGATCGAAGTTCGATGGATAGGCGGATTGATGATAACAAGCGGACAGTTAGTGACGAATTTAGGGAGGGAATGAAAAAATTTCTCGAGTTTGCTTATTCCATCCCTGAGAATGTGAGTGAACAAAAGATCAAATGTCCTTGCTCAAAATGTAAAACGAAATACTTCCAACTTCGACATGATGTTGAAGTACACCTTTATATGAAGGGATTTAAGAGCAACTATAAAAGGTGGTCTGTACATGGAGAATGTTTAACGGGAGAAAGTTTTTTAAGGGGTGAAAGTCGTGTTGATGTTCCCTTTGAGATAACAAATCCTTATCTGGACTTGGTGCGTGATATTGTTGGGGCAAGACTTTGATTGGAGTCGTGAGGCATTTTATTTAGAAGAGCCTAATTCGGATGCGTCTAAGTTTTTCCAAATTTTGAAAGATGTCGATGAACCTCTATGGCCAAGGTGTGAGAAGTCCACAAAACTATCTGTTGTAGCACAATTGTTGAATCTCAAAGATGAGTCAAACATGAGTCAAGCTCACTTTGACCGCATGATCTCAATAATAAAGAATATGCTATCTAAAGATGAGAAGATGTTGGAGAACTATTACAGCTTAAAGCAAATGGTAAAGATGTTGGGACTTGGCTACCAAAAGATACATTTCATGTATAAATGATTGCATGTTGTTTTACAAGGAAAATGAACATAAGACACATTGCTCAACATGTGGGAGTCCTCGGTTTAAGCCTAAGCCACCAGGTAATCAAAAGCATAATGATATACCGTATAAGGTTTTGTGATATTTTCCAATTGCACCAAGGATTCAAAGATTGTATATGTCTATTGTGCCCTCTCAACACATGACTTGGCATATAAAGAATCCAAGTCATGATGGTGTGGCAGTCCACCCAGCTGACAGTGAAGCTTGAAAACACTTTGATCGCACTTATCCATCCTTTGCCAAAGAAGCTCACAATGTTAAGACTTGGGCTCTCAACTGATGGGTTCAATCCTTCAGGCACTTTGCTAATCTATACTCTTGTTGATCGGTTATAGTTACTTCATATAATTTGCCACCTCGGATGTGTATGAAGCAATCCTACATGTTTTTAACATTGGTCATCCCCAGTCCAAAGAGCCCCGGTATGGATTTAGATGTATACTTGATGCCGTTGATTGACAAGTTAAAAGTGTTGACGGTGTTATCACCTGTAATTCGTTTCATAAACAAAATTTTCAGATGAAGGCCATATTATTGTGGACTATTAGTGATTCAAATATCCTCCACAAATCTCACTTTCACACTTACGTCTAACCCACCTTTCATACTCAGAGTTAAAGACAACAAATACTCGAGATACATATCCTTATTCTCCGCTTCTATTTTGAAATACTTGTGTTTGTTTAACTTTAATTTTGTTTTGTCAATGGATGGAGAACCAATTTAGTATGTGTATTCTCTTGTTCTGTTTATAGCCTTGCTGATATTTTGACACCCTTGCATGGCTTCCATATTTTCTTTGTTTGAATTTGCATTTGTGGGGTTGGAGGGTTGGTTAGTGATATTTAATACTTCAGATTTAATCCCTCCTGAAGACTTCTTATGTGAGGTGTCCTTTTGTTATTTTCTCCTTAAATGTGTTTTAAGCCATTTCCACCATGTTGCTTTTAAGTTTAAACAGGTTCAAAATCTGAAGACCAGCCTGAGTAGACTTTTAAGTAGTGAAGTTGGCTACATTTGTGATGGCAACTTTGGTTAAAGTCACCTTACTTTCAAATATGAAATGAACACTCTACCATGCAAAAACTCTCTTGACAATGTTTATTGCTTACATGTCTAATAGCTAATTCATTTACATTCAAAAGTTATGAGCTGGCGTTCCATGTTTCAAATTATTGTTTTGTTAAAACTGCAATCAGGAAATTTTATCAGGTAGCCTATCTTGATGTCTGTAGTTTTAGGTGCATTTCCTTCAGACCTCCTTAGTTAAACTTTTAAGTTGTACTGATGGAAGAATCAATAACTGCCAATGGTTGATTGTTGATTTTTAATGACCAACTTGAACTTTCTTTAACTGATATATGAATTTAGTGGACATAAAATTTTTTGCCACAGGTTAAAATATGCTTTCTTAATTATGCCAATCCAACAAGCTTCTCACTAATCTCCCATAACTTGCGTGCCTTCTCGGCATCACTGGCTTCTTGAGAAAGCTGGTTCTCGAATGAGGCAGAGTTGGAGTTCCAGCTCTAGTATACTCTGAACTGTGGAATTGGGGCTTGTTGTCTTATGGTGAGCTAGCGAATGTTATATGATAGTGGTTTTTGATTGGGAATATAGTGATTTACTATCTACAGTATATCCAAATTCTGAAATAGAGATGTGCTACCATTTCAGGTATCAAATCATCAGGTTAGGCTTGTTTTGTTGAAGAGGATGTTAATTTCATATTCATGCTTCTGCTGCTTTCAATATCAGTTTTTTTCGTATTATATTTTACAAGTTTTAGTTCCTTCTCTTGTCTGGAAAAATTTTCAACTCTTTTCTTAAACAGTACTCTGATACCAGTCCAATTATGCATATTTTAAGTCATTCCCAATTCACTAATTGCAGATCTGATATGTTTTATGTTGCAGGAAAAATATAAGAATGCAGCAACTGAGAAATATGGCAATGATGAGACTTCTTAATGTATTTTTGATGTCGATATGTGGACGGGGGGCTGTTGGTGTCATCAAAAAGGAGCAATTGTTTGGGACTTGGCTCAAACGAGGATATAAAGACTCTTTTAGGCGACTCAAGTACTTCATCAGTTGCTTCTCGCTCGGTTCACTCACTCCCTCCACCTAACTCATCTGAGAAACAATCTCTCATCCTTGCTGCGATGGAGACTCCTGACTTTAAGGCTTTGTTGGACGAGAGGCAAAAGCAGATGGAGGAGCATATGCAACAGGAGTTATGACAAGAGATGAAGGCTTTTCGGAAAATGATGGTCGCATCATCCAAACCTTCGAATACCAACATAAGTGTTTATTTGTGTTAATGATGCATATAATGAGTAAACTTTTGTAGAATGTAATATATATTTGGGCTAGTAATCTTGTTCTATTGGCCATTGCTGAGTCCTCTACCTAATTAAAAACTGCAACATATATTCCTCTGTTCTTGTTTCAGTGGATTAAACTAAAATATTAGGGCAGTAATGTTTCATAATATATATTTGGTGACTTGAAAGAAGTGGCATATTTCATCCTGCAAAAGAGGAAATAAAATTGTTGGGTTGTTGATCTTTTTGTAGAATCCTTTTGCTAGATATTATATGTTGAATGCATTTTAGTTATATTCAATCTGACTGGAGACTGGAGTGTTGTGCAGCTTGATATTGAAAGAGTTTATTTACTTTATTAGAAAAAGTATGAAATTTGTTTGTTCTGGACTTGAGTATTTCTGCATACTATTGGAACTACAATTGCAGACAGAAAGGTTTATTTGTTTAGTCAATCTTTTTGTTGATGTGAATAGGGTATAATCAATAAACTCTAGGATGTATTGGCTATGACTGAGTTCTTATGAATTCGAATACATTATTTTTTACCTGCTTAGCTATCATAATGTGTCTATATATATCTAATAGTTTTATTGTGTTTTGTAATTTTTAATTAGGATGTTGATGGAGAAAATGGAGATAGAGATGAATAGCTCGATGGAGATGGAGATGGAGATGGTGATGGTGAATTTGATGACGAGAGTTAATTTTGATTGCCAATGTGAAGAAGGATTTATGATGCTTATGTTTAGTTTTGAACACTTTGACAAGTTATTTTGAACAAATAGACAATTATTTCGTTATATACTGTGGACTTCTAGTACGGTAAAAAATCTATTGTTTAATATTAAGGATGATATTATTGCGTTTTGAGATAGATTTTGAGTTTATTGTAGTTGATAATGAATCTAAATGTGAAATTATATTGGGTATGAAATTAGAAAAGCAATTTGTAACCGAATTAAATTAAAATTATACCTTGTTAAAACAAATTAGAAACTTTTTTTTTAGTCTCAAAAAGAGTTGCCAACGAATAATTCATGATATTGTAAGATAATGTTGAGATGGAAAGATCCATCTCAAAACTAGGCACCAAATATTTGCCGCCAAAATTTGAGATGGAAATGTGGTCTCAAATTGGGAGTATTTTAAAGCAATTAGGTACAGATCTGAGATAGAAAAGATTCTGCTCAAATCATTCCCCGCCATATTTTGAGACGAAAATATTGGTCTCAGATTAATATCTTTAGAAGTTCTGTTGAGACTGTTTAGAGACGAAAAAAACGATTTCAAAGGCTAATTTGAGACGGAATATTTAGTCATCTCTAATTAACGACACAGTTTTTAGAGACGGATTTTGAGACGACCGCTTTTCGTCTTAGAAGATCTTTTGAGACGGAATCATTAAAATTTGAGACAGATTTTGTCATCTCAAATGAGTACGATTTTGGCACTATGTAGATAATTGTTCTCACGTCATTCGAGATGATAACGAGTCTGGGTTGATTGTAATTTTTTTTCCCTTATACAGATGGATTCAACAAGAAAAGAAAATCAGTCATAATTGAAGACTATAAGGTCTATTTAGGAGAGAACAATTATGATATTGGTTGCGTGTTAACTCTCATAATTTATTCAAATATAGTTTCTAGTACTCATTGAGATTTGTGATAATACGCAATAAGAGATAAGGTTCAATTAATGAGAAATATAAGTGATTGAAAACTTATTTAGATACTTAAGATTTACAGTAATTCTACTCCGACCGTGATTTTGGGACCGGTTTTGTGATCGAGTGATGTGGCGATGCCAAATCAGCACCAAGAAACATTTAATCACTTAAGTGCTTTGACCTTGAAAAGGCAGATTGGAGTCTTCAAAATCACTTTATCATATCAGATTCTCTCTCTTCCTTTACCAACAAAGACTTGCAAGCCAATTTCTCTCTCTACCCTTTATCTTCTGCTGAGACAAAATCAATTCATCTCCCTACCAAACAATCAAAAGTGGCATAGATCTACGGAGGACCGGGACTGAGGAGCCGTCGCATCATCTAGTTTACACCACTGAACTTCCGATTTTCAAAAATCAAGGTATGAATTTTGAAGCCATATTTAGATGGATTTAACTCAAAAATGAAGAAAAATCACCTTAAATGCTTAAATTCTTGGTAGTATTGTGTTCATTGTATGTTATTCGCGGCTTTCCCTTTTTATTGTATGTTATTCGCCCCTTTTCCTTTTCATTGTATGTTATTTGCCCCTTTCCCTTTTCGTTCCTGTTTGGTTGTACTTCATATTTGGCTTTTATTACTACCCATTTTTGATCTGTGCATGAGATTAGTGAACTTAGTAACAAATTTATTGTTCTTGGTATTTTTTTAAATGTTTCTGTTTGATTTTGTCTCTGAATTTTTTTTTTGTCTTTATGGTTATGAGTAATGCTGTTATTTCTTTATTGTTGTTATTTAGTAAAGTTGAGCAGGGGAAGTTGGCAATGGCATCAGGAAGCATGGTGGAAAGTAACAAATTTGATTTAAGGATTCAAAGTAGCACTGTCATTGTGGATAATTTGCGATTTGTAAAATTACCCGCTCCGATAAAAATGAAAGTTGTAATGGAGGTGATGTTGTAATGGATGGAATTTATCTTGTGTAATGGAACATATCTTGTGTAATGGAACATGTCTTGTGTAATGGAACATGTCTTTTCTGTTTGTTTTTTTAATTATGCATGATTCTATGGAATTATTATTCAAATTTGTCAACAGGGGTTATCAAAACAATACTTTCAAATCTGTCAACAGGTGCTATTCAAATATGTCGCACCATAGAAACAATACATAGCTCTTAAGCCTCACAAGCAGGAATGTTTATCAAAAACAATACATTTCTCATAATCCCAATCTCATATAACAGAAGAAATAAGCAGAATCTCATAATCCCAATCTCATATAACAGAAGAAATAAGCAGAATCTCATATACAGAAGAAATAAGCACAATTTTCTTAGCAAAAATAACATGTGCGCAAAATTATCCACTCTTATTGTTCGGATCACATCCTTTACCACTCTTCCAATATGGATTATAGTAATCCTGCAACAAGAAAATGGTGGTTTTCAGCAACAAATAACACTGAAGAAGCACCTAAAAATTAAAGAGAAAGCAGTAAAATAAGACATTATACCTGAAAAGAGTTGGGGAAACCCCATCCATAATAGACATCATCATTTATGGCAAATGAAAACTCAGAAAATGGTTGTAATGATTGCAAATTTGCGTTGGTGGACAAATCTCCAACCTGAAATGTTTAAAATAATGATCATTAAAGCGTCTAAGAATGTAACTTATTCATATAAATTAGTGACAAACCTATAAATTAAGATCTATTGCACCATCTCTCATGTACTCTTCTGGACCATGTTCAACTTGAGAATTGTTATTGAGTACGCTTACAAAATAGTCACCTTGATAACTCTACACAATAGAAAAAACAGTAAATATGTAATTTTAATCTAAATAAATAATTTTTTACATTTGCAAAAATTAAAGAAAATGGTTTACCAAATTAGTAAAATCCATATTATCTTCAATTGTCTTCTCTTTCCCTTTCTCTTTCTCTGTCCCTTTCCTTTTCTCTTTCTCTTTCCCTTTGCCTTTCCCTTTCCTTGTTTTATACTTCTAACAACTTTCTCAATATTAGACTGAAGCCTTTTAAAGCGGGGCCGACCTTTATGATGAACCTACAAAGGACTACGAATATTATTGCTTTCTTTACAACTACTACCCACATGGGTGCCTTGTCCGGAAGGAGTCGACTGATTACTTCCACATGTTCCATCATCTTTTTTAGTACATTAACAAGCTTTTTAATCCAAGACATAACAACTTTTGTTTTATCTTCATTATCTGTCTCCAAGTCTGCTGCTTCATAAAAAGAGTTGCACATCCTATCAAAACATTCATTTTCTGGATTCAACGTCCAGTCGGAGTATATGATCTTAACCTTCTTATGACACCTCTTCACGTCTTTCCTCCACCTTCGAAGAATGAATTTATCCGGTAAGGTTCGAACTCGTTTTTTCAGCAACAGCGTAAGAGCATGTCTACATAATATTCCCCTAAATTCAAATAATTGACAGTTACACTTAATGGTGCATTCTTCTTCTTTAAAATAAACTCTAAAAGTGGCTTCGCGCGTCCCTCTAAACATATCTTGTGTAACATCATACACCTCAAGACCACCTTCTACTTTAACTGAATCAATGACACAATAAAGCTTCCTTTTTACCTCTTCTTGAAACTCCTTGAATTTTGTTGTGGTATAAGCATCTTGAAATTGTTTCTCAAATGGATAATCAGTAAGGCATGGAATCCAATGGTCGAAAGAATTGAAATCCGCCTCATTCTCTTTTTGCACCTTACTTCTTAATGCATTCTCATACTGCTCAACAAACTGTTTTAAGGTTGTCTTTGAATTCACATAACCATCAAAAAAAGCATTCATGTTTTCACTTGTTTGAGTTGAGGACATTTCAGCCCAAAAAATATTCTTTAAAAATGTCGGCACTCAACGACTTCTCTCATCCTATAACCCAGTCAACCAATTATTTTCTTTCAAGTTAAATTTCTCAATGAAACCAGCCCATCGCTCTTCAAATTCTGTACAAGTCAATGAATCATAAACTGCCTTTTGCATTGAATACTTGATAGATTCATATTGATTGCACCCACTTAATTTCTCGGGCAACTTCTTCATAATATGCCACAAGCACCACCTATGTCGTGGATTAGGGAACACAATTTCAATAGCCTTCTTCATTACTTTGTCTTGATCAGTTATTATTGCGATAGGAGAACGACCATTCATACACGCAAGTCAAGTTTTAAAAAGCCAACGAAATGACTCAATATCTTCATGAGATATTAATCCACAACCTAAGAGTATTGACTGACCGTGATGATTAACTCCAACAAATGGGGTAAATGACATGTCATACTTATTAGTTAAGTATGTTGTGTCAAAGGTAATGGCATCTCCAAATTCCTCATAAGTTGCCCTACTCTTTACATCTGCCCAAAAGACATTTCGTAGTCTCCCATCATCATCTAAATCCATCAAATAATAAAAATTTATATTATTAGCTTACATTTTTTGGGAGTAATTTTGAAGTGTCATAGCATCCCCATCACCAAGCCTTAACCTCCTAACTTTGTCAAGATAATTGTAACAATCTTTCTGTGAAAATGACACATTCTCATGCCCACCAGCTTCAACTAAGAAAGAACTAAAATTTTTATTTGGTTTAATACCAGCTCTATTGTTAAGTTCAAGTCTCCTTTTCACATACTTGTTCATAATCCGATTTTTCTTATAAAATCTAGATTTCTCCGGGTTCAACTGATGATTATGATCAAGTGTTAAAGTCTTTACTCGCACTTTTCCGTCTTCAACTAATGCAGCCCTAATCTTAGCATTGCAACCAATTTTGCTAATAGAGTGTAATTTGAAGGCATTCTTTGAAGTGCTTATTGAACATCCTGACCGAGCACATGCAAGAACCACAAATTTAGTCTCTCCATTTTTTTCTTTTCCCGTAGATCTTATTTTCACCGAAAATCTCTTTTGGTTACCATAATTAGTGTAATATTCCATGTACTCATCAACGGAACCAAACTCTATTCCTACTTCCGGATCTCTAATCACTTCATCAACTTCTTCACTTTCTACTAAATACTCCACCATAGCACATTCGTCTATATTATTCATTCTCATTTGTGAATCAAACTTATCACTACATGTCATTTCTGCAAAATTTTTAAAATAAATAAACTCATCAATACATGACCCACTGTTATTAATAAAAAAAATTAACATTTAGAAAATGCTGTAATTTTTTTCTGTAATGCTGTAATAAAAAAATACCAAGAACAATAAATTTGTTACTAAGTTCACTAATCTCATGCACAGATCAAAAATGGGTAGTAATAAAAGCCAAATATGAAGTACAACCAAACAGGAACGAAAAGGGAAAGGGGCAAATAACATACAATGAAAAGGAAAAGGGGCGAATAACATACATTGAAAAGGAAAAACCGCGAATAACATACAATGAACACAATACTACCAAGCATTTAAGCATTTAAGATGATTTTTCTTCATTTTTGAGTTAAATCCATCTAAATATGGCTTCAAAATTCATACCTTGATTTTTGAAAATCAGAAGTTCAGCGATATAAACTAGATGGTGTGACGGCTCCTCAATCCCGGTCCTCCGTAGATCTATGCTGCTTCTGATTATTTAGTAGGGAGATGAATTGATTTTATCTCAGCAGAAGATAAAGGGTAGAGAGAGAAATTGGCTTGTAAGTCTTTGTTGGTAAAGGAAGAGAGAGAATCTGATATGATAAAGTGATTTTGGAAGACTCCAAGCTGCCTTCTCAAGGTCAAAGCACTAAAGTGATTAAATGTTTGGTGCTGATTTGGCATCGGTCCCAAAATCATGGTCGGAGTAGAATTACTGTAAGATTTAAGTGGCAGATTGTAATCATCATGTTGTATAGACCCAAATGGGCATATATATAGTCTCAAACAAGTTTTCAAATAATGGTGTTTCAGATTTCATAATGTAGTAACTTCATTTGATTTTAAATAAAATTTGAGGATAACTTCTTCGTTACTCCCTAAATTATAGATGTTTTTCACGTTTAGTCCCCAAACTATTTTTTTCGCATATTTCGTCCTCAAACTATATGTTTCTTTCATATTAGTCCCCAAAATATAGTATTATTTTCACTTTTAGTCCCCATACTATGATTGTTGTTCACATTTAGTTCTCAATCTATAATTATTTTTCATATTTAGTACCATTCAATTGCTCTATTTTTGTAAAGTTGGACAAAAATTACATAAATAATAAAGTCTGAGAACGAAATGCATGAAGAAATAGTTTATGGACTAACAAAGAGGTTATCCCTAAAATTTAATAGATTAGTTTATATGTCACATGGTTAGTGGGAGAATATTTATTAGTCCATATGATCAGTGAAAGCAAATATTTTATTTATTTGACATAAAGAACCTTGATATATCTATCTTTTGTCTTTGACATCCATATAGATTAATTATTCATATTGTTTATTGGGTTCTTCTCAAAAGACATATTGATCATATGTTGTAAAGATTCAGTATGAGAGATTGCAAACCTAAAAATATTTTGTTTCTCAAGGTGATAACTGAATATAAAAAATTATCCTAAAACAGTGTCAAGGGGAAACCATAAGGAAAATACAATAAGCTAGTTCAGCGATAACATCTTGTATGTGTACTAGGACAAACATTATTTTTGTAGTGGGTCTTCTTGACAATTTCAATTAAACCTTAGTACCAATCAAAGGGTACTTAAGCGTGACAAGATATATTACATGCCGACATGCATGCAAGTTGAGAATTTATAGCTAGTACAATTTTTACTTTATTAGCAATACAATGAACTAAAGTCCACTTCAGGTTTTATATTTTTTTTGTTACAATTTGAGCAATTTATTTGAAAAGTCAAAAAATAAAATTCAAGGTATGCTATGAAGCAAAAACTACTCTGGTTATTTAACTTAGGAACCTCACAAAGATTTTTGTACTTAATTAGATAGTTTGTGTTTAGGTAATCTAGTTGTATTGTGATAACAATTTTTTTTGTAGGTTTTGTTAACAGTTATAAAGTATCACAACAACCAAACACATAAAGATAAATAATTTGACCATCAAGAAGGACAGTATAAGTGATTTTATAGTAAAGCATATATTTATAGATGATATGATTGTTAACTTTTAAACTAAAGTTTTTGCCTTATATCTTTAAATAGATATGTTGCTAGCTAGCATAGGCGTAAATGCATTATGGGATGTGTTTGTTCAGTGAGAGTTATATAATTTGTTCTTATAAAGTTTTTCATTTGTAATAATTATTTTCAGCAATATAAAGAATTATAATGATTGTCTTTTGTATGTGATTAAAGAGACTAAATTACACTTTTTGCTATCTGTTATATTTAACATGTGGGTATGTTGACATGTCATTATAAAATATCAAGGTAACCTTGAATAAATTTTGGGTAGTTGGTTTTGCCTATTAGGTATGTCTTGTGACACATAAGTATATTTTGTGATAATAAAGTTAAGACAAACGAGATTCGTTGAAACCATAAAGTGATGACTGACGATGAGATAACCAGTGAGGATTCAATTGATTGCTATTGGGTCACCACACTACCATATTAAATTCATATTGGTAGAGTTAAGGATCTTTGTGACCATGGTTGGTTCAGTGTCGGTTAAAAGATATGATTACATCTATGATTTAAGGATTGAGACTCTATGGGACCGGATTGACTTTCAGAGTAGTTACTAGACCAATGATTTTTTCAAAAGTGCGCATAAAGTTTTAAAGTTTCTAATTAGCCTATGCTTTGTTTTTCTATATATAATTATTTTTCTAATTAATCAATATCCCAAGTAGGAGACTGTGAGATTATTTTATGTGATAATATTAATTGTATTTATATAAACTAGACTACTCAATTGGTCTAATTAAGTGTAACATATGGATTCTAATTAAGTCTAATATGGGTTGGCTAGTATTGATAATATAAGCAGGAAACTGATATTTTCACAACAGAAAATGATATTTCCACATGAAAAGTGTCACTATAAATCCTATAGCGACGATTTTTCCCGTCGCTATACATCTATAGCAACACTTGTCATGTAGAAATATCAAAAAGTGTTGTGAAAATATCAGTTTCCTATAAGTAAATTTTTGAGCTTGAGATGAGTAAGCCCACTAAATTATTAATCAGGAATAATATAAATAACGAACTATGTCATCTCCCTTATCTTACACGTTTAAGGATTTCATAATATCAAAAAAAGGTTATTGAGGGTTTCTCATCAAGCCAATATTTAGGACATCAATAGTATCTTGTTTGTCCAAAAGAGATTAATTTCGCTGCGTTCATTATAGATTCCAAACAAGGTACACGATATTATTATTTTTTATATATTATAAATATTCTTCTCCTATTTATGTCTACAGATATAATTAATTGTTATAAATTAATTCTTACATAGTTATCACTCGACGACACCTTGACAACTCAAGTGTTTTCTCTTCAGTTGTGTAGGAATCAAGTCCTTACCCACCTTGATTCCATTTTTTGAGACAAATAAAGCGTTAACAGCAGGAAATGTTAAGAATTGGAGAATAGTTAAATATTTATAGGAGATCTACTCTCATAGCATAAAATGTTACATTTTTTTTTCTTTTTTCTTTTACCTCCTACAAAAAAAATATATATTTAGGAGGAACATAGTAGCGTTCTTAGATATTAAGTTTGTGTGAAGTTCTTTACAAGTGATCCAGACACACGTACTAATTTTATCATGTCATAGGGCATGCTAACATATACTAATACTCCCTCCGTCCCAGGATAAAAGTCCTGGTTGACTTTTTGCGCATATTAAGAAAGAGGATAAAATGACAAAATTGTACATATTTAAATTCTCATTTAATTGCATAGTTTTTTGCACATGACTAGTGATGCTCCATAAATATGCATAGAGAATATAAATATGACAATTAATACTAAGGGTATTATGGACAAATTATTGTAAAAAATAGATTATTAGGGAGTATTAATTATTATTATATTAGGAAACTTATATTATTTTTGTTTCAAATTATAAAATTATTCTTGACTATTTTTGTTACATCATCCCATCCTTAATTCTTTTTTATTTAATTTTTTTTATCACTTCTTTGTCTACTCTACTGTCATTAGTTTTAAACTTTGTCCACGCAATAAGCCTTCTCTTGAACAGACGAACAGAACGCCACTAAACTAGTTGTGCTTCCAACAGATATCATACACGCATCATGTATAAGCATCCATCTTAGTGTCATTCTTTTTAGCTATAGGAATAATATACTGATCAAGAAATCAAAATAAAAATAAAAATATTTATTTTGATTGGACGTTAAGTATGTGTTCAACTAATTACTCTATTCTGTTACCCAAAAAAAAAAAAAAAATAATTACTCTATTGAACTGATTTTGAGTTTGTAAGTTAAAAAAGTTATATATGTAAAGAAATTAAGAAAAATGATGGTTTTAAAAGTTTTCTTTTGAAATAATATATTTGTGAGATTTCTTTGAGGAGAGAAAGTCATGCAGTAAGCCAGTAACAACAATTTAACTCAAAACTTTATAGCCAAAAATAAAGATTTAGGAGAAAAGCTATCTTGATTCGTTAAACAAATTTCATCAACTCAAATATAAAAATTTTAATTTCTTACATGTCATACTTTCTCTTCTCAACTCCTCTTAGTACTGCTCCTTGTAGTACCACCTCTTAGTACTACTCCTTCGATGATTTATATTATTTAAAAATGTGTTGTTGAAACAATCTATGTTGAAGTGCGACTCTATTCAAGTCTTAATATTTAAAGAAATACTATGATAAATATAATATAGAATTAAGAAAATATGGAGAGAATCGTAATGGGAAGGATTCTACTCGAATCTTGAAAGCTTCTCTATCATCAAGATAATTTCCTTTTTCACTTTCAATTATTTTAAAAAAAAAGTGTTTTTGCACCCTCCAGCTCAACACCCAGTAGAATTACCGATACGCAAAGATCAGGTTGGACCAGTCTTTAGGCCGATATTGACTAGGCCTAATTTGATCAGACTAATACTGTATTTGGTTTCCATTCCTTGGCATGTATGGAATGGAATGACTTAAGGAATGAAATGGCTTAAGGAATGGAATGAGAATGAGAATGGAATGATCATTCTCATTTTTATGTTTGGTTTGTTCATTCATTCCGTCAGGAATAGAATCACCATTTTACTTTAGGTGTTTAGTTTACATGAATTACATTATGAATAGAATGTGAAATGATTTTTTTTCATTTTTTATATACTACTAACTTATAAAAATGAATGAAAAAAAATAAATTAAATAGAACTAAAAGAACATCTTCGCTAGAAAAATATTTTTTTTTATATTTTTATGCATTTAAAATTCAAATAAACACTTTCATGCATGAATTTTTTTTTAAAAAAAGCCTTAATGAACAATAATAAGGACTAATAATAAACAATAAGTTGTTTACCAATAAGTTATTTCAATAAGCCGTTTACCAATAATAAATAATACGTTATTTACCAATAAGCTGTTTAAATAAGCCGTTTACCAATAAGTTGTTTAAATAATAAGTTGTTTACCAATAATAAAGACTAATAAGCTATTTAAATAAGTTATTTACTAATAAGTTGTTTACCAATAATAAGCTATTTACCAATAAGTTGTTTAAATAATAAGTTATTTACTATTAATAAACTATTTATCAATAATAAGCTATTTAAATAATAAGTTGTTTACCAATAAGCTGTTTAAATAATAAGTTGGTTACGAATAAGTTGTTTGCCAACAATAAGCTATTTACCAATAATAACTTGTTTACTAATAAGCTGTTTAAATAATAAGGTGTTTACCAATAATAAGTTGTTTGCCAATAAGCTGTTTAAATAATCAGTTGTTAATTATTAATAAGTTGTTTACCAATAATCTGATTAAATACTAAGTTGTTTACCAATAATAAGTTGTTTAAATAATAAGTTGTTTACCAATAAGCTGTTTAAATAATAAGTTTTTTACCAATAAGCTGTTTAAATAAGTTATTTACCAATAATAAGCTGTTTGAATAATAAGTTGTTTACTAATAATAAACTGTTTGAATAATAAGTTGTTTATCAATAATAAGCTGTTTGAATAATAAGTTGTTTATCAATAATAAGCTGTTTAAATAATAAGTTATTTAAATAAGTTGTTTACCAATAATAAGTTGTCTACCAATAATAAGTTGTTTAAATAATAAGTTGTTTATTAATAATAAGTTGTTTACTAATAAGCTTATTATATTTCAAATAAGCTGTTTACCAATAATAAAATGAACGAAACAGAAGGGAATGAAATAAACCCACCTATTTAGAAAGGAATGAAAAATAATATTTCAGATAGGAATGGAATAACTAAAGGAATGGAATGCTCATTCCAACTGACTAACCAAACATGTTTTTAGTCATTCCAGAAGGAATGGTCATTCCATTCCCAGCTCATTCCATTCCATTCCCACCAACCAAACACAGCATAAGCAAGTTTGGTCAAATCAGGTCGAGCATTAGCCAAAGAAATAGAGGCTTAAATTGTACTTCAGTCCAGGCTTCGAGATTTTCAAGTATGATTTGTATTTATTTTTTAATTTTCTTTCATATCTTTTAATATTTTTAATAAATTTATACTCATATTTTACTTTAAAAAGTATATAAGTAACACAAAAGTGAAGTCTAAACAAGTTAACTTATTATAATTTAAAATTTTAAATACATATATTACATAGATTGATACATTTTAAAATAAATATGTATTAACAAAAAATGATTCAAATTAAAATAAATATAAAATTTTAAATACATATATTACTACGTATCGGACCCCGAAGTATAGACCATTTTGCACTTGGTACCCCCAAGTTCAAAAACTCTTATCCCACTGCTCAAAGTACTCTTAAGTAACCATAATTGACTCTTTTCTTATTTCTGACCAGAAAAGTGGTCGAAATTACCATGTGTTCCGGTAGAGAGAATATACATACGGTTTGACTGTACTTTTTTTACATTTGACTATATAAAATTATTGAAAAGAATTTGAATACTAACTTAATACAAAATCAAAACAAAATATTAAGAAAATAAAGACAAAACAACATCAAATTCATCTTTCATCTTCCTCGTCTCTATCAAACCCTTATGCTATCAAATTTCATTTTTCATTTTCCCCATCTCTATCATGAAACTTAAAAATTTATAAATCCAAAATCATCACCATCTTCATCTTCAATTCAAACTTTCACATATCAAATTAGCATCACAACGTCTGCATCAACTATGAACATTCATCCCACCCCCACCCCCACAATTCATAAAACCCATATCAAAACATTTCAAATTCAAAAACTCCAAACCATTTATCATCTTGATTTATCCTACTAACAAATACATCAAACACCAACAATAGATTCAACACATTCATCTTGAATTTTAAGATCAATATATTAGGATTTTAGAAATCAAATCCAACCACTAATTTACCCAATCAAGAATAGATATTAAGAAACCAAATTCAACAACTAATTTGTCCAGATCCAGCCATTAATTTATCCAATACATACCTAGATCCGAGACTCTTTGCTCTCTCATTCCCAATACCCATATCTGAATTACATCTTCTTCTCCGGGCGAAATCCATCTTTTGCAGGTAAGTTTTCGTCTTCTCTAGGCTTTGATCCGGTCATTAATTTCTCTGTAAATAAAAATTTAATGAGAGACATTAGTAATAGAAAGTAGAGAGATGAGGAAAAAATAAAGAGAAAATATGAGGAGAGAAATAGAAGAGAAAAACTCTTTTGTTATAATCCATGAGGACCATGAGAATTGAGATGAGATATTAACAATGTAGAACTATATGTATGATTTATGGGAAATTTATGCTCTTTCAAAGCCCTCCAATTTGGAGAGGGGTTTCAAAATTAGAACATTGAAATTTACAGGTAGTAGTAGTGGTAGAATATGATAGAGATAGAGCTGAAGAAAATCTTTTAATTAATTAAGTTAATATTTGTTTGAGTTAATTGGGGTTAATCAAGAGATACAAATAAAGTACTATTATATATTTTATTGTTTATTTTGATTTAATAAGTTTAATTAATTATTTTATCCGGATTAATTAGTAGGTTGTTATTTTATTTTGTGTTAATTAGTTGAGTTAATTAATTTATTTGGTTAGCTAGTAATTAGTTTTGTATGTATTTATACACTTTTTTTTTGAATTCATTTTGTATTAGCTTCGTATTTGTACTAATTTAAAAAGTCAACTACGATCAATGAGTATTTTTGCTCACATGTCAATATTCCGGTAGAAAAATTGGTCGGAATCGTATTTAGGGTCCATTGTATTTACATAACATTACATTGTATAGCGAGATAAGAGTTTTTATATTTCAGGCCCAAAATGTAAAAATGTGTATACTTCGGGATTAGATATGTTGTTAACCCTTTATATAACTAGTGTGGGGGTAAAATGAAATTTTTTTTTACAGAATGTCTGAAAAAGCTTGATTTTTCAGGCTTTTCGGCCTGATTCTTCAGGTTTTTTTTGGACAAGCTCCAGGCAAAAGTCTAGTTTCAGGCCTTATTTTTTCAGATTTCAGGCCGGTTTAGACCCATTTTTTGAAAATAAATAGACCTATTTACGACTCTTGGACGTATTTACGACTCCTAAGCCTGATTAGGTCGGACACAACACCAAAGCAAATCGGCCGGGTTTTCTAGCTCCCAATTTTGGTGCTCCACATCTTATTGTAAAGTTGTAATAAGGTACTTCTAGTTTTAAGAATATGAAACTTTAGTGTACTAAATAGTCCAGGTAAGTATCTATGTAGAAGGATGAATTATCTTTATAATTATGGTTTAATTGTTACATGTAATAATGGTGACATGATAGTGCTTAATGAATTAAGAAGAAAAATATTTTTTTTTCTAATCATAAATTTTATGGTACTTTAAAATCTTATATCATTTTATAAGATAAGAATAAAAATATATCTCTAATTTTAAAACACGGTGAGTAGATCAAACAGCAACCATAACTTTTCCTGATATAAATAGACTTATAATTTAGATAAAAACCAAGGTCGTTGCAGTGTTGGACACATCCAAAAAAGGAAATTTCAAAAAAAAAATTGAAGGCAAGCGCTGGACTGGCCCATTCTTCTCATTCATATATGTTGTTAATGCAAGTGTACGTTTTTTCTGTATTTCCCTGTAAATGGAAAACGAGGGCGACCTACAGTATTAGGTGGTAGAGAGAATAATAAATACAATGTACATAAAAAGTTGTGTACAAAGAATAAAACTCATGTATTACTTACTAATAAAAATATGTAAAGTATCTAATCGTATCGTACGTTCCCTTTTCTATTTTTTCTCCTTTTTTATATTATTTGTGTTCAATTTTTATGCATAATTTGTGTCTTTAGCATTACATTTTAAGAAAAGCCGCACTTTCTATTGTATAAGTTGTCCCAATATTAAGAATATGATGCTTCTATAAAATAGTGCAATTATTTATGTATAAGGATTAATCATCATTGTAATTGTAGATTATTTCTTATGTAATAATGGTGATATTATAGTACTCAATTAATTAAAAAAAAGAAATATTTTTTCTTCGAAGACGGGTTTTAAAGTATGTTAGAACCTTACGTCACTCTAAACATAATACTAATTTATTTTATTTTAATTTTTTAGAGAATTCTAACCATATATGAGTTAGTGTTGACCTATTTAATATAATACTTATAACGAGACACGACACGAATTTGCCTCACTATTGCCACCCCTATAGAAAAGCCCCACTATCTATTGTATAAGTTATCCTAATTTTAAGAATATGATACTTCATCCTATAAAATAGTGCAATTATTTATGTATAAGGATGAATTATCATTATAGTTGTAGATTATTTTTTATGTAATAATGGTGATATTAGAGTACTCAATAAACTAAAAACAAAAAATATTTCTTCTTCGAACACCGATTTCATAGTATGTTGGAACCTTACGTCACTCTAAGCATAATATAAAGTAAAAAAATATATCTTTAATTTTAAAACTATATATATATATATATATATATATATATATATATATATATATATATCATTGGAGTGTAGTTTGATGAGTCCGAAGAATTCGAGGGGACCCATGCCACGTGGCTGGATGGTTACATTGACAGTAAAGAGTTTGATCTTCCAGAAAGGTCACAGTCCAAGTTAACTAATGATTCTCTTGTTCGATTTGACTTCTTATTTATAAGAAAGTCAAATCCTATTCAGTTATGGGACTTACATTTATAAGGAACCTCTACATAGGACTCCTATTCCATTTGGGGGACGGACGTAGTAAATTGAGGCGAAGTGATCAAGCTATAAATACAACCATAATTCATATTCAAGACACACACACACACACACACACACTTTATTACTCCTATTCACTAGAGCAATTATATACCTCTATTATTGACATTTCTGGCATTTACTTATTCTTACACGGAGCTATATCCCAGCAGCCCCGACCGTCAAGCTTTGTGGTGTGTTTGTTTGTTCATTGTGCAAGTTTAAAGTTCGATGTTTGGTGATTTGGCAAGTAGACAGGTTTCAGCGTTAACATTGGCGCTAGAAGGAGCGTCTTATTTTAGTGTTACTTTTTAATCACCAATCTACTTTAAAATTAAACGGATGACAGGTAAGGGAAAACTAGTTCTCGACTAGGAGAGGTCCTTGGTCAACCCGACAACTTATCAGGTGTAATGATCTGAAATTTTCAAGGTTCATTATTAATTAAATAATGAATTTAATTTCTAATGACTTATTATTATTTTTTTTTGCATCTAAATTTTTTTTTTTTTTGGAAACCAACATGAGCTTGGTAGTATTATCGATAAATGTTGATATCAATAAATAGTTGAGATGACGAGTTTAATTAAATATTCAATTTATTTGAATATAACACGTTTAAGTGGAATAGATAATTTCATGAAAGAAGTATTTTTGAGTAAACGGATTTATTTCCATAATTGATGATAAACGAGTTATTTAATTTAAATGGTTAGATAATTAAACTAATTATTTTATTATAATACAAAAATTATAACTTTATTATTAAACCCAAGTTAGTAATCTATCAAGGGTGATTAATTGTGAAGGGAAGATTTATAAAAAATTACTTATGTCAACTTAGTTTTTTTAAAATTAAGGGGTAATTAATGGAATTTCTTTCAACTAGACCAACATTATTATTTGGACCCATTCTCCTTTTTATTTTCGGATGAACCAGCAGAAGGTCTTTGAAACCCTTTTCTATTTCTCCGGATGGGCCAAGCAAATGGACTGGGGGATTTATTCTTTAGTCTGCCAAGGAGGAGTTCGGGTATGTTGCCAGCTCAATTGGGTGATTAAAGGGGATTAGCTCAGTTCCGACGCAAACGCATGGGGGTGACCGGGTAAGGAAGAAAATCAATGGATACTCCCAAGTCCCCGAGTTCCAGCCGTGCGCCGAGCTAGTTTAGGACCTATTCCCAGGTTGCGTATCTACAGAGCTGTAATAATTACCTGTAGCCTGACTTGACCATCCAATTGGTTAACCAACGTGTATTAACCTTGTGTAATTGTTCTACGCGTGGGGCATTAACCAGCGATTTGATTATAGTTTCTTTATAAATAGAGACTTCCCATTCACGTACCAAGCTGCTGAACTTATTTTCTTCCAGAATAGAGAGAAAGTTCTAGAGAGAGAGTTCTAGAGAGAGAGGGAGCATACCGAAGGAGAAGAAGGAAGAAGGAGACCCTAGCTAGCTTAGCAAAGTTTCTATATCATCTAGAGAGGATTTGCAAAGGTAAATCTTTAACTTAAATGATTTTCTTTTTGGTTTAAACTAAGTCATGTGTTCTTGTTTTTCTTTTAAGCTTCCATGCACGGTGGTTTGTATGCTATCCTTTTGGGTTGTTCTTGTTGCTTGGGGTTGGCTTATATCGTTACTAAGATGCTCTGTAAGCTATTAAAAGCATTAAAATGAAACCAATATGGAGAAGACCCGTACCCCATGCATGAAAGAGGAAGAACATGAAAATAAATGACGTTCGGACATTTTAGTGGACTGTATAGCTTTGATTTTGTGTGTGTTTATCTGTTTGTTGTTGTGTTATTGTACGTCCATGAGTTACGAAGATAACCCAGTTGGAACGACATGAAAATATTTTGAATCAAAGTTTTGGTGAAGGTTTGAATAAATCATGCTTGAAATATCAAAACAGAATTTTTCGGGTTTTGCGGCGTAAGTTTTGGACTCGTTAATGATACCGAGTAGCTCTACATTTTTAATATGTTGTAGCCCCGTATCTAAGGAGTCCATAGAGTCTGAAACGGACTGATTTGAGTGTGTATCGGCGTAGTTATGATCTTCGGACGAAGGCACGCAAGATTTACCAAAGTCGAATATGATTTTAAAACAAAAATATTTTTTTAGATATTTTGAAAAATATTTTTGTTAGTGTAATATTGTAAAGCATAAAATTATAAGAATTTAGGAAGTTGAATGGACCAAATCGAACTTGTATTGGGCAAGTTATGAATTTTAGAAGATTAGCTTTCGGATAAAGAAAAATATACTCTCCTGTATGCTAAAATAGCGATCTGAAGCTGCTGCATGGGATCTGAAGATTTACTTTCGTTCTAATTACAGTTTTGCCATCTGGTTTAGTTTTAATTAATTTAAATGTTGTAAAATTGATTATTAATTTCCATAAAAATAGTAAACATGCAAAATTAATATCTGAGCCTTTAAAATTATATTTTCTAAATATTATAATTAATAAAGTATTATTTAATTACTGTTAAATAATAATTTAGTATAAATGAGATTATTAAAGTAATTATTTATTATTTGTTTAACTAAATAATAAATGAACTTAATTAGTTATTATTTGTTATTGAATAATAACTAATGATGTGTAATAATTTTTGTTTAATTATTTATTATTGGAATAACTTTAAATAATAAATAAACTCAACTAATTATTATTTTTATAAACAACTAACTATTATTTTTATAAATAATTAATTATTATTTAATTTTAAATAATAATTAACGACAATTACGATTAAAAAAAATTGATTATTTAATGGTTTACTTATTAATTAAATAATAAGTAAACCTAATTGGTTATTTTATAGATAATAACTAAAGTTAATTGATTTTTGTTAATTAAAAAAGGAGTGAGTTATTTAATTATGATGTGTTTATTATTCCTAAATTAATCTATTATTAACCTAGTTCAATTAGGGTTAATGATAGTATGTTGTGTTATGTGCATTGTGGGATTTACATCGGTGATAAATGAGTTCCTTTGTGATCGCATAGACGTGCGTCTACAGACTGTACTAATTGATAGACAAACTGTTTTTATAATAAAGTTTATTTAGTTATTTATTATTTCAACTATTAAATGATAAATAGGGACAACAATTTATTTACTTACTTGGTTTAATATTAAGTAATATTTTTGGATAAAATAAGAATAGGAATAAAGTCTAATTAACTGTTTATTATTTAACTTTTAAATAATAAATAAGGGTATTACTTAATTATTATTTAATGGTAAATAATAATTATTTCCTAGTGTTATATAGTGAATTTAATTACTTGCTATTTAGTTGATAATTAATAAGTAACCATAACTAGTGATTATTTATAATTAAATAATAACTCAGGATAGTTACCTAAATTACTATTTAAGTAATATTAAATGGTAATTAAATGAGTTAAGCTAATTAATCATATATTGAACAAATTATAAATGGTTCACCGGTTTATTATGTGCATAACACTTAGTGTTAATAAATTATGAACTTAAGGTTCCATGGTATATTAGTAAGGGTCAGCAACAGCAACTCGTTGTGTATTATGTGGTCTACTTATGTGTTAGCTGAATTTCATTAGTACGCGCATCGTATAATTGTACTCAGTACTAATGGATAGGCCGACTCTATTAATGATAGGTCTTCCCAACTAAGTTAATTAAAGCCAGTATTATTTGTAGATGAGCAGACAGGCAAGTTCTCTATCCCGAAACTTTACTTTATTGCAAGTTTCCTGACCTTGTACTTTATTTTGTGCAAGTTTCTATCCCTACTCAATTTATATTCGAGCAGGTTGTATTGTTATTGCAAATTCACATACTTACTCAAGTTAGTTGAGCGAGGAACTTATGTTGAATTGTTTCATTGTGCTAGTTATTGAGTGCCATTTTTTTATATTGCGTAAGATGGAATAATTATTGTACATTATTCTATATCATATTAATTATTGTTATTCGCACGAGTGTGCATTTTCAAGTCATGTTCTTAATACGAACTATTTAATTGGGATAACGTCTAAGCCAATTGTTCGGCTAGACATTTAATTGAGATAACGTCTAAGCCAATTGTTCGGCTAGACATTTAATTGAGATAGCGTCTAAGCCAATTGTTCGGCTAGACATTTAATTGAGATAGTGTCTAGGCCAATTGTTCGGCTAGACATCTAATTGAGATATAGTAGTAGTCTATGCCAATTGTTCGGCTAGACAGTTACATGTTTGAAATTCTTGACATGATTATTGTTGAAGCTAGTCCAAACCATATTGTTGTGTTGCGGAAATCCAAAGTTAGCAGTAACCCTTATAGTAGGGCAATATTTATTATGGGTATGAAGTACTCGAAACGAAATACAGGGTATAATGTATACTCGGAACGACATACAGGGTATGATATATACTCGAAACGAACAACAGGTGGTTATTTTGTGCACATTATATCTGTACGAGGGGTTGATCACCTTGAGTACCCATCTATCTATGGATATCTTTGATATTCGAAACGGACAGCATGGTCTATGGCCTATGGATATCTTTGATATTCGAAACGAATACTCACGGTCTATAACGACCAACTCAACCGTAAATATTCTTCACCTTGTGTGTCTTGAATATCATTTCTTGAAGCGTTATTCTGTATAGTGTGTTCTTGAGTATTGTGACTTAGAGTTATCAGCTTTACAGTTAATCCTTCCGAATTACTGTTGGATAAGCCTTCACAAGTATTGTACATTGTGAAAATTTAAAGAATTATATTCTTTTCATTCATGATATATCTTCATTGGTTATTTTAACTTGCTGGGCAATTAGTGCTCACCCTTGCTATATCATGAACCATTTTCAGATAAGTCCGTGCTAGTACAAGATGCCAAGGATGATAAAGGAAGAAGACAAAGTCCGTGTTTGACTTATGTTTAGTTTATTTAGTTTGCTTATGTTGTAAACTCTTTTGTGTTATTATTGCAGTGTATCAAGGTTAGAAAACCTGGGATGATTGTAAGTGTTACCAATAATTATATTCCGCATTTATTTGGGTAGTTAGAATGTTGTTAAGTTGGATCGTGAGCACTGAATCTGGGGTTCAAAGAACTCGGATTTGGGGGCGTCACATCAGGTCCGCAAGTCGGTCAAAGACAAGCTCGGACCCAACAACCATAAATCGATCCCAGCAAAAGTTCAGTTGGCTTTGATTCAATGACAATTATTCTATTCAAGCCAGAAGGCCCACGATCCCTATGAACGCAGGACAGATGATCAGTCCCGAACCCACACTCACCAGGATCGGGATCGGGGGCACGAGGGCCAGGACAGGCGGAAGTTGATTCGGCTACGTAAGATCTAATAGGCAAAGGAGGCTTTGGAGACTTTGCGCCTCCATAGGAAGAATGGGATGTACAATTGGCAAAATTGGAAGGGGAAAAAGAGGTTTCCCCCAACTTGGCATGGGCGTCGGGAGTTTACACCGCAGAGTCGGTCCAGAACCCATCAGTTGGGAGGCTCGCCGAAAGGAAGGAACATACGCAGGCCACATTCTCGGGAACCGGAATAAGGTTGGGTACGGTCTGAATGTCGTTAACGGGAGGCTTCCCCGAATTACTTACGGGACCATCATGGAGAAACTCCCCCGAAGGGGATACCCGATTCCATAATGCAGAAATTCATGGAGTTAGAGCGCAGAAGATATCGGTTGCGGCTCAGACAAATCAGTTACCTGTCGACCCGAAGTCACCTTTTACACCGGAGATTGATCGGGTTCAGACCGATTTGACTAAAAATATGCCTCATTTAGAAACATATGATGACACAGGCGACCCCTATAATCATACCCACATGTATGAATGTCTTATGCATTATTAAAAGAATTCAGATGCTACTCAGTGTCAGATGTTTGTCACCAAGCTAAAGAAAGGGGCCTGGTTGTAGATGACGTCACTGCCACCCAACTCCATCGGGTCTTGGTAGCTTCATGATTAGTTCCACAATCAGTTCGGTAGCAACAAGAGAAGTGTGATGCCCCCCAAAATAGGGTCCACACAACCCAATTTAAGTCGTCAAAATATAAACAACCAACTCATAAAAAAATACAGTACCAAATACAACAACTTATTCTAAGTCTTCACTACAATTATTGTCACACTATTTTATAACATGGTGAAGACTACTATAGTAACTATCTCGGACCATCACTCTATTCTTCTACTAGTCTTAGCTACACTCTCATTTCCTGAGAAGAATAATGAAACAAAAAAGAAAAAGGGTGAGCTCAAATAGCCTGGTAAAAAATATCATGACTAAGATAATGAAGAATAAATTATCTTTAGCCTTTAACAGTGATAAATCAGAGATTTAAAGATAATATAAGTTTTCAACAATAACTGCAGCGGAACAAGCAATTTATTAGAAGAGTCAAGTAAACCATAATGTCTATTATTTTTTACAATTTAAAAGTTCACCATTAATATTTTATCCCTGTAACACCAATCAACAGTTCTTGTTCATAATTATGCAAATCAATAGTTCATCTTTGCACTACGGGCCAAAGATATTCATTTGTAACACCAATGGTCATGATTATGCCAATCAACAGTCTATCTTTGCACTACGGGCCAAAGAGAACTTTCACCACAAGCCTTTTGTCTGTAACACCAAAGGTCATGATTATACAATTCACAGTTCCTAGTCATAATCATGCAAATCAACTGTTACTCTTTGTAATCCGGCCAAAGAAAACTTTTCACCGCAATTTAAGTCTGAGGATTATGACAATGATATAAAGGATGAATAGAAATAATAAAAATAATAGATCAAGAATAAATATTAGAGATTTGTAATTTAATTTATCCAGAATGCAAGAATGTCCAAATTGTCAACATGATATCCAGAAATTCGAGTAGAGTTCAAAAATAAAATAAATAAGGTTCACAATTCAACTATAACGTGTAAAATGCAATAGGAAGATTCATGTGAAAAGATATTAGATGAAGCACGAATTATTAAGGATATTCTAATCATCACAAGAATTTTTACCATTTAACGATAAAGCAATAGAAACGAATAATAACCTCTTACCATAATATGGAGTATGAAAGAAAATAATAACCCGCTAAGGGTATGAAAGAAATGATAACTCTATACGAGTATGAAAGAATATGACATCCCTTGCGAGTATGAAATAAAATGATATCCCTTACCTTAATAAGAGACTAGATACTACAATAGTGTAGTAGCAGAATTTTGTGTTGTTGGTGTGTACTTGCTTCTCGAATATTCCTCTTTTTTCTCTCTTATTCTCACTCTTTAGCTTTCTCTTATCAGTTGTAAGTAAATATGAAGAATACTTGCTTCTATTTATAAATGAATTGAAAGTGGCCCTTGGCCTTAACGAAGGGTTAAAATGACTCTTGGTAATATTGAAGAGGCAACTACTATTGGCGAAAGTGACTCTTGGCAATGCGAAGAGGCAACTGACTATTTGCGAAGGGGTAAAGTGACTCTTGGCAATATTGAAGAGGTAACTACTATTTGCGAAAGTGACTCTTGGCAATACGAAGAGGCAACTGACTATTTGCAAAGGGGTAAAGTGATTCTTGGTAATATTGAATAGGCAACTACTATTTGCGAAAGTGACTCTTGGCAATGCGAAGAGGCAAGTGGCTCTTGGATGACCTGTGGGTCCCACGGAAGGGTCCTATAAAAGAAATTAAATAAAGTTGTGGGTCTCACTGAATAAATAAATTATGGGTCCCACAGAAGAAATAAAATCCACGGAAGACATAAAATTATGGGTCCCACGAAAGAAAGTTGTGGGTCCCACGGACAAGCCAAACTTACAAAACGCCACATATCACCCTTATTTCCTTCGAGTGTCGGCAACTTCTTACTAATGGTTATGCTATGCATCACATAATTAATCAACACTTTTTTAATCCTTCAATAATTATTCACTGCTGATATTATAGACTCACAATACTGATAACCAAATCGTTCCTAAGAAACAGGGGGCATTCCGTATATACGGTGCACAATTAAATAACACATTTTCTTGACAGAACTTCTAGACATTGTCAATAATGCTAACTGTCTAATAATATCATATCAAATAATACATGTTACTGTGCCATGTCAATTATTGAATTAATAATATGAAATACTGTGCAGATGTTACAGTAACAATTATTGAATTAATAATATGAAATACAGTACAGATGTTACTGTAATAATTATTGAATCAATAATATAAAATACTATGCAATACCGTGTGCTAATGTGGAATACTGCGTGCTACTGTATTTTCATCACCTGACATTTTAACAGTTAAAGGTGATAGTACCGTTGACAATTTTTATTAAAAAAATATTTCTGTTATTTTCGGTATTCGACAATAGTCGTTGTGGGGCCCACCAATAATTGGTTATTCCGGCGCCGTCGTACTTTCTGACAGAACAAATATTAATATTTCCCGACAGAACGAATATTCGCCGACATATTGTTTATTATAAATATTACCCATAACTTTAACCTGTGATCAAATTAACACCTTACTATTTAGAAAAAATTAAGCTTTTATTCATTAAAAGTTGAGGTCTTACAACTTCCCCTCCTAATGAAATTTCGTCTTCAAAATTGACGTACCTGGCAGTTTGAAGAGGTGAGGATACCTAGCTCTCATTTTAGATTCTAACTCCCAGGTCATTTCCTCTGTATCATGATTTCTCCATAAAACTTTGACTTGAGGTATAACCTTTGAGTGTAGAATATGTTCTTTCTTATCCAAGATCTTGACAGGTACCTGCTCATACGTTAAATCCTCTGTTATTTCATCTGGATCCAATTCAATGATGTGGTTTAGATCTTTCACATATTTACGTAGCATGGATATGTGAAAAACATTATGAACATGAGACATACTTGGCGGTAAAGTTAATCTGTAGGCCACAGATCCTACTCTGTCAAGAATTTCAAATGGACCAATAAATCGAAGGTTGAGCTTTTCTCTCTTTTTAAATCTCGTAACCCCTTTCCATGGAGCAACACGTAAAAATACATGGTCTTCGATATTAAATTCTTTGTCCCTTCGATGAAGATCAACATAACTCTTTTGTCGATCTTGTACTGCTTGTATACATTGCTGGATCATTTGAATCTTTTCTGTAGTCATGCGTACCAACTCTGGTCCCAATAATTTTGCTTCGCCTACCTCGTCCTGGCATACTGGAGAACGACACTTTCGTCCATACAATGCCTCGAATGGAGCTATGCCTATGCTTGATTGATAGCTGTTGTTGTAAGAGAATTCAACTAGTGGTAAGTACTTGTCCCAACTTCCCTTGAAGTCTAGTACGCAAAGTCTTAATAGATCTATGAGAATTTGGATTGTTCTTTCTGACTGTCCGTCCGTCTGGGGATGGTATGCAAAACTGAATCGTAACTCAGTGCCCATAGCTTTTTGCAAGCTGACCCAAAATCGTGAAGTGAATCTAGGATCTCGATCAGAAACTATGGATACTAGCATGCCATGCAATCTCATAATCTCACTTATATACATGCTAGCAAGACATTTGAGTGAATAGTTTTCTCGTATAGGCAAGAAATGAGTAGACTTGGTCAATCTATCTACAATGACCTAAATTGCGTCTAAACCTTGAGAAACCTTAGGAAGACCCGTCATGAAATCCATATTGATGTATTCCCACTTCCATTTTGGAATCTCAAGTGGTTGCAATGAACCATTTGGTACTTGATGCTATGCCTTAACACATTGACAAGTTAAACACCTTGAGATAAACTCTACGATCTCTCTCTTCATATTGCTCCACCAAAATGTATGTCAAAGATCACGATACATTTTGGTACTTCCAGGGTGGATTGCAAACGGTGTGTTGTGTGCCTCCATCATGATTTTATATTTCAAATCAGGGTCGTTAGGAATACAAAGTCTAGAGTTGACTCGAAGTATCCCTTCTTCGTCGATTCTTGCTTCTGAAATAGCACCTTCTTGTATTTTCTTCTTCATATTCACCAGCTCTGGGTCTGTAGCTTGAGCAACTTTAACTTTGTCGATTAAAGTAGGTTCTACTCGTACACGTGCAATTTTTATGTGAGTCCTTGAAGTCTTTAACTCTATCTCCATCCTTTGTAAGTTATACAAAATGGGCTCTTGCATTGTCAGTATCGCACTCGTACTTGCATATGATCTTTTACTCAATACGTCAGCTACCACGTTCGCCTTTTCAAGATGGTATTGAATGATATGGTCGTAATCCTTCAACAGCTCGAGCCAACGTCGTTGTCGCGTGTTGAGTTCCTTTTGGGTGAAGAAATATTTGAGGCTTTTATGGTCTGTATAGATCTCCACTTTCTTCCCATACAAGCAGTGTTTCTAGATCTTCAATGCGAAAATGACCGCTGCCAACTCTAGATCATGAGTAGGATAATTCCTTTCATATTCCTTGAGTTGTCGAGAGGCATAAGCTATAACTTTTTCATGTTGCATGAGCACGCAACCTAGACCTCTGCTTGAAGCATCGTTATAGATGACAAATCCTCCCGATCCTGATTGTATTGACAAAACAGGTGCTGAAATGAGTCTTCTCTTGAGTTCTTGAAAACTCTTCTCGCATTCTTTGCTCCATTCGAATTTTATGCTTTTCCGAGTTAGTTGAGTTAATGGAATGGTAATTTGAGTGAATCTTTCTATGAACCTCCGATAATAATCAGCTAGGCCTAGAAAGCTTCGTACTTTGGTTACTGACTTAGGTTGTTCTCAATTTAATACTGCTTCAATCTTCGTCGGGTCAACTAATATACCATATTTAGAGATCACATGTCCAAGGAATGTTACTTCCTCAAACCAGAACTCACATTTCTTCAACTTGGTATATAACTTGTTTTCATGAAGCTTTTGGAGTGTCAACCTCAAGTGTCACTCATGATCTTCATGACTTTTGGAGTATATGAGGATGTCATCAATAAAAACAACCACAAAATGATCTAAATATTCCTTGAATATTCGGTTCATCATGTCCATGAAGGCAGCAGGAGCATTGTTAATTCGAAAGGCATGATTAGGAACTTGTAATGCCCGTATCAAGTTCTGAAGGCAGTCTTTGGAACGTCATCAGTTTTAATCTTTAATTGATGATATACAGAACGGAGGTCGATCTTTGAAAAGAATTGAGCACCTTACAACTGGTCAAACATGTTATCAATGCGAGGTAACGGGTACCTATTTTTGATGGTGACATGATTTAACTCCCGATAGTCAATGTAGAGTCTCATACTCCCGTCTTTCTTCTTTACGAATAAAACAGGAGCACCCCAAGGCGATGTACTCGGGCATATGAAACCAGTGTCTAACAACCCCTGTAGTTGAACTTTTAACTCTTGAAGTTCAATAGGAACCATTCGATATGGGGTCTTGAAAATGGATTTTGTACCGGGTTCAAGGTCAATATTAAATTCGGTTTTACGGTCTGGGGGTAGGCTAGGAAGTTCTTTGGGAAATACGTCAGGGAACTTCTTAACAATAGAAATATCATTCAAATCTGACGTATTTGTATTTAAAACAGTGACATAGGCTAAGAAAGCTTGACATCCATTTTTCAATAAACGAATGGCTTTATGGCTAGAAATGACAGTTATTGATTTCAATGGTTTGATTGCTTGAATTTGTATAACAGGTTGCTTAGAAATATGAAAACTAACGAGCTTACGAAAGTAATCAATTTTAGCATGATCTGGTAAAAATAGTTAGATCGGATTAAGACTGGGTGAGCCTCTTTGGACGGGCTTGGTTGACCTCCTTCGGGTATATGCGGATATCTTTGTTTGGGTTCCTAGTGATATGTTAGACATTCCCGAGTCGGTGGTTGTACATCATCTCAGTGTGGATCCTGCCCGAAAACCAGTTCGGTAGAAGAGAAAAAATCTTTGCTCCAGAACGATAAAAGATTATTGATGACGAGATAACGAAACTCTTGGCGACGGATATCATCTTCGACATTGACTAACCGGAGTGGTTGACTAATGTGGTGTTGGATCATAAGCAAAACGAGAAGTGGGTGTGTATTGATTACACCGATATAAGTAAGGCATGCCCGAATGATTTTTACCCATTGCCACGCATTGATTAGCTTATCGATGCTACTTTTGGACACACTCTTTTGAGCTTTTTGGATACCTTTTCGAGATATAATCAGATCTCAATGTATAAGGGGGATATCCCGAAGACGACATTTATCACGCATCGTGCAATATATGACTATAAGAAGATGCCATTCAGATTGATTAACGCTGAAGCGACATAACAGCGTATGATGATTAAGGTGTTATTGTCCAAAATTGGTATTGATAATTTACAAGCAAGTATATGTGGTTAACAAGTAATAAAGTGTAAGTAGAGTGTCGAACCCACGAGGAATATGCTAATAAAATTATCCAAGTACTAACTTTATATTAATTCAACCTTATTTAAACAAATGAGATTAAGAATATAGAATTAAATTGATTAAACTAGTAATTTAACTACTCTATTAACAAGAATTAAATTCAAATTTTAAGACTTAAGATTACAATTTCTCCAAATGTTTCATATAAATTTCCTATCTCCCTATTTAATTGTACGGTCACAATGAATTGTTAACCGAGAAGTCGTTAGTATTTATACGCCTCTTCCGATGGTCATATAAACATATTCTTTTTAAATCTACCACATTGGGAATATAATCGAAAAGGAACATCCTAGCTAAGTTAACAGGAATTTTAAGCATAGATTCTCCAATTGGTTATACATGACATATAGGTATATCCCTATCCTATACACGAATCATGAATTCATCCCATGCAGAACACAAATATATGTTATCATATTCAGATCTAAACCTATAATCCATCTCCCAATTTCATATAGATTATCTCATTAATTACTAGATAGTTAATTAATACATGAACGCATAAAATATGATAAACCAATTCATATGGTGCCAATTAAAAAGGAAGAAAATCAATTTAAACTACACATTAGGTTCAATTACAATCTTAAATAAAATTTAGCTCATAATTGAAAAAGAAATCAAATTAATAAAATAATCCATCATGTTCAAGAATACAAAAATTAAAGGAGAAAGGAAGAGATAAGAATCTGTATTTATGCGCAATATTCACTTTGGTCTTCAATCCTTGTAATCCTTCCTTTGAATTCTTCTTAAGATCTGAAAATAAATCTTCTTCTATTTCTATTTTTCTCTAATCTACTACTAATTATGTTAATTCTCTAAGTTGTTCTCTCCTTATTTTATGCCTCATATTATGTATTTATAGTTTACAGGTCCAATTTTAAAACTTAGGAGGAAAAATAATTCAATTTGGAGTCAAAAACATGTAAAAACGCGTCGAAACTAAAATCAAGTGCCTCATCCCTTCAAATGGAGCGCCGAGGTGCTACAATACAGAATCTTGACAGCCCCCAAGTGCCTAGGCGCTGGAAATGAACTAGAAATGGGCACCTAGGAACTTGCCCCTTTTTCTGGAATTTTTTGTTTTGATGTTTGTTGGTAAAATAACCATAACTCTCTCATCTGAGCTCCGATTGGGATGATTCAAGATGTTCCAAAAAGCGAAGAAGTAGATCTAAAACTTTTATTCTTTGAGAATTGAGAGATTCTGTCTGGATCAAGGTCGAAATTGGGCTTCAAGTAGCTGCTATGTAAATGACAACTCCAAACTTTGATCTCTGTTGATATCAAGGCCATAACTTTTGATCCGTGAGGAGTTACGGGACGTGCCACCTATCAAATCGAAGCTCTCGACGAGCTCTATAATTAAATTTAAATCCAAAGCTATGAACATGCATCCAACTTTGCTTTCAAAACCCTTCAATCTTCCCTTGTTACATTTGCTTGCATATTGTACTCCAAAAGATGTTCGAAGTGTGTTTCGTTATTTCTTCCTACAAAATAACATAAAAAACACTATAAATACCTAATATTAATTTAAAATAATTTAGAACTCACAAATTATTAAGTCAAACGTACTCAATTCATAGGTATAAAATTCACTCATTAGGTGTTCCGAAAACAGATTAGATGGAATATGGAGGTGTACGTTGATGATATGATCATCAAGAGCATTGTGGTGCGGGACCATTTGGCAGATCTGGAAGAATGTTTTCAAACCATCCAAGATCATAATATATGACTGAATCCGACTTAGTGCATCTTTGGTTTCGGATCAGGAAAATTCTTCGGGTATTTGTTTAGTAGGAGGGGAATTGAAGCCAATCCAGATAAGATAAAGGCTATACTAGATATGAGGTCCCCACTAACCTTCAAGGATGTTCAACGGTTGGCAAGGAGTTTAGAAGTTCGACGTTTGCTTATATTTAGTGATTCACAATTAGTTGTTAAACAAATAATAAGGGAGTATGAGACTCGGGGGGCACGAATGACTAAATATTTGAGTGAAATTAAAAGCCAGCTCCATTATTTTAACTCTTACTCTTTCCAGGGAGTGGATCGGGCAAACAATATGGTGGTCGATGCCTTGTCAAAATTAGCCACGATGGATGCAAGGTCATTCGATGGGTTAGTGTACTTTGAGGTTCTAGATGCCCTGAGCATTTAGCAACAGGGGGTCATAGTAATTGAGAGATCAAATTATTGTCTTACCCCCTATTTAGATTACCTCAGTAAGGGAAAGTTACCTTCAGATCTAATATTGGTGAAGAAGGTGAAGCACATGAGTTCGTATTTTTGTTTGATTGATGGAGATCTTTATAGACAGGCTTATTCTTCCCCTTTGTTAAAGTGTCTAATACCTTCATAAGCATCTTATATTCTTCAAGAGGTGCATGAAGGGATATGCGGGGATTATATAGAGGCCAAGGCATTGGCGTATAAGTTGATAAGGCAAGGGTATTATTGGTCGACCATGTTTAAGGAGGCGAAAGATTACGTGAAAAAGTATGTCAAGTATCAGCTCAATATCCTTATTTCATACCAGCCTCCGGATGAATTATCATTGGTTTTGTCCCTAATCCTGTTCGTAGTATAGGGAATTGATATTTTGGGTCCCTCTCGAAGGCGAAGGGTCAAATAGCTTTTGTGATTGTCGCGGTTGACTACATGACCAAGTAGATGGAAGCCAAACCTCTTTGGACTATCACCGAGCAGGATTGTATGCAATTTTTTAAAGAGTCAGTGGTGTTTCAATTTGGCATTCCCGTGGCTATGGTATCGGACAATAGGCATCAGTTTGTGGGAGCTAAGTTTGATTAGTTCTTAAAAGATTTGGGCATCTAGCATCGTATGGTCTCGGTGGCCTGACCACCTTAATCCAACGGTCAGGTTGAGGTAAAGAATCGGACCTTATTAAATGGTATTAAAAGGAGATTAGACAAAGCTAAAAGCCGATGGCCAGAAGAATAATGCAGTATCTTGTGGTCTTACCGAACTACGCCTCAGACCACCACAGATGATTCTCCTTTTCGACTGACATACGTAATCGATGCCTTTATTCCTGTGAAAATTGGGTCTCCCTCCTTTCGGGTTAGCCAATTTAAGGAGTTATACAATGACCAAGGTCTTTAGTTAAACCTAGATTTATTGGATGAAGTTCGGGATTCAACGATGATATAGTTGACCGTCTACCAGCGGCGAACTACTCGACATTACAATAGGAAAGTTAAATAGCGAAGGTTTGAGGTTGGAGATTTGGTGCTTCGGGAGGTCTAGACTTCTACTCCTCATAATACGGGGAAACTTATGCCTAATTAGGAGAGACCGTATGAAGTTATCGGGGTGCCGAAGCCAAGAACGTATCGACTTTAGACTATGGAGGGTATATAAATAAAGAATACATGGCATACGAGGAGGCTTCGCAAGTATTATCAATAACATATGTTTTATATTCACAAGTGTAGTCTTTTTATAATTGGGAGTGAACAGTTGGTTGAATTGTAGCATTGTTACATTATTAAAAAAGAGTTAGTTTTTCTTTTAAATAATTTGTACTTACAAAAGTTGTAACTATATAAACATTTATCCTTTGTATAAACAGTATCGTGTAGAGTTCTTAAAAATTCAAATACATAAAAAATAAAGGTTAAGGATCGACAGAGGGATCCTCTTCGGCCTCAGTTCCTTCTTCTTCTTCGTCGTTAAAAAAGTCAAGGAGGAGGGGTCGAAGCTACCTTGATCTTGGCTTTGGCGAATTGGTATCCTTTGTCGAACTACTCCACAACTGCTTCAGTCAGCTCGGGACAAATTTTGTACTATTTGATGACCTTTTGTTTATTAGCTTTGGTGATTTATTGGCTTTGAGCACGAAAGTCATTTAGTTCTTTTTCTAGTTGGGAGGCACCTTCAATCAGGCCCTTTATCCGGTTATGCATTATCCGGTTATGCATGTCCCAGAGCTAGCTTTCGTAGTCCTTTGCAGTTTTCTTCAGCTCTTCATTTTCTCCTTTGAGCTCGATCCTGTCCTCCAAGAGTTTTTTCCTTTGTTCGGCCAATTTGAAGCTTTGTCATTTCAAAGTTTTTAATTAACGCAACAACTTTTGGGATTTGAGCATGGTGTCGGCACTGTGATCTTGCTCCTTTTTGGGTTCAGATTTGAGAGTTTTGACTTCCTCTAAAAGATGTTTGACTTTGGCTTTTAGTTCTTTTTATTTAGAGGTCAATGCATCGAGCATGTGAAGTACACGTCCAAAGGTAGCTGGAGCCTGAAACACGAAGTGGAAATTTTAGGTTACCTAAATGACAAATACGAAAAGGAAGGGAAAGGTATATATATTGCACTTACTCGACTCCATGGGCTGCGCTGGTGATGATGACTTGTTGAAGGGCTCCTTCAAATTTTTCGTCATCGGCGGACAAAGGCGTCGAAGAGTTCAATGGGGTAATCATTCCGAACATCTTCACGCCAAAGGGTAATCGGTGGTGGGGTTCTTTGTTTAGGGTCAGAGGCTGATAGGGAATCGGGCATTATTGGGGGATGAGTTAGTTTTAGGGAGGAGTCGACAAGTGTCTGGGATGTTGTTTCAGTGCGCGGTTTCTTCGATGAGGGGGGTTCAGGGATTGGATCTTTAGGTTTCTTTCGTTTGTCAAGGATGATGTCATGTGGTGTAGGGCTTCAGAGGGTAAGATGTAAGGTTGGTTCGGGAATAATGTCTTGTGGAGGATCGATAGAGGGAGTTGATGGTGTGGAGAGGATTTTTGACGCAGTTTTTACCAGCTTTTTAGCTCCAAGGCACTCTTCGATAAGAGCACAAGATTGGGCATGGGGATGATGGAAAGTGGTGTTGTCGCGATTGGCTTCCCCTGTTGTTGGCTATCTTCAGGAAAAGTTTCAAAAGTTGGTTTAGGGATGCCTTCAGTTGGTATGACATTGGTGGAAGTTTTCGTTCTTATTTGGGCGGTTAGTTATGGCTTGAAGATGGTCACTGAGGACAAATAACAATTAGGAAGAGCTGAGGATAAATTGTTTTGCATATACTATATCATATAGAGTTTAGGACTTACGTTTATGGTTGAAGAGCCAAGATTGGTCGGATAATAGGTCTAGGGACTAGCTAGTCTTCGGCATCTTGGCGTAGAAGGCTTTGAATTCTTCTTCCAGGTCCTAGGGGCAGAGTCAAACCCGAATGTGTTTTTTAAAGGTTCGCCCTAGTTTAGGAGTAGGTGGGTGTCAGGGCCCTTAATGTAGACCTAGTATGAATGCCACACTTTATTGTTGGAGGGGGTTTTCATCCATACGTGTCTACCGGGTTGTTTGTTCAGTCGGTGGTACCCTAGTTCCTTAGACCGACCTAGGGAGAATATGGCGAAGAAGAAATCTAAGGAGGGTTCAACTCCACATTCTTGACAAAAGGCTATGAAACAGATTAAATGAATGTAAGAGTTTAGCACTAGCTGTGCGAACCCAATCCTAACAAAGCATATGAATGAAGAGATAAATTCATTAAGAAACAATGTTACCTCATACCTTAGGGCGTATATAGGAACGACGACTCATTCACCCTTCGAGCGCCAGTACATTCTCTCCGATAAGTTTAGAGCTTGAAGTTCGTATTAATCAGGAATCTGGTATTAGGATCAGAGGTTGGGGAGAAGACGTTCGGATACGGAAGGTCTAGTGTTGATATGGGAGTAGGCTTTTTCGGAGTGGTAACGTTCCCGAATGCCCATTTATCTGGCTTCGGCCTTGCTCATCTCAAGTGATGAGGGGTCTTCATTTATGGGTGAGATAGGGGTTTGGAAGGTGGAGTCAGCAGCGGCGGCGACGGTGGACTGTGTTGTAGGGAGGGGTTGGGTGTCGTCGATGAAGGTGATTGTTGTTTCAGTAAGATGATTATGTTATTTTTGTATATTTACGTTGGTGGTTGGTATCGTCATGGTGGATTGTGTGGTGGTTGAGGTTGTTTGAATAGTTGGGGTAGTTGCAGCAGAGGTTTGGTCGACGGGAAGAATGGTGTTGACGGGGTGTTCACCGAACATGATGAAGGAAGTATGGTCGGCGAGTGCTACAGTTTGACGAGAGAGATGGGGTGTTAGTAGGAGATGGCGCTTGAGCTCTCTGAGAAGTTTTGAATATGTGAATGAGAAGTGGCGGTTCAGATGCTTGGGTGGAAAGTTTAAAGGGATAACATACCGTACGTATGACAAGGTCACGTTTCCCCATTTACGACGTAGTGATGGAATTGGGGGTCTCTGTCATTCACGAGGCATATCGGGTTGCTATTTTAACTTTCATGGTAACATGAGTATATTATTTGCTAAATAATTTTATATACTTTCTTATTTAAAATTTCTTATAATAAGAGAGTAGGGGAAAATGTTGGACTGTGGTTTGATGGGTCCGAGGGATTCAGAGAGACCCGTGCCACGTGGCTGGATGGTTACATTGACAGTAAGGAGTTTGATATTTTAGAAGGGTCACAGTCTAAGTTGATTTATGATTCCCTTATCCGATTTGACTTTCTATTTTTGAGGAAGTCAAATTCTATTCGGTTATGGGACTTATAGTTATAAGGAATCTCTACATAGGAATCTTATTCCATTTGGGAGACGGGCGTGGTAAATTGAGGTAGTGTGATCAAGTTATAAATACAATCATAATACAAGTTCAAGGTACGCACACACACACACACACACACACTTTATTACTCCTATTCACTAGAGCAATTACATACCTCAATTGTTGACGTTTCTGACCTGTATTTATTCTCACGTCGGAGTTATCCCCCGAAGGTCCCGACCGTCAAGCTTTTTAGTGTGTTTGTTTATTCACTGTGCATGTTTAAAGTTTGCTGTTTGGTGATTTGACGAACAGACAGGTTTCGACATATATATATATATATCCATAATATCTATTTGATATGGATCAAAAATAGTCAAATAGCATCTTAATCCTTCATTACAATAATCAAAGGCCTGGATTTAATATGACAATTCGCCGTCCACTAGAATTTCTAGCGGACTGGTTTAAATTTTTTTTATACCGATTATCCCCCCCATCAGTCTAAGTCGGCGTGTAAAGGAAAAAAAATGAATGTGTTCGTTCTAGCGGACGACTTAATAACATAATTATAATTCCATACCCAAATAAGGACCTGCTGCAGTAACATCATAATTAATCCAAATCACAAAAACATTCCAAACCCAAACAAATCTAATTCCATACCCAAATAAGGTTCCATGCCCAAATAAGAACATGCTGCAGTAACATCATAATTAATCCAAATCACAAAAACATTCCAAACCCAAACAAATCCAATTCCATACCCAAATAAGAACCTTCTGCACTGACATCATAATTAATCCAAATCACAAAAACATTCCAAACCCAAATAAATCCAAATAGGAACCTGCTGCAGTAACATGAATTAGAATTTGATCACAAAACATTCCAAACCCAAACAAATCCAAATTTGAAACATTCCAAACCCAAATTTAATTTTACACCTGTTGCAGCAACATGATTTGAAATCCAAATTTGTAACATTCCAAACCCAAATTTAAACCTGTAGCAACATGAATCCAAATCCAAATTTCCAGCATGCCATCATCAACATGCCAAACATTTCAAATCCAAATTTAAACCTGCAGCAACATATCAACATCAAATCAAACATTCCAAATTTCCATATCCAAATCAAACATTCCAAATCAATCAAACATGCCAACTGGAGATCAAACACAAATACATCATGCTAGAAATTCCAAATCCTATATTCCAAGTTTCCAAATCCAAATCAAACATGCCAACTGTAGATCAAACACAGACATTCCAAATCAAATACATCCTGCACATAATTACAAATCCTATTCCGAGTAAACATTATAGCTGTGTTCAATTGACATCAAAATATTATAGTTGTGTTCAATTGACATCAAGGAAGAAAAGTACACAATTAATCAAGCAAGTTTTCGGACCTCAAAATCGCCGTGGTAAGTTTTCAATATGGCTGAAGATATGTTTAATTCTAGTTCTACAAATTCTTCTCATGATAATATTGACATGGATAATATTGGTGTTCATAACATGAACCAATCGCATATTAACGATTCAAAAACTTCATATGGGGGTCAGATTTTTTCTACTGTCCAAGAGGCAAAAGAATTTTATAGAACCTATGCACGTAGTAGTGGATTTGAAATAAAAATTGGGGCAAGTCATAAATATGCCCGCTCCAACAATTTGTCCAACAGACTTTTTACATGTAAGAAAGCTAGAAAACTAATTGAAAAAAAGAAACAAGACGTTGATGAAGTTGAGGGTAGTAAGGTCAAAAGAAAAAGGGATTCAATAAGTCACACGATGTGTAAAGCTAGAATGTTTGTTGTTCATCTAAAGAAAGAAGATATGTGGAAAGTTTTAAAAATTGAGTTGACTCACAATCATGATTTGGTGACTCCGAGCAAGAAAAATTTTATTCAAACACGGAAAAATATAACTCCTGTTGCTCGAACTTTAATCGAAACTTTAAACAGCACTGGAGTTGGGACAAGTAAAATGATGAATGTTTTTAATGAAATAGGAGGAGGGATGAAAAATGTCGATTTCAGTGATAAGGATATTCGGAATGTTGTGCGAGATATAAGACGTGACACAATAGATTCAAACGATGCCCAAGCAGCATTGCAGTATCTGAAAAAACTTTCTGCGAAAAATCCTCTATTTTTTTTCATATCAAACGAGATGAAGATAATCGTATTACATGCATTTTGTGGATAGATTACCGATCAATGATAGCTTACAAAAATTTTGGGGATGTACTAACATTTGATAAAACTTATCGGACGAACAAGTATTTCATGCCGTTTGTTTCGTTCACGGGGGTAAATCATCATTATCATTCCATCTTGTTTGGTTTTGCACTGATTAAGGATGAAACAGGTGATACTTTTGTATGGGTTTTTGAGACTTGGCTTTAAGCGATGAACAACAAGGCACCGGTTACCATTATAACTGATCAGGACAAAGCTATGAGCAATGCGATTGCTAGGGTTTTTCCTGAAACACACCATGCACTTTGCACATGGCATATTAGTAACAAATTTCTAGAGAAATTACATATATTGTATGAAGAGTACCCAATATTTAAACATGATTTTAACTGTTGTGTGTATAAATCGTTAACTGTTGTGGATTTTGAGGAGCGATGGGAAAAGCTGATGATAGATTACGAATTGTATGACCATGATTGGCTCCAATCACTTTACGAGGTTAAGCACAAATGGATCAAGGTGTACACAAAGAAATGTTTTGCAACAAGAATGACGACTACATCTACAAGTGAGGGAATAAGCAGTTTATTTGATGACTATGTGAATGCGACAACGAGTATCAAGGAATTTATCATAAACTCAGAAAAAGCCATTGAGAAGTAGGTTATGAGAGAGAGAAAAGCTGACTACGCAACTTGTCATCGGACGCGAACTATGACTCTTGAATCACCATTGGAAACGCATGCAGCGGATGTTTATACAAAGTAGATGTGCAAACGCTTTTAGATTGAGATTTTAAAATCTCATAAGTACATAATGCACAAGCTTCAATATCTAACAACATCGGAAACGAAGTCATATGCAGTGTATAAGGCAAACACCATCGAAGATTCAGATAGGTACTTTACTGTTGTCAGTAATGTTCTAAATGAAGATATAAATTGTAATTGTCAAAATTTTGAACATTCTGGTATGCTTTGTAGACACATTCTAAAACATATGATTGCCAAAAGTACTAGAAAGATACCTGATAAATACATTTTAAGTCGGTGGTGTAGAGATGGTAATAAAGTAAATGCTGAATTGCCAAAGATTTTGACTGAAATGTCCAATTACGAGGAATCTCAAACGTTGCGATACAATTATTTGGTGACGCTGCTTTTACGATTTGCTTCTACAGGATCATGCTCAATTAATGGTTTTAAGCATGTCGTACAGTTGTGCATTGACAATCAACCCATCGTTGAGAAATTTGACCCTGATCAAATTAATGTAAAATCGGTTCTAGAAATTCAAGTAGAAGATGATGAGCCCGTTGAAGATGAGCCGTTATTGGATCATATTTGTTCTCAAACAAAGGGGCGCAAAAAAGCTACAAGAATAAAGAGTGGGATCGAAGAGGCTGCGAGTCGTAAGCAACAGAGAAAGTGTGCAATATGCAATATGATGACCAATCATGATAAGCGGAACCACTACAAAGTTTTGGGCCTAGAAAAGTCGGGTGTTTGAAGTTATTTTTATATTAGTTTGTATGATTATTAAATTGCGAAACTATTTTGACCACCTGAGACTCATTTATAAAAATAAGACGAGAAGCCTTAATAAAACTATACTACAAGCAGTAGGTTATAGTTATCTCTGACTAATTGTCAGCATACTAATAAGTAATCTTGTTTTACAAATTATACATATGTACTAATTATACACATTTTATACATATGTACTAATTACAAAAATATAAGCAATTTCAACAATCACAGGACAGAGAGCACTAGCTATCATCTAATTAACACTTTTAAATGATACAATCTAGAAAGAGAAACAGAGATTTTCACTCCACATAGCCAAAGCCCAAAGACAATAAAATGTGTGAATGCATGACCAAAAAAAGTGCTTTATGAATCCTCACAACAGTACAATACTACAATATGTAGTTACATTTCAAGTCTTTACAGGATTGAGTTGAGCATGAAAAGTTATAAGAACTCACCGGCAACACTATTTAACATCTGAAGTAAACAATGTTGCTGAAATGATGAAACATCCACCTGCAAACAACAGGATAAATAATGTTGATGAAATCGCTTAATTTGTTTAACTTATAAATTGAAGAAATAATGTTGTTGCAATCGCTGAAATAATGTTGCTAAAATCGCTTAATTTCTGGTTGTGGACCACAGTTCTCTAGATGAGTTCAATAAATACGCGCAAGCACCACAAGTATAATACAGAAGCTTATGAATTTTCATATATCAAGTGAAACATAAAAATGTACATAGTAGAAACCTCCAACCAATGATAAAAATGAGTGAACACTAAATCAAGCCCAATGAAAGGTATCCAATATGGCTTGAAACTGTCCTACAACCAAAAAGTAGCAGTACTGCATCAAAGAGATAATCCATAAAAATCATAACTAACAACACTCACTCAAACTATGTTGCGTCCATGCTCATAACAAGCTCAAAAACTTCTTAACATGTAGCCTCCACAACTCCGACAGCCTTCATTGCTCTACTAAAGCTCTTCGACTGCAGTAATTCAATTGATATCATAAAATTAAAAAAATAAACACGCTATTTTTATACAACCTACTCCTGGATAAAAAATGAAATTCAGATTAAGAAAAAGTGATAAATGATTACATACAAGAAAATCAACTTCAAGAAGCTCTTCAAAAATGTGAAGTCTTGGAATAATATGTCATAATATACATCCCAATAATTTTGACAATATATACTACACCACAGATGATATAGTTCGATGTTGTATGGTATCCCAAATGCGCAACTCGCCATCAGAAGAATTGCAATATACCTTTTTCAGTACAAACACAGAATCCTTCTACTTATAAACATAAAAAAACCCCCCACTAAATCTGCTAACTACACTAGCACGAAGCAACAACGAACAGTTTATAATAAATTATTTCATTATTAATATAATTATGTTTGTGCGGAACAACTAATTTCGATAAGATTTATTAAGTGTATTAAGTATTAACCTGTCTCCTAGAAATAGAGAATGAATCATACAAGATACATAGCAAGTAACAACCAACTAAACCATAACAAGATATAAACTCAACAACTGAAACCTGCTGCAATACAAACTGCTACAACACAAATATGCAAAACAATTTGAACCAAGTATCCCTTGTAGCTGTTTCTAACAAGCCATAACAATACAAAGCTGCATGCCTTGTATAACAATACTGTAAGACCCCGATAATTTTAATAAAGAGAATTTATTTTTCTTCTTATTATTATTTTAAACAGAAAGGTGTTAAATCGATAATGATAAAGTTACTAGTGAAATGTGACAATTGAGAAGTCTAGTAATAACGCTAAATCACTATTCACGCAATCCCTATTCACGGGGGACTATTCACGCTAAAAACGCTTTTACACTTTCTTCGACCTTCGAATTACGTCATAACATTTATATGAGCTGGATACGAAATTATACGGTATAAATACGAAAGTACTATTCATACGAATATACTATTCATTTATACAAAAAGTCAAACCTGTATGTCAGGGAATATTCCTTTTATCGGATAATATTTGTTCTGTCGGAGAATATTATATTCGGTAAAGTACGACGGAGTCGTCGAAATAACTAATTTTATATTCGGTAACGTACGGCGCCAAAATAACAAAATATTAGTGGGCCCCATAATGACAATATTGTCAACAATAGTGGGCCCCATTGTCGGATACTAAAAACGACAGTATTTTATCAATAGTATTATCACCGACAACTGTTGAAATACTCGGTAATAAAAAGAACAGTAAAACGCGTTATTCCACAGTAGTACGCGGTATTTCACAGGCACACAGTGTTGCACAGCATTTTAAATTATTGATTCAATAATTGATAAAGTAGCAATTGCACAGTATTTTGATTCAATAATTACAATAGCATCTGCATCGTACTTTTTATTATTTGTCATGACACTGTAACTCATATTATTTGATATGATATTTTAGCATTATTGACGGATTAAAAGTGGAGTCTAACTTAGGGGTACCTAATTGAAATTATGAAAATTCACATGCAATAAACTATTGGTTCACATGATGGAACTATTGGTTCACATGTGGGAACTATTAGGGGATGTTATGCAAGATTGATAATACTTGAGGGATTATATTAAAAATAGAGGCAAAGATAGAGGTACTAAAGTGTAATAAGTCGAGCCATTTTTGTGCAATTAATGAAACTTGGTTTTCCTATAAATAGGAAGGATTATCTTAAGAAATCTTCACATCTTCCTTGCTTATACTTCCTCCCTCTCTCTCTAAATTTCTTAAGTTCTCTAAGTGTGCTAGGCTATTTTGAGTATTCGTGAGAATACAAGTACTGTCCAAGTTAGTAAGCTTCATAGAAAGCAATATCCAGTCACTTGTTAACTAAGGTAGGGGATATCATTTCTTTCATACTCTTATGTAATATCATTTGCTTCCATGTTCGTAAGTAATATTATACTCATAAAGGTTGTTATTCATTTTGTATTAATTTGTGGTGATAACCTGTCTGTGCGGATTGACGCATGCTTGGTGAATATCCTTTTGTATTCATTCCTTATTACTCTGTGGGAATAACCTGTATGTACGAAGTGTCGTACCTGGTAAATATCCTTTTGTATTCATTCCTTATTACTCTATAGGAATAACCTGTATGTACGGAGTGTCGTACCTAATGAATATCCCTTTGTATTTATTCCTTATTAATCTGTGGGTATAACTTGTCCGTGCGGATTGACGCATGCCTGGTGAATAATCCTTCGTATTCATTAATTATTAATCTTTTGTGGAAATAATCTGTCTACGCGGATTACCGCATGACTGGTGAAAATCCATTTGCAGTTTCATATATTCTTTTATACTCGTATAACGTATCATTTCTTTTGTACTCTTTAAGGGATATCTTTTTCTTTCACATTTCTCCATTTATGATAAGAAATCTCTATTTGTTTCTAAAACCTTATTTTAAATCGTGAAAATCCCTGAAAATTTGTAAAATATCCTTAATAGTTTGTGCTTCATCTAATATCTTTTCACCTGAATCTTTCTATTTCGTTTGATACGATATAGTTGAATCGTAAATTTTATTCTTGAATATCATTCTTGACTTTGACTCCACAATTTGGTCATCATGTTGACAATTTGGTCAGCCTTCGACACTAGATAAATTAAACATTCATTCTTATTCTTGATCTCACTGTATTCATTCTATATCATTGTCATCATCCTCATACTTAAATTGTGGTGATAGTTCTCTTTGGCCCGTAGTGCAAAGATGAACTAGCGTGACATGATTTGGATCAAACTGCGTATTGGTATAATCATGACTTTTGGTGTTACAAACAAAGGTGTATGGTAAAAGTTCTCTTTGGCCCGTAGTGCAAAGATGAACTGGCGTTTGACATGATCATGACCGGTGATGTTACAAATAAATATCTTTGTCACATAGTGCAAAGAGAGGCTGTTAAATATAAACTGTTGATTTGGATGTTCATAAACAGGAATTGTTGATTGGTGTTACAAGGATAAAATATTGGTTGTGATCCTTTAACTTATAGAAGATGGTAGATATTATAATCTACTTGACTCTTCTAATGGATTGTTCGTTCCGCTGCAGTTGTTGTTATTGAACAATTATAATATCTTTAAATCTCTGATTTATTTCGGTTGAAGGCTAAAGATAATTTTATTTTCTTCATTATCTTAGTCATGATATTTCCTATTGGGTTATTTGTGCTCACCCTTTTCCTTTTTATTCCATTGTTCTCTTCAGGAAAAGAGAGTGTAGCGGGGACTAGTCGGGAAATGGAGTGATGGTCCGAGACAATAGAAGTATCTCAATACATTATTATTAGTGTGGCAATAAGTGTATTGAGAATTTAAGATGTACTTGTATTGTGTTGTCGTATTTTGCACAACACTTATTAGTTGCAAATGGAAAAATTTGTATTTGTATTTGTATTTTGTAGAATGTTATTGGCGACTCAAAATGGGTTGTATGGACCTATTTTGGAAGCGTCACAAATACAACATAAAATGAACCAAAGCAATACAAAGCAATACAAACCACACAAACTTAAATACACAATGCTTAGAATGACATTTTTTCGGCGTAAATACAAAAATGGAATCATTTTGAAACTATTCACCCGAGTTAATAAAACAATATATTACGAAAGTTAGTCAAAAATATATTAACTAGTCTTCACTTGAATCAGAATCTAAAGTTTGGTCGCTACAAAGATATTTCTCAGGAATGTCCCTAGCTTTGCACATCCTAAGCTCATGTGCTATTCTAAATCTAAAGTTATAAGACTCGTTATGAGTCTACCTCGGTTCCTTCATGATGTTTATCTGGTGCAAAAAGAAATCTACGTACTTTGCAACATATACGCCACAATCGTCTGAATTCCATTGTCTCGGCTTAGTCACACAGATTTCAACTTTCGACTTCGATCTTGGCCACTTTGCTGTATGATTTGCCAGACGAAGCAACAAAGGAATTAATTCCACCTGTAAACCACAAAACAATCATTTAATTCCCACTATGCAATATATGCTTGTGTGATGACATGGAAAACAAGTAATATATTAACTAACTCACCACAACCGCAAAGAAATTTTGGTATAATTATGACAATGGCATTAATGGTTTGTCATCATAAAGTGGGTCAAATAGCATTACTTTCCACTTATTGACACTCCAAATAAATAAGCAGAAATGGTTGTTGCTTTCGTTGAAGACTGGAATGAGTATGTAATGACACCCATGTACTAGGGCACCAATTGAAGGATTGCTGTAACTTCTTAAAAATTTGCTTGTGGTTGCGTTGCTTACTCCGACACTCGGTAAGTTTTGGGTGCCCAACTCTGCAAAGTACGTTGGCATAAAATAAAATCGAGCCCATCGTTGGATATTTTCATTCCACATCTTAGCTTCTCTGCCTCTCAACAGCAACAAATATGCATCCAATACATGCGCCCATAACCAACCATTGGGTCTCAAACAGTTCACATCCTTAAACTCTAACTTGTATAGCCCGCCTGGATGGATATGAGGAAAGTAAGATGGGTCGTGAGTTGGACTAAACCAATAGTGATTTAACCAAGTGATTTTCTCAATCTTTAAGTACTTAACAAACTGAGTGTGCTTTGTTCCCTCTCTCCTTCTAACAGGCAATTTCCTACTATATCGAGTAGAAGGGCCAACGCTAGGTTGAGTCTCTTGAACCGTAGGTTAGGGTCCCATCATGTCAATCTCCATTTGTTCAACTTCAGGTTGCGTTGGATTTGGTTTGGTTGGAACCCCTCTGTAATCATTCATGAACGGTTGGTACAGTGTATTGAACCATGTCTCATACATGGTTCTTAACTCAGGTGGTTATTCAATTGACAAAAACTTTTCAAATATAGCTTTTGCAGTCTCAATCTACAATTAAAAAAAATTATATTAGTTAAACAAGGTCATCAATTTAAAACACAAAACTATTAATAAATATTATAAACTGAACTACTTATAGTGTTTACAGCCACATATTGGTTAATGAATGTCCGTGGCTCATAATCTTCCCTTTGACGCCTGAAGGGTCGAGGATGGTGTATCCGTCTCTGAGTAACTTCTCTGTACCATGTCATATAATCTTCGGTAGATATATGATGCAAAGCCTCCAACACTTTCCCTTCTAAACTCTCTATGTAGGCCTCCCATAATCAAATATAATTGGCCTTATAGTTTTCATAATTTATTTTCTCAAACAATTTATGTTCCTCTCTCAATTCCACCATATTTTCAGCATTAGATGGATACGACTACAAATATCCAAATTGCCTCATAAATCTGTCAGGCATTTAGAACTCAACGATGTCGTAATATATCAAAGGTACACGAGCGGCTCCACCTAACCTTGCCTTAAAAAAATCCCAAGCCAAACGTCTATCAAATAACTTATATGGACGCCACACCCCATCTGTTTCCAACATATTATCAAACTCTCTTCGGTAAAACACAAGATGGTGATGTGGATTTTTTCGGCGCTGATAATGTTTTGAATTAGGATCTAAAGAGGAGTATGCCCAGGATAATGCCCTAGGTATCAAATTCTGGGACTTAGGCCCAGGGATAGGACGACCAATGTTAAACCTTTCATGAGCCCACATCATAAGAAGGGTTGCACATCCTGCGAATTTTTTCGCTTTTTTACGAGTAGCATCATTCAAACCCTATACAAATGCGCTAAAACTGTTGCCCCTCAAGCATATGTAATTATATCTTCCAATTTTTCCAATAATCTAGGATGCACAACATTTTTATTCTTGGTTGAAAACAAAATTGCGCCACACAAGTACAACAGATATGCCTTAGTGTGTTTTATCACATCATTTGAACTAGCATCATCAGGTAATTGTTCATATCTATTTCTTAACAAAAGCAAACTTATGCCCCCCCCTTTTATAGCATTGTTCCCGGTCATCTACTGCATCTTATTGCCCCAAAACCCTTATAAAATAGCTTTTGGGATGTTCTAGTTCTCGGCAAGTCAAAGGTTTTCCTAAAATGGGCAAACTGAATAAAAATTCCACATCCTCTAAAGTAATGCTAACCTCTCCACAATTTAAGTGAAACGTATTTGTTTCACTTCTCCGACGCTCAACTAGAGCAGATACACGAGATGCATCAATCTTTGACACTACAGCTTGATGACAAAATATACCAAAACCTAATTGTTCCAGTAGATTTTCTTGTTGTTCAGTTAAGTTCCATTTAGTTAATTTTACATACATTTGACAAATTTCTAACACACCCCTATCCTACAAGTCAAACAATATAAAAACATAAATTGTCACAACATGAATGTTTATAACAAAAGTTTAAACAAAATTTGTTATACATTAATAAACTTACAATATTTTGCCATAAGTCTGAGGATACGTGATTTTCTTGGTCCCATAAGACATTAGGATTAAAAAGTTTGGGATTAATATCTATAGCTTACCTAAATATTCATCACAATGTCAAGTATTAAACAATTTATAAAAATTCCCATCAAACTTGGATATAAGCAAAATGACAAATATAATAAACACATATCTCACTCTCCAAGCACGTGTTCTTAATACTAATTATCGGTAAGAAATAAGATAAAAATTTCTTGGTTCAGTGTGAAGGAATCACACAACAAATCAAACACATGGCCTCAAATTATTGATAAAAATCGTGTGTACTATAAACAAAAGAGAAATCAGTACTTCTATTATTGTTTATTGAAGTACATGACATACAAATAAACATAGATAACAAAGTCCAACCACGTGTTTCAAGTATTAAACAAATCCAATTTTTATTGCATGCACGTGTTAACTTCAAATAAATTTCTTAAAATAGAATCAGAATGCTGTTTGTGAGAAGTGAGAACACCATAATGGATATGTCATATACTTGGCCATTTTCAAAAGAAAAATTGGAGCAGGGGAAATCATGCCCTGATGACTTATTCGTGCAAAATACAATTTTCAATTTAGCACGGACATATGATAACAAAAAAACTGATCGTATATCTAAATGAATATAGTATAGATACATACATATATACATGTAATTTTTAAATCGTTAGTTGAATCTGTCAACTTCTTATCCTCTTTTTTCATACTTAAGCCATGGCAATAGGGATTAAGTCTTAACCATGCAACAACTATATATCTTTCCAGTGTCATGCTTAGAGAGCTTGATGGGACTATACCAGAATTTAAATCCTCACAATGCGAATAATATCCATTCAAAATACTGATATATTTTTACACGTAATTTAGCATAGACTTATAGATAAAGTTCTCTACAGTTCCTCACCACAAAATTGATGAATAAACCAACTAATGCTAACCAAACATCTAAAAGCTACTCAACTCAAGGATAAAACAGATGGCACATGCCTGTATGCTGTAACGTCAAAATTTACAAGAGAAAAATAGAAATTTCCTCCCTTCTCCCCCAAAAAAGGAGAGAAATGTAAAAATCAAATGTATTTAACAATCAGTGTTTATAGAACGAATATACTAAGACGTAAATACAAGCATAATGACATTACGACATCGTATCTAATACTTGTAAACCCAAAGGAAGCTCTTCAACTTTTCCTGGCAGTGTATGGCAAACATTACATGTGCAGATCTCCCCAGCTAGTCTTACTGCAACTTAAGCCATCATTATAGACTTGAGATAAGGAGGTATACAATTATATACAACTGAGCAACTTCAACATATTTATATTACCCAAGACTTATTTTCACATCCAGACCCAACCCCCCACCCCAAATAAACACACATTAACCAACTCAATGTATTCATGCACAATCATATACCTAATTAAGTGTTCATTAAGGTAATAATTGCAAGTGTATATACAAATAAATTATATGGATATAATACATAAGCACATAACAAATAGCAAAATCGTGGTACCCATTTTTTGGACAAATATAGCAAAACCTAAACACAAAACAAAAACACGATTAATAACACATAAACCCCATCTTTAGTCAGTGAACCAAACAATCATGGTACCCCTTTTTTGGAAAAATATAGAAAGGTTCCCAATTCATAGTTTTTAATTCTTAACCTTATAATTTAAAAACTCACCAATTAAATGTTGATGAACTTAGAAGCTAGAGGAATCGCCGCAGCTAGGAATTACCGTTGAGATTGAAAACTTAGGGTTGTACGTAGAAGTTAGGGTTGTAGAAGCTAGAGGCCACGCCGCTGCTAGGATCTCGCCGATCGCCGCTGAGATTGGAAACTTACCGCTGCTAGGAATCGCCGATCACGACTGAGATTGCCGCTGAGATTGAACACCGCTGCTAGGAATCGCCGATCGCCTGCTAGGAATCGCCGATCGCCTGAGATTGAGTACTTAGGGGCTAAAAATTCTAGCGGACGGCGAATTGTCGTATTAAATCCAAGCCTTTGATTATTGTAATGAAGGGTTAAGATGCTATTTGCCCATTTTTGATCCATAGCAAATAGATACTATGAATCATTGCCCCCTATATATATATATATATATATATATATATATATATATATATATAGATATAGAGAGAGAGAGAGAGAGAGAGAGAGAGAGAGATACATGCATTATATATCTTTAATTTTGAAACGATGGAAATATATCAATTCTCAAGTAGCAACCATAACTTTGAATATTCCTAATACAAATAGACTTCTAATTTAAATAAAAAAAACAAGGTCATTGCAGTGTTAGACACATATAAAAGGAAAATTTCAAAAGAAAAATTAAAGACAAACGATGGACCGACCAAAAGTTGTAATATGGTACTCCAAAATCTAAATTAGTTAAAGTAAGAGTCCGCTAGGGGAGTTTAAGGGTAGATTAAAAGCATTTAATACAAAAGTGTTTTGGTGTTTGAAAACCTTTTGAAGTTAGTTTTAAAGGGCGGAGATTTTGGCTCAAAAACACTTTTAGCTAAAGCAGAAAATTTGTATTTTTAACTCCAATACTTTTGCCAAAAATAGCAAGTACAAAATAATCCGTAAATTATCAAAAACATAACAAAAAAAAATAAAATTCATACCACACGCTTACCTTAAAATTATCATTAATACCTTCAATTTTTATTTTTCTACAATTATGTAATCAAATACTATTTTAATTTATTTTTTTTTTTATAAAAACACCTTTGTCTTCTGAGTTCGGTTAGCATGAAGTGAACTTCATGGTAAGTTCACTTCATTTCCAATACTGTGCTGACACGTGGCGATGGATGATACGTGTCAGCACAGTATTGGACATGAAGTGAATTTACCATGAAGTTCACTTCATACTAACCGGATCCTTGTCTTCTGTACATCTAAAAGTGCTTCAACATATTATATTACAACATACAACCCCGCCAAATGAGCACTAAATATCCCAATTTATAAGAAATCAACCGATCCCTAAAGACTTTGCTCAAAAAATTTCCCCTTGAATAGAAAAATTGTTAACGGATCCCTCCAGTATTAAAAGACTGACAAGCAACCCTTTGAAAAGTCTGCGCGTGAGTTAGACACAATGGGAATTATTTTCTCCTCAATGATAAAGAAAAGAAATGCTTATTTGCACTTTAGTCCCTTTGGAAAAATTACGGTGGATAATTCTAAATCTTGAAATTCATTGGTAAAAGTTTAATTAATTCCAGAAAAGTTCTTTTAGAGCCTAAAATTAGAAGGGATTTCAAAATTATTTTCAATGGGGTTAGTTATGCAAATATGCTTACATATAAATAAAAATAGGGAATTGATCATTTGACAAGTGTATTTGATATTTTTAAATCATCCGCTTTCATGTGAAAATGGGATCTACCTCACTTTCATATGAAAAAAGAATCATGTATTTTAAACACTTTTTATATGTTTTAAAGGGTTATTTTTAATATACATTTTTGCTATAAGATTATTACTGTATACACATAATTTTTTATATAAAAAAAATATTTCTTACTAAAATATATTATTTAACTAATAATGTATAACTAATAATTGATGAAAATTAAATAAATTTAAAAATCTACGATAATAGTTCATCTATTTATATATCATTTATGTTCATCTATTTATATAATAGAAATCATAATATTCATTTTTAATTTAAAGAATTATTTGTTTGTATATTCATCTATTTATGTAATAGTAAATCGTATTTAAATGCAAATAGTTATACTTATATAATTAATAATAAAAGATTATTATATAATTAAATATTATTGTTATCAAGAATATAAATTTTAAAGAAGACTAACTAAATTAAATAAATAAAATTATGAGAATAAGAGATAGTGTTAAGTAGATAATTATGATAGTAAAAATGTAGATGAAAAGTATTTGAAATCAAATAAAAGATAAAAAAAATAGTTGTTTTCCCTAAATTTAAACCTTTTATGTTTAAATTTTAAGGTTAAATGACCATTCTTAAATTTTAGGGTTGAGAGACTATATTGTACTATTAATTAATTATCTATATAGACTTTAATATATCAATGGATATACAGTCAAATAGTATGTTGTAATTGATATGTACATGTCAGCTTTTAGTTGGGACTGAAGAAGGGATCAGTTCGACTATAATGTTTTTATAATTAGATTCATTTATTAATGAAAATTATTTTTCATTTAAAAAAACAAAACATACTTTTGAAATTAGATATGCTAATATTATTTAAATTTCATGTTCAGCGAAAACTTTTTGAGTCATGCTGAATTTTTTTTGTTGACTTGCGATTGAGATATTTATCAAAATATATATTACATATATCATTTAAAATATTATCACGAATAGTTATTCACGTAACTAGCAACAAACAAAATTTTATTATTGCTACGTTTGGAGCATCTAAAATCTAAACACAGGTGGCTAGTATATACATTTAATCAAAATTTTCCCCGCGTTTCAGCTCTATTTGAAGCCCTAGATGCATCAACAAAAAAAAATCTTCAGGTTAAGTTTAAGCGATTCAAATGCACTTCCAATCAAAATATCATACCCAAATTACCCTTGCTTCTATTTCAAATTATTATTATCACTATTAACAACAACAACAATAACAATAATCTATACTTACTATAATTAAATAGACAATTAGGTTTGTCTTCTTTTTTTCTTCTTTTTTTCGGCTTGTCCTCCTTTTTTTTGTTTGACCTTTGACTTTTTCTATATTAAGTCAAGTTTTATTTTTTATCAATCCAATTTAAAAACTAGAATTAATAACGTAATTTTATAAGGAAACAAGAATTAGTAATATAATCAAAATAAAAGATTAAACAATTATTTTGGTCCTTGTATTCTATAGTTGGCTTCAATTTCATCCATGTATAATTTTTTTTCATAATAGTCATCATACTCTAAAATAGAGGAATAATTTAGTCATTTTTTAACTTAAATAATGACGTGGCTTTTCTTTTTTCTTTTTTTAAAAAAACCAAGATTTATTTTAATAATCTAAGTGGGCATTAGTAAGGTAGAAATTCGTAATTTGATAAATTATGTATAATTCTTTCTGTGTACAAATTTATTTGAAATAAGAAGAAGATTCTGCTTCAAGATCATCAATGCTTATGACAAGACAAACTAATAGCGCGCATATGATAGTAATTCTTGCTGAATCTCAAGTTCTAAACTTAATAAGTGGTATTTTTTAGATATTTAGTACTAAGGCATTGAATTTATTTATTGGAATATTTAATATAATAAATGTAAAATTGAGTATTAATTCTTGCTGAATCACTTTTTTTTTCCTTCTAATTTAGACTTACATTTATATTGCTCTTTATCGAATAAATTATGTTTCTTAATTTACTCTTGTGCATGTCATCTCATGTTTATTGTTATATTTTTTGGACATGCATATTTATTGCTTATAATATCACTTTTTTCTGGGTGTTCATCGTTTATAAAGTCGTTATTTTGCCTTGTCATTGGATGTTATGATCACCGAACCATTAGAAGCAAAATAAATTAAAATTGTATACTTATTGTTTGTACAAATGCAAATTCTCAAGAAATCTAAAATTATGTGGAAATGTAAAAAATAATTAGTCTCATATGTACATCTTTGAGAGTATGAACGTCATATAAGAATCTAAACAATGAGGAACCAAGACATGGCTAAGTTGTAGAGAAAAATGAGTATGAATTTATAAATATATTACTTCGAAAAAAATAAATAGAAGTTTGAAACATCACTTAATAAAAAATAAAATTAAAAAAAAAGTGAAAAAAAGACTTGTTTATCCTTACTATAAAAAATTTATCCATGTTGACACTTATTTATATTTTTTAAAAAGTCACATCATCATTTTTTTAAAAGAAAAATGAGTAAATTGTTCCTCTATCTTAGAGTATAAGGACTATTAAAAGAAAAAAATTGTACATGGATGAAATTGAAACCAACTATAAAGTACAAGGACCAAAATGATTGTTTAACCCAAAATAAAATCATATTATCTAATATTAAACTGTTACTTTTATTCATATATATATATATATATATATATATAATAATAGTAATAATAATAATAATGTAAGTTTAATTAAAATTATATTACTATTTAGATAATATAGTTTGAGAAGAAAAGAATATTATCATAGCCTAACTTAAATTGTTACTCTTATTAAAAAAATAAGTATAATTTATAATTTCAATATAAATAAGATTTAACTATTATTAGATAATAATATATTTGAAAAAAATCATTTTAATTCAATAATATATTTTAAAAAGTTAAATACTATTCCCTCCGTCCCAAATTAATTGCATTTCTAGGACTTTTTAAAGTCAAATTGACTATTTTTAAAACTAATCTTTTTATTATTTTTGCTAACATATAGGTGAAGATATTATAACCAAAAGAAAGTATATACAATTTATTACTAATTTCAATTTTTATAATTTTAGAAATATATTTATAAATGCTTAATTATTAATTTTAAAAATAGTCAATTTGACTTAAAAAAATCCTAGAAAAGCAATTAATTTGGGACGGAGAGAGTATTTACAATATCATAACTCTATAATAAGATCTGTACTTTGCACGGGTATATATGCTAGTAATAATAATAATATTTGCCCCCCTCCGGGCGGTCCGTCCTTTTTTCCAATTTATTTTCTTCCCATCTGTTTAATTAGATGAAGTCAAGTCTAGGCATGTTGACTTATTAATTAGATGGGCAGAATATGAGCATGCATGAGAGCAAAGTTAATCAAATCGGTGGAGCATGTAGCAAGTATTTCATAGCAGTGGGTCATCCACATTTAGAGAATAGAGATAATAAATACCTCACTCACATTTAGAGTTGAATCCAACCAAGAAGCAATGGAACTCCTAGTTTATAAGCCACAGTATGATCCATATATTTCTTCTTTGCATTTTATGTAAATAGCCATGACGACCCTTTTTCTAGTCGTTATTTCTTCTTCTTCGTCGTCGTCTTCTTCTTTTGTGAATGCGAAAGAAATAACACAACACAGAAAATTAGAAGCAACTGCATTACTAGCCTGGAAAGCCAGCCTTGACAAAGGTAACCTGTCGCGGTTGTCGTCATGGGCTGGAAGCAGCCCTTGCATCAATAATTGGCCCGGGATTAGTAGGCAATGGAGCCGGACATGTCACCCATATGAACCTCAGACAATTTAGTTTGAAAGATGATAACAATCTCATTGCTCATTTAGTGCGAGATATGTCTTGGTGGATCTCTTGCATTTTTTTTAATTTCCGCTTCATTTAATCACTAATTCACAGCTCCTGCGCTGAGAAGCTTGATAAATTGCACTAGCTTATACAGACTCAACATATACGGAAACAAACTCACAGCCTTAACAATGGGCTTTTTAAAAAAAAATAAAAATAAAAATAAAATTATTTATTTTGTTCCACGAAAGGAGTCTAATTTGTCAAAAAAAATTTGTTCCGTAAAAGTGTCCTCTTCTTATTGATAGTAATATAAAATGACACAATGTCTTTAGTTTGTCATTGTAATTTTATTATCATGTCACCACTACTAAAACGATAATTTACGATTTTTAGTGATAAACATAGAACAAAGATGCCTTTAATATTTGTAAATTTTGTAAACAAGATTCTTTTTTATGAAACCGAAGGAGTATTAAAGTAGTAATAATCCAGATAAGCTTAGATTCCAATGCTTGAATCTCAGTGAGCTTGTATAAGAGATATCTTGTGAAAATAATTACATGTAAAATGTATATAATATAGCTTACGTTGTATAGATATAATTTTTCTTCTTTGTAACAGCCAGAAACAATATTTAAAATAAATGTCAAGCTCACTTGCTCAATTAATCCATTGTCCTATTGTTCAATATATCTAAAAATCTAAACCAATTAAAAATTAATAGAACAGATGAATAAATTTCATCAAGTCCTTGAGTGCTGAAATTTTTCTTCAAAGACTAAATTTCATTACATGCCAAACATCAGGGGATAAAAGTGAATCTATGACAGAATTTTAGTAAGTGAAATTGCTTAAAATAATTTTAAAAAATTAATTAGCTATTTTCCATGATTAATATGGCTTTTTTACTAAACCTAATCCTACCTTATCTTCTTTAAAGAAAATATATATATTACGACTTTACATGTTGACTTTTTTATTGCAAATTACGTCGATAAATCTAATTGGTAATACTTTTACGATGTATTAATTTGATATAGTGGGTCAATTTTATAATCCTATCAAATCTCATGTATTGATATACATCGCAATTTGGCTGAAATCTTTCACAATATATAGCATGACTCTTTTTTTAATTGGGTGATGCTAGGGGTCTCAAATTTTTTATCTCAAAAAGTGTCTTAAATGATGTGTCACCATAATATTGGTCGGGTAGATCTCATGTGATTGACTATGTCATAAATTAATTAAAATATTCAATACCATGTCATTTGATACCCTTAGCCATGGTTCAAAGTATCAATCGTTACGTCGAAATATTGGTGCCGAACCGCAACCTTGATCCGAATTGCAAAATTAGGAAGTATTCATGTAAAGGGTAATTTTCGACAACTCGGCATAACATAGCGGTTTCGGACCAAATAAATGAGAAATCTCGGCATAACATAGCGATTTCAGATCAAATGAAGGAAAAATCAAGGCATAAAGAGGAGAAACATCACCCAAAAAAATCAAATATGCTAAAAGCTATAAAGGGAGATGACAAAAGAGAACGAATTTTTTTTCTATAAATTATACCTATGTAGTACCAAGCTAAGTATACCTTAAAAAAATATATTAATTAAGCTTAATTATACTTAAATTATTGTTAAATTGTATCTATATAGTTCCTAGTTAAATACAACTTAAAAAAATTGCATTTAAAATGTTCTTAGTTAAGTTAAATTGTACTTAAATTATACAGATCATGTGTGCTCAAGCATTTGAGATAAGAGAACATTAATATCAACTTTATTCAAGCAGAAAATTAATTAAGCATATTTGTGAGACATCTGTTTTATAATTTGAACAATGTTGTGTGCACCTAAATAGTATTTTTTTAATTTAATTAATTCTATTTATTGCTTTTATTATTTAGAATATTTTTTCATAACTTTTTTACTGTTTTTGAAGCTCCTAACTAGTTAACGATATGTAGCGCCTGATACCTATACCAAAACTAATACCGAGTCAAAAAATAACCTTCCGAAATTTAGGCCAGATGAGAATAAACAATTGATAAACTATTTGATTAACCAATTGATATGAAAGCAATCTGATAGAAGACAAAGGATGGTGGTGCTTTCTACAACACACTTATGACTTTAGATTAACCAAATAACCTATTTATAGGCTACTACATATTACTAAAACATGATTGATAATAGGCTACCCAAGAGACTGTTTAGGTAGACTCCTAATGACAACATAGACACTACCCATCAGACTCTTAATTTATAGATAGGGAGCTACCAAAAGTCTTCTAGGAAGGTCAACAGATTCAACAATAATTTATTTTCTCAACAAGGCCGCTATCGCGACTTTGAACCATGCACCTAGCATTACTCTTTTTAATTATATATTACTCTTACCATTTTTTAATGCAGTGGAGTAACATATATCATAATCACTACAATCTTGCTATGTATAGCTACAATACAGATATTGCTGATAAAGTAGCAGCATAACGAAACAAATGGACCAAACTTGATGGAATTTCATTGATTTTTGAAGAGTACCACATTAAATCAAAACAAAACAGAAAATTGTAACAAAATATCACAAAATTCCCCAGAAAACAGAAACATCATAAAATCAAAACTGAATATTACCTCTGTTTCAAAATTAAAGATACAATTTAACTTTTAAGGTTAAACAGTGATATATTAAACTTCAAAATTGGTATGACTCATAAAAGTTTAGAAAAAATAAATTTTGTAATTAATAGATTTTGTTATATATTATACAATTATAATAATTGTATCAACTAAAATGAAATAAATTCACATCAATTTGAAGTTTAATATGTCGTCGTTTAACCTCAAAAGTCAAACTGTATATTTAATTTTGGAACGGAGAGAATACTACTTAACTGAATACTGCTCCAACATGAACAGAAAATTGTAACAATATATCACAAAATTCCCCAGAAAAAAAAAAACAGAAAGATCACCAAATCAAAACTATCACAACAAGAACAACCAAACATGACTGGTACTAAATTTGCTCAAAGAAATGGCAAAACATGATGGAATTTCATTCATATTTTGAAGAGTACATACTACATACACCTGATCAGAACTGAAACTAAATTGAACAATAAGGAATCTTATAACAAGAACATAATTCCCAGGAAAATCAGAAAGATCACAAAATCAAAACTATTACAACAAAACAAACCATTTTCCCCCTTCAATTTGTTATATCAAATGTCACCAACTGAATAGTGCAGACTGCAGCAGTATGAACATTCTGTCAAATGTCCCTCCAACTATCGAGTATCAACAATCAGTATCCAATATGAATATCAAATAACTTTACATTTCAAGAATTGGGAAAATCATATACCCTGAAAATTTTACTTGAATCAATTTATGTTCCTTGATCATCATACTTTTTTTTTCTTCTAAACAGTGAAGTTAACATATACATAATCACTACAATAATGCTATATATAGCTATACTATATACTACATTATACAACTCATTATGTAGCACCATAACAAAATAATGGACAAAACTTGATGGGAATTTCATTGATTTTTTAAGAGTACAGACACTAAATCACAACAAAATAGAAAATTGCAACAAAAAATCACAAAATCAAAACTATTACAATCCCTTCTTAGCAACAAAACAAACTTTTTTTTTTCCTCATTACCAAAACCCCATAGACATTATCAGACTCAAACTATTACAATAAGAACAATCAAACATGACTTGTAAGAAATTTTCATTACATACTACATAAGCTCAGTCATCACTGCAACTAAATTGAACAGTAAGAAATCTTATAACAAGAACAAAATTCCCCAGAAAAACAGAAAGCTCACAAAATCAAAACTATTACAACCTCTTCACTCTTAACAAAACAAAAAAAATTTCCCCTTCAAATAGGCATACTACCAAACAGAATACTGCTGCACTATGAACATTTCTATCGATATACAATGAATTTGCTCTGCTAACTTTACATTTCAACAACTGGAAAAATCATAAACCCCGAAAAATTTACTTGAATCAAAAATTTGTACCTTGATCATCGTCATGACAAGAACACTCAACACAAAACTCTTCAATTCCTCAAGAACCATCTCCACTACCTCCACTTGTTCCCACATTACCACCCGGAAACTGATAACCTTGAGCATTGTCATTAACCCCACAACTCTCTTCCCAATCGTAACAAATCACGATCATAATTCGTGGCCAAAGTTTCAAAATTAAGAGATATATCTCTCATTCTCAAAAGCCTCAAGTACTTCTTCAGCAAGTTGATCAATTTCTCCTTCAAACTGTCTAAACTGATTCTCTCCCCCTGTGGAAGCTGACTAGTAATAAAAGCAAACAGGGCATCAAAATGCTCAGGCGATTCGGCTGATGGTAAAGGCCCTTGATTTCTGCGGTAAGCACAAACGAATGTCAAGGTTATAATGTCATCTTCTTCTTCACTTGTTGATCTGGGAAATAAGAAACATGATTCTGAAATGCATTTGCATATTTTTGTTGGCCTGGCATTTTCATCTTCTTCGTTGACTTTTCTTTTGTCTTGTTGTTTTGGTACTGCTGCTGGTGCTGGATTATTTGTGGGATTTTGTGGCTCTCTGATTGTAAATCCCCTGTTTGGATTAATGGCGGGCCTGGAATCAAAAGCTGCATCAATTGTGGGATTTTCGGGCCTGGAATCAAAAGTTGAATCAATTGTGGGATTTTGTCGCATTCGGATTCTAATTCTCCTGACTCGGGGAACGGCAGCTACCATCTCAGCAATTGTGGGATTTTCTGGATCTGTGTTTCCATTTCCCCTGTTTGGTTCAATGGGAGGAATTGAAGCAGCTGTAGTGGGATTTTCTCTCTCTCTGTTTTCAATTGCCCTGCTTTGTTCAAATGGGAAAGTAGAACTAAACATATTATCAAAGCTGAGATTTTCTGGCTCTCTAAAAATGTCAGCAATGGTGGGATTTTCCGGCTCTGTGATTCCAATTCCCCTGTTTGGTTCAAATATGGGAATTGAATGAATTGGATCAGTGGTGGGATTTTCTTGCCCTCTGTGTCCACTTTCCCTGTTTGGTTCATTTGCCAAATTTTCAGCATACATTGCATCTAACTCGGCATTTTCGTGCTCGAAAGTTTCACTATCTTCACTGCTAAATCCATAATCTTGCAAATTATCACTCCAATACGAAGAAATAGGCGCAGCCTCTAGCACTTGTTCTTGGTTTTGGGCTTGATTAGAAATTTGCACTTCTTGTTGGTTTCGGGCTTTAATATCTTCAAAAATTAGATGTTGGACACCCATTTCAAAATCAGGCACAATATTTGACAAATAAGAAAATAGTGCCTCTCCTTCCGGTGGAATTTCTTCATGTGGGTTTGCTTGTTGTGGGTTTTCTGGTTCTGGGTTATCTAGTTCTGGGATTTCTTCTTCCGGGTCTTCTTCTTGTGGCATTTCTTCATCTGGATTTTCTGGTTTTGGGATTTCTTCATCAGGGTTTTCTTCTTCCGGGTCCTCTTCTTCTGGGATTTTTTCACCTGGGTTTTCTGGTTTTGGGATTTTTTCATCTGGGTTTTCTTGTTTTGGGATTTCTTCAACTGGGTTTTCTTGTTTTGGGATTTCTTCTTCTTTTGAAGCAGAATCAGCAGCAGCTTGTTCTTCTTCTTTGGGTACTGTTTCATCAGCTTGAATTTCTTCCTTTTGAGGCACAATATTTTCTCTGTTTTCTCCCGGAGATGGAGGTGAAGATGGCGATGGAGATGAGGAACCAGAAGTTCCTGAATTTGAGTTTCTAGATGACATTTGGATTTTCAAGAATAAACAGAGAAAAATTAGAGTAGGAGAAGTGAAGAAATTGAATGGAAATCTTTCCCTTTTCTTTATTTATAGCCCTGTTTGTGCTGTAAGTGGAACAAAGTACTATATATATATATATATATATATATATATATATATATATATATATATATATCAAATGATGTGTGTATAACTGAAATTCAAACAAACAATATAATATAACCAACTGAAAACGACCCACATAGGCTTGAAGATGCGATTTAATTAAGACAGAATCAGTTAAATCCAGCAAGGAGCAATTGACAGTTAGAGAGAATTAAGTGGGTCCCAAGGAGCAATTGGCAGTGAGAATGATACTACTTTTTTTTTCTTCTTTTTTTAATGTGTTTTTATAATATGGCAATTTTGGATTTTGTCTGACCCGGATCCGACCTGATTGTCAATCCTAAGTAGGGGGATTTTTTGACACAGTTTTTTAATAAAAATCACAAGTATAAATTTTGACCCAATAAGTTTCATACTAATTTCAGCCGTAATTTCTTTAATAGTTTTGAGGCTGAATGACACTTCTATCCTTCTAAGTTATCATCTATTTTTGAAGTCATACTTAAAATTTATTTTTTGTCAATTGAGTCCTTAAAGTGGCATTTTGTGTCAATTTCATTCCTTTTTCCCAATTTCACTGAAACCTGACCAAATTTTGACACCACAATTTCACTAATTCAATTTTTTTAAAAAAAATAAAAAGTTTTAAAATTAATTATTTTTTTCAAAAAATAAAACATTATTTTTAAAAAAATTAGTAAAGTTTCATAAAATATAGATTCAAAATAAATAAATAAATAAATAAACTTTATTTTCAGGAAAAAAGTAGAATTTTTTTATTTTTAAAAAAATGAGTAAAGTTTCATAAAAAATAGTTTCAAAAAAATTAACCAAAAAAAATAAAACTTTATTTTCAGAAAAAAAAATAGATTTTTTTTTATTTTTTAAAAATGAGTTTCATAAAATATAGATTCAAAAAAAAGTAAAAAAAAAACTTTATTTTCAAAAAACAAAATTAGAAACTTTTTATTTTTTAAAGAAAATCAGTAAATTTTCATAAAATATAGATTCAAAAAATTAAATAAAAAAATTTAAAATTTATTTTAAAAAATTTAAACTTTAAAAAAAATTAAATTTTAAACTTTAATTTTTTTGAATCTATATTTTACGAAACTTTACTCATTTTTTGAAAAAAAAATTTCTAATTTTTTCCTAAAAATAATAATTATTTTAAAACTTTTTAGTTTTTTTTAAAAAAAAATAAATTAGTTTTTTTATATATTTTTTATTGTTTTTTATATTTTAATTTTAATTTTTAGTTTTTATTTTTAAAATTTCTAATATTAAGAATACATATAATAATGATAAAGACATAATTGCCCTTAATAAAATGGGTTGGGTCAAAATGGGTTGGGTCGGGTTAATATTTGGGCGGGTTTCAGTAAAATTAAAAAAAAAAAGAACAGAATTGACACAAAATATCATTTTAAGGACTCAATTGATAAAAAATAAACTTTAAGTACGATTGTAAAAATATGTGATAACTTGAAAAGAGAAAAGTGTCATTCAGCCATAGTTTTGATATATGCACACATAATTTACTCACAATTTTCACATAGGAAGTAAACAAACGTATAGGTCACAATGAAAGAAATATGCATGCATATGACGGTCTAATAAACAACAACAAGAAGATAAGTAATTAAGTACTCAAAAAGATGCTTGAGAAATGATTAATATACAAGATCACTACTCTGTTCAAGTATGCATGAATATCCATCCCTTAATCAGTTTTGTTTGTCTTTATATATATATATAGGGAGAGTCTCTCTAGCGAATCGCTGGAGAGCGAATAAAAAACAAACTGATTATAACGACGGTTTTGTCCGTCACTATAACATAAAAAATCGACGAATCTCGCTATAATCGGTTCATTTTTGGCGCTTGAGAGATGACCCCTATATATATATATATATATATATATATATATATATATATATATAATCTACACAGTTGTTCAATTATAACCATGTTGAGAGTACCATAGTCAAAAATAGGTAAAATTTATGATAACTATCATTACTAGCTAATAATGCAGTAACATTCAAAGAAATATTGTGTACTCAAGTTCCACTACAATACAATTTTCCTCGAGCCTGATTTCAAGTCAAGTTGATTTAAATTTTTGCAATGCATAGACTATATTATGTGACATTAAATATTTGATTTAGGGTTTTAAAAAATTTGAGATTTCAGATTTGTGGTTATTGCTGCCATTGCCCATTAGTTAAAATTGATATAACAAATAAGGAATTTTGTGCTTAATGTTGCCATTAAATTAGAGATTTAGAGTTTGTTAATTGTTATGCCATTAAATTATGAAATGTTTAAATTGATGAAATTATTGTGAAATACTGTAATTGATTATCAATTGATGTTTTTATTTATTCTAGATTAGCAATTGATAGCCGAAAGAAGCAATTTAAACGTCAATAAATAATTTTTTTTACTGAGAGATTTTGACCCCTCTATAATTTGGTCCTGGTTCCGCCACTGGTGACATACTAAGTTACTAACAAAAGTGGGTTTAAAATGTATTTCCTTATGCTGCATTGCTATAATAATCTATATGCAATACTAGGAACAACTTATATTTTTCCCCAGGCTCACATGCATGCAAGGAGAAGCAATAGCAGGGGTCCTGGATTTGACAGATATACGGTTACAGGCACTTCTTCAGAAACTTGAAGAAATGTTTGGGGCAGATTATAAAACAATGGCAGGCAGGTAGCATATGCTGACCACGAGTTTAGCACGATGATATGAACTGGGAGGCTAAAGCTGATAGATTCAAGTAAATCTGGATTCAAATTTTGGGCATTTTTGACAATTTTTTAAAAGTTCAATGATTTTGGTGCAAAAAAAAAAACTTAGTTTATATAATTTTTTGTAGCTCGACAAGAGTTTAATAGTTTTTTCGGTCATTAAGTCAAACTTTAAACCTTATTTTTAACAGCTTAATCAAACTATAAAAGCCTTCTTTTGGGTTCATGAAAAAATTAACTCCATTGGGAGGCTTGGGACAAAATCTATAAATACTAAAAATAGGATTTGATTTTGTCTCAAGAAAAAAGGGAGCTCTTAACCCAGAGTCGTTATTACTAGCTAAATCCTTGTTAGCTAAATATTGTTAAAGAACACCATCTTCTTGCAAGTTCAGCAGGCTCCAAATAACTGTTTGTACATCAAAAAAGGTCCTAAATGGAGTGGATCTTTTAGCTCAAAAATGAATTGGAAATTGGAATAGGAGTAATGGGATGCTGATGCGGTTGACGAGCAAGCATGTCAGTTTCTAGAAAGATTTGATAAGATTTGATAAATTATGGAAAGATTTGATCTAGTGGCAATTTGGTAATTTCTGTCAAGTTTTGAGTATCGGATTTTGACGTTTTCAGAGCCTAATTTCATTGGAAACGGGCCAACGGTCAAAAGTCACCAGCGCTTCGCTCGTGAGCTGTAGGTTTTTTGGTCAAATTCCATCGTTTAGACCTTCAAAATTACATTTTATTGTTTTCGGGTTATTTTTGTAATTTCCTTTATTACTTTTCCTTTTCCGTTTGGGTTTCTGCTATTAGAGTTTTGCTATTTAAGTGTTTGTTATGATGGGATTGAGCAGTTTTTGATGAATAATAATATTTCTTCTATTACCAAAATTCTCTGAATTAGAATTTTGTTGCCTATTTCCTGGAATTCGTAGAATCAACAGGTTATAAAAGGTTATCGTTGGCAATCGTGCGCGATTCAACAATTGATAACGATTTCCATTATTTCCGCTACGTCAGTTGGTATCAGAGACAGAACCTTATTCACCATGCCACCCCGTAGAGTGCAACGTATGGATGAAGTTTATGGGCGTGAGGATCTGCAGCGCCTGGAGCAGCGGTTTGAGCAGCGAATCGAACAACTGATGGAACAGGGGATGAACACTATGATGGATCGACTGACACTACGGATGGGTGAGTTGTTGGCGAACCAAAATAGGGCCATTCCAAATCAGGAGAGGAACCCTACTTATGATGATCGAAGGAATCCTTTCGCAGCAGAGAACGATGACGGCGATGACTTTGATGTTGATTATGAGGAGGCACCTCGTGGGCGTCGTCGACCATATGCAGTAGAGGATGATAGGAGGCGTTGGGAGACTGGTATAAGGACTGAGATTCCTGAATTTCGTGGTACCCTCCAACCTGAAGAATTCATTGACTGGCTGGCCACGGTAGAAGAGATCTTGGAATTTAAGGGTATCCCTGATGATAAACGAGTACCCTTGGTTGCTACCAGACTCAGAGATAGAGCGATGGCGTGGTGGCAGCAACTCAAACAAACCAGGGTTCGATTGGGGAAGTCAAAAATTACAAATTGGGAGAAGATGAAGAAACAGTTGCGGGCGGCGTTCCTACCTTATAATTATCAGCGTTTAATGTACCAGCAGTTGCAGAATTTAAAACAAGGAGGTCGTACAGTTGATGAATACACAACTAAATTCTATCAGCTGATTGCTCGGAACGAGGTGCATGAGACAGAAGACCAGTTGGTAGCCCGTTATACTGGGGGATTACGAGAACACATTAAAGAGACAATCAACATGTTTGATCCGATGTCTGTTTCTGCAGCACATCAGCGGGCTCTGCAGGTTGAGAAGAGGCGACTTGGTGGTTTTGGACAATATTCTGGTATTGGGAATTCAGGAGGCGGTGTTAATAGTGGGCGTTCAGGCGAGGTTGCCGCCGCGGGGGCAATAGCCAAAATGGGAGCAGTAACAAATAATAACAGGAGGATTGGTCCAGTAAGTGGTATAAAGTGTTTTGCATGTGGTGAACCGGGGCACAGACAAGCTGATTGCAAGAAGGCCGGAAAAAGGGCGATGTTTGCTGAAACAGATGAGGGTGATGCTATCGATGATGAAGCCTTGCTGACTGGGGACCCGATCTTTGATTCAGAAGGCCTGGATGAGGAGGTGGTGACTGGTGATGTTGGGACTGCATTGGTGGTGAGAAGGTCCTGCCTTACACCTAGGTCTGTTGATGATGATTGGCTGCGAAACAATATTTTTCAGTCAACCTGTACTGTAAAAGGGAAGGTGTGCAAGTTTATGATTGACGCGGGAAGTTGTGAAAATATAATTTCAGCAGAGGCAGTTCGAAAGTTGGAACTAACAACTGAAAAGCACCCAAAGCCATACAAGTTAGCCTGGTTGAAACAAGGGGGCGAGGTGACTGTCTCAAAACGTGCACTGGTCTCCTTTTCTGTGGGGACAAAATACAAGGATGAGGTTTGGTGTGATGTAGTAGCTATGGATGCATGCCACCTACTGTTGGGACGACCTTGGCAATTTGATAGAGATGTGGTTCATCATGGAAAAACAAATACATATAGCTTTGTGTTTGAGGGGGTAAAGATTGTGTTAATGCCCAAGCGGGAAGAAAATAAAAGCAGTGCTAGTTTGTTGACTTTGGCACAATTTGAGGAGGCAGTGCAGGAGACAGAAATAGTGTATGCCCTAATTGGAAGGATGGTTGACAAGGATGTAGAGGTTCCTGATGTAGTCAAGCCAATTTTAGATGAGTTCAGTGATTTATTCCCAGAGGAACTGCCTGAAGGATTACCTCCCCTGCGTGACATACAACATCAGATTGATCTGGAGCCCGGAGCATCCTTACCCAATCACCCTCATTACAGGATGAGTCCTGGAGAGCATGAAGAATTAAGGAAACAAGTGGAAGAGTTACTGGCCAAGGGCTACATTCGGGAAAGCTTGAGTCCCTGTGCGGTACCAGCCCTTTTGACTCCAAAGAAAGATGGTACTTGGCGGATGTGTATCGACAGTAGAGCCACTAACAAAATAATGGTTAGGTATCGTTTCCCTATTCCACGCTTGGATGACCTGCTGGATCAGCTTAGTGGGGCTACTATTTTTACTAAATTAGATTTAAAGAGTGGGTACCATCAACTCCGAATTCGAGCTGGCGATGAACGGAAGACCGCTTTTAAGACTAGGGAGGGATTATATGAGTGGATGGTCATGCCGTTTGGATTGTCTAATGCACCTAGCACCTTTATGCGTGTTATGAACCAGGTTTTGAGGCCTTTCATTGGTAAATGTGTTGTCGTGTATTTCGATGACATTGTAATATACAGTGCTAATCCGAGCGAGCATCTTAGTCAGTTGCGAGAAGTTCTTCATGTGTTGCGTAGGGAGAAATTGTATGCTGCAACTAAAAAGTGTGTCTTTCTGACACCTAGGGTATTATTTCTTGGATACATAGTGTCTGATGTAGGGCTGCAGGTAGATGAGTCCAAAGTCGAGGCTGTGAAGCATTGGCCAAGGCCTAGTACCATGACTAAAGTTAGGAGTTTCCATGGGTTGGCATCCTTTTATCGGCGTTTTATCCCACACTTTAGTAGCATTATGGCTCCTATTACTGATTGTATGAAGCAGGATGGGAAATTTGCTTGGACTAGTGAAGCAGATGAGGCGTTTGAGCTGATTAAACACCGCCTTACAACAACTCCTATTTTAGTCTTACCAGATTTCCATCAACCTTTTGAGTTGCATTCTGATGCTTCCAAGGTGGGAATTGAGGCTGTTTTGAGTCAAAATAACAGGCCAGTGGCATATTTTAGTGAAAAGCTATCAGGTGCCAAGTTGCGTTATAGCACTTATGATGTTGAGTTTTATGCTGTGGTTCAGGCTATTAAGAATTGGCACCATTATTTGTTTCAGCGGGAATTTATTTTGTATATTGATCATGAGGCTTTAAAACATTTGCACAGTCAAGATAAAGTTTCTGCTAGACATGCGAGTTGGGTTGCCTACCTCCAAAGGTTCACTTTCGTGGTGAAACATAAGTCCGGCGTTACCAATAGAGTGGTTGATGCTTTGAGCAGGTGCAAGGGGCTGTTAACTCGACTTTCTGTGGAGGTACCTGGGTTTACTTCATTTGCTGAATTATTTGAAACTGATTTTCGAGCAGGGGCTGTTAACTCGACTTTCGGGCAGGGGAAAGGACAGATTTTCATTTACATGATGGATTTTTATTTAAAGATAATCAACTATGTGTCCCAGATTGTAGTTTGCGGTTGAAGATCCTTAAGGAGCTGCACGGCGAGGGACATGTAGGGAGAGACATGATCTTACATTTAGTACAGTCTACTTACTTTTGGCCTACTATTCGGAAGGAGGTTGAAAAACTGGTGCAACGTTGTCGGGTTTGCCAAGTCGCTAAGGGAACAGCAACTAATGCAGGTTTATATATGCCTCTACCAGTTCCATCTCAGCCATGGGTGGACATCAGTATGGATTTTGTGCTTTGATTACCACGTACACAGCGAGGTAATGATTCTATTTATGTGGTAGTTGATCGTTTTTCCAAGATGGTGCACTTTATTCCATGTAAGAAGACCACAGATGTTGTTCGTGTTACTCAATTGTTCTTTAGGGAGATTTATAGGTTGCATGGCTTACCGGTGTCTATTTGTGTCTGACCGTGATACTCGGTTTCTTAGTCATTTTTGGCGTAGTTTGTGGAAGATGGTGAACACACAGTTGAATTTTAGTAGTGCCTACCACCCACAGACGGATGGGCAGACTGAAATGGTGAATCGGTCTTTAGGCAATTTGCTGAGGTGTTTGGTGGGCGAACATGTGAAGGGTTGGGATCTGAAGCTATGTCAGGCAAAGTTTGCCCATAATCATGCAGTTAACAGGAGTACTGGTTTTAGCCCCTTTGCAGTAGTGTATTCTGTTACTCCTAGGGGACCACTTGATTTGCTGCCTTTACCAACCAAGACGAGAATTCATGGGACAGCAGAGACTTTTGTTACTGGATTGCAGGAGGTTCACAGGACTGTCCATGACAATCTGCTGCAGGCTGCAAGCAAGTATAAGCACGCTGCTGATAAGAAACGGCGACATGTTGAGTTCGACGTCGGCGATTTTGTGTGGGCTGTTCTTACTAAGGATAGATTTTCTGCAGGTGACTATAATAAGTTGTCTGCTAAGAAGATTGGGCCGGTGGAAATCATTGAGAAGATCAATCCTAATGCATATCGCTTACGACTGCCAAGTCATATTCGTACCGCGCCTGTTTTTAATGTCAAACATTTGCTTCCTTACACTGGTGATTCTTCTGATGATGACAATTCGAGGGCGAATTCTGTCCACCCTGGGGAGAATGATGCGGTTGACGAGCAAGCATGTCAGTTTCTGAAAAGATTTGATCTAGTGGCAATTTGGTAATTTCTGTCAAGTTTTGAGTATCGGATTTTGACGTTTTCGGAGCCTAATTTCATTAGAAACAGGCCAACGGTCAAAAGTCACCAGCGTTTCGCTCGTGAGCTGTAGGGTTTTTTGGTCAAATTCCATCGTTTAGGCCTTCAAAATTGTATTTTATTGTTTTCGGGTTATTTTTGTAATTTTCTTTATTAGTTTTCCTTTTCCGTTTGGGTTTCTGCTATTAGGGTTTTGCTATTTAAGTGTTTGTTATGATGGGATTGAGCAGTTTTTGATGAATAATAATATTTCTTCTATTTACCAAAATTCTCTGAATTAAAATTTTGTTGTCTATTTCCTGGAATTCGTAGAATCAACAGGTTGTAGAAGGTTATCGTTGGCAATCGTGCGCGATTCAACAATTGATAACGATTTCCATTATTTCCGCTACGTCAGATGCATAAAGGGAAAAGAATGGATCCTTTATCTGTATAAATTGGGCTTTTACTGCTCTGGTCTTTTTCTTGCCATATACGTGTTTCACAAAAAGAGCCTAATTTATAAATTTTTTGTTCCGCAAAATGTACTTTCTTTTTATTGATAGTAGTACAAAATGATACTATGTCAAAGTTTTTTATCATAATTTTATTATCATGTTATGTCACCTACTAAACTAATAACTTTTTAGTTTTATTAGTTTTCGTGATGAGTTTAGTTTCTCTGTGTACAAATTATACACAAATAATTGTGTACAAGCAAAGAGAAAAATAGTATATTAGTCCGATACTTTCATATTATTGATAAGGTATATTAACTTTTTACGTTATTTTTTTACTATTCAATGTATGGGATAATATTGCTTGAGCACAAATATTTGTGCACAGTTTGGGTACATAGAAATACTTTTTAGTAATAATCATAGAATAAAAACACATTTGTAATATTTACAAATTTTACAAATGAAAGTATTTTTGTGAAATGAAGGGAGGGAGTATTAAAACAATAATAATCCAGCTATGATTAGATTCCAATGATTGAACAAGTAAAATGAGACAGGAGATATCTTGTAAAAAAAATAATTACATGTAAAAATGGACATGTTACAAGATTACAAGAATATAATTTACATTGAATAGATATAACACTTCTTCCTTTTCTTTGTACAGCTAGAAACAATCTTCATGTAACAAAATGTCAAGTATTCCTACACTTACAAAATCTAGTTTACAAAATGATGTTTCAAAATTTAATTCGTAGATAATTTATCGTGCATGAGTGAGTCCAATAATTATATCTAATGAAAATTGTCTACGTCACTTTGTATCTCTTTTTTATAACTATTGCACAATAGTATTGTTGCAAAATGTCTGCTAAGCTATTCATCAGGTATAACTGATAAAAACTATACACTTCATAGCTCACTCAAGCTCACTCAATTAATCCATTGTCCAATTGTTCAATATACCAACAATTTAAACCAATCAAACATAAATAGAGAAAATGAACTTGATTTATTTAAAACATTATTATGTTTTTTAAGCAATGGAGTAGCATATATCATAATCACTACAATCTTGCTATTTATAGCTATAATACATACTATATTATAACAAAAGAAATGGACTAAACTTGATGGAATTTCATTTGATTTTTGAAGAGTACATACACACACTGAATCAGACCAAAGCAGAAAATTGTAACAAAAAGCCACAAAATTCCGCAGAAAAAAGAGAAAAATCACAAAATCAGAACTGAGAAAACAAACAATTTTTCCTCATACCCAAAACCCCAGAGAATCTGGAGTTGTGACTTTACATTTCAAGAACAGGGGAAAATCAGAAATCCAGGAAAAAAATATAAAATAAAATAAAATAATTGATGAATCTATATATGTACCTTGATCGTGACAATCAAATATGACTCAAAGAAATGGTAAAACTTGATAGAATTTCAATGTTTTTTTGAAGAGTACAAACTACATACTACTTAATAAGGCACTGAAACTACATTGAACACTAAGAAATCTTATAACAAGAACATAATTCCCCAGAAAAAAACAGAAACATCACAAAATCAGAACTATTACAACCCCTTCAATCTAACAAAATAAACAATTTTTCCCCTTCAAACCGGCATACTACCAAACTTAATACTGCTGCACTATGAACATTTCTATCGATAGGCAATGACTTTGCTCTCCTAACTTTACATTTCAAAAATTGGGAAAATTTTACTTGAATCAAAAATTTGTACCAATTCCTCAAGAACAATCAAACAAAACTCTCCAATTCCTCAAGAGCTATCTCCAGTAGTTTCACTTGTTCCCACTTGACCAGGCGGAAACCGATAACCTTCAGCATAGGCATTACCCCACACCTCTCTTCCCAATCGATACAACTCTCGATCATAATTCGGGGCCAAAGCTTCAAAATTAGGAAACATATCTCTCTGTCTCAAAAGCCTCAAGTACTTCTTCACCAATTTAGCAAATTTCTCCTTCAAAGTCTCTAAACTGATACTCTCCCCCTGTGGAAGCTGACTACTGATAAAAGCAAACAGGGCATCAAAATGCTCAGGCGAACCAGCTGATGGTAAAGGCCCATAATTTCTGCTGTAAGCAGAAACGAATTTCATGGTTATAATGTCATCTTCTTCTTCACTTGTTGATCCGGGAAATAAGAAACATTCTGGAATGTATATGTCTATTTCTGTTGGCCAGGGATTTTTATCTTTGCCTTTGCCTTTGTCTTGTTGTTCTGGTACTGCTGCGGGTGCTGGATTATTTGTGAGATTTTGTGGCTCTCTGATTGTAAATCCCTTGTTAGGATTAATAGCGGGCCTGGAATCGAAAGTTGGATCAACAGTGGGATTTTCTAGCATTCTCATTCTCTTTTTTGGGGGAAAGGCAGCTAACATTTCAGCATTTGTGGGATTTTTTGGATCTGTGTTTCCATTTCCCCTGTTTGGTTCAATGGGGGGAAGTGAAGCAAACATTTCGGCAATGGTGGGGTTTTCTGGCTCTCTGTTTGCAATTCCCCTGTTTGGGTCAAATGGGAAAATGGAACTAAACATATCACCAAAACTGGGATTTTCTGGCTCTCTGTAAATGTTAGCAATGGTGGGATTTTCCGGTTCAGCAATTCCCATTCCCCTGCTTACCTCAACTGTGGGAATCGCAGCTAAAATTTCAGCAAATGTGAGAATTGAATCAATGGTGGGATTTTCTTGCCCTCTGTTTCCACTTCCCCTGTTTGATTCATTTGCCAAATTTTCAGCATACATTGCATCTAATTTGGCATTTTCGTACTCCAAAGTTGCACTATCTTCACCGAAAAATCCATAATCTTCCAAATTATCACTCCAATAATAAGAAAGTGGCGCAGCTTCTATCACTTGTTCTTGGTTTTGGGCTTGGTTGCTTACCTCAACTGTGGAAAGCGCAGCTAAAATTTCAGCAATTGTGGGATTATTGAACTCTCTACTTTCCATTCCCCTGTTTGGGTCAAATGTGGGAATTGAATCAATGGTGGGATTTTCTTGCCCTCTGTTTCCACTTCCCCTGTTTGGTTCATTTGACAAATTTTCAGCATACATTGCATCTAATTTGGCATTTTCGTACTCCAAATTTGCACTATCTTCACCGAAAAATCCATAATCTTCCAAATTATCACTCCAATAAGAAAGTGGTGCAGCTTCTATCACTTGTTCTTGGTTTTGGGCTTGGTTAGCAATTTGTGCTTCTTGTCTGTTTTGGGCTTCAACGTCACCAAAGATTTGCTGTTGCTCATCCATTTGAATATCGGGCACAATCCCCGACAAATAAGCAAATAGTTTTCCTCCTTCCAGTGGAATTTCTTCATGTGGGTTTGCTTGTTCTGGGAATTCTTGCTTTGGGTTTTCTTCTTGTGTGATTTCTGGTTCTGGGTTTTCTTGTTTTAGAATTTCTTCTTCCATGTCTTCTTCTTCTTGTGCCATTTCTTCATCTGGGTTTTCTTGTTTTGGGATTTCTTCAATTGGGTTTTCTTTTTCAGGGTCTTTTTCTTCTGGGTCCTCTTCTTCCGGAGCCTCTACTTCATCTGGTTCCTCTTCTCCCGGGTCCTCTTCTTCTGGCTCTTCATCTTCTGGGATTTTTTCATCTGGGTTTTCTGGTTTTGGGATTTCTTCAACTGGGTTTTCTTGATTTGGGATTTTTTCATCTGGGTTTTCTTGTTTTGGGATTTCTTCTTCTTTTGAAGCAGTATCAGCAGCAGATTGTTCTTCTTCTTTGGGTACTGTTTCATCAGCTTGAATTTCTTCTATTTGAGGCACAATATTTTCTTTGTTTTCCCCAGAATTTGGAAATGGAAATGGAGATGGAGATGGAGATGAGGAACCAGAAGTTCCTGATTTTGGGTTTCCTGATGACATTTTGGATTTTCAAGAAAAAAAACAGTGAGAAATCAGAGAAAAAAGAAGAAGAAGAAGAAATCGAACGGAAATCTTCTCTTCCCTTTATTGTAGCCCTGTTTGTGTTGTTGGTGGAACAGAGTATATGGTTTGTGTATGCATATATCAATATAGGTATATATGTGTGTGTATATGTGTATGTATAGATATATACATACACCCAAGAACAGAACTCAAACTGAAATTCAAATAAAAAGAATCTAATATAACCAACTGAAAACGACCCACTAGTCCCAGCTGGAATTTCATCGGCTGTTCTAAACCCATAGGATTTTGTCACGTGTGCTCATTCATTAACCCCCACACACCCCCCACCCCCAAAAACAAAAAAAAAAACAAAAAAAACAAAGTGGCTCAAATAGTAAAAATAATACTCCTTTTCAATATAAAAATTAATATTATTTTTTAAATAGTATAGAATATTTTGTATCTTTATCAATAGTATATACTATTTTTAAAACATACTACTACTTATGATATTTATTATTTATAAATGTCTAAATAACTATAATTTTTATATTGAACTTATATTTAAATTTGAAATAATTTTAAATTAAATATTATTCATTTAAATTTTGAAAATTAAATAGAATAAATATCAATAATTTTTGAGATTGTGTAATATTCATAATGTATGCTTTTGATTCGTTTAAAATTAGTTTTTTAATGCCACACATTAACTGATTTGACAGTCGAACATGCCGTGTGTCATTCTATTTCAACCTTAGTTAACTATAGTTTAATTTGAGGGTACTTTCTGTCCAATTATTAAAATTGAAATATTTTTATGGAAAAAAAATCATAGATTATATTGAAATTATACAAAAGGAGTCTCATTAATTTTTTTTTTTTAAAGTCAGGATTGAAAATTAAAATATTTAAAATTCATCTGACTAATTTAAGTATTAAAAAAATAATTTTGTGATTTTCTCCCTCTCAAAATAATTTACACGAATAATTATTGTATTAATAAAATGAGTGAAATTATTAAAATTTTAAATTAGAGCAATGTATATTATTATTTTGTGAAGTGCGTTAAGAATAACTAATATAGTGATCCTAGTTTATCTTTATTTTCGTTGGTTGGAGCCGTAAGATTTTTTTACTGAGCCAAGCTTTGAGCCAACTATACTAACGAGGGTACGTGGCAAAATCCTAAGATTTGAGACTGCAGAAGGGAAATCAGCTTGGGACAGCTGAACTGAACTCCACTGGTCCACATAGGCTTGAAGATACGGTTTAATTAGGACAGGCTCAGTTAAATCTACCAAGGAGCAATTGACAGTTAGAGAGAACTAAGTGGGGTCCAGGGGAAATTTGGCATTTTGGATTCTGATCTGACCCGGATTCGACCCGGTTTACCTTAAATCCTAATGGGTTGATTGTTTTGACAGTTTTTGAATGAAAATCATAAGCATAAACATATTACATACGCTTGGGTACAAGTTTAAGTATGTAGTACACTGGATTCACCGCCATTAGATTTAGTTTATGGGTTTCATTAATTTGAAATTTGCCTTCGAATTTGTTCTTAAACTAAAAATTTAGACTAGTTAAAAACATAGTGTTAATGAACTTGATCGCATTTGTTTGACTATATTATATGAATTATTTTACGTTACTCTAAAGTTTCTGTGTTCGATTTGTGACAGATGAATAAGAATATGAGAATTAGACATTTTATTTTATTATAAAAAATTAACAAAATTACGAGATATCCGTGAGTCGCATTTTCAAAGTTCATAATTTTTATAGTTATAGAGAATTGATATTTTCACATGTAAAATCTAATATTTCTATATGTTCATTCTCACATGAGTGCAAGATTAATTTATGGATAATATTAAAGGTCTCAAATTTTTGGTCTCAAATGACATGACATTGAATATTTTAATTATACTTTATTGCATAGTCAATCAAATGAGATTTACCCAACTAATGTAATGATGACGCATCATTTGAAAAAAAAATTGGACCAAAAATTTGAGACCCCTAACAATTAGCATTATCCTTAATTTATTATTCATGTGAGAGGAATCTTGTAAAATTATTATTTATGTTTGTAAAAATAAAGTATTATTATAGTGATAAAAGAATCTTATAAAAAATAGTTTACAAAATGACGTGTCAAAGTATAATAAGTTGATGATCCACTATACATGTGTGGACCTAATGATAATAATAAACTACAACAAACTACATCATTTTATTTCCATCTTTTATAACTATTCTTTTGTCACCAAAATATTATTATTGATAAAAATATTAATTTCCTTGTTATAAACATCATAAGATAAAAATTAAAAGTGCATCTAAAACATAATCTTAGTAAGTTTTAAATTGCCTAAAAGCATTTCAATAATTAATTGGCGGTGAAATGCACATTTACTCCACTATACTTGCACCATATTATGCATTAGATGATTAAACGTTTAATTTTTTTTGATTGACCCACTAAACTAAAATTAAATTTATAATTAGGTGTTTCATCTAAAATTATTAATTGTCGTTAGTCAATTAGTTATTGTTAACGCCAAATTCTGACCGCTCGCCAAATCACCAAATAACGAGCCGAAAAGACGTTTAACGGTGGAGAATATGCATTTGTTTTAGTGTGTGTGGAATAAAATAATGACACGTGAAAATAAAATAATAACACAAGAATTTTACGTGGAAACCCAATTGAGAAAAAACCACGGGGAGAGATCTCAGAAATCCACTATGAAAATAATAAGGAAGATACAATATCTCAACTGATAGTTTATTTCTCTAGACCTTCACTTTTGATATTGTTGTTACGGAATACTTCAAACTCTCTGCTACTTGCTACTTTCTTTCTGAGCTCTCGGATAAGAGTGTACATATATATTGGTGTGTCCGTGCTAACTCCTCCTCCTTCTATTGCTGCTACTTCCTTCTTTTATATATAACAAAGGCAAAAGGCTCTTGATCTCCCAAGACAATGAAAAGGCTTGTAGATAATGAAAGGACTCCTTGTGGCCCCACACACAACTTTTGGTTGCCCAACCTTTTACATTCCTGCTAATGCATACTGATCAATTTTCTTTCCTTAGTTTCATAGGTATAGGACCCACTAACACATTTGTTAAATGGAGGTGTCAAAAACTTGTTGTCCGATTAATATAATGACAATTAACGCGCAAGTATACGCGGTCAACAAGTAATAGAGAGTAAGTAAAGTATCGATCCCACGAAGAATTATTACTAGTGTTTTCCAAGTACTAACCTTTTATCATCTCAATCTTATTCAAACAAATGATAGTTGTTTTTGTTGTTTTGTATTAATGAAGATAACAAATAATTAAACAACTATGGAAAGCATTAAGATAATGAAATCAAATATTAATAAGTCTAAGATTGCAATTTCCCCCAACACTTCACTTGAATATCCTAACTCTCTCTTTTCAACTAGTTAAATCACAACGATTGTTATCCGAGAATTTACAAGTATATACAAGCCTCTCTCGATGGTCAAATACGTATTTCCCAATGCGGTGTATAAATATCTCTATTCTACACACTAGCAAGAATCCAATATCAAGAATAATCAACAAGACACGTGTCACCAAGTCTCATTAATCACCCTATCAATTATCAACTTTCGCAATAGAAATCATTAAGCATGATTCTCAAATGGATACATGTGGTATTTAGGTATATGTCTATCCTAAATACAATCAAATTATCCATTCATGAAGGTAATAAATAAAACACACGTCACTTAATTTCATAAATTACCCATAGGAATATCTAATTTTCACATGATATCATAACAAGGTCTCAACCTATACTTCCTCTCTCAATTCCATATAAGTTCCCAAGGTAATTACTAGCAAGGTAATTAATATATAAAGCACAAATTATGATATCCAATCACAAATAATTAACCAACATCAAAGAGAGAGCATTCAATTCAAACTATGTATTGGGTTCCATTGAAATCTTAGCAAATGAGTCCTAGTTCATGGTAATTACAATAAACATCAAATTTGATCTATATATCATCATATTGGATTTACAAAATAAGAAGAAAATACTAGAAATAAAACCACTTTTGAAGATTTCCCAACGTTGCTTGCTTGAGGGTTGATGATTTCTAGCTTTCCTCCTTGATTTGGTACTCCTTTCTTCAATTGTTCCTTTGATTTTGCTGGAAATTCCTTGTATTGCAGCCCATTTCTCTTCAATTTTGATGTTTATGTGCAGCCTCCACCAGTGTAGTTGCTGATTTTCGAGCCCCTGGATATGTTATAAGTGTTGGGTATGAGTAAACCTAGCTTAGCACCTCCAAAATGACCAAAAAACCTGAAAAATCTGCTTCTGTCCGCGACAAGCTCGCCCCGGCGAGCTTTTTGGCCTAAGTTTTCTTGCCCCGGCGAGCTCTCGCCGCGGCGAGGAATTTGTGTAGGAAATTCCCGCCCCGGCGAGCTCTGGAAAAACGACCATAACTTTTTCGTCCGAACTCGGATTAAGGCGATTAAGTAGGCTATGGAAAGCTAAGAAGTAGCTCTACAACTTTCATAACTGGAGATTGACGAAATAACGGCCGGAGAAAGGTTCAAATTGATCCCGAAGCAACTGCTGTGTAAAAGTCATGCAAAATCCGATGGTAAAATGACCATAACTCTCTCATACTAACTTCAAATTGGATGATTCCGGATGCTCTGGAAAGCTAAGATCAAAATCTACAACTTTAGTTCTTTGAGTTTTGAGAGATTCGGATTACATCATGGGTCAAATTGAGAAACAAGCAGCGGGAATGCTAGATTCAAACCAAAAACGCATCGATCCAAGGGGCCTTTATTTCAATACCTACAAAACAACGTAAAAACACATAAAAGCACACAAATACATATAAAAGTAATACAAAACTACATTACACAATAATAAAATGAAAACACATAAAACCAAACGAAATAGCTAAAGACTTACAAATTATTAAGGCTAAAAGTACCCAATTTGTGTATATAAAACACACTCATCAAATACCCCCAAACTTAAACCTTTGTTTGTCCTCAAGCAAAACACACAAACTATAAAAATTAAACATTTCTAAATAAAAACTATCTTGAGCAATGAGTTAATAAGCTAACCAATGGTCTCAAAGCATAAACACAATAGAGTTCAAGGAAACTTTCAAAACCTTGCAAGTTTAGATTTACAATTAGCTAGTTATAGCTTGCTTTAGGTCCCTTCCGCGTGTGTGTGTACCCAATAGCACTAAACCAATTAAGCTCGGATAAAACTATGCAACCACATTACCTTATGAAATAATCAAAATAAACCCTAAAACAACATGCTTAACACACCACTCAATACAAAGGTATACAAATCACAATTTCCAAAAATTTGAAATCAAAAGACTCTAGGTAAGTGCATTTTATGCTCCATCTTATCCTAAGTCCACTCTTGTGGGTGAGTGCGTTTTACGCTCCATCTCAACTCAACACAAGAATTGATATAAAAAACTTTCTTTCTTTTCTCATCAAACTATAGGAGAGTGCGTCTTACGCTCTATCTCCCCTAAGCATGTGTCCATGAGTGAGTGCGTTTTACGCTCCATCTCAACTCACCACATGACCATCAATTCAAACACAACAAATTTGGACACCTTACTTCGAGTGATGTTTAAACGAGTTCTAGAGTTTATAGATATTTTCCACAAGCATTCGGTTATAAAAGCCTTCACTAAGCATACAACTAGCTCAATACTCATGGGTAGGTGCAAAAGAGTGAAAGGACGCATACGCAAAACAATAACCAACAATAATGATTAAGCACAAAGACTAAGCAACAATTATCCATTTTCCATGAGTTAGAAACTATTCAATCAAGTTCTTATCATAGACCGTGGATTGTAGTTCAAATCAAATTAAAACAATGCTCAAGAGACACATCCTAAAAATAAATGAATTTTTTTTTTTAACAAAAACACATAACTTAAATCATATAAAAACTAAATTAAAAACACACAAATACGAAGTATTACCCCCAAACTTAAACTTGACATTGTCCTCAATGTATGATATAGGAAAAATTAAAATAGAAGACTTCCCTGAGAACGTGTCAAACGCTATTAATATCATCTTTCAAGTCCCCTAAGTTGGGAGCGCACCCCAATTTGCTTAGTATTCGGTACCTGAAAGCAATTGACTAAAGAAATTAAAATGCAATTAAACAAACTAAAAAGCAATTGAAAAAAAATCAAAATCAAAACAATAAAATTGGGTTGCCTCCCAAGAAGCGCTTGTTTTAAAGTCTTCGGTCTGACTAACTCCCTACTTTTATCCAATTCCCCTTCGATAATTGAGGAACCCACCATCCATTGATAACCATGTAATATTTGAGGGCTTCTCCTCAGTAAGGGTCATTGTTTCAAGTTCACCGAGCTTATTTCTGTTCGATACATTCTCATTTATGCACTGCACAATGCTAGGTGATTGTTCCATTGTGTCTATGGATGGAATGTTGAATTGAAGCTCTACAAACACAATAGAACCATCGGTTTTCTCCTCATGGACCTCTACGTCCTCACACCATGGTTCCACATTCATACTAGCTCTATCGTCACATAGAGCCTCGCCTAAGAAATGACTACCAAGTGGACACGATTTTGTAAAACTGACTGGATTCTTGAACTTTGGTGGAGAAGGCACTTGAGGTATTAATACAATCGTCTCATCTTCGTTTGAACTCATACAAATCTCTTCGCCGATTGTGTTAACCTTATCCCCAATTGTCTCCTCTATTTCTATTTCTCGTGGCTCATCTAGTTGCAGATTTGACATGGGCTTACCATAAGTTTCTGAATCCATGTCATTACACCAATTGTTTTGAGGACAGTTGTTTAAAGCATTGAACATTTGATCAATCTGATTCTGAAGATTTTGAATTGATATTTCCTGACTTTTCAACATCTCCTCATTCGAAGCCATGATCTTGGTTACAAGTTCCTCAAAGTTTGACATCTTCTCTTCTTGAATAGGAGGTGGACATGAGAATTCCGGTGCAAAAGCTGGACTTGAAGCATAACATTGATCATCATAATTGTAGCTCCATGTAGTATCCGGGTGATACCCCCAATCTTGGTGATAATCGGGATAATCATAGTTGTTGGGGTAATCACCACCGTATTGTACCGGTCCAAAACTGATGGTGCATTGATGACTCGGGTGATTGTCAGCACAATAATCACATGTCACTGCTATATCTTGAGTGCTCACTGCTACTAAGGCATCCAACTTCCTTGATAGTGTTTCAAATTGTGCTGACAATGCAGAGAGTGCATTGAGTCCATCAATCCCAGTTTCCCTTGGTTGAGTCATACTCATGTACGGCCATTGATAAGCAAAATCATCCATGGTGTACCTCGTAAAGCATTAAAACATAAAAAATGTTAAAATAAAGTAAAAACAAATTTATATACAAGTTTAAATTAAGATCAATTTGATTATGACTAATATTGGAAAAACACTAGAAAAATAATTCCCCGGCAACGGCGCCAAAAACTTGTTGTCCGATTAATATAATGACAATTAACGTGCAAGTATACGCGGTCAACAAGTAATAGAGAGTAAGTAAAGTATCGATCCCACGAAGAATTATTACTAGTGTTTTCCAAGTACTAACCTTTTATCATCTCAATCTTATTCAAACAAATGATAGTTGTTTTTGTTGTTTTGTATTAATGAAGATAACAAATAATTAAACAACTATGGAAAGCATTAAGATAATGAAATCAAATATTAATAAGTCTAAGATTGCAATTTCCCCCAACACTTCACTTGAATATCCTAACTCTCTCTTTTCAACTAGTTAAATCACAACGATTGTTATCCGAGAATTTACAAGTATATACAAGCCTCTCTCGATGGTCAAATACGTATTTCTCAATGCGGTGTATAAATATCTCTATTCTACACACTAGCAAGAATCCAATATCAAGAATAATCAACAAGACACGTGTCACCAAGTCTCATTAATCACCCTATCAATTATCAACTTTCGCAATAGAAATCATTAAGCATGATTCTCAAATGGATACATGTGGTATTTAGGTATATGTCTATCCTAAATACAATCAAATTATCCATTCATGAAGGTAATAAATAAAACACACGTCACTTAATTTCATAAATTACCCATAGGAATATCTAATTTTCACATGATATCATAACAAGGTCTCAACCTATACTTCCTCTCTCAATTCCATATAAGTTCCCAAGGTAATTACTAGCAAGGTAATTAATATATAAAGCACAAATTATGATATCCAATCACAAATAATTAACCAACATCAAAGAGAGAGCATTCAATTCAAACTATGTATTGGGTTCCATTGAAATCTTAGCAAATGAGTCCTAGTTCATGGTAATTACAATAAACATCAAATTTGATCTATATATCATCATATTGGATTTACAAAATAAGAAGAAAATACTAGAAATAAAACCACTTTTGAAGATTTCCCAACGTTGCTTGCTTGAGGGTTGATGATTTCTAGCTTTCCTCCTTGATTTGGTACTCCTTTCTTCAATTGTTCCTTTGATTTTGCTGGAAATTCCTTGTATTGCAGCCCATTTCTCTTCAATTTTGATGTTTATGTGCAGCCTCCACCAGTGTAGTTGCTGATTTTCGAGCCCCTGGATATGTTATAAGTGTTGGGTATGAGTAAACCTAGCTTAGCACCTCCAAAATGACCAAAAAACCTGAAAAATCTGCTTCTGTCCGCGACAAGCTCGCCCCGGCGAGCTTTTTGGCCTAAGTTTTCTTGCCCCGGCGAGCTCTCGCCGCGGCGAGGAATTTGTGTAGGAAATTCCCGCCCCGGCGAGCTCTGGAAAAACGACCATAACTTTTTCGTCCGAACTCAGATTAAGGCGATTAAGTAGGCTATGGAAAGCTAAGAAGTAGCTCTACAACTTTCATAACTGGAGATTGACGAAATAACGGCCGGAGAAAGGTTCAAATTGATCCCGAAGCAACTGCTGTGTAAAAGTCATGCAAAATCCGATGGTAAAATGACCATAACTCTCTCATACTAACTTCAAATTGGATGATTCCGGATGCTCTGGAAAGCTAAGATCAAAATCTACAACTTTAGTTCTTTGAGTTTTGAGAGATTCGGATTACATCATGGGTCAAATTGAGAAACAAGCAGCGGGAATGCTAGATTCAAACCAAAAACGCATCGATCCAAGGGGCCTTTATTTCAATACCTACAAAACAACGTAAAAACACATAAAAGCACACAAATACATATAAAAGTAATACAAAACTACATTACACAATAATAAAATGAAAACACATAAAACCAAACGAAATAGCTAAAGACTTACAAATTATTAAGGCTAAAAGTACCCAATTTGTGTATATAAAACACACTCATCAGAATCATACTCAAACATTTATGTGGCGTGGGATAAAGAAAAAGAAAAAGAAGAAAAAATAATACTATGTTGCTGCCAAATCATTTAAAAAGAAATTTTCTTTTTAAAATATGTTTTAGCCTATTTCTTTCAATTTTCCTCATTTTATTCTTTTTCCTTCCTCCTCCCAATCGAACAATCAGCATGTATCATCATACGGTCCTTCAAATTCAATCTAAACTTCTCATTATAAAACTCAAATTAATCATCAAAATAAGAAGAAAAAAATAATAATAACTTATTCCATGAAGGGGAATTCCAAATCTGTAACTCAAGAGTGGATGAAATCATCTTCCCTCATTCATGAAGGTGTGTGTGTATATACATAGGGTCCAAATTCAGTGCTAACTAGGGGGATATTTCCAAGCCAACTGTCTTATAAATGTTGATCTAAATAATGGACGCGTGAGATTAATTTGGGCTAGTTACTATCCTTAGAAAATTCCTGAGGATATATATTCCGCAAGAATTTTCTGCGGATACTAACTGGCCCAAGAAATATCTAATTTACCCCGCTAATTAAATAGTTTATTTCTCTTATCCTTTCGAAAGAGGTGAGGATAGTAGACAGACAAAAAAAATCCAATTCTTTCTCTTATAGCGACGCTAGCTCCCTTTTCTCCTCTTTCTCTACCTCTCATTCTTCTCTCTTTACCATTTTCCTCTCTTTCTTCTCTCTCTCTATTTGTAGAGGCGCTAGCTCCCTTCTTCTCCTGCTTGGCAATTTTCTTCATCTTATATCAATTGAAAGATTAGTTATTCATTATTTTTGAAAATTTAATGATTGTTTAATATATTTTGGTTAGATTTTTAAATATTAAGGCTTAATTTTGAATGGGTAGTTTTTAAAATATTAGGACTTAATATGTATGTTTCAATACATTCTACTCAAGCTTATTAGTATAATTACTGTCACTTTTGTGCATGGTTGTTTTGACCTGAATTATTTATTGTATAGACTTGTGTGCATGTATTTGTTTGTTCATAGTCCAACGGAAACATTTGGAGTAAAGTTTTGAACATTTAGACAGAATAAAGTTTAAAACTTTACTCCAAATGTTTCACAGTTGGACTATGAACAAACAAATACAGGCACACACAAGTCTATACAATAGATAATAAGTCAAAACAACCACAGACAAAAGTGACAGTAATTATATTAATAAGCTTGAGTAAAATGTATTGAAAAACATACATATTAGGCCCTAATATTTGTAAAATTACCCATTCACACAAGTCTATACAATAGATAATAAGTCAAAACAACCACAGACAAAAGTGACAGTAATTATATTAATAAGCTTGAGTTAAATGTATTGAAACATACATATTAAGCCCTAATATTTGTAAAATTACCCATTCAAAATTAAACCCTAATATTTGCAAATCTAACCAAAATATATTAAACAATCAACAAATTTTCAAAACTAATGAATAACTAACCTTTCAATTGATGTAAGATGGGATGAGATGAAGAAAATTGTCAAGGGGGAGAAGAAGGGAGCTAGCGCCACTGCAAGTAAAGAGAGAAGAAAGAAAGGTAGAGAGTAGAAAGGGAGCTAGCGCCCTATAAGAGAAGGAATTGGGGCTTTTTTGGTCTGCCTACTATCCTCACCTCTTTCCTGAGGATAGAAAAAATAATCTACTTAATTAGCAGGGCAACTTGGACATTTATTGGACTAGTTAATATCCGCAGAAGATTTCTGCGAAATATAATTACTATCCTCCTGAGGATAGTAACTGACCCAAATTAATCTCATGCGTCCATTATTTAGATCGACGATTATAAGTCATTTGGTTTAGAAATGTCCCCCAGGCAACGCTGGATCTGGACCCATATATATATATATATATATATATATATATATGTGTGTGTGTGTGTGTGTGTGTGTGTGTATATACAACCCATCTTTCCAGCGAACCAATAATAACGAACCAAAGACGAAGTTTTTAAAAAAAAGACACGCGGATTGCAATATTGGCTAGGTGGGGTGTGAAATGGGCTAGCTATATAAACAAAAAAAAAACCAACCCAACTCATATTATACGACCTCTTTCTCTCTATAACTCTTCTCTCTCTCTCTCTCACTACGAACCAAAGAAGAACGAAAGGTAAAGCTCCGGCGATTTCTACGCGAGTCTGACCAAATCGACACGGCTCCGGCGATTTCGACACTCGTAACGTTCTCTCTCTCTCTCTTTCTATGAATGTAAAACTCCATAACTGTATTAATTTTTTAATTTTTATTTCTAGCATAAAAAATTTAGGGTTTATTAGGTGGTAGAATTTCTGTTTAGAATTTCTTCGAAATTTCTCTCCTAATTTTTCGGATTTAATTTATAGGCTAAATTAAAATTATTGTTGATGGGTTTTATGATTATGAGAATCAATGTTTTTTAAACTATAGGGATGGATGATAATTTAGAGGATGAAGTACGAGGTAGTGATGAATGTGGTGATAATGGAGACAATAGTGAAATGGATGTAGAGAATAGGAGAATTGAATGAGAAAGTTTTGAGTTAATAGAAGAAGTTGGAAGTGATGAAGGTAGGAAAAATTTTATTTATAATTTGTAAGTAGCCGACCATCTCAAACCTAGTGTTGGAAAAGAATTCCAAACAATAGATGAAGTTAAGGATTTATACAATGCATATGCTAAAGAGGCGGGATAAAGTATTCGAAGTTGGGTTACTAAGAAAATCGAAGGAAATGATGAAGTGAAAAGGAAAGAGTATGTTTGTTTTAAATAAGCTAAGGGAATAACAATTGCGGATGTTGAAACTAAAAGGCGTTGGGGATCGATAAAAGAGAGTTGTAAAGCAAAGGTAGCTGATGCAAAAGTATTTGACTCAATAACTTGTCATGATAAATATACCATCACATCAACAATTCAATTTCCTTGGAGTACAGGCTAGAGAGTTTCAAAACATTGGGTGTACATAAAAAGATTTATATAATTATGAAAGGGATAGACGTAATGAGTTGAAGGGCCATGACAGAGAAATGTTGAGTGAGTTTTCCAAATTAGAAAAGGGCAAGAATCCATCATTCACTTATGAAATTAAGATCGATAATGAACAGAGGATAACGCTTTATTTTTGGGATGATGTTACCTCTAGAAGGGCATATAGTTTTTATGGTGATGTAGTCGTCTTCGATACGATATACAACACCAATCGCTATGGGCTGATTTTTACACCACTGATGGGAGTAAACAAACATGGTCAAACCATAATTTTTGCTTGTGCATTCTTAAGTGATAAGACATCGAATTCATTTGTTTGGCTATTCAACCAATTTTTAAAGGCTATGTCAGGTGATGCCCCTAAAATGATCATTACTGATCAAGATCCTGCGATGTCTAAAGCAATTTTAGAAACTCTTTCAGATACTTTTCATTGATACTGTAGTTGGCACATATTGACAAAAAAATTTGAAAAGCTAGACTCGGTGAAGTATAATGCTCACTATAATGAACTTGCCGATTGTATTTGGAATTCAGAGTCTAAAGAAGAGTGTGATTTGACATGGACAGAGCTTGTTGGGAGGAACGGGTTACATGACAACAAATGGTTACAAACAATGTATGAAATTCATTCAAATTGGGTGCCTACTTATTGTAATCATGTTTTCTTGGCCAATACATCAAGTAGTCAACGAGCGGAAAGCTCTTATGCATTTTTCAAAAGATATATATCTAAGAATAATTCATTAGTTGATTTTATGATTCAATTTAGTAGGAGGCTAGTACGTCAACGTCAAGAAGAGTTGTAGGCCAATCACAAAGATTTGATTGAGAAGCCTACAGTGAAGATGAATTATGACTTTTTGTTCCGAATGGTTGATATTTATACTCCAAAAATATTTTGTAAATTCCAAGATGAGATATGGGAATGCTCGAATTACCGTTTTGAGCTTATCAAGGAGAGTGATAATCAATGCGTGTTTCAAGTTCATAGAAAAAAAATGTTCACACGTAGAGTGCGAGAACTTATTTATGACAAAGAATTGAGTTTTGCTTCATATAGTTGCCACAAGTTTGAGAGTATGGGGATACCATGTAAACATATGCTTGGTTACTTGCACAAAATGCTTGATTTTGACGAATTACCACAACAATACATCTTGAAAAGGTGGACTAAGAAGGCAAACTCCAGGATAGTAGTCGATAATGAAAGTGGCATAATGATAAATAGTGACAAAGAATATCTAATCAAGCGGAGTAAATTAATTCAATGTTCTTTGGATGTTATTGATAAAGCCCTCACAAGCCAAGAAGGAATTAATATTTATAAAGATTATTTGGCTCATGCACTCGAATCAATCAATCTTATTGTAGATAGTGTTAAAAGTTCACAACGTAAAATTGGTGCAAGTGTACTCTCTAGGAAGATGAGTTGCAATAAAGACCATATTTACAATGAACCAAATCAAGTGAGGGCAAAAGGATATGACAAAAGACTTAAAGGAAGAAAAGAAAAGACATTAAGGAAGGCAAATAACTCAAAGGCTAGACGTTATCATGGTTGTGGCAAAGTTGAACAATCACATGACAAAATAAATTGTCCAATGGTTGCACATCGGTAAGTAATATTTAAGTAATAGTAAACATTTTTTTCTATCCCAATCTTTAAATGGAGTGTTATTTTGGCTTTTATGTAGAGATTCTCCCAGCAATGAAGGTGCAACATCATTTTCAAGTTCAGAGGATGATAGTCATACTTCCAAAGGTTTGATCATTTCTTTTATTCAATATTATGAGTTACATATCCATAAATCTAATATAAATATATTTTATTTCAAGTTTATCAACCTAGTTAGAGATGTTCATTTGTTGTGATGTTGCTTGGTTGAGATGTTTGCTGCTGTTGGCTGCTGCTAATTTGGATGTTAGCTGCTACTATTTTGTTTACTACTGTTTTGGTTTACTACTGTTTTAGTACTTGTGTTAGATAGTGTTTACATCATCCACATTTGGCCGAAGCTTTTACTAATTTATTTCTGGCAAATGTCAAGCTTTATAGGAAATCCAGCAAAATGAGATTTTTTATAAAACAATTCCAAGCTGGTTAGATAATGAAAATTATCAAAATTACAACTGATTTAATAACATTAACAACAACACCGCAGACATAACATTAACAATTATGACAAATCGCACAATTAGTTGCAATTGACGCATTTCAATTTGCACCCTCGCTAATTCGCTGGAGTCGTTAGCATTCGTTGGATGAGTTGTTACATTTAAACGCTCAGATGTGTCCATTTGCAACCTCCCTTGATTATGCAACGCTCGAACATATTCGTCACACCAATTGATGAAGTTACCAAATTATTACATATTTTGGGACACAATAAATTTATTCACTTGTGTAAAAGGACCAAATAAACAAAAATTACAAGGCTGAATGGTACTTTTGTCCCTCCAAGTTGCCACCCACTTTCAAAGTCGTCTTTAAAGTTTATTTGTTTTCACTTAGGTCCTTAAAGTGACATTTTTTGGCGTTTCTATTCCTTTTACCCGATTTGACCCCAACCTGACCCATTTTGACCCATCCTGACCTAGTTTGACCCAACCTATTTTTTTATATTTTAAAATAACATAAATATTTTTGATATTTTAAAATAAATTACAATTTTTAAAATAATAATTATTTTTAATATTTTAAAATAAAATATTATTTTTTAAAAAAAATTTAAAATAATAATTAAGGAAAAAATATTAGAAACTTTTATTTTTTTTCAAAATGAGTAAAATTTCATAAAATATAGATTCAAAAAAATTAAAGTTAAAATTTTTTAAATCTTAATAATTTTTATGAAAATTTACACATCTTTAAAAAATAAAAATAAAAATTTATTTTGGTTTTATGAAAATAAAGTTTTATGTTTTTAACTTTTTTGAATATATATTTTATAAAACTTTACTCATTTTTTCAAAAATGAAATATTTTCTAAATTCTTTTCCTGAAAATAATAATTATTTTTAAAACTTTTTAATTTTTTTTAAATTGAATTAGTTTTTTTTCTTTATCTTTTACAGTTTTTTGTATTTTAATTTCTATTTTTAGTTTTTGTTTTCAAAACTTCTAATATTAAGAATACATATAATCATGGTAAAGATATTAACTTTTTTTTTCTGAAAACAAACTTTTACATAAAAATGAAAAAAATCTACTTTTTTTTTAAAATAAAGTTTTTTTTTCTTATTTAATTTTTTTAAATCTATATTTTATGAAACTTTACTCATTTTTTTAAAAAATAAAAGTTTCTATTATTTTTTCCTTAAATATTAAAAATAATAATTATTGTAAAAAAATTATTTATTTTAAAATAAAAAATATAATTATTATTTTAAATTTTTTAAAAAAAATAATATTTTATTTTAAAATATTTAAAATAATTATTATTTTAAAATTATTTTTAAAATAATATTTTATTTTAAAATTAGTTTAAAAATAATATTTTATTTTAAAATATTAAAAATATTTATTTGATTTTAAAATATTTAAAATTGGGTTGGGTTAAACTGGGTCGGGTCGGGTCAAAATTTGGTCAAAATGGGTTGGGTTGGGGTCAAATCAGGTAGAAGGAACGGAAATGCCAAAAAATACCACTTTAAGGACCTATGTGATGAAAAATAAACTTTAAGGACGACTTTGACAGTGGATGGCAACTTGGAGGAACAGAAGTGTCATTCAGCCAAAATTACAATAAATAAATACATACCACTATTCATGGGCAAGAATAATAGTGTTTACCCGGATTCTTTTCCGACATTGAAAGTTTGACTATACAAGGGCCCGTACTACAATGACATATGAACGGAGACCATACAAATGTAGCAGTAGACGAATTCGATGACATATTTTCTATCAGCAAGTAGGCATAAAATAAGGCATAAAATCGATCAACAATAATTTTAATTTAGCCTATAAATTATAATAACCATGTAATTCAACAAGGTTCATATTGAACGACTCAACTGAAAATCTATAAACTAAATAACTAATTGAACAAGATATCCGTCTTAATTTGGAGAAGAGTTTCTAAATATTAAGATATACCAATGAGTCTAACGCAAGACTAGTTTTAATTTAAAACTTTCAACTTCTTTCTAGAGGTCTTCCAAACTAAAAGTATAACGTAAAATGGAGACACCTAATTCCATAACATGGGTTATATATTAAAATTAATTTCTTTTATAAAAAAATGACTTTGTAATTCGGTATTCTACTTCTGTTCTAATTCTAAACTTTGATTAGGCCAATGGTAGATTAATGTGCCCTTAAAAATGTGAGTTTCAAATAGAGACTTTTAATTTGGTGCGAAGGGAGTATATTTGTATGTATTGCATTAATCAAGACGTACAAGTTAATAATGTTTCTATTTTTTTTTTCCAAGATCATCAAAGAAATTAAAGAAATTATTCTTGGCTATAGGTAAGATAATCTACTACAACCTTAATATGTTACTAGTGTTTGTTTCTAGTGTAATTTTTGTAGTTGTTAAGGTCCCTAAAGTCTCTATAAGGACTAAATTCAAATCAATTAAATTAAAATCAATGTCAAAATGAACAAGTGAACAAGACACCTACTCCCATAACTTGTACGATTAAATTAAAATCAATGTCTAAATGAACAAGACACCTAATCCCATAGCCTGTACGATTCAATGTCTAAAATCAATGTCTAAAGACAGCAGTCCACCTTAACAATGTCTAAAATCAAGAAAGGAAGTTGAGTTCAAAATTACTCCATATCAAAATTACCCTTTGGATTTAAAAACAATCTGTTAAGAACAATAATAAATAAAAAAGTCAACAAAGCATGTTTCTTTGCCACAAATAGCAAGACAACCAAACTTATACATAGAACCAGTTAATCGTAGATAAATCAATTCCAGAACTCTTGATCTTATACCCTAATTTAAACCCTAAATTTAAACCCTAATTTAAACCCTAAATTTCTTACCATAATCTCATAAACTAACAATGAGCATAAATCTGAAAAATTAGAAGAGAGAAATTTCGAAGAAATTCTAAACAGAAATTCTACCACCTAATAAACCTTAAACTTCTTACGCAAGAAACAAAGATTAAAAAATTAATACAATTATAAAGCTTTACCTTCGTAGAGAGAGAGAGACAGAACGTTACGAGTGTCGAAATCGCCGGAGCCGTGTTGATTTGACCGGAGCTGCGTCGAAATCGCTGGAGCTTTACCTTTTATTTTTTTTTTGGTTCGTAGTGAGAGAGAGAGAAGAGTTAGAGAGAAAGAGGTCGGATAATATGAGTTGGGATGATTTTTTTTTTGTTTATATAATTGGCCCATTTCACACCCCACCCGACCAATATTGCAACCCGCGTATTTTTTTTTAAAGTTCGTCTTTGATTCGTTATTATTGGTTCGCTGGAAAGATGGGTTGGATATATATATATATTGAGAAGGAAAACGTTGCAACAGAAGCTTTACACCTTCAATAGTGTTGGAGCATATTAGATCTATATATGCCTCAAAATTGAAGATCTAAAACACCCACATCTGGAGATTTGCCAATTTGAAATTAAGGAGATATGTCGATTTGAGATTCGACTGTAATTTTGTTATAATAATCTGGGTTTTGGTTAAAGATTTTCAATCTAAAAGTATATATTCAACTTTTTTGCGAATAAACAGTCGGAAATTATGCTTTCTTGGGTATAAATGGGGTGATGGATTACCGCTCTTCTTGCTCATTCATGAAGCCATGTATGCATATACACATACGTATTGTATACATATAATGTGAAAGAAATTAAGATTTTTAAATATTTTTATCAAAAAAGCCATGTTATTTTTTATTTTTAAATATGATGTCATTTTCTTATTTTTAAAAGCCATGCATGTTTTCTATTTTAAAATCCATGTCATTCTTGATAATGTTGTCATTTCCTTTTTTATTCCTTATTTTTATTCTATGCCACATCTTCAATTTATTAATATCAGTTAGTAAATTTGGACGGAATGATCCACTTACAACCCAATTATTAGTTCAGTGGACTAATTAAAAAAAGTAAAAGTTTAACTAATGCATAAATGGTCCAAGTACAGTGGCTAAAGTGTGCATTTTGCCATTAATTGGCTAACTTGCACAATTAGTGATGCTAAGCATTGTTGCCCTTTGTTAATTCCAATCTTGTAATCCATCAACCAGTGTCATTATATATATTTTTCCCCGATAAAGTTCTAGAATAAGAACATGAAATAATTCTCACTGATAAATTAATCGAATTACAAAAACATTAGAGTCGAGATGATACATTCTCCCATCCTAAATTAAAACTTGAAATATTTCTACTGGTCCAGACATTCTAATAGCGAACAAAAGACCAAGAGATTGGATCTAAAAAGCACTTCCAACTTGAAACATATATATTTTTAAAGAATAGACAAAAATAAATCAACTTGTGTAGTTCTTCAACAAGTGCAATGAAAAGGAGACCGTCTTGATAACTCCATACCCAAATCTTAATAGATCTGTTTTCACCGATAAAACATAAATCAAACCTCCTCCATGGAGAGATCATAAAAAAAAGCTCTGTAGAATGAGAAAACCTTAAACTAAGAGAAAAAAGACTCCATAGATTGAAAAAAATTCAAACTAGGAGACATAAAACTCCATAAAAGGTAAATAAAAAATCATAAAAAGAAAAAATAAGAACAAATAAATGGAAGAATGTAAGAAAACAATTTAGGGAAGGGCCTTTTTAGCTTAAATTGGACCCTCCCCATACCAATGTCATCTTTTAGGGAATGATATCTCGAGCCCTTGTAGGGACCCGACTCCTGCGCTCACCCAGGACCTTGCGTTAGGGTCCCAACCACCTTGCGGACCCCGAACTAGTGCAGATTGCCCCAACATAGTCAAATACAATTTGGAGTCCCCACAGTGCATGAAACACGTAAAGGAATAGACTCCACTCCACTTAGGGCTCTTATCCACTTCAATTCACTTATATTTTGACTTATTAACAGTTACAGTTCGGGAAAAGGGGAACCCTAACAAGCATATATTAAATATCAGATATAAATACAAAAGATGGCCTCTTGTATGTTTTTTAGGCACACCTTCATATTCTCATATTACCAATCTTCATAAACGCTTTACTGACTTAACTATCAGAGGTCAATCATTCCCGTATTTAATCTTTTTTAGGTATTTTGGAGCACCCAGTTCCGGTGGTTGAGCCGGCTGAAACACAACTTATTATTTGGGGCTAAAATGAGGGCCTTCAGAGAATCAAACAGGTACACATCTGCTCTTATTTTTAATCATTTTAAAAAAAGAATGGTGGGTCAGGGATGCCATGCTACGAATGATGGAGGAAATGGCTGGAGAAATTCGGCGTTCAACCATCTCGGTTCAAAAATAGCTGATTTTCTGAACTTGGGACTTGGCACTGGCAGTCGAAATCATGCACGGGAACGCCGAATGATCATCTGGTCAGCTTTTTGGAGATTTATGACATGTTCAACTATAATAGAGTTACCGACAATGTGGTGAGACTTAGACTATTCCCTTTCACGCTTCATGGTAAGGCGAAGAGTTGGTTGCATTCATTACCATCAGGATCCATCATTACATGAGACGATTTGGCACGAAAGCTCTTAGTAAAGTTTTTTCCACCAGCAAAAATAGTGAAGATAAGGAATGATATCATGTCCTTTGCACAGCAGGATTTCGATTCTCTCTATGAGGCTTGGGAAAGGTTCAAAGATTTATTGCAGAGATGTCCTTATCATAGAATTCCAAAGTAGTTACAAGTGCAAACTTTCTACAACGGATTGTTCAGCGCAACTCGTACAAGTATAGATGAACCAAACTGATGAGTATTGATGGGAAAAAACTTTGATGAGGCATATGATCTCTTCGAAACTATAACCACAAACAACTACCAATGGCCTACAACAAGGATGAACCAGCTGAAGGCAACAGGTATATTTGAGATCGATGCAGTTACTGCTTTGGCTGCACAGGTTGCAACACTGTCAAAGAAGATAGATATTGTGGGAGCGCAACCTAGTCAGCAGGTGGCTATAGTATGTGAATTGTGTGTGGGCAACCATCCAAGTAATCAATGTGCTATAATGTTTGAGTCGGTACACTACATTGGGAGCAACAATAGGCAAGGCATGAATTCAAACACATATAACCCTAGTTGGAGAAGTCACCCTAATTTTTTATGGAGCAACAACCAAAGTCAATCCTCAGCTCTACGACAGTTTCATCCACAAGGTTTTCAAAATCAAAACTAGCACCAGTCAGAGAGGAAGACAAAGTTAGAGGAATTGGTAACAAAATACATTGCTCACAATGATATGAGGATGAATAACTTGGAAGGTTCGACGCAAAATTTAGAGAACTAGGTGGGTCAATTGGTAAGTGCAATCAACAACCATCCTCAAGGAACTCTATCAAGTGATACTGAAATTAATCCAGGAGGGAGAGTCAAGAGCAATGTAAGACAATAACACTGAGAAGTGGTAAGGAGTTGCAGGTGAATGCCCATATTCCTACATCAGAGATACATATCAATGATGAACAATGTGCTGAAAAAGACAAAAATAAGAGTGGAGAAAAGAATAAAGAAGCAAGTATGGTTTCAATTCCTGACGAAAACAAGAAAAGTTCAATGGTACCCCCCGTGCCATATGCACAGTGATTGCAGAATCAGAAGCTAGAGAAACAATTCATGAAGTTCGTGGAAGTCTTTAAGAAACTGCAACTCAATATTCCATTTGCCGAAACATTGTAGCAGATGCCAAGCTACGTTAAGTTTATAAAGTAAATATTGTCTAAAAAATGAGGGCTAGGTAACTGTGAGACCGTTGCTTTGACGGAGGAGTGTAGTGCAGTTATCAAGAGGAAGCTACCTCCAAAACTAAAAGATCCGAGGAGTTTCACAATTATGTGCACGATAGGGACTCAGTTTGTGGTGAAAGCTTTATGTGAGTTAGGAGCAAGCATTAACCTTATGCCATTGTCAATTTACAAGAAGTTGGGATTGAAGGGAGCCAAGCCGACAAACGTCACCTTACAGTTGACAGATAGATCGATAACTTATCCGAGAGGCACAGTGGAGGACGTTTTAGTTAAGGGAGACAAGTTCATCTTCCCGGCTGACTTCGTGGTGCTGGATTTTAAGGAAGATCGAGAAATTTCACTTATTTTGGGATGACCATTCTTGGCTACGGGAAGAACGTACATTGATCGACATGCAAAATAGAGAGCTTACTATACGAGTCAATGATCAATAGGTCAAGTTCAATGTGTTTAAAGCGATGAAGTTCTCAAATGAGGTGGAAGAAAGTTATCTGGTTAAGAAAGTTAATGTGATAGTTCATGATACGTCTTGGGATAGTTGTGGTTCAACCAACTCTGTTTCAGTTAATGTGAACAGTGACAAGGAAACAATTGAAGGAAAAGAGCAAGTTATGAAGCATTGTTGGGGATATGCAGTTGATACAGACACCCCAGATACCCCAATTAAGCCTAGGTAACAACTGAAACAAAGTTAGGCTGATGACTATAGAACAAGCGCTACTAGGAGACAACCTAAGAGTTTAGAGAATTTTAGTAGACTGCATATCAATTTTAGTTCATTTTATTGAATTATATTTAGATTTTAATTTTAATGAATAATGGGTTTATTTCATGTTAACTACAGTGGTTTTAATTAGAAAACATGTGAATTCATAAGTATTTTGTATATCAGATAGTAATGCTTTGTAGTATTTTTTAGTTACCAAACATCAGGAAGGTTGTGGACAATGAGCATACAAAAGCATAAGGAACCAAGGCAGGAAGCAAGGCCATTAACATGAACGCCGAGGGCACGCCTAGGGCACAACGCGCACTTAGATGAGCACAAACATGCACCTTAGTGCATAAGTCATGCGCCACGGCACTTAAGAACTTGTGTTGCAGCGCTTGGAAGAGTTAAGGTTTTCGCATAAGATGCGTCGTAACGTATGATCGAAGCACCGCAGTGCCTGGAAGGACCTAACTCTCTGCATACAATGTGCTGCAATGCATGATCAAGGCGCCACAATGCTTAAAGTGGCCTTACTTTCTACTTGGTTGTGCCTCAACGCAAGACAACATGCATCGCAGCGCATGACTTATCCCATAAAATTTAAATGGACAACAGAAGGCAGTTCAAGGACTTCTAATCCAGTTCAACTTCAACCTCCAAGCATTCCTTATTCATTTTAACTTTAAATTCAACCAAATGTGTTGAAGGTTGTTTGATTTGATGGTGACTATCTTGATTGTTTAAATGAAATTATGACTACGTGCTTATGTAATTAATTGTCTAAGTGATTATGTGTTTATGTGCTAATGTGACTACATGCTTATGTGTTTGATTATATAAGTGATTAGATGCTAAGTGATTATGCGCTTATATGTGATCTATGAACTATCTGATTGTGTACTTACATGGTTATGTAATATATGTGAGATGTTAGAAAATTGATACATAGATGAATATCGTGAACTACATTATTATACATAGTTTGATGATATTCAACGGATGAATTGAGAATTGTAAGATTAAAGTTCTAGTGACTTAAGAATGTTGTAAAGTCCTTATAAAAGAAATACATGTACAAATACTTAGAGTATAAAGATAAAAAAATATTAGGTTGATCTTATCGTAGAGTTACTCTGCATACTCGTAATGTGAATGATGTAAGCAGAGTAATCTATACATTCAAAAGAATTGAACGACCAACATAACAAATTTTGTAAAGTCCTTCAAAGAATTATGTGTACAAGGACTTAAACTAGAAAGATTAAGGATGTTAGGTTGATCTTACTAATTAAATCTGATGTATAGTTATTAGGAATTCAGTGTTCGTAAAGTTACTCTGCCAATTCATAAAGTTAATATAGATCGCAGAGTCAATTAGTGCTCATAGCACATCGGATGGATCGTAAAGCAAATGCACAAGATGTAGAGTTCACTGCATAAAGTATAGATCATTTTGTAAAGTGAACAAAGAATCGTAAAGCTCACTTAATTCTAAAAAGAAAAGCACAAGATATGAAGAAAGTAAAGCTGCAGAATCGTAATTTGATAGAAGTCAACAAAGTCTTCTTTTGCAATCGTAGAGGGATGTATCTCAGAGTTTATGTTCTCATCATAAAGATCATCTCACTTCACAAAGTGCAAACCGGATTATAAAGTAATCGAAGAACAACTAAGCAAATCAAAGCTTGTTAAGTAAAGACTGAATGAAGAGTAGTTCAAACAATCGCTGAAACAACTCAAGGATCGTTTAGTAAAGTAGAAGTTTGTTGAAGAATAGCTCGTAGAATTACTCTGCTAAATCATAGTGAAATGTCAGCATCAAAGAGTAACTGGCAAGTTTGTAGAACCATCAGAATAAAGAAAGGGTTGATAAGTCATAAAGTTAAACGAAGAACTGAATATGAAGTCAATCATAAGCTCTTTTATGAGTCATGAAAATAAGCTGAAGAATGAGCAAGTAAAGATCAGTTCATAAAGATACTCTGCCTTTGCATAAAGGATAAGTTAGTTCGCAGAGTCATCTAGAGTTCGTAGAGAAGTAGTTGACATCGCAAAGTTACAAAGAGACAACCTGATCGTAAAGATGTCTTTAACATCATAAAGATGCCAAGTCTGCCAATGTTCGTAATTCACTCATTCGTAGAGCATACAGTTGAGCAAATCATAGAGCTCAACTCTACGAGTCTTACTACTCTACCGAGATAACAAGATCGTAGAGGAAAGTCAGGTCTAATAAGAGATCTAACAGAGAAACATTGCAAATCAGAAGATCACAAATTATCCAGCCATATATCCTTGATAGAAAGCAAAGATGTTTCTAACGGCTAGTTTGCAGAAAGCGACTTGTCAAATGAATAAGTAAAACTACAGGTTGATGTGGCAGGTCATGGGCCAAAAAGAGTACGCTGACATAACAGCTCCAGAAAGTCAACATCAATGATATCAAAGTATCTGCACATTAAATGCTTTCAATGGACACAATCGTAGAGTGAAAGATTAAGAAAGAATATGCAGAAGCACACTCTACGATCCATTAATAACACAAAGAGCTGAAAGAATGAAGTAGTAGAGAAGATTAACTCTACTACAAGAAAAGTGTTCTGAGCTGCGGAGCACAAGAAGAAAGAAAGCGTCAACGCCAACTTGGCATCAATCATGAGAAGTTACTAAGTACCAAAATAGAAGGAGCGTTATAATCATCTTAGTAGTCCTTTATGAGTAGTTGTCAAATACCAAGGAGAAGAAAGAGTTAAAGTGGTAAGCTTATAGTACAACAAATGATCACATGAAGATGTTGAGTACCAGAAGAAGACGAGCACCATTGCAACACTCAACCACATCTCAAGGATGATCATATTAAGCTGCTGAGTACCTAAAGACAAAGGAGCTCAAATGACATCTCAGTAGCACCTCCAACAAACATTAACATACATAAATTGGGGCCAGTGTGTCCTGGTCTTAGTGACCTAATTGGGGCAAGAGTGTCCTTGTCTTAGTGACTAAAATACCAAGTTTTCTGGGCTTGAAAAGGGCAAAGTTATCCTTGTCCGAGGGACTAAATATCCAAGTCTGCTGGGCTTAAAGAGGGCAAAAGTGTCCTGGTCTGTGTGACCAAATTCATAGTAAATTTCCTACTTGTTGAAGTAGAAGAGTGGAGTAGGAGTTGTTCAGTCTCCGAACCACTTTAAACTCTCATATGTTATTTACTTTATGTCTTTTACATTCTGTTATTTATTGAATGTGTTTAAATGCATGTGATGAATGGTTAACTTCAACATGAACTAAATTCAGAATTGAGATCTCAACAAATCTTTAAGGGGAGTTTTCAAACTTATATTCCGCTACGCAAGTTCAATCGTGATTAAATGATCTACTTAGTAATATTTCTTTAATAAAGTGAAAAGTTTTAAAGATCTATTCAACCCCTCCCCCTTCTAGATCTCTATTGTGCCTTTAGAAAATAACAATTGGTATCAGAGCAGGTTCTCACAAACATAAAGCTCACGCTTTGTGTTGGTCATATGACAATAAACAAAACCTGTTCTAAGTTTGGTAGTTGAAGTAGGCCATTGATTGTGAATAAGCTTGTAATTCAAAATTTTAAACATGCAGGTACACATACATGAATACTATTGATGATGAACTATCTGATGTTGTATGCTTCTTGTCATTCTGATCAAATCGACTTCAATTTCAGATGATCTTAACAAGGTAGCAGTCGAGCAGACAATCATAAAATCAATTGATGCAGCAAGATGAAGGAACCAAAAATATTATGTGATAAGCCTAATAGATGAACTGCTTGAAGATATCACAACTTGCATCTATGCCCACAAGAAGTTCGAGAAGTTCTACTAACAATGCTAAAGGGCACCGAAGCATGTACCTCTAAAAGAAGCATCATTGTGCTTTAAGGAAGATCAAAAGTACTTCTCGTTGGTTCGAAAGTTTGTGGTAGAATCTAGCCTAACAAGAATCTGAGCCTAAAAGTGTTCAATAATCTTTCATGTATATACTGGACGTCAGTATCTGCATCAATTATGGATCAAAGTGTTTACTCGATATGCCTGATAAAAAGCTTTACGATAAGCTTGAGTCTCCATCTCAGTTTAAAGATCCTATCTGAAGTTAAAAGAAATTACAAAAGAATTGCTCTAAATATTCTTGAAGCAGTGTCAGAAACTGCAACATATGATGATCAAAATGAAGATGACAGAAGTCTACAAGTATCAATTCCTACTGACCTTAATTGATGTATCATTAAGTGGGTGACCTCGAGCATGACTGGTTTCGAGGAATCTATGTCAAGAAGTCTTCAACTGTCTTCAGAAACCACTTTTTTGAAACTGAGAGACTGATTAAAATAAGAATACAACAGGCTCTCTCATTGATATGTCTATGTTAATAAGTTAAAGCGCTAAACGATCAAAGCATCAGTCAATTGCATGACAAGGGTTTTCTAGTTACTTTTCCTCAATTATCTATGTCAAGATCGAGACATGGAAATCAACATTGTGAAGTTGACTGGATCAATAAAAGCAAATGATCACGGGATCAAAGATCTAATCAGAAGGTCATCAAAGATCAATCGTATCAAGAAAAGTTCAAGAGACTCATTCAAAAGCAAAGCAGATGATTCAAAGGAATAGCCCTTAAAGTTGCTGCTCATAGATTTATTCAGGCAAATTTCAAATTGTTTGTCCTGAGGGTAGAAGGTACTCACTGGGTGCATTAAAAGACTATCTCAAGTGTTCATGAGTATCTCTAAGCCCTAGGGATAAATTCAGCACTCAACACTCAAATTCTTCAAAACAGATCATAAATGAGAAGGGTGAGAAGATCGAAGCAATAAGGAGTGATCATAACTAATTAACTCTACATTCAAGAAAGCACCCTATGAGGTGTGGAAAAGAGGAAAGTCAAATATCAGTAAAATCTCATGCACTTGGCTGCTTACAACTCGTTCTCGACAATAGTAAGAGACATAAAATGAAGTTTTTGCTCAAGATGGTTGAATGAATCTTTGTGGAAGAACCAAGTCTATAGAATGCTTATCAAGAATCTATTAATAGTAGAAATTCTTATCTGAGTCATAATGGATAAAGGTGATCAAGGTGAATCAGACAAGGCTGAACAACAGGAAGAAGCCAATGATGGACTCCCAAGTCTAGTGCAGAAGAGCCCTACGATCTCAAAAGCTGAAGACGCAAAATTGGAACTCAACAATCGTAGAACCGGACCAGAAGATCGTAGAGCCCTCTATTCAAATTAAGAGGATTCTACGAATCAACAAATATGTGGAATGCTAAAAGATATCTCTATGCCTATACAAAGGATTCAAACCAGAAAAGTTTGCTTGAAAATTGAATTTAGTGAAGATTGAAATCATTATTAAACATCTGAAAGTAAGAATTCAAGAAGAGTACTTGGAATTCTTATCTATGACAAAGGCAAAGAAACAAAGAAAAAAGCCAGTTCTCATAAAGAAGATTCAGATCTTGGCTTGTTCTAAAAGATAAAGAAGCTGGTTTCAAAGGAAAGTCTTCATAAACGATCAACCTAAACTCACCTATTGATTCAGTAAATCAGATAAATATTATTAAGTCTGTTATTACTGATATTATGGTAAAGAAAAGCACATCCACTCAAAAGCACATATTGAGAGGGAGCAAACAAAAGAAAGGCAATACATCTTCAAAGTCTTAGCAAACAGAAGCAAATGATTAAGGCATGAAGATCACTTGCAACGGCTAATGAGACTCTGACAAAGTGATGTTGAGGAGATTCAGGCAGAAGAAGTCCTTGAGTAAACATGTGTGTAGATTGAATTCAAACTTTAAGGGTTGATCGCTGAGCAGATAGAAGATTATAGAATGAAAATTATGTCATCAAATCACTCTACGACTAAAGAAGTTAAAGTTGCTTATCTAGAAACAAGTAATGCTAACACTCTAAGAAGGATCATAAAGTATTTGACAGAAGCAAGATGAAGTCGATGTGACTATATGGAGCAGTTCAAGGCTGAAAACTAGTCTCAGGAGATGAAGCAAATTGAACTTCACCAATCAAACCAAGAAATGAACACAATCGTAGAGCAATTCAACGATCGTAGAGTGATGAAGGATCGTAAAGTTGAAGAGTCGATCATTAACCCAAAGGAAGTCTAAAGAATGAAAAGCAGGTTGTAGATTTACATGAAGATTACAGAATGAAAACTGCTACTCTACGACAATAGAATACAAAACTGTCTATTTAAATATCAGAATATTGAAATATGGTCGTAGATCTCAAAGGAGATCGCTAAGTTGACAAAGTGTCGTAGAGTTAAAAGATTCCTCAGAAGGTACTCTACGAAGGATGAAACTAAGGTGGTAAATTCAAAGGGCACGTGATACTCACGCTCTAGAAAAGCAAGTGTAATAAGGAAGTTACCGAGTTACAGCTGTAAAAGTGCAGAAGTGAGGTGACGTGCAACCAGGAATATCTTGACACATGCCCCACTTAGCAAAAACAAAGGAAAGTGATATAAAATTAATTCAAAATCTTCATCTGGTCTTTGCACTTCCAAACTACAATCAGAGTTTTACTGCACTCAAACTCTCAAAGCCTTCGAACCCCAGTTTCCAAAAAGACTTCTAGGAAAACTCAAGCATCTGTGTATTACCTCCAATTCAATCTAACCTTATGGCAAGTCATCAAGTCATCCCCAGAAACCTAGTTTGCTTTGATTGATTTGAGGATACGGAGCAAAAATTCAAAGACGTTCTTAAATTGATCAGAGAAGCGGGATCCATTGAATGTCTGGAGACCAACACCAAAATCTACTCTGCCTTAGTAAAGGAATTCTACTTAAATGGTGTTTATCGAAGAGGTATCAAAGGAATCACTCTGCAAATGGGTGCTTCAAAAATCAACCATGGCCTAGGGTTTCTCAATCATGGAATTACTTCCTTCGAAGACATTGACGGTGAAGAAGGACTACAGCTGATGGGTTACAAGAAGAAGTCTCTTCTAAGGGGAATCAAGAAGAAAGATTTCCCTTAGCATTACGAATTCCTGGCTGACATAGTTAGGAAATGTATCCTTTGCAAGGATACAACATATGACACAGTCAGTGTCGGAGTTATTCTCTTGGATTGGCTGGCAAGTTAGATTGAAGATGCCAAAATGAAGATCAAAGCAGGAAAGCCAACTCCCAGAATGTTCTATGGGAGATTCATCAGCGTCATTTTGAAGAAAAGACTGTCAAGCAGAATTGGAGATGAAGAAGGAAAAGCCTTGAAATGCAATAAAAGAATCACCCCACGACTATTTGAAGATTGAAAGAAGAACCCTCAAGCTAGGAAGGCTAAGAAGGCAGTATATCATATAATGTAGGATCTCCTTCTTATATAACACAATATAAGAAATTTTAACATGAGATCCAATTACATTTTGGGTAGGTTTATAATCACTTATGAACTAAACTTTGGCTCAAACTTTATCAATAACATAAAGATACGTCAACATATCATATTTTAGCGTTTGTAGCTCATTACATCCTGTATTAATCACATGAATCAGAACAAACCGTGTTTGTGGCAACATTTGGGAGTTATATATTGTTGGAACTTTAGCCGTTGGACATTGTCGAAATTCTAAAAAAAAATATTACCACCTGAATTGAATGGAAGTTCACTCTTTCCTTAAGACAATATTCGCCCCCTATATAAACTGTATAGGGTTAGAGCGAATCTGTCTCCCAAGATAAGACAGGCCTAGAAATTAATCCGTATTAAATATTATGTACATGATAGTATTTAATTTAAAACTATAATTTGAGAGAGAAGAAAATAATAACACCAAAATTCTTTTAAAAAGATTATGTATTCATTTCTTGTGAATGAATTTTCAATTTGAAAAGATATAAACCAAATACACCCTTTCTAAGGGTCACATCAGTTCAACCTAGTGACCCAACTCGAACCATTATATAAGTTCAATGTTACATTGGTTCAAACTACCAATCACACAGGTTCAAACTAGTAACTCAAGTTGAACCATTACATCGGTTCAACGTTACACCTGTTTAAATTAGTAATCACACATTTATCATTGAACCAATGCATCTGTTAGTTATTAAAACAATATAATATATTTATTATATAACAACAGATTTTGAAAATATCCAACAATCTCCCCCTATTTTCAAAATTCTGTAACTTTATTTTGTCAACTTTCTTCTCTTTTTTTAGGCATAACATACATAAGTAAGAAGTGTCTTCTGACTTGAACCTTTACATAGTTTATATCACAAAATATCATAATTCTTAGTAACATTAGCTTAGAACTAGGAAATCTTAAAGTGATATCTTACTCAATAGACATATACCATTTATAGTTTAAAGAAATCCAACATATTTATGGACTTGTGTTTATCTCTTGGGTTTCATAAATGACCTAGAGAAAAGCTTTAAGTCTCACAAAAGCGGCCCCACTTCCTTCAATTACATAAGTGAATCTAATCAGATGTACTTGTATGACCTGCATCTTCCAAACCGGACATAGATTTATTAAAAGTTTACCCTACCCTCTTTGTTCTCCATACAAGTATACACTAACTTTGAAATGGTTTCGAAAAATTTCTTCTTTATACTTGTCTAATGCATGTATAACTAGTTATTATTATAAGTATTTTTCCATTGAACTAATATACTAGATGTTACTATAGTATTTAGTTGGATTCCACTTATAGGTTACCTCTCATTCAAAGACTTTAAACTCATCTTAATGGAATTACTCTATAACAATCTCTGCCTAAGACTTTTGTAACCAGAATCCACCAAATTACTTTGCTTTTAACAAAGACAATGACTATATTACTTTATTACTATCGAGCGCTCATTTACATAGTCATTTCTTATACCGATATGCCTTGACTTTCTTAACAAGTCACCGCAAGAGATATCTTTAATACCAAGCACTTAAGCCAATTAGTTCCATTATCATAAAATGATAAATTTTTAACTTCATTATTGAATTCCATATAGTATCTCTCAAAATTAATTTATCATACATATAATTCAACCTCCTTGCTTAGGGCCTTTAGTGCAAGGACTTGGTCAAACTTACATTGACTCGACATAATTAAATGTCACAAATCATATGTATAATTGTTCATTTACATATCACTATCTCAAACCGAGATATGTTGACAATAACTTCATAAATTGACCAGTCTTAACATAAAGTTATAAAACATATTATATTTAATAACAAGATAATACTTAATCTATATGTAAATAAGTTTATATATGATGTCCCATATAAATCTCAGATTACAACACTTTGGACCATCACTCACTTTGAAAGTGAACCATTCGCATTAATTCAGACTTGGTACAATTTAAAAATAGTAATCTAAAACTAGGTATTACCGCCTTTTCTTTTTGAGAGAAACTTTTATTGTATTGATAAACTTGAAATCGACCATAATCCATGATCATAACATATGTTTATTAACCATAATAAAAATTATTTATAATTAAACATCATACCAAATACTATATATTTGCAAATTTAATATTCATAAATTTTAAAGTACATAACCCAGTACAAAATTTCATGGTATGATTAATCTAAAATATACATATATGCAAATTATTCTTATGCAACAATTTCAAGAATAACTTAACAAGCATATACTATATTTTCAATCATTTATTAAATTATGAACTCAAATTTTCACATATAATAATCAATATGTATTACTTTATTTTTCTCCTAAATATTATAATCACATATATTATACTTGGAAGAAAATAAATATATATATTTAGCCACAGATAGTATTATCATCAAATAAACTTCAAAGAAGGAAATCATAGATATCATTCTTTGATGTAGTACCGCCACCCTTTCATATTCAGACCAATATCATTTTTCAGAATGTTTTTCATATAATATTGTATTAAGATTGTTGGAACTTTAGCCATAGAGCATTGTCGAAATTCTGAAAAAAAAAATAATAATAATACCGCCCGAATCGAATGGAAGTCTACTCTCTCCTTAAGACAGTATTCGCCCCCTATATAAACTACACAGGGTTACAGCGAATCCGTCTCCCAAGATAAGACAGGCCTAAAAATTAATTTATATTAAATATTATGTGCATGATAGTATTTAATTCAAAACTATAATTTGAGAGAGAAAAAAATAATAACACTAAAATTCTTTTAAAATAATTATGCATTCATTTCTTGTGAATGAATTTTTTTATCCCAAATGAGAGTTTTCTAATCCATTTATAGGATTCCAAACACACATTTAAAAAGACACATTTTTAATTTAAAAATATATGAATTAAGCACACCCTTTTTTAGAGAGTTACATCAGTTCAAACTAGTGATCCAAATCGAACCATTGCACCGGTTCAATGTTGCACCCATTCAAACTAGCAATCACACCGATTCAAATTAGTAACCCAAGTTAAATCATTGCACTGGTTCAACGTTACACCTGTTCAATTTAGTAATCGCATCTTTATTATTGAACCAATACATCTATTAGTTATTAAAATAATAGAATATATTTATTATATAACAACAAATTTTGAAAATAACCGACACATATTTCATAATGATTATAATCTTGCTATGTACTATAGGCTATAGCTAGCATGCATACAAGATCGTACTATTGACCAAGTAATATTAAGCATACATACAACAGATGAACCTGAATACTGCGAAATTAAACTTATCTAAATTTAAATATTAGCCCATTATGTTATATTTCTCCAATTATTTGGTTATCCCAATATGCATAGAGGTTTCAAGAAATTGTTATCCTATTGTGCACATGCTAAAGATATGCTTCAGCATAGTTATCTGTTAGTACTAGTATAATTTTTCTTTTTTATTTCAAAATTAGTCGTACATTTAATTTTTATATATCTTTGGATCAGCCAGAAACACTATTCATGTAACAATATGTCTCCTAAGCTAGTACTTTGTTTTTGTTTGGGAGTTTTTTAGTTATAAAAAAGAAAAGAAAATTAAAGAAGAGAAAGGAAGAGAAAAGAAAATAAATCTCTAGCGTTTTTCTCAAAAGTGAGAAGAGAATTTTTAATTCAAAATGCATTCACTTTCTTTAGTTTTCTTTTCTTTTCTCTTTTATTAAAAAACTTAAAAACTCCACTTCTTTTTATTTTTCTTTACTTTATTTTCTTTTCTCTCCAAATTAAAACTCAAAGACAAACTGCTGAAAACTAACCACTTCATAGCTCGCTCAAGCTCACTTGCTCAATTCATTTATTTTCCAATTGTTCAATATATCTCAAAATATTAAACAAATTAAAAAATAAATAAAAAACATGAGCTTGATTATTTAAAACATTAATATGCTCTTTTTAAGCAGTAGAGAACATATATCAGTCGCTACAATCTTGCTATGTACTATATAGCTTATAATACATAATATATTGTACTACTAATTAAGTAGCACCATAACAAAATAAATGGCCGAATTTGATGGAATTTCATTGATTTTTTTAAGAATACATACACTAAATAAATAAATAAATAATAATAATAATAATAATAATAATAATAATAATAATAATAATAATAATAATAATAATAATAATAATAATAAAACAGAAAATTGTAACAAAATATCACAAAATAAAATCAAACAATTTTTTCCTCATACCCAAAACCCCAGAGAGACTCAAATTGTATACTACTTAACTGAATACTGCTCCAAAATGAACAGAAAATTGTACCAACATATCACAAAATTCCCCGGAAGAGCCAGAAAGATCACAAAATCAAAACTAGTATACAACAAGAACAATCAGACATGACTCATACTAAATTTGATCAAAAAATTGGCAAAACTTGATGCAATTTTCATTGATTTTTTGAAGATTACCTACTACATACATTTGATCAGAGCACTGAAACTAAAATTGAACAGCAAGTGATTTTATAACAAGAACATAATTCCCCAGAAAAAAACAGAAAGGTCACAAATCAGAACTATTACAACACCTTCAATCTAACAAAACAAACAATTTGTTTCCCTTCAAACTGTCGTACTACCAAACTGAATACTGCTGCACTATGAACATTTCTATCAAACTGAATCAAAAATTGTACCTTGATCATCATCATCACAAGAACAATCCAACAAAACTCTTCAAATCCTCAAGAACTATCTCCACTTGTTCCTGTTGTTCCCACTTGACCAGGCGGAAACCGATAACCTTCAGCACAGGCATTACCCCACACATCTCTTCCCAATCGATACAACTCTCGAGCATAATTCGTGGCCAAAGCTTCAAAGTTAAGAGATATATCTCTCTGTCTCAAAAGCCTCAAGTACTTCTTCAGCAACTTGGCAAATTTCTCCTCCAAACTGTCTAAACTGATACTCTCCCCCTGTGGAAGCTGACTAGTAATAAAAGCTAACAGGGCATCAAAATGCTCAGGCGAACCGGCTGATGGTAAAGGCCCTTGATTTGTGCAGTAAACAGAAACGAATTTCAAAGTTATAATGTCATCTTCTTCTTCACTTGTTGATCTGGGAAATAAGAAACATGATTCTGAAATGCATTTGCATATTTTAGTTAGCCTGGGATTTTCATCTTCTTCTTCGTCGCTGTCTTGTTGTTCTGGTACTGCTGCTGGTGCTGGATTATTTGTGGGATTTTGTGGGTCTCTGATCGGAAGTCCCCTGTTTGGATTAATGGTGGGGCTAGAATCAAAACTCGCATCAATTGTGGGATTTTCTCGCCCTTGGATTCTAATTCTCTTGTTTCCGGGAATGGCAGTTAAAATTTCAGCAATTGTGGGATCGTCTGGCTCTGTGATTCTATTTCCCCTGTTTGGTTCAATGGGGGGAATTGAAGCAAACATTTCAGTGATGGTGGGATTTTCTTGCTCTCTGTTTCCAATTCCCCTGTTTGGCTCAAGTGGGAAAACTGTACTAAACATGTCATCAAAGCTGGGATTTTTTGGCTCTCTAAATATGTCAGAAATGGTGAGATTTTCCTGCTCCGCAATTCCAATTCCCCTGTTCAAATCAAAGTGGGGATTTTCTGGCCTTTGGAGTCGAATTCTCTTGATTCCGGGAATGGCAGTAAACATTTCAGCACTTGGGGGATCATCCAACTCTCCATTTGCAATTCCTCTGTTTGGTTCAAATGTGGGATTTTCTTGTTCTGGGATTTCTTCAACTGGGTTTTCTTCTTCTGGGTCTTCTTCTTGTGTCATTTCTTCATATGGGTTTTCTTGTTCTGGGTCTTCTTCTTCTGGGATTTTTTCATCCGGGTTTTCTTCTTCCGGGATTTTTTCATCTGGGTTTTCTGGTTTTGGGATTTTTTCATCTGGGTTTTCTTGATTTGGGATTTTTTCATTTAGGTTTTCTTGTTTTGGGATTTCTTCTTCTGAATCAGAATCAGCAGTATCAGCAGCAGATTGTTCTTCTTCTTTGGGTACTGTTTCCTCAGCTTGAATTTCTTCTCTTTGAGGCGCAATATTTTCTCTGTTTTCTCCAGAATTTGGAGATGATGGAGAGGGAGATGAGGAACCAGATGTTCCTGACTTTGGGTTTCTTGATGACATTTTGGATTTTCAAGGAAAAAAAAAACAGAGTAATCAGAGAAATAGAAATGAAGAAATTGAATTAAAATCTGTCCCTTCTCTTTATTTAAAGCCCTGTTTGTTTTGCAAGTGGAAGAGAATATATAGTTTGTATTTATATCTGTATCTATATGTGTGTGTTTATATATATACACACGCTCAAGAACTGAACTCAAACTGAAATTCAAATAAAGAATACTCCTACTTTCTATAACAGTTTCATAGGCACAGAGGTACAAGTCCTTGAATTTGTAGTCAATTGGATTCACCACCTTTAGATTTGGTACTTGGTTACATTAAGGTGTAATTTGCCTTGAAATTTGTTCCTAAACTCAAAATTTAGACCAAATTTAATTTAGTATAAATAGCGCTAATGAACTTGTTGGCATTTGTTTACAGAGTGTTCGTTCCATGGACTTTTATTTTATTGTAAAGTATCTTGTTCAGCACTCAACACCAGAACAAGGGTAAGAGTGTTTGATAATAAAATTTTGGTAAATTTAAAAAATACCCATATTAAAATTTTTAAAATTTTCATATCTGACTGGACATTCCATTCGAATCTATTTAATTTAAATTTAAAACATTGGCCATGTTTGATAATACATACCTATATTTGGAATTGAAATCTTATTTACAAAATCATAAAAATGAGATTTAGTTAAAATTTAACTGTCATTTCAAATTTCAGAGCTTAGCATTTCCACTATTAATTGGCCAACTTGCACAATCAACGAGGCCAATTGTTACATAATACTACAGTGATTGTCAACTGCTTGATTAGTTTTTTATAGTCAAATTAATTAAAATTATAATTAAAATTTATTTTTAAGTTTATTAAATATAGACACAAAATTATTATCATAAGAAAGTATATCGAATATGTTATCAAAGTCAACTTATTTGATTTTAAATTTTGTTAATACATTTATTTAATTATTAATCTTGAAATTAATCAATTTGACAATAAAAAGTCGATTCGAACAAGTAAAGTCGGACGGAAGGAGTATCAATTTTGCAATCCATCAACCAATGTCATCATTTGTACATTCAAGATTTAGTACCAAGTGAATCAGAAGAATTGGTAAAAGCCTGATAATTACAATATAGGAATTACCTTTTTCAGAAGGAATTTTTTTTTGATATTTTAGCAAAATTTTACTCACATTAAGATGGATCCCATTCACACTTACTATTTATGTAAAGAAAATTTTATAAAAATATCAATTTCTCTTGTGAAAATATCAATTACAACTGCTACTTAAGTGGTTTTAGTTTACTGTAATTTAGTTGCTCATGTTTTGTTGTACTGTGTAATTAAATAATAGGACTTACCTTTCAGAGTAAACCAATACTTTTATTAGGATAGTGAATTATGTATTGATACTTGCGTACTTAAACATAGTACTTTTGTGTACCGATATTTTAAAGGGTAAATAGTGCTAAAAACTAACCAACTTTCACTTGCTTTCTGTTTTAATCAACAAGTACAAATTTTTCAAGTTAAACTTCAAAGTTGCAAGAGAATCTATTTTTTCCTTTTTTTCTCATACATTAGTTAACCACGTCTGACCGTCTATTTTTAATGACGTGACTTTTAAAGTTTTTTTTTTCAATAAAAAATGACATGGATATTGTGACATGGATGTTATGTCTATAATCACCAAATCCAAGCTCATATCACATCAAATCTTTTCCAATTTCTCAGCCTTTACTAGAGGATTCTCCCTCGTGATTGTCTCTCTCCCAACCGCCTTGAAATCAAAGATGTAACTGTCGATGAAGACTACAAAACCACCGTCGTAGCCGAAAAGAAAAATAGAGAGTGTTGGAGTAATAGCAAAAGAGGGGAAGTGAAAGGCCAAATTATTTAGAGGGGCGATTGGAGTGAAGATGATTTAGTTGTTTAAACTACTTTGCAGAAAATCCAATCCACTACAATGGGTCGAAAGAAGGAATTGAATTGGAGAGATTGTTATTAGACAATCTAGGATTGTCAAAAGGGCAACCAAGTGCAAATTTGAGCAAGAATAGAACGAGAAAGACCGTTAACGAAAAGATCAAGAGTTTGCAAGATGTGACAGAAGTGTAACTTCTTAGGAATTTGACCAGCGGGCATTATGTCACAAAGCATTTTGTAAGATGATTTGAAACAAAAGGGGTGAATGAGGGTTTGTATCTCTATTCTCAAATAAATAATTTGATACATATGTATTATTTGAATAATTATATGTTCACTAATCCCATGTCATTATTTATTTTAAAAAAAGTATATAATTTAAAAAGTCAAGTCATTAAAAATAGACAATTAAACAAGGTCAACGAACGTCTGTCAAAAAATAATAGAAAAATATATTCTCTTTCTTAACTTTAAAGTTTAATGTGAAAGTTAAAACAGAAAATAAGTGTAAGTTCGTTAATTTTTAGCACCATTTATCCTACATTAATTTTGGCATAATGAAATTGTTTCCTTATTTAGGAACCTATAATTGCAAAATTTCATTGTTTTAACTTAGCATTGAGTGCTAAAATATCACATTTATACTATCTATTTGTAAAAGTAATCAACTTGTTGATTTAACTAAAAAATTTTATAAACTTATTTTATTACATTAGGTTACAGAGAAAGCTTAACTATAAGCACTTGTATAAAATAACCCCCACATATCCGAACCGCGTTTAAGGCAATATTTTGGAGTACATATTTCGTTATCATTACAATCTTTATGTATTAGCATGCATACAATATTGTACTGCTGACTAAGCCATATTAAGCATACAACAGATGAACCCTGAATACTGCAAAGGTAAACTATCTAAAAATTAATTTGTTAGCCCATTATGTATTTCCCCAGTTATTTAGTTATCCCAATATTCAAAGAGGTTTCAAGAACTTGTTGTGCATAAGGTAAAAGGAAAAAGAGTAATGTTAGGGGTTTTAAAATTTTTATCTCAAATGATATGGTATTGAATATTTTAATGATAATTTATGGCATAGTTAATCACATAAAATTTGTCCAACTAATATTATGATGACGTATCATTTGAGATACTTTTTGAGACAAAAAATTTAAAATCTCTAACATCATCCTTGGTAAAAATATGGTTCAGCATAATTTTGGCTAGCACAAGTATAATTTTTCTTGGTGTAAACCACTTTTCTGTTTTAAAATGAAAGATATATTTAATTTTTTATATTTGTTTTGAAATTAGATATACATTTTCAATTTAAAATTATAAAGTAGCATAAATTTCTTAATATGTCATTACTTATATTTTAAGTAAACTGAATACTCTCATATTACCAATGCTACAAGCCTACAATTCTAGCAAATGTTAAGAATACATTCATAAAAAGAAATTTTTGCTTAAAATACATTATTTCTAAAAATATATCTCTAATTATTAAACCGAAGGATTATTTATATTTATGAGCTATGATAATGATTGATTATAATTATTGGACTCACCTATGTATAGTGGAACATCAATTAATTATGGGTCCTCTTAACATGTGCCCTTAGGACACATGCTAAACACACAATTCAAGAGAATATTCGCTTGAACTGTGTGCATATTCCCTTGATTTCTACATTTGCAACAAGTTTAAGGGAATATGCATACAATTTAAGAGAATATTCTCTTAAACTGTGTGTTTAGCATGTGCCATTAGGGCACATGTTAAGAAATTTCATTAATTATAAACTGATGCATCATTTTGTATCAATTTTTTTTAGTCATCTTTTGTCACCGTAGCATTACTCGTGGTTATATACAACAAGTGCAAAACTCAAACTGAAATCCAAATAAAAGGAAGCCCATATAACATTATAACCAACTGAAAACGACCCAAGTACTAAACTCAAACTGAAGTCCAAATAAGAGGAAGTCCATATACCATTATAACCTGAAAACGACCCACCAAAACTATAGGCTATGTATGTGGTTGGTGTTAAAAAGAAAAATTAAATCAGAGGGAATTAAGTGTGTCCAAAGAAGCAACTTAACACATTTATAAGATGATTATGGTAAGTTTTTGCACTTTATTTGTAATACTTCAAATGGCCTTTTTGTTGTAATACTTCAAATGGCCTTTTTGTTGCTCACTGTCGATTCTTTTCTCTTCATCTCGATCCACATGTATTAAGAATAATTAATTGAGATGATCGTTTGGGTGAAAGTTGTGTTCGAGGAGATAGTAAAAAAAATAACTCTTGTTTGAGACTTATTGATTTATTTTATTAAATTAAATTATGAATTAAGATTTGGGCCCCAATTTTGGGCATTATGAATTATGTGATTGTGTTAGGTTAATTCTCATGGACATTGAATTAATTTGTGACTTTTCTTTAATAAATAAAGGTTTTTAATGCTATGATTGCTCATTTTATGATATTTATTAGTCAGTGTAAGTTATGTGATATTCCTTATTTTGTGAGGGATGTTACACTCTAAATATGAGAAAGTTATACAAAGAAATCAAATGAAATAAGAATGGCACAAGGAATTAGTTAAGTGATAGCAAATTTAGTGATTAATTTTGTAATAATTCGGGTCAAATTTTAATTTCGAAATAAATTTTGGGTTAAATTTTAAGTTCAAATCAAATCAAATATATTCAAATAAGATTTTAAAACACTAGCCTAATGGTATCTTTTTGTGTCATCTTAACACATTATAGCAACAGATCATAACTGAAGGTACTACTGTTAATAACGTAATTCTATTCTTCTAACATATTTTGATGTGGGACTGGGATGTTACAAACTCACTAACTTAAATTTTTTATGTCTTCGTCATAATCGATCTCATACACAGTCCATATATTTTTGTCTCTATGCAATTGTGGGATAACATTTGCTCGTTTTGTGTCTCCACTTCTAGATCTCTCTCTATTACGAGATAATACCACTAGCCTTCGCGTGTCCACCTCCGATAATTCGGTCAAATGACTTGGCCTGAGTTTTTGAGAGTCGACTCTAATGCCATATGTACTTATTTGGGTTAAATCTCGAGTCAAAAACAAATCTCGGATCAAATCTCGAGTCTGAATCGAATCAAATTCATTCAAATAAGACCTTAAAATTTAGTCTAATAGTATCTTTTTAGGTTAAATTAGTCTAACACAGACTCACCCAAACATTAATAACTAAAAGGTATATTATTAATAATTTAATTCTTCTCTTCTTATATGTTTCGATGTGTGATTGAAGTATTACAAATATATTGTTACAAATTTGTTGACATAATAATATCAAGGCACAATAATTTTTTTTATTACGTGCACACAATTTATGGTTTCACCCCTACATTTCTCTTAGGAGACAATCATCCTCCCTTAGCAATAATCACATGGAAAGCGCAATATAATTAAGGAAAAAAAATGTAATTTATCACCTGTGATCTAGGATTTTTTGAAAGTCACCGTTTATGATTTTAAATAGCTAAAATATCAATGCTTTACAAAAAGTTACATGTTGTCTCTTTTTCATTCAAGATAAATGATAAGTGTGTTTCACTCACTCAAAAGAGAGTGAATTAACCTATCCAAAGACTATATGTCATTTTCAAAAGTCTAAACTATCCTCCTGAGCTCATATAGTCATATTTAACTTACACAAGTAAATTGAATTATTTTTGAGTTTTTCCTTCTAATTTATCACCAACAAAAAAATAATTAAATGAAATTAAACAATAATAAAACCAAGCTAAAAACAATTAATGTAATTTAAATTAAATTTAACTATAATTATGATAATTAAAATTATGTACAGTTATTTGATGATTTTTAAATCATAAATACGTAACGACTTGCAGAACTCCTAAATCATAATTAGTATATAATATATATTACATTTTACCCTATAATTAAATATGTCACATCCAACAAGAGACATAAATTATATATTTTGCAAGATACACCACAATTAATATATGGTATAGATGCTAGATTTTGTACCAGTCCTAGCTTCCTTCCCTAAGGAGACAGCTATCCTTTGACATTTTATTCTAATTGTTTGGGGAACATGAAACATCTTTTACAACGAATGAGATTTTTTCCTTTTTATTTATTAATTAATATATAAACTAAATATTGAAGTAAACAATGTATGAGCAACTCAAAAACCGTTAGAATATAATTGATTGAAGTATTTTTGGGCAAATGGATACTGCAGAATATATATTGCCTTCGGAGAACCCGAGTGGATGAGAATATTGGAACATGGATAAATTAATTAGGGATTAAACCAAGGCAATTCTCAATAACAGGATCATATAATGTATGACATTTTTGCGTTTTGGTGGTTTAACGTTATACTAGTTTAATTAATTATATCTTTTGACGGCTTTCGTTGTCGGAGATGTTCAGGAGCCGTCGGAATAAGTACAAACTGAATAAGATTTAACAATAAAGGCTTAATATTTTATTGCTGTAAAGTGAAGATTACCTGTGAATTAGGGTTTAGCTTTTTATTTATAGTGATCACACCATCTACTTCATGCCCGTTCCCGTATAGAAATAGAACTCCTCATCAGATTAGTTACCTTAATGGAATTAAACTCAATCTTCTTAAGGAAGAAAGTCAAATTATATCCTGACATTTTTCTTAGGAGTTGGAAATTACATGCAATTATGATTCCATAATATTCTCCTTCTATACCAACAGACTCCTACGCGGGAATTTTCTTCCACGTGGACCCGGACCCTCCGTACCCATCGAGCCGAGTAAACATATCCCAAACAATCATCAAACGCGATTAAGGGCCTATTATAATGTATGTTTGGTTACTCAGTGTTTGCAGTATTTAGAGTGTTTGGAAGTTCAAACGCACTTTAAAATTTTATTTGTCTAATAGCAGTTTATTTTAAACGCAACTTATTTAATTCACAAACAAACACAACGTTTGGGCCTCAAACACAACGCACCAATGTAATGCGTTTTGGAGGTTCAAACGCTACCGCCGCAAACACTAGTAGTTGATTAAATGATTTTTGAGCGGCTCTCTTAAAAAGTCACCTTCTTTTTGTAAATTAATATTGATCCCTCCGTTCTAAAATATATGATTATTATTGACTTTCAAAGTAAAATTAAGATATTTTTAAATTCAAAACTAACAAAAATTCATGTAATTTTAGCTAATTTTAGCAAATACAATGAGGAATTTTATAAATTATCTAAAAATTATTACTAGTTAATAAGATTTATTGTTTTATATTTAATGAATCATATCATTTTGAGTTAAAAAATAAATTGATTATCAAAAGTCGATGATGATCTTATAATTTAAAACGAATGGAGTATATAAATAAAGTAATGTTCCCTCTGTTTAGCACAAAAAAGTTTTTTCTTGTCATACATATTTTCCCCACAAATGAGTACGGTTTTTTATAGTTATATAAAATGACACATAATATCTTTAAGTTTGTCAATATAATTTCATACTTACATTACTACTAGTATTAAACAAGTAACTTATTAATTCTAAATAAAAATATATTATATTTATAAGTTTAAAAACAAAACCCTCATTGTGAAACGGGAGTAAAAAACAGAGAGAATAATACGGCATGAGCGTAGCGGCCCTACGGTGACAACAGAGTCATAATCACTTCTATTTTATATATAAAATCTCATAAGTTCTTATTAAACAAATAATTTAAATAGAACAACATACTAATGTCTTCACATATACTTGATATTTGGATTTTTATAGAAGATGCCTGTATCATCTCTGGCAAATAAATTTGTTATTTAGCTATTTAAAAAAAAAAAATTAATTTACCTACCATACAAAAAACTAACAGAAAATTACTCTCCAGTTTCACCTGATTTGCAAAGTTGTCCTTGAGGTTTCAAGAATAATTATTGTGCAATAAGGTTTCAATTTAATAAATAAGTAAACTGTAATGTCCAGGAAATTTTTTTAACATTGTACTAATTTATTTTAATATATGAAATTCGTTTTATTTAATTTACGAATTTAATTGGATCCATGTAGGTATTATTATTTAAATACGTGGTCCAATAATTTTCTTTGCCTTAAAGGGGCTCACTAATAGTTTGAGTAAATTAATGAGTTAACCCTAACAGTTGATTGACAAGAAAATTGGGGAAATTAAATAAATAATTTTATTGGATTAAATAATTCGAATAAAGAATTATGGTTAAAATAAATATTTTAAATAATTAGTTAATTGGTTAAGTATTTAATTTAAAATGTTAGAAATATAAGGTGGTTAATTTATTTGGACCAGCTCTTTTATTTTTGTTTTATTTTTAGCTGACCCAAATCTTTAATTGGGCTGAGCCCAGATTCCTTCTTAAATTCCTTTTTGGGCCGCCTTTTAATTAATTCAGCTGGCCCAACCCTATTGGGTTGAGCCCATTCCTTATTTCTTCTATCGGTCGGGTTGGGTAATACACTGGGTCGATCCGTTTCCTTTAATTTGGGGCAACCGACAATTTCATTTGGGAAGAGTTTCAAGGCAGCAAAATCGATTTGGGGGATTTAGCAGCCTAAAAGCTAACTCCTCAAGTCAGACCAAATTGAGCTAGCATACCCAAACCCTCCATCAATCGATCAGTCAGAGATGAGAGACGGGAGGAAGGCCGACGACAGCTCGAAGCGAGCGGACGGCGTGAAGGAAAGACCGGCGACGGCATGAATTGACCAGCGGGCTAAGCAAAGGGGCGACATAAGCGACCGAGCGACTTCAATCGGACCAAGGGTCCCAGAAATTCGACGACGCGACCAGTGGGGGTACGACGCTCGAGGAATTGACCGGCGAATTCACAGTCGGCGATGTATACCATCAGTCACCCATCTCTTTCCGACCGATGGTCTTTAACTGGCCAAACAGAGTAATACCCAGCCAATTTGGGTAAAAGCTCCTCTATAAATTGAAACCCCCTTGCCCTAAACCAAAGTTGTTGATTCCTTTGATTGTGAGTCCAAAAATTGGGAGCGAGTCTAATAGAGAGAGAGCCAGGGGAGGTCAGTCGTTCGGCGGTGAATGTTCGGCGTGATCGATTATTTCGGTAGGAGAAAGATTGCAGTCCGATCGAGCCCAAGGTATAGCAACGGGATCATTAAACCACTGTGATAGTTTTCTATTTAGGTTTTGTATAAATTTCTTTCTTATGAACTTGGATTTGGGTTGCCGACGGTGCTTGTATTGGTTATAATAATCGTAGTTTGGGTGAATTATGTTGTTCTTGCTTGGGTTAACAAGTCTGCTAATGTATTATGTTGGTATTTGATTTAGAAATCTGGTATTGTGTTATTAATGGTATTGGGAAGTATATTCTCTGTTGTTGCTTGTACTGTATTACTTGGGTTGCAGACTCTGTGTATTAAGGAACTTCAAGTTCTGGTAATTTGATTGTACAGTGCAATTAGGCCAGCAATATGGTTTATAGCAAATCAAACCTTAGTTTTCTTATGGGTAGGATATCAGTGTTACTGTAATATGTTTAGGATTTATTGTCTACTGTATTGGGAAATAAATTTTGGTTACTTGGAATGAAATTGCAGGAAATTGATTATACTGTTGATTACGAACACATGATCCCAGTTTTGTTAAGTAGTAATGGTATTAATGTCTAAAGTGTGTTGTGCAATTCATTGGAGGTAAATGGTTGTTAAACCACTGTTGTCTAATAGAAACCAAACGATTAACATTAGCTCAATTATTGGTTAACTAATTTGAGTTAATAATGCATTTGCAAACTAATTAGTCATCATGACTAATAAATAAAATTAATAAGTAATTATTTATTATTTATCAATAAATAATAAATAATGATAATAAATATTTAATTTTTATTTGATTAATAAATAATAAGTAAATATGAATAAATTGGTAAATTAATTATTTATTATTTATCACCAAATAATAAATAAATATTTAATTATTATTATGTAATAATTAAGTATGAATATAAGTAATAAAATAATAATTATTTATTATTTACCAATAAAGATAATAAATATTTAATTATTATTTAATTAATATTAAATAACAATTAAGTATGAACAAGGTTAACAAATAATTATTTATTATTTATCCATAAATAATAAATAAAGGTAATAAATATTTAATTATTATTTAATCCTAAATAATAATTAGGTATAAGTAAAGTTAATAATTATTTATTATTTATCCATAAATAATAAATAAAGGTAATAAATATTTAATTATTATTTAATCCTAAATAATAATTAAGTATAAGTAAAGTTAATAATTATTTATTATTTATCAATTATTAATAAATAAAGGTACTAAATATTTAATTATTATTTAATTAATATTAATAATAATTAGGTAAGAATGAAGCTAATAAGGATAACAATTACTTAATCATTAATGAAATAATGATTAAGTATAAGTAAGATTTATAAGTTAATTATTTTTTGGCCTTAATAAATAATGATAATAAACACTTAAGGATTATTTAATAACAATTAAGTGTGTGTCAAATTAAGTATTTAATTAATGTTGAATAAAGAACAAGATTAATAATTACTCAATTACCCCTAAGGTAAACAGTAATTAAGCGCAATAAAACTAAATAAGTGATCAATTGTTTTTCTGTTGTCCTTAAACCAAAATAAATTTATTATTTATTTATAAATAATAAATAAGGATTGTTAAACCATATTTAGAGACAGATAAGGGTAATAAATCTGAGTAATCGAAGAATAGTAATCATGATTAACTACCATCATTTTAATAGCTAAAGATTATTAATTAATTTCTGTTTAGCTAATGTTAAATAGTAATTAAATGTAGATGGTGAATTGTTACCTGCTAAATAAATGATATAGTAAGGTGTGCCAATATACAACTATGTCATATCAATTGATAAGTCGACTTTATCCAATGATAGGTCACTCAAGATCAATTAATTAAAGCTAAAATTTATCTGTAGCTGAGCAAACAGGCAAGTTCTATCTTACTCAACTTTTATATTGAGCAAGTTTCTAAACCTTATGCATTATTTTTAATTCGTGCAAAAAGGTATATATTATTGCAAGTTATTCTTTAAGCTTGAATCTTATCTCCAAGCATGCCTTAAGTGGTCTAATTACTTTTAAAATTATTTCACATCTATGTATTTATTGACATTCGCACTCGTGCATTTGAATTCGTATATTTATTTAAGTTCAGAAATTTGTGAACTATTCATGGTTAAGTCTGCACCCTTGTTCGGTCAGGCAAGTATGTGAGAATTTATAAAAGCTATCCGAACCAATCGATGGTAAGGATTCTTAGACTGTATGAACACCCCTCTTATTATAGGAGAGTACCCCAGGTACCGTATATAAGCTACAAATAGCAGAGTTAAATGTTATGCATACACATAGCGTACGCGAGGCTGATCCCCTCAAGTACTTATTCTGTAGCCAGTAACAAGAGGGTCAACTAGCTATTGACTCCTTTGGAAGTTATTGTTCAAAGTCTACTTGACTATCAATTGTTCTAAAAGCATTTATTGTTATTGCTTCTGATAATTCTATTGTTGAAATCTCTTTCTATATCCCTTTCATCATGATATATCCTTATTGATGTACTTTAAACTTGCCGAGCAAACTCGTTGCTCATCCTTGCTATATCATGACTTCATTGCAGCTAAACTCGAGACGTCAGGGAAGAACAAAGGGAAAGAAAAGATGAAGTGATAGACTTCATGTAGCAGATATTAAATTTATGTGTAGTTAATCACTGTTAATGTAATTTAAACCCTGTTTGTTATTTAGGGTATGGATTTGTGTATGTGTTTAAGGTTATTGTATTCTGGAACTAGTAACACCTTTCTAATGATCAACATATGTTTATTTCCGCATTTTAGTCAATGTATGTTGTTGGAGGTGAATGATGTATTGGATCGTGATGACCGGATCCGGGTATTTGGAGACCCGAATTTGGGGGCGCTACAGGTTGGTATCAAAGCTGTAGGTTATAAACTTTAGGATCGCGAAACCTAGGTTATAACCTTCATAGTAAACTCGTATTGAGTGTTAGGAGATAAATCGAGGAGATTTATTATATGTGATTTTGATGAATTGGGGAATTCATCGAGTCGGGTAGTACCCAATGAAATATAATTTCATTTCTTCAATGAATATATTTTATTGCTGTACTAATATTGATTTTCGGTGTGATTGTAGGATGACTGACATAGGAGGGACTAGTGGGACCTAGGAGGAGGAGACATTCATAGATATACCAGTAGTTGCTGAGCAGTTGGTGGGGTATGCTCTTATTGCCCCAGGAGTACCGCTGGAGGAGTCCGAGCCAGAGGAGGACTATCCGGAGGAGCAGGTAGAGCCGGTCGTAGGCCGAGTCATGAGGTCCGGCAGTCAGGACCCGGATGCTGAGGAGGAGGACCCCGAGACCGAGGGAGAGGAGCCACCTGCTTATGTTGATGGCATGGGGTCCACTGCCGACGATATCATCGAGGGACTGACCAGCAGGAACGAGGAGTTGGAAGATCGGATAGCTCATTTGGAGGAGCATAATCAGGCCCACCAGTTCAGGGAGGACCAGTATAGGGATCTGGCTTACCAGCTCGAGCATGACCTGGGAGTAGCGAAGATACAGCTGCAGGGATACGAGTCCTCAGCGCAGCAGATCGGACCACTGCCACATCAGCTGGTGGCCCGGAACGCTGAGCTGAGAGAGAGGCTGGAGCAGAAGGATCTGCAGATCGCCCACCTGAAGGCCAAGTAGGAGGCCATGAAGTTCGAGGTTGGGTTGGAGGTGTCTGAGAGGATGCATGTTAGAGAGGCCTGGGCCAGGGAAGCTAGGAGAGTTGACCAGTTAGAGGACCAATTGGAGGCCAGAGTAGTGAAGATAGAGACCCTAGGATATGCTTTAGATGCAGCCTACAGGAGGCCCCGGACTGAGGTAGGGGAGTCTAGCCGCTCTATTCGTCGCAAGGTCGGGGGTGGAGCATTCTCTTCTGGTCAGCAGGCACGGATTCGTCACGACGTGCAGTGACGTGATATGATGGTTGCTTTGTCTTTAGTACAGTCAGTCCCACTTTTTGTTATATTAGGGACGTATTCATGTTTGTCTTGTGAAACTTTATATTTGTTTTCATGTTTGGGGTAGCACTTAAACCCCAACTTTTGTGGTCTTGAGGGATGAAAAGTTAGGATTCCCCACTTTTGTCTTAGGGGAATGTTTAATGATGGATAGGGCACGTAATGGCGCATTTATAGAAGTATGCCACATGTTTAGCCTGAATATAACAAACAGTGGTATATGAATATAAATGCAGATGTTTCACTTAAATCAAATGTGTTTGATAGATGTTTTTACCCTTGATTGCTGATTTTAATGACATATTGTGTAAAATATAAAACTATAGGTAAAAGTCGGCCAGAATTCAAATCATGCCGCCAAGAGGACGACCACGTAACCGACAGGTCGAAGAGTCAGAAAGTGAGGTTGGAAATCAATCCAATCCAATGAGAATGTTCGCAGAAATGCTGGCAGAAGCCATGTAATCAAGACCGCCACCTGTAGGGACCCAAGAAGCCCCCGGGCCAACATATCATTTGGCAAATTTTAAAGATTTTAAACTGGTCGGACCACCCGAGTTCAAGGGAACTCTTAACCCAATCGAAGCACAGACCTGGATCGAAGAAATAGAGAAGGTCTTCGAGGTCGCACGGGTGGCCGAGGAACAGAAAACAGGATTTGCCACGTTCATGCTGAAGGGCGAGGCTAACTATTGGTGGAAGGCCAATAAGGGTCGAGCAGGTGAGGGAGTCATTCCATGGGATAGATTCAAAGAACTATTTTTTGAAAATTACTTCCTGGAGAACACACAGCAAGATATGGAAGTAAAGTTCCTAGAACTGAAATAGGGGAATATGACTGTCGCCGAGTACGCGGCAAAGTTCAATGAGTTGGCCCGATTTGCCCCACATCAAGTGGACACCGAGGCCAGGAAGGCAAGAAGGTTTGAGTTGGGACTAAAACCATGGGTACAGAAGTCAGTCGCAATATTGAAGATTAAGAACTTCTCGGAGTTGCTGGAAAGGGCTATCATTGCTGAAGGGGGCAATGAAGCAGTAGTCCGATTTAATCAGGACAGAAGGAAGAACTAGGAGGCTGCCAAGGCAGGGAGCAGCGGAGGCAGCAACCCCAATAAGCGCAAATGGAATGAAAGCCAATCGTTTGGGAGCAATAAATCCGGAGGAAACCAATCTGGAGGGGAGGCGAGGAAAACTGGCAGGTGTAGCAATTGTGGGAAAAACCACACTAGGGAATGCATGAAAGGGAAAAGTGTTTGTTACCGGTGTGGACAATCGGGGCACATGGCTCCCCAGTGTCCGAACAAACAGAAAGGAGGATGTTTCTCTTGTGGAGCACCCGACCACCAGATTAAGGAATGTCCGAAGAGGAAGGGCGACGTCGGGAGTGGCAACAGGAGCAACAACAACAGCGGGAATAACAACCGGTTGAGCTACGGGGCACCAGCCAGTCAAGCCAACAGGCCAACAGCCCGCACGTTCAACATGACTGTTCAAGATGCAATGGAATCCAAAGACGTGGTATCAGGTATCATCCCAATCAATGATATAAATGCATATGTGTTATTCGATTCGGGTGCTACCTGCTCTTTTGTTTCCGAAGAATTTGCTAGTCAGTTAAATTTACCTCGTGAAAAGTTAGAACACCCTATGAACGTAGAAGTAGCAAACAAGGAAATTATCCCCGTAGAATGCATTCATAGGAATTGTTGTGCTGAATTGCGAGGATTTAAGCTCAATGTAGATTTGATACCAATTCGGCTAAGAGAGTTTGATGTAATCCTGGGAATGGATTGGCTATCAATTCATGGAGCAGTTATTGACTGTAAGAAGAAATGTGTACACCTGAAGACTCCTAATAAGTCGAAGGTGGTATTTTACGTAGTAAGTCACCAAGACAATCTTGTTGTCTGACTATGATGCAAACCAAGAAACTGCTTAAGAAAGGTTGCGTGTGTTATTTGGCACATGTAATTGATACTCGTCAGGTCAGGGATGAGATGAGTCAAATACCAATCGTGAGGGATTTCGCTGATGTCTTCCCCGATGAACTTCCGGGACTGCCGCCGGACAGGGAAACCGAGTTCGTTATCGATTTGGCACCGGGAACCGCACTAATATCGAAGCCGCCGTATCGAATGACACCTGCAGAAATGAAAGAGTTGATGGTGCAACTGCATGAACTATTAGATAAAGGTTATATCAGACCAAGTGTGTGACGCCCCCAAATCCGGGTCTCCAATTACCCGGATCCGGTCATCACGATCCACTACAAGCATTCACCTCTAACAACACATGGTAACTAAAATGCGGAATATAATAAACATATGTTGTTCATTTACAAGGTGTTACTAGTCCCAGAATACAATAACCTTAAACACTTACACAAATCCATACCCTAAATAAAAGTTAGGGTTTAAATTATATTAACAGCAATTAACTATACGTAAATTTAAAATCTGCTACATGAAGTCTATTACTTCATCTTTTCTTTTCCTTTGTTCTTCCCTGACGTCTCGGGTTTAGCTGCAATAAAGTCATGATATAGCAAGAATGAGCAACGAGTTTGCTCAGCAAGTTTAAAGTATAACAATAAGGATATATCATGATGAAGGGAATATAGAAGGAGATTTCAACAATAGAATTATCAGAAGCAATAACAATAAATGCTTTTAGAACAATTGATAGTAGAATAGACCTTGAACAATAACTTCCAAAGGAGTCAATAGCTAGTTGACCCTCTGGTTACTGGCTACAGAATAAGTACTTGAGGGGATCAGCCTCGCGTACGCTATGTATATGCATAACATTTAACTCTGCTATTTGTACCTTATTTACGGTACATGGGATACTCCCCTATAATAAAGGGGTGTTCATACAGTCTAAGAATCCTTACCCTCGATTGGTTCGGATAGCTTTTATAAATTTTCACATACTTGTCTGACCGAACAAAGGTTCAGACTTAATTATGAATAGTTCCTAAATCTCGGAACTTTAATAAATGTACGAATTCAAATGCACGAGTGCGAATGTCAATAAATACATAGAAGTGGAATCATTTTAAAAGTAATTAGACCACTTAAAGCATGCTTGGAGATAAGATTCAAGCTTAAAGAATAACTTGCAACAATATATATATATACCTTTTTTGCACGAATTAAAATAGTGCATAAGGTTTAGAAATTTGCTCAATGTAAAAGTTAAGTAAGGAAGAACTTGCATTCAATATACTGAAAGAATGAAGTTAGGGAACTTGCCTGTTTGCTCAGCTACAGATAAACTTAGCTTTAATTAATTGATCTCGAGTGACCTATCATTGGGTAAAGTCGATTTATCAATTAACAGTTGTATATTGGCACCTCTCACTATACCTTTTACTCAACAGGTAAAATTCACCGAATACATTTAATTACTATTTAATCATTAACTAAAAGAAATTAAGTTAATGACCTTTAGTTATTATTTCGATAACTAATCATGCTTATTCAACTTAGCAATGTTTAGTAACCCAAGTTATTATTTACTACACTAGATAAAAATTGATTAAGGCATTACTAGCTAACAGTGGCAACAATTTAACAGGTTATTTGAGTCCTATTCATACTTAGCTATTATTCACTTTCAAGGGTAATTACGAAATTACTTCCCTTATCCACCATTAGTTAGATATTAGCTTTATCCATACTTAATTATTATTAATAATAATTACGTTCTTATTATCTTTATTTATTTATTATTTAATGGGAAATAATAATTAACCTTACTCCTATTCATTCTTAGTTAGATAATAATCAAATATTTTATTAGCTTTATTCATTATTCAAGGATAAATAATAAATAATTAAATTATTAACTTTATTTATATTTAATTATTATTCGATATTAATTAAGCAATAATTAAATCATTATTTTATTAACTTTACTCATATTTAATTATTATTCAATAATAATTAAATATTTATTACCTTTATTTATTATTCACTAACAAATAATAAATAATTATTTAACTCTATCCATATTTAATTATTATTCAATAATAATTAAATATTTATTACCTCTATTTATTATTCACTGACAAATAATAAATAATTATTTTATTAACATTACTCATACCTAATTATTATTTAATATTAATTAAATAAGAATTAAATATTTATTATCTTTATTCATGCTTAAGTGAATAAATAATTACTTTATTAACTCGGTTCATACTTAATTATTATTGAATAGCAATAATTAAATATTTATTATCTCTATTTATTATAAATTTTTATTCATACTTAATTATTATTAATCAAATAATAATTAAATATTTATTATCTTTATTTATTATAAATTTTTATTCATACTTAATTATTATTAATCAAATAATAATTAAATATTTATTATCTTTATTTATTATTAAACGGTAGATAATAAATAATTATCTCATCAATCCTTATTTTTATTTGATGTTACTATTAATTTAATACTTATTCTTTTTCTTATTATTTATTGACAATTAACAAATAATTATTAACTTGTTGTTTACCCGTTGGCCCAACAAATCCCTACCCAATGCTGGGTTCGATTCCCAGCCACACCAAACAGAGGTACATTACAGAGTACTGTCATAGAAGGTGTACCCTCCTGTTCCAAAGCTGACAAAACACACACTAGAATTTGTAGGCCTAGCAACTTGCCCAACAGCCACAATTCAGCCACACACATAACAAAACACTAGTGTTTATAGGTCCAACGAACTGCCTAACATGAGTCTAGCCGTCACTGAATCAACAAAATGGGCAAGCTAACAAATGATCCTCATAGACATTATAACAAACGTATAGTATGTATCCTAAGCACCACACTGACCCAGTCTCAGTACAAACCTATCAGCCACAACCCCACGATCTTCCATCACACAAATTCTTAAACCGAAGTAACACAACCCAACACAAGGAAATAACACAGTTCCCTTTTTTTTTATTACAGAAAGAAAAGAAAATGATTTCAACAACCATAGAAACTCCAAAAATTTAATCCAATACAAAGAATAATCCAGTTAATACAGTACCCAGAATCAATTTAACCAATACAGGGAATAACGTATTCTCAATGCAGAGAAGCCATAGCCCAATACAGAGAAATAAAAATTTAAATTAAAGCTACTCAGTCACTACCTTGCTAATGATCGGACTGCAATCTTCCTCCTTCTACCGAAATAAACGGTGTAACCTCGAGACATTCACTCCAATTGAAACCCACGATCGAACACCACTGCTCCCTCTCTCATTTGAACCCTAATTTTCTAATTTGGAACTCTGAACTTCTAATTGAGAACTCACCAATTCAAGGAATCGACAGCTTCAGGGTTGTGGTCTCAATTTATAGGGCAGTGTTTGCCCAATTTGTGGTTAATACCCTAATTGCTTCGGACAATATCTGAGGGTTTGAGGAGAACTGACTGTCGACCGTTTCACATCAACCCAGTTGCGATTTCGCCGGCAGGACCTCGAGCATCGTACCCCCCCTTTTCACCGTCCAATCGCCGATTTCCTCGAACCTGTGGTCCAACTGGTGGTCGTTCGATCGTTGACGCCTTCACCGCTTCGTCCGTTGGTTAATCCCTTGGTAGCCGCCGGTCCTCCCACGCTACCGTGCTGTCAATCGGTTCCCCACCCACGCCGACCTGTCGCGCCCCTTCCCCTCTCCCTTTGCTCCGTTCAATTTGAGAGGCTAGTTCGATTTGAGGGTTTAGGTCTTGATAGGTTTTCTTTGATCAGTTATCCCAATTAAGCTGCTGATGCATTGCTTCAACAAGAAACGGATCCAACCCGATCCGATGGACCCGGTCCATTTCCACTACCTAACCCGGCTGAGCATTTATTTAACTTGCCAAAAGAATTGGGCTTAGCCCACTTGACTTAACACTAGGATCCAGTCCGGCTGAGAAGAAATTTGGCTTACTCAATAGTTGGGTCGACTAAATAATTGGGAGGGCAGCCCAACAAGAATGATAAGGGCATTGGGCCATTCAAAATAAAAGTAATGGGCCATCCTAGATAAAAGGAAAGTGACCCAAATTAAATTAACCACCTTGTAATTTTTTTAATATGTTAAATTAAATAACTCAACCAATTATTTACTTATTTCAAATATTTATTTTTAATCATTATTCTTTATCTAAAAGGATTTATTTATTAGTCTTCTTTCCAAACTTGCTTGCAAATTACATTCTTAGGGTTAACTCACCAATTATTAAACTTTTAATGAGTCTCTCTATTGCGAGAAAATTTTGGACCATACATTCAGATAATTAATTAATAATACCTACATGGGGTCCAATTAAATTCATTAATAAAATGAATTAAAATAAATTCATACAATATTTAAAAATTCTCGGACATTACAAAGTGTGTCCCCATGGGGAGCGCCAGTTCTGTTTGTAAAGAAGAAAGATGGTTCGATGAGACTTTGTATCGACTATCGGGAGTTGAACAAAGTTACGATTAAGAATAGGTATCCGCTTCCTAGGATTGACGATCTATTTGATCAACTTAAGGGAGCGAAATACTTTTCAAAAATTGACCTAAGGACAGGCTATCATCAGCTGAAGGTGAGGCAGGAAGATATCCCGAAGACTGCATTCAGGACTCGTTATGGGCACTTCGAGTTTCTGGTAATGTCATTTGGATTGACGAATGCACCAGCAGCATTCATGGATATGATGAACAGAGTGTTCAAGCAGTACTTGGACAAGTTCGTAGTCGTATTCATTGATGACATCTTGGTGTATTCAGAGACAGAGGAGGAACATGCTGAACATTTGAAGATTGTATTGGAAGCTCTCAGGAAGGAGAAGTTGTATGCAAAGTTTTTTAAGTGTGAGTTTTGGTTGCAGAGGGTACAATTTCTAGGTCACGTCATCGACAAAAATGGTGTTTCGGTGGACCCAGCAAAAGTAGAAGCGGTTATCAATTGGGAGCAACCGAAGACGCCAACAGAGATCCGGAGTTTCTTGGGATTAGCGGGATACTATCGAAGGTTCATACAGGATTTTTCAAAGATAGCATCGCCGTTGACCAATCTCACCAAAAAACAGTTAAGTTCGTTTGGTCGGAGAAATGCGAGGAAAGTTTCATGGAATTGAAGAAGAGACTTAGCCAAGCACCGGTGTTGACCTTACCAGACAACACTGGGGGTTTTGTAGTGTATAGCGATGCATCACACAAAGGTCTTGGCTGTGTGCTGATGCAGCACGGCAAGGTCGTGGGGTACGCATCACGTCAGCTGAAGGACTATGAGAAGGGGTACCCGACTCATGACCTGGAATTAGCAGCGGTAGTTTTCGCCTTGAAGATTTGGAGGCACTACCTATACGGGGAGAAGTGCGAGATATATACAGATCACAAAAGTCTAAAATATATCTTCACTCAGAAGGAGCTAAACATGAGGCAGCGCCGATGGTTGGAATTGATCAAAGACTACGACTGTGAAATTCTGTACCATCCGGGCAAAACAAATGTAGTGGCTGATGCCTTAAGCAGAAAGGGCAAGGTGAAATTGATGCAGCTGACAGTTCAAGAGGAATTGATAAAGGACTTTGAACATCTGGAACTGGAGGTTAGGTATCCAATGGAGGCGGACGAAAAAGTGTTCACCGTGACAGTAGGTCCGACTCTACTGCATAAGATACAGGAGGCTCAGAAATTTGATGAATAATGCATTGACATTAAGAAGCAACTATCGGAGGGAAAAACATTGAAGTACAAGGTTGACAGCACAGGATTGTTGAGATTCGAGGGAAGGATCTGGATACCCTACGTACCAGACTTAAGGGAAGGAATTTTGCAGGAGGCCCATAATACGAGGTTTTCGGTACATCCAGGTAGCACCAAGATGTATCAAGATCTTCGTCAGCATTATTGGTGGCCGCACTTGAAAGGAGAAGTTACAGAATTCGTTAGCTGGTGTTTAACTTGTCAGAGGGTCAAGGCAGAGCACCAGCGGCCGAGCGGATTGTTGCAACCCTTAGAAATTCCAGAATGAAAGTGGGAGTACATCACAATGGATTTTGTGGTAGGGCTCCCGACAACACAGAAGGGTCTAGACGCCATCTGGGTGATCGTAGATCGTTTGACCAAGTCTGCCCATTTTCTACCGATCAAGATCAGGTACAAATTGGAGCAGTTAGCGAAGCTTTACGTGAAGGAGATAGTATCGCGACATGGAGTGCCGGTATCTATTGTGTCTGACAGAGATCCACGCTTCACGTCAAATTTTTGGAGAAGTCTACAGGAAAGAATGGGAACACAGTTGAGAATGAGTACTGCGTATCATCCTCAGACTGATGGTCAGAGCGAGCGAACAATTCAGACCCTAGAGGACATGCTCCGGGCAGTCGTGATGGACTTAAGTGGCAGCTGGGACGATCACTTGCCACTAGTAGAGTTCGCCTACAACAATAGTTACCATGCTAGCATTGGTATGCCACCGTACGAAGCGTTGTATGGAAGGAAGTGTCGAACACCGTTGTGTTGGGTTGAAGTTGGTGAACGGAGATTGTTGGGACCAGAATTGGTACAACAAACCATGAAAATTATTAAAGTAATAAGACAGCGGTTAGTAGCAGCCCAGGATCGCCAGAAGAAGTATGCTGACTTACATCGTCAGAAACGAGACTTTGAAGTTGGTAGCTTTGTGTTTCTGAAGGTATCACCCTGGAAAGGGAAGATCCGTTTTGGGAAGAAGGGCAAATTGAGCCCTAGGTTCATAGGACCTTTTGAAATATTAAGGAGAATAGGTGAAGTGGCGTACGAGGTAGCATTACCTCCTGAACTTGAGCACATTCACAACGTATTTTATGTATCAGTGTTGCGTCCGTATAAGCCAGACTACAAGCATGTTATTTCCTATAAGCCAATTCAAGTCGAGAAGGACTTATCGTACGAGGAGCTTCCTGTTCAAATACTGGATAGAAAAGAGCAGAAGCTGAGGAATAAAATCATTCACTCTGTTAAAGTTCTCTGGAGAAACCACGCGGTGGAAGAAGCTACGTGGGAACTCAAAGAGAAGATGAGAGCAAATTACCCCCAGTTATTTGAGTAACCTTAGATTGAAATTCCGAGGACGAAATTTTTATAAGGGGGAGAGGATGTAATGTCCGAAAATTTTTTTTAACATTGTACTAATTTATTTTAATATATGAAATTCGTTTTATTTAATTTACGAATTTAATTGGATCCATGTAGGTATTATTATTTAAATACGTGGTCCAATAATTTTTTTTGCCTTAAAGGGGCTCACTAATAGTTTGAGTAAATTAATGAGTTAACCCTAACAGTTGATTGACAAGAAAATTGGGGAAATTAAATAAATAATTTTATCGGATTAAATAATTCGAATAAAGAATTATGGTTAAAATAAATATTTTAAACAATTAGTTAATTGGTTAAGTATTTAATTTAAAATGTTAGAAATATAAGGTGGTTAATTTATTTGGACCATCTCTTTTATTTTTGTTTTATTTTTAGCTGACCCAAATCTTTAATTGGGCTGAGCCCAGATTCCTTCTTAAATTCCTTTTTGGGCCGCCTTTTAATTAATTCAGCTGGCCCAACCCTATTGGGTTGAGCCCATTCCTTATTTCTTCTACCGGTCGGGTTGGGTAATACACTGGGTCGATCCGTTTCCTTTAATTTGGGGCAACCGGCAATTTCATTTGGGAAGAGTTTCAAGGCAGCAAAATCGATTTGGGGGATTTAGCAGCCTAAAAGCTAACTCCTCAAGTCAGACCAAATTGAGCTAGCATACCCAAACCCTCCATCAATCGATCAGTCAGAGATGAGAGACGGGAGGAAGGCCGGCGACAGCTCGAAGCGAGCGGACGGCGTGAAAGAAAAATCGGCGACGGCATGAATTGACCAGCGGGCTAAGAAAAGGGGCGGCATAAGTGACCGAGCGACTTCAATCAGACCAAGGGTCCTAGAAATTCGGCGACGCGACCGGTGGGGGTACGACGCTCGAGGAATTGACCAGCGAATTCACAGTCGGCGATGTATACCATCAGTCACCCATCTCTTTCCGACCGATGGTCTTTAACTGGCCAAACAGAGTAATACCCAGCCAATTTGGGTAAAAGCTCCTCTATAAATTGAAACCCCTTTGCCCTAAACCAAAGTTGTCGATTCCTTTGATTGTGAGTCCAAAAATTGGGAGCGAGTCTAATAGAGAGAGAGCCAGGGGAGGTCAGTCGTTCGGCGGTGAATGTCCGGCGTGATCGATTATTTCGGTAGAAGGAGAAAGATTGCAGTCCGATCGAGCCCAAGGTATAGCAACGGGATCATTAAACCACTGTGATAGTTTTCTATTTAGGTTTTGTATATATTTCTTTCTTATGAACTTGGATTTGGGTTGCCGACGGTGCTTGTATTGGTTATAATAATCGTAGTTTGGGTGAATTATGTTGTTCTTGCTTGGGTTAACAAGTCTGCTAATGTATTGTGTTGGTATTTGATTTAGAAATCTGGTATTGTGTTATTAATGGTATTGGGAAGTATATTCTCTGTTGTTGCTTGTACTGTATTACTTGGGTTGCAGACTCTGTGTATTAAGGAACTTCAAGTTCTGGTAATTTGATTGTACAGTGCAATTAGGCCAGCAATATGGTTTATAGCAAATCAAACCTTAGTTTTCTTATGGGTAGGATATCAGTGTTACTGTAATTTGTTTAGGATTTGTTGTCTACTGTATTGGGAAATAAATTTTGGTTACTTGGAATGAAATTGCAGGAAATTGATTATACTGTTGATTACGAACACATGATCCCAGTTTTGTTAAGTAGTAATGGTATTAATGTCTAAAGTGTGTTGTGCAATTCATTGGAGGTAAATGGTTGTTAAACCACTGTTGTCTAATAGAAACCAAACGATTAACATTAGCTCAATTATTGGTTAACTAATTTGAGTTAATAATGCATTTGCAAACTAATTAGTCATCATGACTAATAAATAAAATTAATAAGTAATTATTTATTATTTATCAATAAATAATAAATAATGATAGTAAATATTTAATTTTTATTTGATTAATAAATAATAATTAAATATGAATAAATTGGTAAATTAATTATTTATTATTTATCACCAAATAATAAATAAATATTTAATTATTATTTAATTAATATTATGTAATAATTAAGTATGAATATAAGTAATAAAATAATAATTATTTATTATTTACCAATAAAGATAATAAATATTTAATTATTATTTAATTAATATTAAATAACAATTAAGTATGAACAAGGTTAACAAATAATTATTTATTATTTATCCATAAATAATAAATAAAGGTAATAAATATTTAATTATTATTTAATCCTAAATAATAATTAGGTATAAGTAAAGTTAATAATTATTTATTATTTATCCATAAATAATAAATAAAGGTAATAAATATTTAATTATTATTTAATCCTAAATAATAATTAAGTATAAGTAAAGTTAATAATTATTTATTATTTATCAATTATTAATAAATAAAGGTACTAAATATTTAATTAATATTAATAATAATTAGGTAAGAATGAAGCTAATAAGGATAACAATTACTTAATCATTAATGAAATAATGATTAAGTATAAGTAAGATTTATAAGTTAATTATTTTTTGGCCTTAATAAATAATGATAATAAACACTTAAGGATTATTTAATAACAATTAAGTGTGTGTCAAATTAAGTATTTAATTAATGTTGAATAAAGAACAAGATTAATAATTACTCAATTACCCCTAAGGTAAACAGTAATTAAGCGCAATAAAACTAAATAAGTGATCAATTGTTTTTCTGTTGTCCTTAAACCAAAATAAATTTATTATTTATTTATAAATAATAAATAAGGATTGTTAAACCATATTTAGAGACAGATAAGGGTAATAAATCTGAGTAATCGAAGAATAGTAATCATGATTAACTACCATCATTTTAATAGCTAAAAATTATTAATTAATTTCTGTTTAGCTAATGTTAAATAGTAATTAAATGTATATGGTGAATTGTTACCTGCTAAATAAATGATATAGTAAGGTGTGCCAATATACAACTATGTCATATCAATTGATAAGTCGACTTTATCCAATGATAGGTCACTCAAGATCAATTAATTAAAGATAAAATTTATCTGTAGCTGAGCAAACATGCAAGTTCTATCTTACTCAACTTTTATATTGAGCAAGTTTCTAAACCTTATGCATTATTTTTAATTCGTGCAAAAAGGTATATATTATTGCAAGTTATTCTTTAAGATTGAATCTTATCTCCAAGCATGCCTTAAGTGGTCTAATTACTTTTAAATTATTTCACATCTATGTATTTATTGACATTCGCACTCGTGCATTTGAATTCGTATATTTATTTAAGTTTAGAAATTTGTGAACTATTCATGGTTAAGTCTGCACCCTTGTTCGGTCAGGCAAGTATGTGAGAATTTATAAAAGCTATCCGAACCAATCGATGGTAAGGATTCTTAGACTGTATGAACACCCCTCTTATTATAGGGGAGTACCCCAGGTACCGTATATAAGGTACAAATAGCAGAGTTAAATGTTATGCATACACATAGCGTACGCGAGGCTGATCCCCTCAAGTACTTATTCTGTAGCCAGTAACCAGAGGGTCAACTAGCTATTGACTCCTTTGAAAGTTATTGTTCAAAGTCTACTTGACTATCAATTGTTCTAAAAGCATTTATTGTTATTGCTTCTGATAATTCTATTGTGGAAATCTCTTTCTATATCCCTTTCATCATGATATATCCTTATTGATGTTGTCGACGCTGGTTTTTTCGTCTCTTTAGTCTTTTCCAATTTTAGCCTTTTGATTGAATGATTTTTAGAAAAGATCGGCATTAATGTCGACGGGATTTTGAAAGATCGTTTTTTATGATGAGTCAATTAACCAGAGTCGCCAGTTGGTATATTTGAAATGGATGTACCAACTCATCCGAGTTTTCGTTTTTTATAAATCGCTAGCTCATATGTGACTCCGAATTAATTGATCTGCGAATCGAGATTCATAGAGTTCGGGGGCTTGCTTAAGCGAGGGGAAGGTGTTAGGCACCCCCCGACTTCCGTGAAACACGGTTACCGCAATCTTGATGCTTTCATATCCTTTAATTCTCGAATGTGTGTGTGTGTATGTGCGCGTGTGTGCGTGTGTGTGCGCCTATGTGAATGTTGTGGTGAGTTTGTATGAAAGAATCATTTGGATTTTTAGGGAAAGTCGTGCTTTGATTTGAGAATGCTTCGGAATGTCCTTCGATTTATACAAGAAAGCTTGATTCTTTATAAGAAGGGTTTGATTTTAATTGTCCAAAAAACTATGAGATTTTTCGTTAGGTGTCGTTTTGGCAAAATAAGAGTTTTAAACCTTCGTCAAAATAGGAATCGAGATCTATACGTTGCTTTCGTAACTCAAACGATGAGCAACTTCTAGAACCTCTTTAACCCTATGCACACCGGTTTAATAAAACGTCACTTATTTTATGAAACCATTCCTTGTGATGTTTGAAAACGATTTTCTTTAGCTTTCTCGTTTGAAATAGAAATCGACATTCATTAGCACTTCCCATTTATTAACCTCGTGATGCTAATAGCCTAGTTTGATTGATTTTATGAAAATCTTATCATTTAACTTTGAAATCAATTTCGTCTCATAAATCAAATCGAGCATAAACAATCTATGCACAATACATCATTACAACGAGCTAAAAATTCACCAAATGGATATCATCGGGCCATTAGGAGGAATTTCGTTCCATTTGAAACCCTCACTAATAGCCCTCAATCCATGGATTCACAACAATATACAAGAACAACTACATTTAATATAATTCGGATGACAAAAAGCTTCAACAAAAATGGTAAAACAAAATGTTAAAACAAAGGATTTTTCACTTTGTAAATAATCCACACAATATATATGAATTTGTGTATTGAATAGAGTAGAAATATATGATATATAGTCTCACAAAATGGATACAATTCCTCACTAATTTTCTCTCTTTTCTCTCTTAATTGTTGCTGATTTTGCTGTTCTTCCCGAGTTGCTGCCGCCTCCTTCTTCTGATGCTGAACCTCTCGGATGAAATGAAGAAACCGAGCTGAAATAGGCAATTTAAGGCAGCCGCAGATTGATCTGCGGCTGGCTGGCCACCCCCCATCGCACTCAGCTGGTTTCCTGGTTTCCTGGTTTCGAGTCCCGTGCGCACCACCATTATTTTAATCGTTTGGCCGCAGATCAATCCGCGGCTGGGTGGGCTGATTTTCTCGTTTTCCAAACCGCACCTCGTTTCTCGTGTCGTGACGTCGGTTTTCGCCGACAGGCTTGTATTTTGCAGTCCGGGAATCACTGGGAGACGTGTCACATCATTCGGGCATGCTCATTTCGGACGGCCTTGCTGTCACGTCGATTTTGATTTGCAAATCGTTGCGGTGACGTCGAGTGTTCGTTCCGGTGCCCATCCTTTGCTCTCGCAGGCCGGCCCAATGGACGAATTTGCCCTTCTGTCATGGTCAGTATAGGAAGTGCAAAATTTGGGTGTCTACAGATGTACTTTAAACTTGCTGAGCAAACTCGTTGCTCATCCTTGCTATATCATGACTTCATTGCAGCTAAACCCGAGACGTCAGGGAAGAACAAAGGGAAAGAAAAGATGAAGTGATAGACTTCATGTAGCAGATATTAAATTTATGTGTAGTTAATCACTGTTAATGTAATTTAAACCCTGTTTGTTATTTAGGGTATGGATTTGTGTATGTGTTTAAGGTTATTGTATTCTGGGACTAGTAACACCTTTCTAATGATCAACATATGTTTATTTCCGCATTTTAGTCAATGTATGTTGTTGGAGGTGAATGATGTATTGGATCGTGATGACCGGATCCAGGTATTTGGAGACCCGAATTTGGGGGCGCTACATAAACTGCAAAAGTGTCTCATAAAATTTTATTTTTAGCCTCAAAGTACTAATTATCTCAACGTGTTCCTTCAAGTTTAATTTTTTGCAAATTTTATTTTTTTTTAGCACTCCGGTGAAACTATTGGTCAGAACTCAAGGTTTATACAGTGAATTAAACATACATTTGATTCTGCTTTTACCTCCTCCCTTTCTCTTTGATCTACCAACTTCCTTCGTCCATCTTCAGACGTATCATATTTGTTTCGTTTCGATTGCTTTGACATTGTCTCGGATCAAATTTCGCCTTCACCACTAGATCTGCACCATCTTATCAAAATCTACCACTCTTGTCACTCCCTAGATTTTGGAGTTCTTATATTTTTTGTTTTTTATAACAAGGGTATGTTTGTCATTATTTTGCGAGAGGGGTTTTTCTTCTCCCCTTTGTTGTGAGAGTTAATTTGTGTCCATGATTATGATCTGCTTTGATCTTAAAAATTTGTATCGAATTTTATTATTAGATAGAGTAGGTACCAGCTCAACTATCTATATAACAAAATACAAATGATTTTGAATCTAAAATTTTTCCCGCTCAACCTCTTAAATCATCCGGACCGTTAAAAGTTTCGGATAAATCTAACCATTCGTTCTTTATATTTCTATCCTCCTTCCCTTTTCTTCTTCCCTCCTTCCCCTTTCTTCTCCGCCTCTCTTTTCCTCCTCCGTCCCTTTTTTTTTTCTCCTCTCTTTGCAGTGCCGGAGGCACGGACGAAGTGCTAGTATCATATATTATATAAGTTTGATCTTTTAAAATGAATTTTTCTGGTATATTTTTACGGTGCATATCGTTTAAAACTCAATAAATATAAAAGTAAACATGAAACAAATATATATGATTAAAATAATATGTTCAAATATGATTCCTTCCTCCCTAAAAATTAGCAGATGCGGTGCATAGTTTATTTTGTCACAGAGACGTACGTGTACAAAACACTCTACCTCGACAATGTTAGAAAGAACAAGGACACGAAATGACAACCACTAAAATCAAACAAGCTCATCTATAATAACCTGCCACGCACAAGTACCCTGTTGGCTATTAATATTCTTCACCCTAGCTATTTTACTTAATTTCTTAATTTCAATTTTACTTTATCCAATGGACTGCTCGGAATTCATTGAATTATCACCAAACAATGCCTACGAACTCCTCTTCAAAGTGGCTACAATAATACCTATATCCCACTATATATTAGGATTTCTATGTGTTTTCATTGTTTTTTTGTACAATTTCTTGGAGATTCATTTCCTTGAAGATCTTTTTACCGGTGGGAGTCCGGTGACGCTTACCTATAATCCGAGCTCGGAGCTTTATGCAGGGGTTGTCTCCAAGTGTCACATTCTTCATAGAAGGTATATATGATTCGTTTTGCGAGTTCTATATATGCAGTGTTCAGTGCGTTTGAAGGTTTAAACGTACTTGAAATTTTGTCTTGTCTATAACTAACTTATTTCAAGTGCACAGTTTATTTGATTCACAAATGAGTTAAACCAACTTTTAGTGCTTGTACTTGCACATGACTTTCAAATTGATGTCTCAACTGAAAACACTTACAAACTAATGCTTGTACTGAATATTTTTTTCGATCCGTTAAAATTAAAGATTTCCGTTAAAAACATCCGACTTGGGCGGGTCGGTTTAAACAATTACCCATTTTTTTTTCATCTGCATTTTAAAATCTAACTTGGAAGGATTTAATACTTTTACACCTTCTTCCCCAATTTCACATATTCAATTCCGGCTAATCTATAAAACAAGGAATTTCTTAACATGTGTCCTAAGGGCACATGCTAAGCACACAGTTCAAGAGAATCTTGAACTGTGTGCATATTCCCTTAAACTTGGTGCAAATACAGAAATCAAGGGAATATGCACACAGTTCAAGAGAATATTCTCTTGAATCGTGTGCTAAGGGCACATATTAAGAGGACTCATAAAACAAATGGCCAAACTAGATCATACATACCCATATCTAAAAAACCAATACATTTTGCAAACTTTCATATGCTTATCATCAAAATCAGCCAGAAAATCACTAAACTAATTCAAGCTTGTGAAACCAAGAACAGAACAGGAATCAAACTTTACAAGGATTAGTACTTTTTTGGCGAATCTGCAAGAACACGGAGAGATCCAAGCAAGAGAGATGGGGGGAGTAAATTTATAGTACTATAAAGCAATGTTCTAAAAGGCGCTAGGCGGGAGGCGGGCGGCCGGGGGGGGCCTAGCGCCTAGGGGGCCTAGGCGGGGCCTAGGCGGAGCCTAGGCGGGATTTTTAATTTTAAGCCAATTTTAATATTTTATCTTACATTTATCCAAACAAAACATCCATATTGCCAATGCCAAAGTTCAAATACATAATTTGTTTAATTTTTAAAAATAATAAATGTATTTTTAAGTAATTTATAATATTCATGTTAATTTTGAGTTTGAAATTGAATTTTTAAGAGTATTCTTGTATCATCATGCTTCAATGAAATCAATTGCTTCAATGAATTAAAGCAAACTATATATATATATATATTCATTACTTGACATAATTAAATTATAGAATTAGTGTTACTAGTATCTTCACATATATATACGTACTTCTTCTCTCTAAAAAATTTAAATAAATGTTATTTTTAAAAATTAGTGTGAAGTTTATTGAATGAGACATTTGATATTATTAATTATGAAATTATTTTTATTTGTGTAATCTTCAAAATTGAGCACTTAAAGAAAATGACAAATACCATATGCTAAGTATGGTTAACATATCTTTAACGTATTAGTTTTATTTATAAACAAGATTGCTATTAAATAATAAAATTTAATACAAGTTCAAAAAATTTGAAGTTGATACAAGTTCAAAAAATTATAACTATAATAAAATTATCCATTTTGACTTGATCTTGTTCACTTTTTGTTGTGATTTAATATGCTACAACCTACATTATGAATATGTAAATCATTAGAAAAATAAATATATCAATATTTGGTTTGGGTAGTTATTAAAAAAAAAAAAAAAAAAAATCTCCGCCTAGACCCCGCCTTTCCCGCCTAGCCCCGCCTGGCCGCCTAGTCCGCCTAGCCCCCCTAGGCGCCCGCCTAGCCCGCCTAGGCCCCGCCTAATTTCCTAGAGCGCTTTTTTTGCCGCCTTGGGCCTAGGCGAGGCGCCCGGGGGGGGCCTAGCGCCTAGGCGCCGCCTAGGCGGCCGCCTAGGCCGCTTTTTAGAACACTGCTATAAAGTATAAAGTTTTGATGGGTTTCTTCCTCCATTTTCTCTCTCTAAAACCATGCTAATGTGAATGAAGATTTTTGGAGAGAGAAAAAGGATTTATATCAACTTAGAAGGGTTGAAGATCATAATCTTTTTTGAAAGACACTTACAATCTTAAAAAGCTATGAAACATTAATGGGTTATGTTTGACCCGATCCATTGGAATACAATATTTTCTCTTTCTTAATATGCATAACCCCGCATGACCATGTAAACCACGTTAGATCCACGTGGTAACCAAAAAAGCTCAAAATCCATGTATGATTTTTCTGTCACGTCCCCTGGTTTATTTTTTAGACGGAATGAAATAATTTTTTGGTACAAATTTTAATTTGAAAAATAATTAAAGTACAAACAGTTGTTTGTAAATTTTTTTAGTTGGAGAACCAATATGAAAATCGTATCTTAGTATAGACACCAAAAGTGGATTTAACTCGTTCACAAACGCAACGTTTGGGGTACTTCAAGCGCAACGCACCAGAATTGACACAATGCATTTAAATGTACGTTTGGGGTACTTCAAGCGCAACGCACCAGAATTGACACAATGCATTTAAATGTCCTAGGAAGCTTTATTTGTTCTACACCAAGTACAATCGAGTTGAATATTGTCTTAACTGCAAGTTTAATTTCGTTATCTTTGGATTGGTAACTGTTTTTATTTTCATTTTTTGCTTCCTATTTTTATTTGCTTATGTTTTATTTTTACTTACTTTCATTAGTGAAAATAAAAATTAAATGTCATTATTTGATAATTTTATTTCATAGTTTTATTTATTTTTATAAAAAGGTAGAGTTTAAAATTTTGTTGTTAACAAGGTTTGATATATGTACCTCATTAAAGGTGGAATGACTCATTTTCTTTCGAAAATTGAAGAAGCAACATTATTGTGTTTTTACTCTTTTACTGTCAAAGAGAATTTTACTTCTACTTTTTTCAAAGCAGAAATAATATCAAAACATTATTTTATATTTTCGATTTCAAAAAAATGAAAATAGAAACAGTTTTCAAACGAACCAATTTTATAAGTTTGTTGAGACTTTTCTTTCTTTAGTTTCTTATTTTTGTTGGTAGAAAACAGTAAAAATTGATTTTATTTTTATTTATTTTTTTACCTTTGATTGATTAGGTACTTTGCAACACCTTGGATTTCAAGTCCACACTTACAAACTACACTTTTGGGGTTTGTTGGGGCAAATCCAACCTTCAAGTACAAAAGGTACTATATATTGTTAATTTCATTGGTAACCATAAATAGTATAATGTTGTTTATAAAAATAGGGCATTAATATTTTAGTAGTTACAGAAAATTCATTCCTAATAAAGATTTAAGCCACATACATGATAAAATTGAGGTGAAACCTCCTTGATCTATTCAAAAATAAAATATAGATAAAACTGAAATAAACTCGTGTCTAATTAAGAAAAAAAAATAACGATGATATAAAACAATTTTTTTTAAATGATGATTTTATATATAATGATATCGAGTTAACATAGAAAAATAAAAAATAAAATAAAATCTCCATGTATCTAATTAATACTCCTTCCGTTCTCAAAAAGATGATTTGTACAATTTTTTTTTGTTCTCAAAAAGATGAGATAAAGTCCATAAATTGAAGAATAAGTATGTTATTTAGTAGGGTATATTAGTATAAAAAAATAAAAGTGTTCATCACTTTATATAATTTTATGAGACCGTTAAGGATAAATTTAAAAATTTTAAGGTTTTACTTTTTTTCTTCTATTTTTACTTTTTTTTAATACGTTTAAAAAATATATTTTGCTCATCTTTTTAGGACGGACGTGGATGTAGTATACAATATATAGAACCGATTGGGCCTAATTATGTACCAAACCATACAATATATAGAACCAATTGACCCTGTGAAAGATACCACATTAAGTTACTTATTATTATTATTATTATTATTATTATTATTATTATTACATTACTGAAATCTTAAGGTGTTAATAATGTATATTGTGCTTTAACAAACTTCATACCTAAAACTTGTTTAAGTATTTCTCATGAAATCAAAATAAGATTATTTGCTAACATGTATGATATAAATTTGAAATAAAACTTCACTTTTTTTCTAACAATTACCTATAAATATCATTCCAGACAACTATTTCATGCATCTGACGGTGGAACTTTTGCATTGGATTGGCTAATGAGTTCAGATGGTATGAAAATCTTTTAAGATTAATTTAATGTTTATTAGTTTGGAGATATAGATATGCATGCTAGTGTGGCTGGTTTGCCATTCTAGCATGTTAAGAAATGGTTTTTCTTCATGCATGTACCTTAAGCTAAACAGTTTCTACTTTTAATTTTTTGCTTTTGCTTCTAACTTTTATTTTATTTTTTGTTTCAGCTTCTACTTTTTTGAAATTAATAGCAGAAAATGTTGTTTGCTAAAGTGCTTTTGCTTCTGAAAAAGTGGAAGCAAAATCTCTTTTGGCAACAGAAAAGTAAAAATACAAAAACCTTGCTTCTTCAATTTTGACAATACATGGAGTTATTCTATCTTTAATGAGGTTTGGACATCAAATTTTATTAACAATAAATTTTAGAATTTTATTTTTATATAAAATAAGATAAAATCTAATATTTAAATATAATTACCAAACAATATTTTTTTAACTTATATTTTTACTTATGAAAGCAATTGAAAGCAAAAATATATGAAAACAGAATTAGAAAACATAAATATGAGGAAAAAAAAAGTTACCATATTTTGTAAACTAATTTTTGTCTCTATATTCATATTTCATTTCATTTTGCAGTATTAGGAAGTTCTTTGGAAAAGAATAGAAGCAATTCACAAAAAACCACCACCCCAATAGTGGTAGTGATTCCTGGGTTAACAAGTGATTCAGCTTCTGTTGTAAGTTGCAAAATTAAAACCAATAGCCCATACAATTGTGTGTGTATATATATATAGAAATATAATCTAAGCCATGCTTTAGTCAAACTTAATTAAAGCTATTTAATAAAATGGCGTAGTTTTGTATAAAAATTATAATTAAAGATTTTCAATATAAAACTCAAAAATGAAAAACTTAATCTTATGAAGTAAGACTACGTCGTTTTACTGAGATTTTACTAAGTAGTCTTAACCAAGTTTAACTAAAGCATGTCTTAAATTATTTTTTTCATATATATATATATATATGGGTAGTGATTCATAACAAATATTTGTTATGAACATTATTCTAGCAAACAGATCTTTACACCATTCATCCATAGATCCAACGACTTATTTTTATTAGAATAATTAGCCTACCGCTAGTAGCGGCAGAGAGTTTCTTGGTAGAAGCAGACAAAATTTTTTTTACCTGCCTCTGGTAGAGGCATGGAGGAATGTTTGAAATGCCCCGACTTTAATTAAATTTAAATAGTTTCAATATATTTATTTGTATAAATAATTTCTTAAGTAATAAAATTTAACATTGTCAATTATATCTAATGTGTTTATTTTTATAAATAATTTCTTAAGTAATTAAATTTAATATTGTCAATTATATTCAATGAATTTATTTGTAAAAATAATTTCTTAAGTAATAAAATTTAACATTGTCAATTATATTCAATGTATTTATTTGTATAAATAATTTCTTAAGTAATAAAATTTAACATTGTCAATTATTGTGACAATTTGATTATTTAAAATTTATACTCTATATTGTAATACAATTTGATTTAATAAATATAAATTATATTACAAATAAATACATTGAAGCTATTTAAATTTAACTAAAGTGGGGGTATTCAGGACATTTTTCCATGCTCTAAGAGTTGAGGCAGGTAAAAAAAAAAAATTGTATGTCGCTACTACTACTAGCGGCAGGCTATTTATTCCGATAAAAATGAACCGTTAGATTTATGGATGAATGGTGTAAGATTTATTTACTAGAATAGTATTTATAGTAAACATTTGTTATGGATCACGAGCATATATATATATATATATATATATATATATATTACTCTGAAAGTGTTTTTTATGAATTGTGCCTCTTGTGCTTCTTATTAACTCATATGATTAGCCTCTAATGTATAGCTCAATCTGAGCTACTGATTGTTTGGAATGTATTGTTGCATTATTTAGAATTTTCATACTTCAAGAATTTGAGCAAAATATTTCTGAAACCCCTAAAATAGAAAGTTTTAGTGTTGGTCATCCTAAAGAAGTATTTTTTTTTTTTTTTTTTTAAAAAAATCAATTGGGTTGCCATTTAGTCCTTAGGAAAAATAATGTACTTAGATAAGCTTCCTAATTAAAATGAGAAGAAGTCGAAACAAACAATTGTCTACTTCATAGACTACTTAATTTTAAAGTATTGTCCGCTCTTTAACAACCCGTCCAATGTTAATTTAGAATAGTAATTGTAAGCACATTTGCAACTGCATAAGATTGAAATTTATTTAAATTAATACGACCTTTATTTTAATGTTGGCTTTATTTTAGCGTAATTTTATTTTAACACGAGTTTTTATTTTAACGTCAATTTTACTTTAACGCAACTTACAACTTGTTTACTACGTTATATTTCTTACTTTATAAAAGTATGTGTATACATATTACTTTTGAGTACCTACTAAAATTATATATACATTGTTATTTCTAAACATAATACTGCTCAGGAGAAACAAATGGGCTATTAGCCTTTGATGAACATTGAAAAGCCCATGATGGCTGTCCGCTATCTTTAACAACACGTCCAATGCTTGGAAATTGGAATAGTAATTGAAAGCACATATGTACTTGAATACGATTGGCATTTAATTAAATTAACTCAAATTTTATTATAACACGACTTTATTTTAATATCAATTTTATTTTAATGCAGTTTTATTTTAATGTCGCTTTATTTTAACGTCAATTTTATTTTAACGCAACTTATAACTTATTTATTACGTTATATATTTTTGAGTACCTACTAAAATTATATATATATATATATATATTCTTATTTTTGGTACATAAAATTTTTATAATATTATTAGTAAGTTTGGCGATCATTTTCGATTCCAAGGCATGGACTTGAATTTCTAAACAAAATACTGCTCAGAGAAGCCATCCTACCTATATTGAGATATTTAACGCTAGTTTTATTCTAACGCAATTTTATATTAATGTCAACCTTATGTTAACATCAGTTTTATTTTAACATAACTTATAATTTATTCACTACGTTATATTATTTTTGAGTACCTACTAAAATTATATATACGTTTTTTACTTTTAGTAACATAAAATTTTAAAATATTACTTCCTCCGTTTCAAATTAATTGCTCAGTTTTGACTTTTTTAAGTCAAATTACTATTTTTAGAATTAATAATTAAGCATATATAAATATATTTCTAAAATTATAAAAATTGGGGTTAGTAATAAATTGTATATACTTTCTTTTGGTTATAATCTCTTCACCTATATTTTAGCAAAAATAATAAAAAGATTAGTTTTAAAAATAGTCAATTTAACTTTAAAAAGTCAAAACTGAACAATTAATTTGGGACGGAGAGAGTATTAGCAATTTTGCGCTCATTTCCAATTCAAAGAGTTGGATTTGAATTTCTAAACAAAATATTGCTTAGAAAAGCAAATGGGCTACTAGCCTTTGATGCACGTTGAAAAACCCATGAATGGTTGATTTCGTTTACCTTATTATTTTGGTGCATTTTTGTGACCCAATTTATTTAGTTTGTACATTATGATGCACTTTAGCAAATTTTATTTTGACGTCAACTTTATTTCAGCGTTAATTTTATTTTAACATCAATTTTAATTTAACAAAACATACCACTTGTTTACCGCGTTATATTCAAATGCGTGTAAATATTTATTACTTTTGAGTACCTATTAAAATTATATATACATTCTTATTTTCAGTAACATAAAGTTTTCAATCTCATTAATAAGTTGGTGCTCATTTCCAAATCAAAGGCTTGGATTTGAATTTCTAAACATAATATTGCTCAGGAGAAACAAATGGGCCATTAGCCTTTGATGCACATTGAAAAGCCCTTGACGGTTGTCCCCTATCTTTAACAACTAGACCAATGTTTGGAATAGTAATTGAAAGCAATGATGTATTTACATAAGATTCGCATGTAACGCGGCTTTATTTTAACACAATTTTATTTTAATGTAGTTTTATTTTAACCTGAGTTTTATTCTGACGTAATCTTGTTTTAACGCTAATTTTATTTTAACACAACTTATAACTTATAATTGAAAACACAAATGTACTTGCATAATATTGACATTTAATTAAATTAGCTCAAACTTTATTTTAACGCGGTTTTATTTTAACATGGCTTTATTTTAATGTGATTTTATTTTAACGTCAGCTTTATTTTAACGCGACTTTTATAACATTGACTTTATTTTAACGTCAACTTTATTTTAACGCGGTTTTATTTTAACGTCGACTTTATTTTGACGCTACTTATAAATTATTTGCTATGTTATATTACTTTTGAGTACCTACTAAAATTATATATACATTCTTATTTTTAGTAACATAAAAATTTTATAATATTATTAGTAATTTGACACTCATTTCCAATTCAGAGACTTGAATTTGAATTTCTAAACAAAATATTGCTCAGAGAATCGAACCAAATAGGCTACTAGTCTTTGATGCACATTGAGAAACCCATGAATGGTTGATTTCCTTTAGAATGCGAGTTAAATGAGCATATCTAATTGAAACAAGACACATCCTAAATGTGGGATATATATTGACATTTTAAATAAAATTTAGATTTTAAAAACTCATAACAATTTAACATGGTTTAAAGATTTGGTGTTTATAAGGTTTTTGTTCAAGCCTTCCTTCTTGTATTTTTGTTTTTTTTTTATTAATTCGAGAGGTGGGAGTTGTAGAACCTTTTGCTTTATAAGAGGTCTAAGATACCAACTGAGCCAAGGTTAATTGGTGTCTTCCTTCTTGTATTGCTTCACCCTATTTATTTTGGTGCATTTTTGTATTCTAATTTATTTAGTTTGTACATTATGATGCACTTTAGCATGTTCCTCCAAGAATTTGGCCGGTAACATTGGCAAGAACTCAGTCCCCCGTAGTGAATATTGGGATTTGAAAAACCATGTTCCTCCATGTGATTATTAATATTATTTTTTTGAATATAGTCCAAAATCGATTTGAAATTTTTATTTATTTTTTGGATATTGTCATCAACTACCATTGAGGATCAATCTTGACCCTCCAAATCTACAAGGTTACATGGCATACTCAACTTAATAGAGTTGATCTAAGGATTTAACATTTGAGGACAGTAATTAGAATGGAAGAAAATATATTAATATGTAGTTATTCAATTTCTTTAATTAGGATAATTTAGTGGAACGTTGTTTCTTTTGCAGTATATAAGGAACCTCGCCTTTAATACAGCAAAAAATGGATGGAATGTGGTGGTATGCAATCATCGCGGGATGGGCAGCGTTTCACTAACTGTATGTTATTTTTATTTTTATTAATTGATAAAAAAAATGAATGCACGAAATTGTAAGATATATTTTTTTTTTTTTACTTGATTTGTGTATATGTGTTTGTCAGAATTTTAAATAATTGTATAATATTTTTGTATTTATATGCAGTCTGACCGAGTTTATAATGCTGGATGGACAATGGATATTCGTGAGGTCATTAACTATCTCCCCAATGAATACCCCGAGGCATCGCTATTTATGGTCGGCACTAGTATTGGTGCTAACATTTTGGTACATTACTTGTTACATTCACCAATTTTTTTTTGCCTTTAATATTTCTACTATGATTTAGATATCATGTGTTTTTGAATGTTCATATACGTCAACGAAGTCTTAAACCTAGTAGTTAGGACTGAGGTGCTCTGATTTTTAAATCTCAGATGAACTTTTTTTTTTCTCTTTTATTTGAAGTATTGTGAAGTATGTTTTTTTCTTTTATGTGAGATTTATTTGAGAAAGAGTATTCAAGTTGTGATATTCTCTCCTCGATCTGATGGTGAGTTTTTGGACTGAGGTACTCTGACTTTTAAATCTCAGGTGAGCTTATTTTTTCTTTTATTTGAAGTATTGTGAAGTGTGTTTTCTTCCTTTATGTGAGACTTGTTTGAAAAAGAATATTCAAGTTGTGATATTCTCTCCTTGATCGGTGTAATTGTGATTTTTTGTGTTTATTTGACCTTTTTATGATGGTGTGATTGATTGTGATTTTTATTTTTTATTTTTTATTTTTTATTTTTTTGATGGTGTGATTGCACTAAACATACGCATGTGATGGTGTTACATGTTTGATAAGGTTATCAATTGCATGAGAGGATAAATAAAGGGCTGAATTAATTTTACGTTTGGATCGAAAGTATGTAATTGATGAATGAATGGAATAAATAAGAGAATGAAATGGAAAGTGAAATAATTCATTTTATTCTTAATTAGAATGTGTCATTTCATTCATAACTGAAATGAGTCATTCTATACCCTCCGTTAAGGAATAAAAATTTAGCATAAATAAGAATAATTTATTCTATTCTAATAGAACAATCGAGCACAATTTTTTTTATTTCATAAAAATAAGTCGAAATTATCACATTCATCCATGCATAACGTATCATGTGTTAGGGATATTAAGAATGAAGATTTTTTTCTTGTTTATTATTTGGGATATTAAAAATGAAGACTTTTTTCTTGTTTATTATTTTTCTTGCAGTTCTGTTTTAGTTAGTAATAATTTTCCTTCCCTTAGCGGATTATATCCTTTAAATTTCGTTTAGAACTCTGTTCAATCTAATTCTCAGTTTTCAAATATTGTCATTATTCATTTAATTTCATCAATTTTTCTTAGAATTGTTTTAAAATGTTACCTAGTAAAATAAGAGAACCGATATTTACACTTATATTCTTACGAGCTACATAAATTGAAGAGTTGTAAGTGAAGATTGAAAAAGAGAATTGATACTTATACAAAGGTTTATAAAATGACCAAATTCTAATTTGCACATTACATTTTAATCCTAAAATTGATTTACAACTTAAAGTTTATTTTGAACTAAATGCATTATATATTTTTTGCAAGAAAAGAAAATACATATTACGCATCATTTTTGGGTCAAATATTCTCCGGAAAATGTAAGTGTGTGGAATATTAAGGGTATTCCTTTAGACTTTTACATTATAAAGATAGTTTATATGAGAAATCGAGAGATAGGTTATACATTTTTAAAGTGAATATTTGGCCAAAAAATTAGGCGGGAGTGTACATTTTATTTTCTCACATTTAATTCAAAACAAAGTTTAGAATACAAATTGAAATTGGGGTTAAAGTTTAGGATTCAAATTAAATTTTAGTCCCTATAAATTTGTTGAAAAGAGTAGACCCGTTAATTTCACCTGAATTCGATGGGACTCGTCCGTTCTCAACCTTAATGAGACCTGATTTTTTAAATCCTATAAGGTTAAGGTCGGGTATGGAATATACCCCCTCACTCACTCACTCACTCACTCTCGACCCTAACCCGATTATATATATATATATATATATATATATATAATTTTTTTAATTAGTATTTTGTATATATATAATTATGTACTTGTTTAGGTTGTTTCATTATAAATTTATAACATTATAATATGTTACAAATAATAGAAATATTGTATTTTATTTAATTTTGAATTAAAAATAATTGTACAAAATAATATTACCTCCGTCCCAAATTAATTGCTCAGTTTTGATTTTTTTTAAGTCAAATTGACTATTTTTAGAATTAATAATTAAGCATATATAAATATATTTTTAAAATTATAAAAATTGGGGTTAGTAATAAATTGTATATACTTTCTTTTGGTTATAATTTCTTCACCTATATTTTAGCAAAAATAGTAAAAAGATTAGTTTTAAAAATGATCAATTTGATTTTAAAAAGTCAAAACTGAGTAATTAATTTGGAACGGAGAGAATATAAAAAAAATAAAAAAAATTAATTTAGTAAATAATGGAGTGATCGGGTAAAAAACAGGACAGGCATAGAGTACTGTTTTTAGAGTTGGGTCGTGTTTAGAAGATAGTTAATTATTGGCGGATCAGATATGTGATGGGTTCTGTAGACCATATCCGCCCCATTGCCGGGCGTAGAAAGGAGACGTGAAAATATATTTTTTTAAAATGTGAAAGTAACAATTTAAAGCCAATTCAGGCAAAACAATTTAGCGCTGCAGAAATTAGCGAGGGAAAATATGAGAAGAAGAGAGGGAAATTAAAACGAGAAATGGGACCACTCGCGGCAACAATGACGATGAATTGCTCCGCTAGCTATCGCCTTGCAATTGTTAACCCTAATGATGAATTGAATTCAATTCACGGTGATTATTGGCACAGATTCTGTAGCAAGAAGATGTCCCAGTGTCATTTCCCCGCTTCTGGTTCGATTCCGTGCCCGAAATCATTTTATTAAAAAAATTATTATTCTACATATTTTTATCAGTTCTGGTTTGAATGAATCCATTAATAGCAACAACATGCAAACAATTTTGATGTTTTCTATTGCTAATTTGCTATTAATCCGTTGGTGATACTCTGAGTGGGATTAAAGGTCAATTTATGTATTTTGTACATAGCTTAGACTGGATTTTAGCTGACATTTTGGCTGTTCTATCAAGGGCTGTAAACGAACCGGGTTGCCCGCGAGCTCAGTCTGGCTCAGCTCGACTAAGCACGGTTTGAGCTTGTTAACGAGCCGAGTTTGAACAACACCTTTAGCTCGTTTAGTTGAACGAGCCGCGCTCGAAATGTGAACTCGAGCCCGGCTTGTTTAAGCCTGACAATAATTATTTATTTCAAATTTTATTTTATTTATATAAAATATATAATACAAAATTTTATTTTATTCATATATATTTTTTCCCACAAAAAGGTGAAAAATGAAATTAAAAAAAATAAAATAAAATAAACGGGTCAGATTTAAGCTCAACTTGGCTCGCTTAAGCCAACTCAAACTCGAGCTCAGCTTGTTTATAAACGAGCCGAGTTCGTACACAAGAACACGATTTCAAGTTCGTTTAAAGCTCGGTCCGACTCGGCTCGTTTAACTTTTAAATGAGCTCGAGCTCGACAAGTCAAAGCTCAACGCGGCTTGTTTACAATCCTAGTTCTATCTCAGTATAAAATCTTTAATTTTGATGGGATTATCTGATTACTTAGTGGCTGATTCTTAATCATTTTTATTGGTGACCCAACTGCTGAGATTTTAGTGTAGTTGAGGAGTAGACATACTTAAAGGATGGAATTTTGCAGGCATAGGTGAAATGATTATTGGAATGTAAGGAATATTAAGGACAAATATGAGTGTGGTCAGAGTTCCAAAAAGCGCTAGGCGGACCTAGGCAGCAAAGGTATCTTCGATTGTAATCGGGGTATAGGTATTTTCCTAGGCGGGGCTTAGGCTGCTTCCCTAGGAAGGCGGCGTCCCTAGGAATTATTACTTTTTACATTTTTGAAAAAACTTAAGCCTATTCTTTTGTATTTATAATAAAATGCTATATTTATAGAAAGTGAAAGTTTAGGGATTGCTTTAAGATATTCTCAAATTGTGGGGCCAAGTTTGAATTTTGATAGTAATTTAAGAAATTAAAACGATAATATCAAATGTTATATTGTTATCCCATTCCATCTGTTATAAGAAAATAGATCGCAACATCACATATTCTTTAGGGAAGAGGAGGAAACATCTTGCAGCTATGGTGGTGGATGAAGACAGCGATGACATTGCATTGTCAACTCTTAGGCGGCTAGGCACTTAGCATCTACTTTCCAAGGTTGGGCAGTGCCTAGACCTTGTTTTAGAAGTCAGAACACTAAGTGTGGTAAAGTCTGATCTTCTTGGACTGGTCTTATATAGGATCTGATCCTGGAAAGTTAAGCTATTGAACTGTGGAAATAAACTAGAGAGGTAATATGAATTGAATTCATTGCAAATCGCCTTAAAAAAGAATACAGGAAAGCCTTTTGATAAACCTTACACACTAAATGCTGACTTAGGAACTATATTTTGACTATGATTGCTTTTGGGGATTGACTTGAAAGACTAAAAGGCTTCTTATTCTTAGAGTTCTTAGCTTCCACCAATATTAGTAACTTTTGATAATGTTCAGCAAAATTAGTATTAGGAAAACACCGCTTTGACTCGATGAAACATAAGAAAACATATATAATATCAAACAAACTAAATACAAACTTGTAGATATCCTGAAAATTGGACTATGACTTGCAGTAAATGGTGTAAGCTTTCTTAATTTGAAGTTGAGCCAAATTCCTAACTTCATATCTTATCTGCCTATATATATATATATATAGGGTACCAATCCACAGCAAACGGTTGCCGTGGCAACCAATTTTGTCCTTGCCGCTACAGGCTGTAGCGGCAGTAGTGTTTGACTTTGTTGGCTTATCGGCCGCTACAGAAATTTTTTTTTGCGGCAAAGGTAAGTTGGTTTACAATAGGTATCAGTTTTTTGGTCTCCTAATCTTTACGTACTTCCATACACAACCCAACTGTCATTTATTATCATAAAGTATATTATAAAAATATACAAAATTTTAATTTCCTCCAATATATTAAAAACTTATAGATATATTTTATTTTTAAGTTAATTTATGAAATACTAAAATATAAAATATTAAAATTTTAAAAGTAACAAATATAATAATAAATAGTATATATTAATATTATACTACTTTATATTTTAGTATTTCATAAATTAACTTAAAAATAAAATATATCTATAAGTTTTTAATATATTGGAGGAAATTAAAATTTTGTATATTTTTATAAAATACTTTATGATAATAAATGACAGTTGGGTTGAGTATGGAAGTACATAAAGATTAGGAGACCAAAAAACTGATACCTATTGTAAGCCAACTTACCTTTGCCGCAAAAAAATTCTTCCCTGCCGCTACAGCCTGTAGCGGCAGATAACCCAACAAAGCCAAACACTACTGCCGCTACAGTCTGTAACGGCAAGGGCAAAATTGGTTGCCGCAGCAACCGTTTGCTGTGGATTGGTACCCATATATATATATTTCTGAACTTTTCACAGTGGTGTTGATTACTGATATTTGTACCTTTGTTTAAATTATCATCATCAGGTAAAGTATCTTGGAGAAGACGGGGAGAATGTTGCTGGTGCTGTTGCTATATGCTCTCCTTGGGACCTTTTGGTTGGTGTTTGAACTTAACATTAATCTTATGATCAATATATCAACCTTCTAGAGAACATAAATTTAGAAACCAGTGTGATGGGCTAACAGTAATTACACTAGTAATGCATATGAGGCTTTCTGTCATGTTAAATCATGTGCAATGGATGAAACATCTTTCTTGCTATGCACATCAGATTCTGGTGATTTTTTTGCATCGTGCTTAGCAGCAATCAACTTTCACTAGGTTGACATGCACATATTCTAGCTACATGTCCAACACTTCTTTCTACATGTCCATATTTGAAATATAACATCCTTTGTGTGAGAAACGTGCCCAAGTCTTGTGGACGGCTATACGTTGCGTGAATGTATCTAAAGAAAAACCAAAAATATGACACTTCCTCCACAAAAGTTGACTGAGTTTTACTTTTAAGGTCAAGTTGACCATTTTTAGGATCAAATTGACGATACAATTCACGATTCAACAACTATGGTCTCCAGTTTTGGAATTGGGGAGTAATAAAATTGTCTTTTATCTAGATATGAGGTTTGTTTAGCATCATAGTGCTATAATTATTATCTGTGTTATTTGATGTCAATCCCTTCTTCTTAGGTGCTTGATCTTTTCTTAGTTTATGTCAAATATGAATTGGCAAGTCTAGCTGCTAATTTACTATTTGCAAAATGTATCTCTCTCTGCATAATTTCTGTCCAAAAGTTTGCTCTTTGAGGTTCAATTTAATATTTTTTCATTAACACATTTTTCCCTACTTCCCAGATTGGTTCCAGATTCATGGCTCGGAGACCTGTGCAAAATTTATATGGCAGAATTCTTGGTATTGGCCTTCAGAGTTATGCACGATCGTATGTCTGCAGTACTCTTCTAAATTGATATTTAAATACCAAAATATCAAACTCCTGATTTCCTTTTTATTATGTTACATTTATTTCTTAAAGTGATTTTCTATTTCATTACTTTCGTGAGTGATGTATATGGTGGTTTTTATGCAATATTAACTGGATTTTTCAGCTAATACGTATATTGCTGCTCATTGTAGAAATCAATCTCACTTTGTTCGCCTTGCTGATTGGGAAGGCATCATGAAGGTTGGCTTCTCCTCTGGAACTTATCATTTATAGAATAGAAAGAATTGTGTAAACATGGTTGCAGAGTCCACATGTTACTCGGTCAAATAAAGTTGTTTAAATGTTGTAATAGTTAACTTGAAGCACTGTTTTGAGAACTAAGAGCATGTCCTTGTTCTACTTGGTTTCCACTTTCCACTATATAGATAATTCAGAACTCTTGAATTCTTATTAAAAACTGGGTTTTAGGTTTAATTGACAGAACTTGTTAAAAAAAATAAGGTTTGGTCATTTTAGAGGTAATAATATAAAAAGGTCAAATAGTTTGAATTTTAGATGGACATGGCTACTAATGCAGGTATGTTATAGTCATTGGAATGTGTGGTTAATATACAATTTCTCTATGCTCGCACCATTTAGGTTCCTCTATAACCTAGTACTATTTCAGTTTTTAGCTTATGTGAATTGGTACTAGTTAGGAGTATATACAGTAGTATATCAGTAGTAATATCCATTGACGGTGTATCTTATTGCACTTACAACGATAAGCGGATTATGGACAAAAATTACCTATCAAAGAAAAAAGAAAGTGAAGGGATTATGGATATTAAACTGTACTTGCGTCCTGCTATTATTGCCGACTTATCTTGAGATCGTTAAATATGACTGTCTACAGTTCACAATCTGTTGAATGCTAGAACAGGTGTTTTTTCTTTTTTGTAGTTTCATAGGGTCTCACTACACATTAGGGGTTACTGAAAAGTTACCTCACACTTAATCCAAGAATATTCCGTATTAGAGTACACATGTTTGATTTTGTGCAAATTATTTTGCCTTGCACCAGAATTGTATCGTTCTTGCTCATAAGTGTGTAGTTGTGGACTATCTACATCTGTTCCACTTTGAATGTAAGGTGGTTATTTTGTATGCTTAGATTTGGTCCATTGATGACTCCTTTTCTCTGGTTGGGTTGGTTGTTCTTATGCAAAAATTAATGTATTTTGTATACCTAGTTTTCAAGCATAAATGTGGACATATGGGAATTTTGTTTTTGTTGAAGCATAAAGCTATCTGTAAATGCTATATACTAACTCGATATCTGAAAGCTGATTAACTTCAATTATTTGTACAAGAATGTTCAAAAGGACGTAGTTTTAGGTGGGAATTTGTCTTCATAGGAACATTATGGAACATTTCTTAAGAAACCATTAAGAACACCTCAGGTAATGGCATGAACCATCTAAAAAGAATTTCAAAACATTTGAGGACTTTGCTTCTCACTCTTCCTCATACATCTAGGGAAACTTGTCTGTATTGATTCATGACAGAACTACTGGAAATTTGATTAGTTCCCTAGTATTGCACCTTAGGTGCTGGTACATTTTTATTTCTTTATGGTGCTACATTCATCCTGTTAAAGTTCTCTTAGATCTGAAATTACTTATTTTTTCCCAGTTCCCACAATGTTAGACCGTATTTACAATTCTTAATGATTGATCATTTGAGTTCCTCTTACACTAGCATCTTTCTGCTCCCATACTGATTAAAGTTTGTGTTTTATTAATCATAATTATGAAACCATTTAAATATCATATACCTATTTGCCACAAGGAAAATACAATGTGTATGAATGTGCCCAAGTATGAAGGCAGCCGAAGGGTAGGTCTCTGCACACAACCCTCCCTGCAAATACTACCACAAGAGTTCATGAACAAGAATTCGCCCAAGAGACCAACTTCCCTTTCTGCCCTTTGCTCGACCTGAAATAGGCATTAATGAAACTTTCCACATAATCGTTTTTGCTAAGGTCAAACTAGTGCTGATATTATGAACTAACCAGAAGGCTTAGTGGGTTCAACAGGAACAAAGTCAGGATGAACACCATAACTCAGTTTTCACTTGGTGTCTTCTTTCGAGAAAAACAATTGAACCTAAGTTGCAGCAGCAGTTGACTTCATAGTAACATACAACATTATCAATATAACCACCATTCACCAGCATTAGCATAGGAAAAAGGGATTTCATAATTTGGCTTGGGAATAAATGAATATAGTCCTCATGATTTGTATACTTTGCATGGACTCAAGTTTCTCCTGTTTGCACTTTTAGTGAATTATACCTATCAAAAAATAATTAAATTAATTTTGCTGGATAAGTAGAATTTCTGAAACAAAGAAAAGAGGCAATGTGCATACTTGCCAACCTTTATTTTACTTGCTAACCTCTATATTATTGGTTAATAACATAGAGAAACATACACTTAAATATTTTTTGTCATTTTCACTGGCAATTGGACTTTCTTTAGTTCAAGTAATTTAACAGACTAAGAAGCATGAATATGGTCTCAATGTTATTTCATTGCTATTTACACCATTTATACTTCCTTACTAATTAAAGTTTTATGTTTGGTCACTCTGTTGTGGTTAAAAAGACACCTTCGATTCGGGAATTTGACAAATATGCTACCTGTGTCATTGAAAAATTTGAGGTATTAAGTTCCCTTCTCTCTCACACACACACACACCAACTCTCAATGAATTACTTTCCTCCTTTAAGTTGCTCTTTGTAACATTTTGCTTCTTCAAGACTGTGGATGCATACTACAGATGGTGTAGCTCTGCTCCTTATGTGAAAAATGTTTCAGTCCCACTACTCTGTATAAGTTCTTTGGATGATCCAATTTGTACCGCAGAAGCCATTCCTTGGGATGAATGTAGGTAAGGCTGCTCTGCTTTACGCCATAGACATAGTTGTCAAATCGTGAAGTGCATCGTGTATCGGGAACCCCCATTCTGTGTTTCATGTATCGTATCGTGAAGAATCGCATCGTATATATATACGGAAACAAAATGAAAAATTTCGTAATATATATTTGAACATATAAAACACGCAATTTAGTGGACAGTCAAGCATATTAGCTTGACTATATATAAAAGTAGTCAAGTACATATTAGTATGGACTAAAAATAAATTTTAAGGTTATACAGTAGCCAAAATACTCTAAATTAATTTATTAGATATTATTTTAGTAATCTTATAGAGTAACGAGAGAAAATGTACGATAGGCAGATACTTATCGTCCATCCTGTTTTTTTTGTCAAAGTTAACACTTTTCCAATTCCGTTCTTTCTTCAATTCACAGAGCGAACAAAAACATTGTTTTGGCTACAACAAAACATGGTGGACATCTTGGGTTTTTTGAGGGAATGACAGCATCTGGCATGTGGTACGCAATACTAACATTCTTTGGATATTACTTTCGGTATGCTTGTAGCATTTATAATGTTTTTGCAGGCAGCTTTAAAATCATATGATAAATAATCTTCTATAGTTTACTTGATATTGGTAAGGAATGTCCATGGTACCTTTTTTTGTTTGTAAAACATTCCAACATTTAGATAATAAAAACATATGTGGCTCCTGTTTTTCATGTTGCCACAAAATCCTACTCTGCCTTCAAATGAATTGACTGGTTCTAGGTTACTTGCAAGATTCAATTTGCTACTTATATAAAACCTAAAAGGAATAATTTATAGAACTTGGTTTAGCTGATTTCTCTAATTAGGACCGAGGCTAAGTAGCCTATCGTGTTCTGTTTGTTGTCGCAATCATTGGCATACAAGTAATGGTACTTTCACCTAATTTATACACTTGATTTTCACACATGTTTCACAAAGTTCTTTAAAGGTACAAAAAATAATGCGTTTTAAGAGCTAGGAGCTAGTGAACTATGAGCTTGTGAGCTACTGACCTAAGAGCTTATGAGTTACTAAGCTCTCTATAATGCCTAGTGTTATAAAAATAGGAAGGCAGAGGGATGCGGCGCCTAGGCGGTCTTATGTATTATTATTTTTGTTAACTTTTGTATATACTATTTAAAACCTATATTAGATGTAGATATTCTAAATGTACATGAAAAATTACCGAAAAAAAGAAAAACAATTTTACAAGGCAAAATAAATTCATTTCAAGTATCGTAGAGCTTCAAATTTAGCAACAAAAAAAAAAAAAAAACCCTTCCAAAGCCTTCATCAAATACTATTATTAGTCACTACTTTAAATTCATTTTTGTAGTCTTTAAATCTTTTGATGGATTCCGCCTAAGCAGGGGCTTGGGCACCCGGCTAAATCAAGGTGGTAGATGTATGGTTCCGCCTAAGTGGGGGCCCACGTGAGTGCCTAGAAGGAATTTAGTACACTGATAATGCTTTTAAAGATCCCCTTAAGGCCCCTTGAATTACAATACCCTTTGACATAGTTTAGGTGCATTTAGCATTTCTCTGTGCGTAAGTTATTATCATGTGCATTTTATCTTATTAAGAGCTTCTTGTACTATGGTGGGTTTTTCATTTGGTATTTTCCTCATAGGTGGGTGAGGGCGGTCAATGAGTTCATTGGTGTTCTCCATTCTAGTCCCTGTATGCATAGGCGAAAGAAGGTAAAATTATGTTCAATACTTTTCAATATAAAATATTTTTAAACTCAAAATTGATATGATTCATTTACCTTTTGACTACAATAAAATTTTGTATTTACTAGTACTTTTGAAATTGTTTAATATTTTTATAATTGTATTATTTAAAATTAAATAAATTCACGTTAATTTCAAAAGGTCAATATTGATTCTATATTTTTGAGCCGAGTGAATATTTCTTATATTCATCGATTCTATTGATACTTTTGCAGTCAGCGCTGGTGTCTGCTATAGGCAATGAACCCACAATAACAGATAATCTGGTCAAAAAACCGCCTAAAGGGCAGATATTTCAAAACAGGAGAAGTAACAACATGGTTTCGGATGTAGAACAATTTGAGCATCCAAAAGATTTAGAATCCGCTTGCGCGTCTAATATTGTCAAACTCTTCAATGCAGCAGCTAGCGTGCGTCAACGATGTCAAATCGCTCGGAACAACAAGAAAAGATTATTATATAATCTTTCTCGACAAAATAGAAGATCAATGTGGCTGCTCGCTTATCTTGCCTGTCTTTTCTACTTGGCAATTGGTAGCTCTTCACTTCATCTTAAAGAATTTCAAAAGACTTTTACCAGCAAAGTTGCAGAATTGATGGAGTTTTATTCTTGTACACCATAGCTATAGAATGCATTATAAAATTCTTTATGTGAAAATTCAGATTTAATTTTTTTGTAGCAGTGGTAGACTCAACAAGCATAATTGAGTAGTCTTTGATTTCAACTTTTGTCCAAAATTAACTGACCCTCTTTGCTTGGATTGTAATTTAAGAAAGAGTTGTCAATGCTTTAGTTCTTTTCCCCATTATATTGCTAAACATAATTCATTGGTATGTTGATACAATAATTCTGGGGAGCCCGGCGTTGGTGACCGGGCTCGGCGACCGGCCAAATTTTTTTTTTTTTTTTTTTTTGGTTTTCACTCTCAAATAATTTATGTGATTTATTGGAACTGAAATTTTTATAAAAAAAAGTGATTTAGGTGTGATTTGGATACATTTTTTTTGGCCGGTCGCCGAGCCCGGTCACCAACGTCGGGCTCCCTAGAAGGACTCATGTTGATAAGCTTCTAAAAAGTTTCGAATGTCTTTCTTAAAATTTTAAACAAAATTATAATAATAGTACCGATGCATATATCTGAAACTTGGGTGCACAAAAAAGCGCAAGCTTGAAAACTCAGCCTGGCCTGGCCCAAAACAATTAAGTCCGGGTCTGACTCGGGGGCCTTAAATAGGCCTACTATTATACCTAAAAGACTTACATTAACCCGTTTGAAATCTGAATAAACCTGGCTTGAAGTCTGTTCTGAGCCTGAGATCTGACCTAAACCTGTCAAATGTTATCGTAAGTAAACATGTTGGGACTAAAACATGTAAAATGTTATCGTAAGTAAACAACATTAGACATTAGCCGATTACTCGTGAATAAACCCAACATATTATATTATCGATTTTTATTAAAAATAAATCTAATAACATAATTTATAAATTAATACAAATATATAAATAATTATTTTATGTAAATACTATGTAACACCCCGAATACAGGTATGAAATATTACACGTCACAAGTCCAAAGGCCCGCTATATACAGCAATATCAATAGCGTGCAGCTCGAACAAAACAACTCAACAATAATCTTAAATTAATCTCAACAATGAACATCTTCAAAACCAATTCACATGAATAACAACTAAATAGAAGGTTCTTAAAATGGAGACGCATCTCCCGAATATAAAAGATTTATGTAAGGGGTGAGCGATAAAGCTCAGTAAGTGACAATCCTTATTATTTAGGTGGACCAAGTATAATTTGCAAAATACTTTTTCAAAATAACTTTTTGTTCGATAACAATAGTAAATATGTTTTCAAAAAAAAACTAAACAAATAATAACAAAACGAATTTACATTCCAAAAATAATTTCAATGTATACAATGTATCTTTTAATCCACTACTCTAGCGACTAATGTTCTAGTAACCCTATAACACGATCAAAAAGTTCGATAAATGTCAATAATCACGCACCCTACTAAGGTATCTAATATGCACACTCCTCGAAAGACATCTAAAATGTGTGCGCCTTAGTAGGTCCTAAATTAACTCCGAAACTAAACGTAATCAATAGCGGGTTCTATATATAGTCAGACTGAGGATTTCAAAATCTTTTTTTTTTTATATTATTGATATTCTAAACGATACTTTTTCATAGTTCAAAATCATATAATCTCATTTTACGGTTCAAAAATAAATAGTTGATCCGAAGTTTGAAATAAAAGAACATAACATTTTAATTTAAATGGAAGCCTTAAATAAAACATAACAAATTTGAAACAGCACATTTAGACATCCGAGTAATTACTAAGGTATACATAAAAGTAAATGATAATTTAAAAATACTAAATAGTTCGAAAAACCACTTAACTCGATATTGCGGAACATGGAATTAAAAGCGAACAAATCCTAAGTATAAAATTAGAACAAATAAAATTATTAGGATAAAATATCCTAACCCAAACGTATTTTAAATTCAAGTCTTAAACGCATTTATAATTAACTTTATTCTAGAATTCATAGAGTTTTATTTATTTACATACTTATATTTATAACTTATAATTTTAAGTGCTGTAATTTAAAATTAATAAGAAAAATCATTTTTGTTCTTAATTTTAACGATCATCATGATCTATAGGTGTTAACATACTCCTTATATATATATATATATATATATATATATATATATTAACTGTATATATTAAAATATGACATAACAACATGCCATGCAATGGTAAAGAACTCTAAAAAAAAATAAACCATAACAATATATGTGCACACCTCACTGACCATGAAGTACCACTCGCATGCGCGCATGCGCGCGCGCGCGCACACACACACACACACACATATATATATATATATATATATATATATATATATGAAATATTACTACAGCCGCAGAGTTATATGTAATATTATCGCAGCCGCAGAGTTGTATGTAATATTACCTCAATCGCACATAAAATTAACCGGTGTGTTCAACAATCAGATTATGTATTCACCAATACTCTTACAAGATTATTAAGTAGATTACCCCTACGGAAATACATATACAGGTATATCTATTATTAATACTTCACTCTATAAAAATACATATAACACCATTTTCAGGATTCTTTTATTATTATTATAATCATTGTTTTAAAATATCTAGTCATACACGTGAATCAACTTATAATTGAAAAAAAAAGAGTTTAGGTTTACCTTTTTGAATTTTGTTCTTTTGTTCTTTTCTGTTCTGTAGTATCCCAAAGCAAATAGTTTTTACGTTTTTTTTTTCTCTCTCCCGTTTGATATTTCTTTCTCTTATTATATAATAATTTAAATACATGAAATTCCTTTACAGAATAGATAACTAAGGAAAAGAGTCCTTCTAAAAAAAAAAAAAAGTTGTTACAACTTAAATGACTTATCCTTATAGGATTTAGATATATATAAATAATTATTAGTCACACTTTTATTATCTAATTATATTATTATTAATATTATTATTATCTTTTTTTTAACCGGGTATTACATACTAACAATGAAAGGGAACCGATCCATAACCAACTTTGTAAATTTATGATTATTCTTACAACAGATCATGATCGTTCATCCGGAGATCTAACGGTGAAAATAATATCTCGTCCGCATTTTAATATGGGGGGAGCTTGCAGAATACAAAAGTGGTCAAAATGCCCTCGGGCTCTAGGGGTGTTCAACCGGTTAAAACCGAGCCGAACCGAACCGGTACCGAAAAAAGGCAAAACGGCGTACCGATACCGGTTGGACCGATTTTTACCGGTTATATCGAATATTATTATTTTATTATTATGTTTATTAGTATTATTTTTTTTATTATTTTATTATTTTTATTTTTATTTTTATTATTATTATTTTTATTATTAATAATAATTTAAAAAATAAAATAATAAGAAACCGGTACAACCGGTATGTACCGAACTCTAAATTGCCGAACCGGTATCGAAACCGGTTGTACCGCTATACCGAACCGGTCATTTTTGTACCGAACCGACCGGTTCGGACCGGTCCGGAATACCGAAAAAACCGGTTATACCGAAAATTTTGAACAACCCTATCAGGCTTCACAGTTTAGTTTTACAGATTAGACAAGTGACAAAAAAACCCAACTCAAATCTATATCGTCTACATAATTAAAGTGCGGACTAGAGAATAATTTGGATAATCAGTTTCAACAAAATGATTTTCATACATTCAGCCTCTCACCTGTTATAAGTTATATATTTTTTTTTTCTGATCGTCAAAACAAAGTGTGATTTGGTTTCATATGCATTGGATAATGATCATATGGTGATTAATAAGATTCAGTCATTAATTTACCCGAGGTCAAGGATGAGGCGTAGTTTGAATCTAATCCAATCTATCTTTCATATGATTTAAAGGCGTACATACCTAAAAAACACAGTGCTACATATACTAAAGTCTTACGTGTAAATACTAGCATGATATATACGACCATCATCTTTATAGTAAATTACTATGGATGAACTTCAAAAGAAGGGATTAACAAAATTGTCCACAAACATGTACAACCCAAACGCAGAATCCCACCCTCCCCAAAAAATTAATAAAATAAAATAAAATAAAATAAACTACTATATCTTAAGAAATATCAAGAGTGAATGCCCGACAATCTCTTTGTAAAGATGTTGAATTTTTTATTGCGATCTAACATACTGATCTTCCCATATTTATGACTAACTCCAAAAGCCATTTTGTTGAAACTAATTATCTAAATCATTTTCCTAGTCCTCACTTTAGTTGTATGGACAGTTAGATTTGGCTTGAATTTTTATTGTCACTTGTTTCGACCACATGACTAAATTGCGGAGCCTAAGCATATTTTGGCCACTTTTTGTAATTCACAGTTTAATTCTGTTGGCTCCTTATATTAAAGTATAGGTATAATATTATTTTTACGATTAAATTTTTGAAGAATAGACAGTTAGATCTGTTGTAAAAATAATTTTAAATTTACAACGTTATGGATACCCCAACAATGAAATCCATACCTTTTAGGGCATGTTCGGGAACGACTTATTTTAAATGACTTATAAATTAAAATATAAGTTGACTTTAAGTTGTGATTTATAAGTAAAAATATTCGACATCAATTTGACTTAGAAGTCAAAAATTAAGTTAAAACAAGTTATGAAAGTGTTCGGCTCATAATGACTTATAAGTTATAATAATGTAAAGATTACTAAAAAGGACATTAATAAAAAAAGGACAAAATAAAAAACTGACAAAATAGACATTACATTTGATCAAATTAACTTATTTTAAAATAACTTATAAATTATTTTAAAATAAGCCACAAATAATTACTTAATTTTTTTACTTAAAAACTAACTTATAAATTAAAAATAAATAATTACCAAACACTCAAACAGTACAAATTAACCAACTTATAAGTCATTACGAAACACCCCTTAGTCACAATACAAGTCAATTCTTTTCTGATTACTCATATTCAAAACTACAACTGAGTCAAAATCATTAAAATTCCCTTCCTCCGAACACCTCTTTTTCAGCGTCAATGGATTATTCTTCCAACTACACACCGTACTCTCCCTTCCATTGGGATTACGTCAATCTGTTCCTTTTCCGTCCAATTCTTGCCATCGCATTCGTACTCTCTCTACTTCTCCTTGGTCTCTCTCCTTTTCTCTCTCTATATACGTACATATATATATATATACACACACACACACACACATATTTATACACACATGATCTGGGCTCCTAGCATTATTCTAATTAGGGTTTTTTGTTTTTCTAATTTGATGCAGGCTGGTTTTTGGCGTGGAAGCTAGTATTGGTACATGTACCTCTGGTTCAAGAAATTTTCGGTCTCCGTAAAAAGGCCATCAAACCTAAACCCCCAACTCGCCGCCGTCTCACCAAATTCTACAACAGTTTGAATGCCAAAGACTGGTAATTTCTGTTTCCTTCAAGTATCCTTTTTTTTTTTCAATTGTTTTTGTGCCCAGTATTTAGATTGGAATATAGATAGATTTTTGAATTCTGTTATTAAAATTTTGAGGTCCCTTTGGGAACCTGATTTGATGGTTTGGAATTGGAAGTCCCAATTCTAATACTGTTAAATTACGCTTGGATGATTGTTTGATATTTTAATTATTTTGGGTAAATTTGATCCCACTTTTTTTAATTTACTTGATTTTACTATTAAGGCATTAAAATGTTTGATATCACATTTTCAATTGTCTTACTTAATGCTAATTAGGCTTATTTTAAAATGATTTATAAGTTAAAATTTAAAATGACTTATAACTCATAATAAGCTGTGACTTATAAGTAAAAATGTTTGGCACTAATTTGAGTTATAAGTTAGAAATTAAGTTAAAACAAGTTGTGAGGATGTTTGGGTGATAATAATAACGTACAAGTTAAAATAAATTCTAGAGGTTACTTGAAAGGACATTAATAAAAAAACAACAACATATTGATTCAATATTCCATCATAAGAATCACCATTGCAACATTAGTAAAACATTAAAGTGAACCATTAAAATACTGAGGTAGGTCCAAGACATATAAACAAATAAAAATTAAAAAGTCTACGCACCAAATTTTCAGTCAATTTACAGATAGAGCTTGAAAACACTTTAAAGATTAATTTGGAGCAAGTGCACTAACAAAGTGTTATTTTGATGCATAATGTTACCAACTGCACATAATTTGACTCTTCAAGCAATTGCTAACAGCTTGAGGGAGAGAAGGGGAGGAATGCGAGGGAGGGATCGAGAAAGAGGGAAGAGAGAGGGAAAATAGTGAGGGGGAGAGATGGAGAGAGGGAGGGAGATATAAAGAGAGGTTAGATATAATTTGTGAAAAAGATGAAGGGTAAAATAGTCATTGCATTTGGTCAAACCAACTTATTTAGAATGACTTATAAGTCATTTTTTGATAAGTAATAAATTGTTAATTCTCAAAACAACTTATAAGCTAGAAACTAAGTCACAGAAGAACACCCAAATAGTAAAAACCAACTTATAAGTTGACCAACTTATTGTGTGTAGTTTCTGTTTATGGGTGGAGCGCCAGTTTTTAAGGGTAAGACTTAAGAAAGAAACTTTGACAATTCTAGCTAGTTGATGTTCCCTTTATCTCTCCTGCAGCTCGATGTTAAAAACTTTTAGTCTCATTTAAGGTTGATGATGTTTTATTAGTTGTGGTCCCAGTAAAGGACTTGCTGAAAATTTCCTTGAAGAGTTTATATAGATTTGCATTATATACATATATACACATGTATATTTTGAACGATCCATTTTGAATCGCAATTACAAAGAACTTTTCCTATCTTTTATTCCCTATCCATCTTGCGAATTAACTTGGGTTATAGGTTTGGTTCTGGTTGTATTGATCGTATCTTTTGGTGTAATTGGTTGGTGACCACAACCACCCTAAGGCCTATATATATGTTTACATTCAAAAGTCAAGACAATTATAGGGTGGATGATCTCTTGGAGTTATATTTTATATTCTTGCGGGGGTAGGGACATACGACTTGGTTTAGTAGATCCCTCACGGTACTAGTTGTGTGAGGTTTTCGGTGTGTTTTTATAATGAGATCTTACGAGGTCAGGGTGGGTGTTTTATATGGAAAAACATTTGGCATGTGGGATTATCGAGACAGATGGCCTTTTTTTATTTATTTAATCTTAGACGGCTGCTTTGGGAGCTAATTTGATGCAGGTTTTCTTATGGCAAAGGTTTAAGCATTTGGGTAATCTATACTATATGTGTAGGAAGGGTTGGGAATCAGTTGACCATTTGCTTTTGCATTGGAAGTTTGTTAGAGAACTTTGTTCAATATCTTTATGTTTTTTGGTGTGCCTTGAGTGAAGCCAAGATAGGATCAAGCAATGTTATAGGCCTAGAGGGGAGTATGGGTTCTGAAGAATAGTCGAAGGTGCTCATTGCTTGTGTTGGGAATTATGGAGAGAGGAAATGTAGATATTGTGAAGTGGAGCGTTCAATTTTTCATATTAACTATGTTTTCCAAGCCTCCTCTTTTTCTTTTTTGGCTCAATAAGTCTTATCCGGGCTCAATAGATTTTTTTGTCGATTTTGTAGCAGAGTTATGCCTGTTAGCTTGGGATGGCTTTTTGTCTTCAGGGCTAGTTTCCCTACTTGTAAACAATTTTCTAAAAGATGCCCTAGTTGGGCACCTTGGCAGAGGTCGCTGCCCAACGAATTGATTAGGCTGAAATCGGCTAAAGAAATGCTTGAGCTTTTTTATTTTGTTTTATGGAGTGTGTGTGTGTATATATATATATATATATTTAAATATATTATTTCTTTTGCTTTTTATATGATGTTTTAAGGTAAATAAATAAGATTAAATTAAAACTTAAAAGCAAGCCAACCAAGTTCTAAAAGAGTTCATCATCTTCCTCTTTTTTCATAGAGAGAGAGAAATATGAGACTGAGAGAAAGACGACGCAAATCAATTGAGGAAGAGAGGGATTGAAAGACGATGCCAATTGGCTTAAGGAAACATGCGATTGGCGTCGTTGGAGATGGGATAAAGAGGACGCCAATTGTCCCAGTAAGAGACTCATGGAGTCGCTAGTCTAAGGGAGGTGACTAGGTTTTGCTATAGGTTAGTGACAAGTGACAATTCGGTGCATCTTTTTGTCCCTGGCTGCCTGGAGTCATTGAGTTGAAGGGTAAGGGACTAGGGTTTGCTGTGGATGTGACGTCTGATGATTCGGTGTTTACTCTATCATAATTTCTTTTTTTCCTTGACAACTATTCTTCATTTCTTTAAACAATATGACAGAACACTGTACATGTGATAATAGGTGACCCAAATGCACACATGTGATGTGGGAATGGAAAAGGAAAGTGGATAAATTTTTGAAAAATGGCAAGAAGTATAATTTACATAAAAAAAATATGTGAAACATAAAAATAAATAAATAACCTTCCTAGGAAAATGCCTAGGCAAGCCTGTGCTGCCTAGCTAGCTATGATTTACAAACACCTCTTGAAGATCAACGAGTTAGTGTCGGGGGCATCCCGGACACGAACGTGACATGGACACGTTGGGACATGTACCCGAAACATGTCCCAACAATTAAGTTTTTAATATTTATATTTAGGACATGTAAGGACACGCGGGTACATGTTTTGGCAAAAGGTGGTGTCACATTCGGGACATGCTTGACCGGTATATTAAGATACATTTGAGGTCAAAAATGTAAAAGTAAGGGATTTCAATGTAATCTCTAATGTTAATTAGGGTATCCAAATGAAAGAAGATAAAAGTGATGGACTGGAATAGAATAATTTCTTTAATTATTATAATCGGTAGGAAGATCTTTTTATTACACGAAGGATTTATTATTCTCTCATCTTCGAAGTTCAAACACAGGCACACCACAGGGAGAGGAGGAGGTAGAAAATACATACGCATTGTGTCATATCCATGCCACATATCCGTATTGGTGCCTCATAGCCGCCTAGGTCTGCCTAGCGGCTTTAGAGCATTACTTGTAGGGTTCGTGTGGCTGTTTTCTATGTTTTTTGTATACTCTGCGTGTATCCTGATGGCATCCCTTTTGATGCCCTTTCATATACATGATTACTTATAAAAATAAAAATGATAGTTTTCTCTCCATTGCAAGTTTTCAACATCTAGTCATACAATGGAAAGATATTTATAAACAGATATCAGCATTAAGAAATTCTAAGATTATGCAATATCTAAATTCGTTAATTTCCAGCACAAAACAAGTACTGGATATCCTCCATGCACTTGTCCCTTCTCTTAAGCCACGTGTCAAATAATCAAAAAGCTAAAAATCTGAATCTAAGAAAAGATTTTCCCAAATAATACCTTAGTATTTATGTATCCTGTCTTCCTTATCAAAGCATGGCATAATTTTCAGTATAAAAGTCGCTCAAGACCCCTGAAATTTATCAAGAATTTTGCATAATTTTGCCATTTCAAAACTCACCAGCCAAGTAGTTTGTATGTAAGAAATGTCAAGCCAAGTAGTTGTTTGCATGTATGATGTATCAAGCCAAGTTGTTTGTATGTATGTCGTATCAAGCCAATACTAGAGATTCTCAAGCCAACTTTGCCATGCTGATATTGTTTGTTTGCATATAAGTATGACACATGTATATGTATATTGTCATGTTGAATTCTTTGTTTACATAAATATGACACATGTATATGTATAATACATCACTTTTGTTAAAGAAATTACTAGAGCAACACAAACACACATACACAGTGAGAGAGAGAGAGAGAGTGTTCATGGATACTAGAGAGGGCACAATCAGTGTACTAATGCTACCATGGTCATTGTTCGAAATTGCTTTTGAGGCTTACGCCTCGAGGCCCGCCTTATAGCGAGGCGGTAGCTTGCTGTGGCGAGGCTGACGCCTCAAGGGGAAATACAGAGGCTTACGCCTCATTTGGCTGAGGCTTGCGCCTTAGTGCGTTTCGCCTCAAGGCTTACACCTCATTTGGCTGAGGCTTACGCCTCATTTGCATGCCTAATAAAAAAAATTGAAAAAATTCTAGTGAAAATATAATGATAAAAAAAACTACTGTGATCTTTCTTAGCTACTTCTTTCCGGTGCAGAAAAAATTCTCATTTAAAAATTTTGTGATCATTAAGAATATAATTTTGTTTCATGTTCACCCTTAAAATAATAAGTTGAATTAGTTTGATATCTATTTTATCTATCTATTTTATAAAGGGATAGCAAGAAAAATAACTGCTTCCCTTGAGGTTGTCATAATTTTTCTTCCGCTTTTGCTCTTGCATGTTTGGTTTTATTACAATTTCATCTTTTTAATTTTTTTTTCCTTTTTATCTATCCAAAAAAATTGATAAATTCCTATTATATCTTTACGGTAAGTTCACATGCAAAGCGATATTATGTTGTTTTGATGTTTTGTAATGATACATTAAGGTGACGTTGGTTATTTATGTCTTTTATGACCTTGATTATAATGATGGATTATTTTATGATTTTATTAGCATTTTTTTATAATTTTTTGAGGACTTTTACTTTTTCTAATTGAGGCTTACACCTCGCTCCGCCTCGAGGCTTACGCATCGCCTCGTTCGGAGAAAAACGCGTCCTACCGCTTTTAGCTTTTTCGAACATTGACCATGGTTAGCCCATGGTCACATATCTCCCTTCTTAGAGCTAGCAGAAGAACTTTCAAAGAGGCAGTTCAATATCTTTCTCTGTTCTTCACCTATCAACCTTAATTCTATCAAGAAAAGAACTTCTACTACAGACTCCATTTCTATACACCTAGTAAAACTTCATCTTCGATCTTCATCTGATCTTCCACCCCACTACCACACTACAAATGGTCTCCCCTCACGCCTACACTCAAATAAGCATTAAAGATGGTGAGCCCTACCTTCTCCAATGTCCTTAAAACTCTAAATCCAGACTTACTAATGTACGACTTCCGTCAGCCATGGGCTGCAGAGATTGCTTCATCTCAGAATATTCCATCCATTCATTTCATAACTTCTGCAGCAGTGACAGCTTGTTTAAGAGTTCATCTTTTCTAAAGCCCAGGTGAAAAATTCCCATTTCCAGATATTTATGATAATGGTAACAATATGTGTGAACCTTCAGCAGATCAAGTCAAGGACAGAGACCGTTTTTCTGCACCTTTGAAATGATCTTGTAATATTGTGTTGATTTAGAGACCTTGAAGGAAAATATATTGATTATCTTTCCATAGTAGCTAAGAAAACCATAATCCCTGTCGGTCCGCTTGTTCAAGATCCCCTTAAAGAATATGATCACGATGATACACATACAGGGGATATCATGCGTTGGCTTGAGAAAAGAGACAAGTCTTCGGTGGTGTTTGTTTCTTTTGGAAGTGAGTATTTTCTATCCAGGACGGAGAGAGAAGACATAGCTCATGGGTTAGAGCTTAGCAAGGTTTACTTCATATGGGTAGTAAGATTTCCTCTTAGAGAGAAAGTTATTCAGATTGAAAAGGAACTATCAGAAGGTTTTCTTGATACGGTTGGGAAGACAGGATTGATTGTTGAGGGGTGGACCCCACAGGCAAGAATTTTGTGACATACAAGCGCTGGAGAGTTTGTGAGTCATTGTGGATGGAATTCTGTTATGGAGAGCATGAAGTTTGGTGTACCAATTATTGCCATGGCCATGCATGTTGATCAGCCTCTCAATGCTCGGCTGGTGGTGGAGGTTGGTGTGGGTATGGAGGTTGTGAGAGACGACAAATGGGAGGTTTAACAGAGAAGAGATTGCGGGGGTGATAAGAAAGGTTGTGGCGGAAAAAATTGGGGAGGTTGTGAGGATGAAAACAAGGGAAATGAGTGAGAGAATGAGAGAGAAAGGAGAGGGAGAGATAGATAGGGCGGTGGAGGAGCTAATACAAATTTGCAGGAAGAAAGAATAGTTTCTTTTCTAAGATTATGTAACATGTTTCTGAAGGTATATTTGGAAAAAAAAAATGTAATACTTTTTGACACAAACATATATACACACACATATATTTATATATATAATCATATATGCATACAAGTTATATTGACACTTGAAAAGCTACAAGTCCATATAAATTTTTTTGAATTTCAAGTAATAAATTGTTGTTGATCCTTGGGAAATCTGTGTAGAGAAGAGCGTAAACATCCTTAACTAATTTATATGGCCTTGTTGGCTGCCCCTGGGCAATGTTTGTTGTCATGAGGTTAAGTCTAATAGCAAATTTAACAATTCGAAGATACATGCTTAGGTGAAAAGAGCACTAATGGACAACAGGACAGCTCCGTTAATTATGTTAGAGAAAAGTTTGGAGAAGTGCCATAATTCTGTGAGCTTATGATTGCTAAATGATAAGTTGTAAATATTTGAAGCATGCATATTTCTTCTGAGCATAGGCGGATCTAATAAGTATAGTGTTAATATGATAAAGTGATGCTCCCCTTAAGAAAAAATATTAGGTCACTTATCAACAATTAGATATTTCTAATATATGTTAAAAAAAGGATAATTCTAATATCCGCTTTCAAATTCAAATTTCAATTTTTGTTTTCACGAGTCTATTTGGATTTTTCCCAATATCATGAGTCTATAGGGTTAAAGTTAAATATCATTAAACTTTTCTCTAATTTTTTATTAATTATTTATGAGTAGTTAATTATTTAGTTTTGATTCTTATTTATTTTTATTCATTCATACGAATTAACACATCCGGACATGCTTCTTAATTTTCCAGTATATATTGAAGTTGTCAGTATGTGTATCATTTGATGTTGTATTAAAATCAATAAAGACATCCGTACATGCTTATTAATTATAAGAGTGCACACCTTCGCTGAAAATCCTGCATCCGTCTCTGCTTCTGAGTACATATATGTACACAAGTAGTTTAGGTCTTTATAAACTGATTGAATATTTTGCTCTTATATGATTAAGCTCTCCATTTTCTATTTTGAATTTCATTCTTTTTATGATTTATAGACGCCTATTAGAATAACTTCTCATGGAAAATTTAGTTCTTCTTCCGTTCCATAATATAAGACCATTATTGACTTTTTGAAGTCCACCTAAGACACTATTAAATTCAAAATCGGAATGAATTTCTTTAATTTTAGTTAATATGAATATTGTGAAGTATTTAACAAGTACTACTCATCGTAAAATTTGTTGTTTCATAATTTTCAATGGATATCTCAATTTTGAGTTTGAAAATGTTTTAAATTAACTTTTAAAAGTCAATAATGATCTTATAATCAGGAACGGAGGAAGTATAAGGTAAATATTGACTTTTTAAAAGTTAATGTGGAACATTTTCAAATCCATGAATCCTTTTTTAAAAAATTCATTATAATTACGATTACTATAAACTATCCAAAAGGTACTACTAATTATTAGTATATTATTTTTAAAACTTCATGAAAATGTCTTAAATTGACTTTTTAAATTGACTTTTAAAAATTCCATATTGAGCTTATGTTCTGGAACAGAGGGAGTATTATATTAATGATCAAAATCTTGTTGTAGAGTATGTGAGTGATGATTTCATTTGACATTAGAGATTCAAAATACTTTTCTTTTATTAATATGTAAATTCCATGTGCAAAATCTACAGAAAATGGTGGATCAATTGTTGGATTCCCTACAAGAAGCAACATTAACAGGTGGACAAGGTTGAAGAATAAGAACATCGACATGAAGCAACATTTCCAGGTAGACAGGGTTGAAGAATGAGAGACGAAGTTTGCTCACAATAGATTTGTTGTTCCAATAGCTTGCATACAACTTTTCATGTGTATGTGCACATGATTTCAATTCTGTAAATAATGTTTTATTTCAATTTCAATATTATGAAATTGTTGTATAATCATGTTAATATTTGATTGAGCTTATATAGCATTGCTGGTTGTAAAAATTCAGTGTTGAAATAGTTTGGTCTTCTGCATATCATATCATAGCTTAGGGTGCTTGTTATGATTCTCTTACTACGTTTTCCATTTAATTTCAAAATTATGAACCTGTTAGGACCTTGTGAGGCCCTAGCTGATTTGATAGGATAGGTAAATTTAGAGAGAGATATTTCAGTTGCAGAACTTGAGGGAAGAAGGGGGCAGAAAAAGGAAGAAAGGAGGTGAGGAAGGGGTTTACGGGAGTAGCATCACAAAACGTGTGCTCTCAATTTTTATTTCAATACTCAGCATTATAAACTGGTTACATCATAGCAAATATATAGAGCCTTAGTGGTTTACAAAAGCATTTGTCTAACATGAGCCTAAAGAAGTAAAATGCACTTCAAGTAGTAACTGAATTCTCATGCATCGGTTCCAGAAACTATTATTCTAACAACTTCTTTAAAATAACCCTGGCTTGACATTTCTTCCCCCTTCTTTTAGTTCCATGTAGGGTCAAGTCCAAACTTTTTGGAGGCCTCAAGCCAAATCTCAAATTGGGGCCTTTTTTTAACCATTCAATTGGTAGACCAGACTTGATACAATAATGACTTGATATAATAATGTGGCTTGTTAAAGCCTTCAGACCGAGCCCAACAAAGGCTAGACCCAGGCCAATATACTTACTTACAAAAATTAATTCTGAACTCTCTTCTACTTATAAAACAAAGGTAAAACAAGAAATGTATATTAGATGATGTGGGACTTTGAAACAAAAATACATTTGAACCAAAAGGTCTCTCATTCTTATAGCTTATTGTTAAACTTATGTTTCTTGTGGTGTCGATGTGGGACATTTGAACCAAAAAATACATTTGTAAAATATTTTTGTTATTGTTTTAAGTCCCACATTGGTTAGATGATAAAAGTTAAAGGAATTTTTTTTTATAAAAGGAATATCAAGTGAAGGTTTGGTTGTCTCTAAGTTTCACATTGGTTATATTAATCTTGAACTCTTTTCTACTTATAAAACCAAGGTAAGACCATAGATGTATATTAGACGATATGAGACTTTGAAACAAAAATACATTTGAACTAAAATGCCTCTCATTCTTATAGCCAAAAGGCCTCTTAACTTATAGCTTATTGTTAAACTTACGTTTCTTGTGAGACTTTGAACCAAAAGGCCTCTCATTCTTATAGCTTATTGTTAAACTTAAGTTTTTTGTGGAACTTTGAAACAAAAATACATTTGAACCAAAAGTACATTTGAACCAAAATGCCTCTCATTCTTACAGCTTATTGTTAAACTTAAGTTTCTTGTGGAACTTTGAAACAAAAATACATTTGAACTAAAAGGTTTCTCATTCTTATAGCTAAAAGGCCTCCTATTCTTATAGCTTATTGTTAAACTTAAGTTTCTTGGGGGACTTTGAAACAAAAATACATTTGAACCAAAAGGTCTCTCATTCTTATAGCCAAAAGGCTTCTCATTCTTATAGCTTATTGTTAAACTTAAGTTTCTTGTGGTGTCGATATGGGACATTTAAACTAAAAAATACATGTATAAAATGTCTTTGTTATTGTTATTATCTCTAAATCCCACATTGGTTAGATGATAAAAGTTGAAAGAAGTTTTCTTTATAAAAAGTCTTTAAGTCCCACATTGGTTAGATGATAAAAATTCAAGAAAGTTTTTCTTATAAAATGCCTACTTAGTAGCTCTACATATGAGTTATTAAAATTTTGGGGGCCTTTTTAATTTTGGGAGCCTTAAGCCATTGCTTAATTCACTTAGTGTATGGGCCGACCCTGGTTCCATGTCCTCATGGATGGAGGTGTTCCCTGCTTCCTCATGCATCCTAGAAAGTCCATCTGCTATAATGTTTTCTTTTCCATTTTTGTATGTGATGGTGTAGTTGAATCCTAGTAGTTTGCTGAGCCACTTCTGTTGTAAGATGTTAGACATTTTCTGCTGTAGGAAGAACTTTAAAGTCTGATGGTTTGTTTTTATGAGGAAATGTATATTCATCAAATAAGCTGACCATCTCTGAACTGTAATAACAATGGCCATAAGTTTTTTTCCTCATAAGTTGACATAGCCTTACTCTTTGGTCCGAAAGCCTTGCTGAAGTAAGCTAAGGTTTTACCTTCTTGCAAGAGTATTGCTCTAATTCCTGAGTTGCTTGCATTTGTTTCTGATGTGAATTCTTTCTCAAAGCCCAGTAGCACTGGAACCGGGTTTCAGTCGTAGACTTCTTAAATTGTTCAAAAGCCTTGGTTGACTCCTCACTCCATTTAAAGCAATTTTTTTTCCAGTAACTTGGTTAATGGTTTGGCATTGGTTCCATATCCCTTTATGAATTTTCTATAGTATCCAGTTAGGCTAAGAAATCCTCTTAGCCTTTTTACAGTAGTTGGTTGGGACCAATTGAGCATGAATTCAATCTTTGTTTGATCCACTGCTACTCCTTGTTTGCTGATTACGTGGCCCAAGTAAACCACCTCAGTTGTTACAAATTTACATTTGCTCATTTTGGCATAAAGATGGCGCTGTCTCATGACCTTGAAAATTTCTTGTAAGTGCTCCAAGTGGGATTCTAAATCCTTGGAATAGACTAAAATATCATTAAAAAAGACTAATGCAAACTTGCTGAGGTAGGGGCCAAACACTTGGTTCATAAGGCATTGGAAAATGGTTGGAGCATTTGTGAGACCAAGGGCATCACAGTGAACTCATAGTGGTCTCTGTGGGTTCTAAAAGTTATTTTCTCTGTGTCCTTGGAAGCTATAACCTGCCTTGAGGTCCAATTTAGAGAAATACTTTGCCCCTCCTAGCTCATCCAAAAGTTCATCAATTAAAGGGATTGGAAATTTATTTTTGATGGCGAGAGAGTTTAATTTTCTGTAGTCAATGCAGAATCTCCATGATCCATCTTTCTTCTTTACAAGTATTATAAGTGAAGCAAAAGGGGAAAAACTGGGCTAGATGATTCCTGCCTCTAGCATTTCTTCAACTAGCCTTCAGTTTCATTTTTTTTGATCACATGAGTATCTATAGAGCCTTAAAGAAAAGGGTTGTGAATCATGTTTGAGCTCTATATGATGCTCAATCTGTCTTGAGCGGGGTAGGGTTTTAGGTTTTGTAAATATATCTTGATACTGATCCAGTAGCATAATTGTTAAGTCATCACCTAGGTGACGTTTAGGCGTCCAGTCGCTGATCATGGCCAAGTCATCTGGTCGACTTGCTAGAAGGATAAAAAGTCAAGCGCTCAGATAGTTATGTCGTTGCCTTGGACGACTCAGAGACACCTTGGGCGACTTGGATTTTAAGTGGGTGACTTGGTGATGCTGGGTATGATTTGACCTAAGGGCCAATTGGGTTAAAAAAGAAAAAATAGACTTCAGCGATTTAGATCAATCAATCGATCAAATGGTAAATAGTCGTGATTAAGACAGAGAGAGGGTGAGGGAGAGAAGTACCGACTTTGGCAACTCTGGCGACTCCAATGACTGAAGCTATATATCGACTCTAGAGACTTTACAGGTATTCTTCTTCTAATCTTTTCCTCATCTTCTTCTCATATTTTATTCTTCTTCTCGTCTTCATTTCTTCTTTTCACCTTCTCATGTTCTCATCTTCTTCTCTTTATCTAATCTTGGTTCTTATTTTTTTTCCTTCCTTTTTTTGGGTTCTTTTCTTCTAATCTTCTTCTTCTACTCGGCACTGAGCCTTTGCTATTCACTATTTATTTGTGGCTTGTGCGTGCTATGTTATATATATAGTACATGCGTATAAATTATAATAGTGTATACTTGATGTATTACTTAGTGTATAAATTATAGTAGTGTGTTAGGACAAATGCATATTTGATTTGATGATGAGATAATATATATTTGTATCTAGTAGCTTTTGTGAAGTCCTTATAATGAAATTAATGTAAAAAGACTTAGATTAGAAGATCAAACTTGTTAGGTTGATCTATTTTGTTGAGTAAACTAAATGTATAGCTATAGGAAATTAGATAATCGTAAAGTTGTTTAGGCGATTGTAAAGCTAAGTGAATTATTGTAGAGCATACTGGTCAAATTCGCAGAGTATTCACAAAGTCTACTTTGAGATCTTATAGTCTGCTAAGAGATCTTAAAACAAGTTGAAGATTGCAGAGTCTGCCAAAGATCATAGAGCTGTCTACTCTGAGATCGTAAAGTCTGAAAGAGATCGAAGAGCTCATTGAAGGCCGTACAGTCTGAAAGAAATTGTAAAGATCATAGAGCTTATAGATCGTAGAGCTTGCCAATTGTAGAGTCATCTAGCCAAATACTCTACGACCACCATGAAACTCTACGATTAAGAAAATCATAGAGTATGTCAACTCTGACAATAGACTGACATTGTCAAGACTCAAAAAGTGAATATCTCAAGATAGTTGCTGAACATCTTAAGATTGAAAAAAAGATCAGATCGAAGTATGTCTAAACAGCTAGTTCAGTGAAGTGACAACGACCCACGTGCAGGTTACTGCAATAGTCTGATATGACATATCACAACCGAAAGCAAGCTGACACATACTCTCCTATCAGATGTCACTTCTATTCTTAGACGCATTTTGCAGTCTATTATTAATGACGACATTTAGCTCGGAAACGTACATGGGATACTAAGCTATGATTGTTTACTTGTTTGATGAAGACACTCTCTTGTCTAATTATCATTTAATCAACACAATTTAATGAGAAGTGCATGCAACTTATTTTGGACTTTTAGTCCCAAAAAGGAAGATTGATAAATGCATCATCTAATTACAAATAATAAATAAATAAATACATAAACACGACTAGGAAACTAGGCTTGCGTATTATACAATCAGAGTTGTTTCTTTCCTATGTAAAACGGATCTGAAGTAGGTTTGCCAATATCCAGATATGATGGGCAGATAATAGTAGATAGATATAATAATTAATCTGTATCATGACCAAATTAATATGTAGTATCGTAGTGTAAGGTTCCTTTCATCCTATCTCTGTACTGCCACAACTAATTGTTTGTTCTTATTATTTGAAGTTAAAAATCTTAGGAGAGCAAAACATCCATGCATAAGGGCTGTGGTTTAAGATTATCATACAAATAATGTAGGGTTCTTTCATTAATTGCCGCAAAAAACTTAAATAATGGGAACTAAAAGTCACAAAAAGAATGAAAATCTAAAAAGCCAATGCATATTCCCCATTAGGTTACATCCATACATGTGTTTATATATATATATACACACACATATACATACTTGAACTTATTTAGTACCATGTTTATAATTTACCACACAATGAATCAAGGAATCAAATTACTAGAATGTGGAGTTGCAACTACAAGCAGAGGGACTTTCCTATGAATTGTAAGCCCAGTGCATTTAGTCATATCCAAATCCTCTCCCTTCATTCCATCAGGCAATTCCCAAACAAACTTATGCAGAATATTTGCCAACACAAACTCATTAGTGGCCATGGCAAAAGAAATTCCAGGGTACCCCTCATTCTAGCTCCAAATGGGATCAACTGGAAGTCATGTCCTTTAAAATCTACCGAAGAATTCAAGAACCTTTCGGGCCTGAACTCTTATGGTTCATCCCATGAGGCAGGGTCTCTTCCGATTGCAAACGCATTGGTGATTATCATTGTTCCGGCTGCAATATCATAGCCCATAAATTTAACATCTTGTTTTACTGATCTCGGAACCAATAATGGAATCGGAGGATGTAAGCGAAGAGTTTCCTTGATCACTGCTTTCAAATAGTGCATCTTTTTAAAGTCACCCTGTTCAAATATGTATGATTTCCCTTTCCCAATTCCTCTCACCTCACTTTGCACTTCCTTCATGGCTCTGGGGTCCCTTAATAGTTCTGTCATTGCCCATTCTAAAACCGTGTAGGTAGTAACTGTTCCACCAGCTGCAATATCATGCAAAAATCATTTAAAAGAAAATGTCAATCCTGTAATTTATTTTATGGCAATTTTAATTTTTTTAGAGAGAAATGAGTTACAATAATGAGAGCTTTGATGCTATCCCTATCCATGGAGAAGCCAACAATGTTTTTGTCCTTGTATATCCCAAGAAAAACATCAACAAAATCCTCTGTTCTTTTAACTTTCTAATCACCAACATTATTCCCTTTTTGTAAATGCTCTTCCATCAGTCCTTCAAGAAATTCATCAAACTCTTTGCCAATTTCATCCACTTTAGCATACAAACCGGAAACACTACTGATCCATGCAAGGCTTGGAATGTAGGTTCCGACATCAAATCCTCCCAACACACCCACAAACTCCTTCATCATCTTCCTAAACTTTCTCCCACTCTCTCCTTCACTAAACTTCCTCCCAGATGCTGCCAAAGAAACAACATCGTTGGTGAGCGTCATGAACAAGTCGCTCAAGTCCACAACTGAAGAAGAGGACTGGACGATCTTTTTCATTAAGAGACCCGTTTCATTTTCTCTCAGCTTACTAATAGCATGAACCCTGGTGTTACTCAAGAGCCAGAGCACACAAATACTTTTCATTTGCCTCCAATACTCGCCGTAAGGTGCCACCGACACATCCTTATAGTCATAAAGGAGCTTCTGGTTAACCTTTGATTTAGGCCTGTTCGTAAACGCCATGTCATGAGTTTTCATGACCTCCTGAGCTGCCTCGGTAGAGGAGACAACGAGCATTGGCACGCTGCCGAGGTGAAGCAACATGAGTGGTCCATGTTTTTGCGACCATGTTTGGAGGGAGCTGTTGGATTTTTGCTATAAAAATCCTATTTATCTATTTATTTAATTTTTATTTATTTGTGTTGGACATTGATTTATTAATAAAAGTACATCATTCATTAAATAATCATTTAGTTTGTTTATATATGTCTCCATATTATATATATTATGGTTTATGTGTATAAATAAATGTTATACACAGAAGATATAAATCATATGTAATATATAAATAAAGAAATAATGGTTTATAACATAGGATAATTTGGAGATATTATCCTGTAGGTTATAGTACTTTAACATAGATGATTTATCTTGATCATGGAAGTTGGACTTCTAATTAAAGTACTAGTGCATTAACGGTGTGCATTAAACGGATCATGTGACAATATTTTATTTATAAAATATTTTCACATAAATACTAATTTGTAAATTTTTTTAATTTTGAAATAAAAGTGGACTTAATATTGTTATATATATTAATTTGATGTACCAATGAGTGAGATTACATCGTGTTAATTAATACCTCGGAATGTCGATTAATATATTTAATTAATATTATAAACATTATTATTGTCAAAACATCTACAAGATTTTTTATAAGATAATTTATCATTGATCATAGAATCTTGGCCGAGTCTTTTAATATTTATTATTAAAAGGATTGATTTAATTGTTAAATCAATTTATGATCAAATAGAGATAAATTGTGGACTTATGAAATTAGTTTAAATGTATCAGAATTATATTAATTGATTCTGAAATATTTATGTACATTTATAGAGGAAATATTTACAGTTTATTAGTAAAATATTTATTTAATTAATTCCTAGACTGAAGTGCAATTACAATTATTTAGTGGAATTAATTATAATTAATATTTATTTTGAATATTATTATTGGATAATAATATCTAGATAAGTATTGGAGTCAGAAAAGGAATCCCTTAGGATCCCCTTTCTAGCCTAATATGGACCAGATTCTTAAGAGATGATAAGGATCAATGTTATTATATATATATATATATCATTGATCAGAAACGTATTTTGTAATTTTTTTTCCATCACAAGAAAATAAAAAATTTTGTATTCTCTCTTTCAGTTTAAAAAAATAAAGTTAGAGTTTTTCAAAAGGGGGTTTTGGAGACCACACTCTAGGTTCAATATAAGGTCATAGGAAAGTGTAAGGCCTACCTTAGTCCCAGATCATACTCAGCAGCCCAACCCTTCTTCTTTAGCTTAATGCATTAGTTGCTTTAGTTTCATTTCCTATTAATAAAAGTAGTTGGTTAATAATTAGTTATTAATTTCCTGATTTAGTATGAAAGGGTAGAGTAGTCCTTGTTCACTTTAGTTGAAGGATATATCAATCTTTTATTGTCTTTTATGTTCCGAATTTTGTTATATTTTGTTGCTGAATGCTGAGCTATAAATGTGAGGGAATCAGTTATATTGGGGAATGAATGATTGAATGAAAATCTTTTCTCTCTCTTATTCTTTTGAGCTCCTTCCTCATTCTATAATTCTTTTCTTTCAAAGGAAGAAACTCTTCTTCCATTATTAAATTAGCTGCAAATTCTGTTCAATTGAGCTGGAACAGCAGCTTGTTCCTTACAATTTGGTATCAGAGCCAGTCGATCCTTCCATGGCAACGAACAACCAACGTCTCAGCAACTTGGAAGAGCAGATAGGGGAACACACTGGGTCCTTGTTGCAACTAAAGACATAGCTGTAGGAGTTAGTGGTGAGTCTTAAGCAGGATTTAATTTGGAGCAAAAATGGGTGGTCTTAAGTAGGACTTTGAGGTAAAAATGGATCAGAAGATGCAACAGATGATGAAAGGGTTTGAAGCTCTGCTAGCAATGAGGCTGCCGGTGGTTCAAAATAGTACAGGTAATTCCAACGATCAATCTGGTTCAATATTGGGTCCTCTGGATGGTGGGGGAAGAAATGAAAAGGCTGTTAATAGCATTTTCAAAACTATTAAATTCGAGTTCCCCAAATTTGATAGAACTAACCCTAGGTTATGGGTTAGAAGATGTAATAAATTGTTTGCACATCATGTTGTGGCTGAGGATCAAAAACTATGTTTAGCCGCCATGAGTTTGGAAGGGGATGCTGAAGAATGGTATGCTGGGTTGTTCATGAAGGAGTAGACCTGACATAGAATGGATTCGTTGATGAAATTGTAGCTAGATTTGGTCCTGAGTCTCAGGCAAATCCAATAGTTGAACTTAAGAACCTGCAGCAGAATGGGACTGTAGATGAATATTGAAGAAGATTTGAAGAGTTAAAGGGCTGGGCTCTTTTAAGGAACCCTACCCTCAATGAGTCCTTCTTCATGGACTGCTCTTTTGGTGGCCTAAAGGAGGAGATTAGGATGGGAATTTAGGAGCTTAAAACCACTACTCTTAAGGAATTAATTAGGGTGTCAAGGGTGGAGGAGGCTAAGTTTGAGGCTTAGGTTAAAAGGAGCAGGCTAAGCAATAAATTTAGTATGATGGGGAATTCTCAGAAGATTGCAGTGGTACCCTCTCCTAAGCCTGCAGTAATAACTGGAAGTCCTAATCCAGGTGTTCCCATTAACCAGATGGAGTATAGTAGATCTTTCCCCATTAAAGGACTGATCAGAGAACAAATTATTGAGAAAAGAAGGAAATGGTTATGTTTTTCCTGTGATGAACCATATACTTTTGGGCGCAAATGTAAGAAACCCCACCTGTTTATGTTATTGCCAGCTGAGGAGGAGGTTGCTGGTAATGAGGAGGTGGAGTGCTGTGAACTAGATGTTAAGGAGGATGTGAATGATGGGGGTACACAAGAGGCACATATAACCTTACATGCCTTATCTAGGCATAGTAAGAACAACGCTATCAGGATTTTGGGGATGGCCTATGGGAAGTTCCTCAAGATTTTAATTGACAGTGGCGGTACTAATAACTTTTTGGATCCAGTGGCAACTAAAAGACTGAGGGTTAAAGTACAGACTACCAAACCAATTACTGTGTCTGTCGCTGATGGGTTTAAAGTCAGTAGTAATCAGGAGTGCTTGGGCCTTCATTGGACAGTACAAGGAGAGGAGTTCAGCACTGACTTTAAAATTCTACCATTGGGAGGTATAGATGATATGCTTGGGGTTCAGTGGTTAAAGGACTTCAACCCTACCACCTTTGACTTCAATCAACTACAACTTTCATTCATGAAAAATGGCAAGCCAGTAGTGCTACAAGGTGAATCAGATTCTGTGGTCCCAACTGTCCAGATAATGGCTTCTAGTGAATTCAGCAATACCCTAAATACTACCACCCATGTGTATTTTGGGTATTTGTTTGGCATGGTCTATGATACCATTGAAGAGGAAGTAACAACTAATAGAGATGATGCTATCTGGGCAAAGAAAAATGAGTTATCACCCAACCATCAACTAGAAGCTTTGCTTGAAGAATATTCTGTGGTGTTCCAAGAACCCAAACACTTACCCCCTAATAGATCTCATAACCACCACATTAACCTAAAGGAGGGTAATCAGCCTGTGAACTTAAGGCCCTACAGGTACCCTCATGTGCAAAAGGAGGAAATTGAGAAGTTAGTCAATGAGATGCTGCAATCTGGTGTGATCCAACCAAGAAACAACCCTTATGCTTTCCAGTCCTATTAGTTAAAAAGCAAGACAGATCATGGAGGATGTGTGTAGACTATAGGTCTTTAAATGAGTAAACTGTTAAGGATAAATTCCCAATTCCCGTCATTGATGAATTGCTAGATGAGTTGCATGGTGCAAATTAGTTTTCTAAGCTAGACTTGAGGTCTGGTTACCATCAAATCAGAGTCCATGAACTTGATATACAAAAGACTGCATTTAGAATACACACAGGCCATTTCGAATTTCTGATCATACCTTTTGGCCTCACAAACGCCCCAACCACTTTTCAGTCCCTTATGAATGAGGTATTCAAACCTTTCCTTAGGAAATTCATTCTAGTTTTTTTTATGATATATTGGTGTACAACAAGACATGGGAGGATCATCTAGCCCATCTTAAATTGACATTACAACTACTGAAGGCTAACCAGTTATACGCTAAGAGAAGTAAATGCACATTTGGGACTGAGCAGGTTCATTATTTAGGGCATATCATATCTCATAAAGGTGTGTCAACTGATCCAGACAAAATTAATTGCATGGTAAAATGGCCTCAACCACAAAACATCAAAAAACTTAAGAGGATTTCTAGGTCTAACAGGATATTACAGAAGATTTATTAGGAACTATGGGATTATAAGCAGGCCTTTAATTGAGTTATTAAAAAATGACAAATTTCAATGGACTGCAGCTGCTACAGAAGTTTTTCTGGCTCTCAAAGATGCTATGAACAAGTCTCTAGTGTTGGCAATGCCTGACTCTACCAAGCTTTTTGTGCTAGAAGCTGATGCATCATATCATGGACTGGGGGCAGTCCTTATGCAGCAAGGTAGGCCAATAACCTTTTTGAGCAAAACCATAACTCCTAAGCACCTGGGTTGGTCCACATATGAGAAGGAACTTATGTCTTTGGTGCATGCTGTAGGCAAGTGGAGGCACTACTTACTTGGGAATAAAGTTCAGATCAAAACTGATCACCAGAGCTTAAAGTACTTATTGGATCAAAGGATGTCAGCTGTCAACCAGCAGAAATGGATTACCAAGCTATTAGGGCTAGATTATGATATTGTTTACAAAAAGGGAAAAGAAAATATAGTAGCTGACTGCCTTTCCAAACCAATAGTTGAGGATTCTAACACTTCTTCTTGTTTAGCTATATCTGCAACAATTCCTCAATGGATTTCAGAATTAGCTTTTACTTGGGAGGCTGATGAAGGTCTAAAGAATATGATAGCCCAATTAGTCCTGGATTCTCAATCTTTACCAAGCTATTCTTATAATAATGGGAGACTCAAGTTCTTGGATAGGTTGGTGGTGGGGCCTGATGTAGCACTAAGGAGTAAATTATTGACATAATTCTATGTCTCACCTTTAAGAGGCCATTCTGGTATTAGAGGGACTTATGAAAGAATTAGCAAGTATTTCTTTTGGCCAAGTATAAGAAATGATGTGACTCAGCTGGTCAGAGGTTGTGATATATGCCAGAGACAGAAACATGAGACAGTGGCACCTCTTGGCTTTCTTCAACCACTTGCTGTCCCTGAAACTCTTTGGTCAGACATCTCCATGGACTTTATTGAGGTTTTACCTAATTCACATGGTTATACTATTATCTGGGTAGTAGTGGATAGACTAACCAAATATGCCCACTTTATACCACTCAAACACCCTTTCTCAGCTTCAGATTTGTCTCAAATTTATATTGCCCAGATATATAGGCTGTATGGGTTTCCCTCTACATTTGTTTCAGATAGAGACAAGGTCTTTGTTAGTTTGTTTTGGCAGTCCTTGTTTAAACTGGTAGGAAACAAGTTGCATTTAAGTTCTGCCTATCATCCCTAATCTGATGGGCAAACTGAAAGGTCGAATCAGGTGCTAGAATGCTATTTGAGGTGCATGGTGGCTCAGAAACCAGTTGGTTGGACTATCTGGATTCCTTTAGCAGAATGCTGGTATAACACTCACCATCACAGTAGGTTAAAAGCAACTCCATTTGAAGCCCTTTATGGTTACCAGCCACCGTACTTCAATTTTCACCAACAAGGGAGGGTGCATGATTCCACAATTAGAAGTTTCTGTCAGGACAGGACCAATTTCCTTAAGCTATTGAAGCAGAAGTTGGTTGAGGCTCAGGCCAGAATTAAGCATTATGCTAATAAGTCTAGAACTGAGAGGTCTTTTATGGTGGGGGACTTGGTTTATTTGAGGATCAAACCCTATCAACAGACTAGGTCTTTTCCTGTGATTGAGAAAATTAGCAATGTGGCCTATAAAATACAATTACCAGCTGATGCTAAAGTACATCCAGTGTTCCATGTCTCTTTGCTTAAAAAATGTATTGGTTTAAATTGCCCCAGTTCTCCCACTTTACCTCCAGTCAATGACCAAGGACAATTCTTGGTGGAACCTGTGGCTATATTGGATAGAAAGATGGTGAAGAAAAACAATGTTGCAGCTATGGAGGTACTAGTACAGTGGTCTAATACACTACCTGAGGCAACTTGGGAAGATTGAGATATTCTTCATAGCAGGTTTCCACAATTCCATCCTTGAGGACAAGGCTGATTTTAAGGGGGAAGGAATTATAAGGCCTACCTTAGTCCCAGATCATACTCAACAGTCTAACCCTTCTTCTTTAGTTCAGTGCATTAGTTGCTTTAGTTTCATTTCCTATTAATAAGAGTAGTTGGTTAATAATTAGTTATTAATTTCCTGATTTAGTATGAAAGGGTAGAGTAGTCCTTGTTCACTTTAGTTCAAGGACATATCAGTCTTTTATTGTCTTTTCTGTTCCGAATTTTGTTGCATTTTGTTGCTGAATGCTGAGCTATAAGTGTGAGGGAATCAATTGTATTAGGGAATGAATAATTAAATGAAAATCTTTTCTCTCTCTTATTCTTTTGAGCTCCTTCCTCCTATAATTCTTTTCTTTCACAGGAAGAAACTCTTCTTCCATTACTAAATTAGCTGTAGATTCTGTTCAATTGAGCTGGAACAGCAGCTTGTTCCTTACAGAAGGAAGATCTTGAGGATACAAGAGACTATACGGATATTAAAACGTGCTAATCCAACCAAGCATTAAGTAACAAATTCGTATTTTTGATACATGACTTATATATATTTGTTGTTTCGTATAAAACCATAAAGATGATCTTGGTTTTTTTTTTAAAACCTATTTTGTGAAAATTTTTCCAACAGGAGCGATGTGGTAATATCCCAAGTTTATGCAAGTGTCCAATAATTGGGAGCTTTGAGGGAGAAGGTGGCAGGTTTTTGTTACTAGCCCTAGTGAAGAGCCATTTGATGAGGAAAACAGATAAAATTAAGGGTATGAAAAAGAACGGGGATGAATAGTTCACTTGTTGCTCTGACAGTTGCAACAAATTAGACATTTTCATCTTTTTGTTCCTTTTCTCTTCTTCTTTGAGGTACTTCATTAAGGAACTTCTTCTTGTCTCGTTTTATAAGCACGTGATGGATGCACGTATAACATTGCAAAATACGATCGATGGTTTTAGTTCAAATACGACAATCAACTCAGCTAATTCTTATTAAAAATCGATTATTTCTTCCTTCATCCATTGACCTAAATTTTGTTGCCATTGATTACCTGCTACAAATTAGAATATCATTCTTATCTTAATTACTTTGAATTGGTCATCACATCAATAATGTTACGTTGTTGTGTTATAGTAATTAGAATAATAATTAAGTCGATTGGAAGAGGAAGATGGTCCTCCGTGTAAAGCTGGGAAGTAATCGTACTAATTTTAATGATGATAAACGATAAGATTAAAAATATATTTTTATTTTAAAATTATAAAGTGACATGATATTCCTAATTTTCATCATTCTTTTATTATCATATACCAAAGTTATTAATTTTTTGTACCAAAATAACATTTGAGAATATCTTAAAAGATGTATCTCTAATTTTAAGACGGGACATAGAGAGCAACTAAACGGGACTGTATTAGTTAGTTGCATTGACTAATGCGGGTGAATAATTAGTTGGTTATTGTATAATCAATGTAGTTATTGAGCTGTTTTCAAGTTTTGTGAGTACACAGTCAAATCCTTTTACATTTAAGTCTGTGAACAAATTTAATTGTCAACGTAGTAAAATTAAACTAGATATGTAGAATTAGTTAATGAGCTCTTGTTTGAATGGATGAGATCACTTGCATGAGAGTGGTTAGGGTTGATCAGTTGAGGCTTTTTTTTTTTGTGGTCGTTGTAGAGGCATAGGTGTCCGATATAACTTGCTTATATTATTAATTAATTAATTAGTATAGTACTCGTACAATTTTTATATATAGATCAACTTCAAATTGGAAAAACTTGGATGTGGAATGATATAATTTTGAGCCATAAAATAGTGAAATAAATTTTATCATGAATGAAATATCTTGCTATTTCTTTTTGAATTATAAAAATAAGATGTACTATCACCACCACCTAGCTAAGTACGTACCCATCTATTTACTTTATCAAATGTCGAGTGTTTCAATCGGAAGACACCTTACTTATGTTAAGATCCATGAGTGAGTTTCAGATCAATCTAAATGATATATTTTGTTTGTTTCATGCATATTTATTTTTTAAAATAAATAATTGTAATTTAGTTTAATATATTAATTGCATAATAATAAAATTATGATGATCAATGTAAGGATATTAAGTTATTTTTATACCATCAATGAAAACATAAGAAAAAAAAATGACAAAATAAAATTTTATTTACAGTACAAAGGGAGTAAAATTTCATCCTTCTGTTTATTGTTACTTAGTCCTATATCTCGTACGCGTGGTTTACATTGTTTTCCTGAATAAGAAGCCCAAATGCAGAGAAAGGACCACACCTTGCCCACAACATCATTACATTTAGGTTCATTTAGGGGTGTGTGTGTGTGTATATATATATATATATATATATATATATATATATATATATATATATAGAGAGAGAGAGAGAGAGAGAGAGAGAGAGGCCGGATCAGGTCCGGACTCCCGGACCTGATTTTTTTTTTTTCGTTTTTTTTTTCAAAACAACTAATAAAAAATGTATAGTTATTTTTGGTACTGAAAAAATTTGTTAATACAATATTTTGGGTATGATTTGGATACATATAACAAACAGTGTTATACAGTCGGTACAACACTTTTTGTTATATGTATCCAAATCATACCCAAAACAGTGTATTAACAAATTTTTTCAGTACCAAAAATACCAATATATTTTTTATTAGTTGTTTTAAAAAAAAAACGAAAAAAGAATAAAAAAATTGAAGGTCCGAATTTTGATCAGGTCCGGGAGTCCGGACCTGATCCGCTGCATTGCGTGTGTGTGTATATGTGTGTGTATATATATATATATATATATATATATATATATATATATTAAAAGTGAACTGGTTTTAACGACGATTTTTTCCGTCGCTGTAAGTTAAGACGACGGTTCATATATACGGAAAAAACCGTCGGTAAAATCGATTCGCGAACGAACCGGTTTGCTTTTGAGATTTTTCAATATATATATATATATATATATACACACGCACACACACGCTAGTACTATTAGCTATCTAGTAAGAACATGATGGGGTTGCAACCACTAACAGAGGAGATTTTTTATGGAGAGTAACCCCAGTGACCGCATCCATGTTCAAATCTTCATTTCTCTTTCCATCCGGCAATGCAAAATCAAACTTATGCACCAAGTTGACTAATGCTATCTCATTAACGACCATGGCAAAATGGATACCAGGGCAACTCCTCCTGCCAGCACCGAAAGGAAGAAACTCAAAATGAAGCCCTTTAAAATCTATTGGGTTATTCAAGAATCTCTCGGGCCGAAATTCCTCCGGTTCGGCCCACAATGAAGGGTCTCTTGCAATAGCCCAAACATTGATGATCACTTGTGTCCCGACTGCAATATCATACCCCATTACATTGACATCCTGTCTTGATACTCGCGGAATTAGTAGTGGAACCGGAGTGTTTAATCGCAGTGTCTCTTTAATTACTGCTTTTAAGTAGTCCATTTTCTCTAAATCCTCCTCTGTTATTCTTAATTTGTCTCTTCCAATTTCTCTCACCTCAGCTTGTAATTTAAGCATGATGTTCGGGTTTCTTATTAGCTCGGCCATTGTCCACTCTAAAACTGTGGCTGTGGTGTCAGTTCCAGCTGCAAACATATCCTACAAATAACATGATATCCAAATATCTTTTAGAGGTCAAATAATTAACGAATGATCATTCAATACTATAAATTAAATGCTAGAATATAATTAATAATAGTCACATGATAGTATTCAATCAAATAAAAATGAAAGTAATGATATGTTCATGCCACTTAATTTGTAGTCTAAAAATAAAAATTTATCTCTAATTTTAGAATAGATGAAACAAAAATATCTATATCTATAATTTTGGAATAGAGGAAGTATTTATGTACGTACCAAAGTGACAGCTTTGATGGTTTCTTTATCAATAGGAAAGCTAGTAATGCTTGTGCTTTGTTTCTGGTTCTTAAGCAAAATGTCCACAAAGTCTTGACCTTGATCAGCACCAATATTATTATTATTGCGGTCATCAGATATTGACATGTGATCTTTAATAACACTTTCCAAAAAGTCATCAAGTTTTTTAATTAATTTCTCTTCTCTACGCTTCAAACCATTGATACGATCTACCCAAGAAAGCCAAGGAATATAATCTCCCACACTAAAAACACCCAACAACTCGTTAAATTCCCCCATTAACTCCTTAATCTTGCTCTTTCCACCGCCTTCCCAACTTTCAATACCAGTACTAAGATTGTACTTTCTTCCTAAGGCAACCCTAGACACTATATCACTGGTGAGTAAAAAAAACAACTCGCTCAAATTTACGACTTCTGAACAAGACTCTCTAATATTTTCGATCAAAAGATCTACTTCTTCTTGTCTAACATTTCGAAACGAATGAACCCTTGCGCTACTCAAAAGCTGGGCAACACAAATACTTTTTACCCGCCTCCAATGTTCACCATAAGGAGCAAACCCAACGTCCTTACAATTGTATAAAAGTCTACCAGCAATTGTTTTAGGCCTATTTGAGAAAATCAGGTCATGAGTTTTCATAATCTCTTTAGCTGCATCAACCGAGGAAACAACAAGTACAGGTACACTCCCAAGGTGAAGCAACACGAGTGGACCGTATTTTTGAGCCATGGACCAAAGTGAAAGGTGTATGTTTATGCCAAGTTGGTGAAGGTTTCCAATAATGGGAAGCTTTCGGGGAGAAGGTAGTACATTTTTTTGGGTTGTTTTGTTAGCGGATGATAACCATCGGTACAAAAATACTGTGAAAAATAGCAAAGAAAGGAAAGAGAGGAATGAGAGAGGGAAAACCATTATTAACGTAGCTAATTAAATTGGATATAAAAGCAGGTAGCATTGCAGCAACAAACTACATCCTGTATATTTATAAGAAAAAATGTGCGGTTGATTTTGTTTGATCTGGCAGATATTTTCTAGGAACATGGCAATTTCTTATGTTGGACTGGTATATTTGGTTCAAACCTATCTTCACATGATTGGTTCACATTATTTCTTGAGAATTATAGAGCACTGGGCCACTTGATTTCAACATTAGTACCATATATATATATATATATATGTGTGCACACAAAAAACAAAATGTAAAATATCATACAAATATACCTAGTGTTGATTAGTTATTATTTTAAAAGTGTTGATATAATAATGTATATTATTATGATAATAAACTTAAAAATATATTGTCATTTATACTCTCCCCCATTATACAACACAAACGTTAACATATATAGCTTTCTCTCGGCTACGACAATATCTACTAGCTATGTACATTATAGGCGAAATTAAATGTGTGCATGTTGGGATAATAGTTCACTTGTTAAGTATCTAACCTAAAAACTAGGTATAAAACGCACTGTTAAGAGTCGGATCACTTTAGGCTCCGTTTGAATGAGAAATAAAAAAAATTCGAAATTATTTTCTAATAAAGTACTGTATTAATTTCTGATGTTAGATTGACAACTGAAAATGAGCTAGGTTATAAATAATTTTAAGTGTTTGGTGCTGGAAAATTCTACAATTCTATTAATTATTAATACATAAATGAGTGTCATATTCAATGGGATAAAAATATTGTAAAATTAAATAATTTATACTTATGGAAATATATAAGACTTGCACAACGCATGCAATCTTTGACATGATTATTCGGTTCAAACCGTTCACATAGATGGTTAACATTCTTTCTTGAGAATTCTAGAGCACACTGGTACACTTGATTTGACCACTAGTAGCATATATATATATATATATATATATATATATATATGTATATGCACACAAATACAACAGTTGTATTATGATCATGATGTACACTATATATGTATATATATGTAGCGTGCTAGCAAGAATTAACTTGGTGTTGCACTCTTTGTCATGTCCATTATCTCTCTCCACTAGGAGATGGAGATTGCTGAGAGACGTGAGAACAGATTAATTAGAAGCACCAATTTTTAGTTTTTCGAATAGGACAAAAAGTTCAGTTCTCTGAATGAACGGATTCTTTGTTTTTCCTTTTTCTGATAACCATGAACATAATTTATTTGTTCATTTGTTCCACAAATAAATTTCATTTAATTTTTATATTTTTTAAATTTTACAAAAAAGTCATCTTTTTTTATTCATAATAATATAAAAAAGATATCATATTATTAAATTTTTAGCATCATAATTTTATTAAAATGTCACTACTGAACAAACAATTTATATTATTTTTAGAGATAAATATACAATAAAAATACCCGCTCCATTCCATAAAAAATAGCTTAAACAAAAAAAAAAACTCACATAAAAGATGACTTAAGTACATTAAAATGTTATGCAAAAATTATTTCCTCCTCGAAGGTATTTAAGTGGGGTCTACTAATTTAAAGAGAGGAAAAAAAATACCTTAAACCATATTTATTTGCAATGATTATATATAATACTAAGATTATATTTTCATGACTTATGATTAAATAGTTCTAATCACATATTTATTTAAAATATAATTATTTGCTGATAAGGTCTTATAAATCTATTATGTAAAAGAGAAGGAAAAAAAACCCTTCACATATCTTATTAATTAGTTAACATGTACTCATACAAATTTTATATAGATCAACTTCAAATTAAATTGAAAATACTTGGACGTGGTTGAAGGCCAAAACAATATAATTTTGAGTCATAAAAAGGTGAAATAAATTTTATCACTAATGAATTGTCTTGCCATAGTATGTTATTTTCTTTTTAAATTATATATGTAAGATGTATTATCACCATCTAGCTGAGTACGTACTTGTCAATTTATGTATAGTGTTTCAATCGAAAGACACCTTACTTATGTTAATTAAGATCCATGAGTGAGTTAAGGTCAATCAAATGATATACTCCATTCGTCTTTAAAAAAATAACTAAAAATATAATTTTTTTTGTCTTCAAAAAAATAAGTTAAAGTATAAAAAGCGAATGGTAAGTATATCATTTAATGAGATTTATTAATATAAAAAATAAAAGTACTCACTTTATGTAATATTGTGGGACCACTAATAATAAATTTAGAATTTTTAACTTTTTTTTTACTTTACTTTTCTTAATATATATAAAAAAATGTACTTTGTTCATCCTATTAAAGACAAAGAGAGTATTTTGTTTCATGCATATTTATTTTTTAAAATAATAAATTGTAAGTGTTGAGATGTGTTCACATGAGCCTGAAGAATAGGGTGGGCCACAGTCCACGTGGAGATATGTTCTCATGTATGGATTTATTTTGGGCAGTGTGTGGACTTTAAGAAATCTAAGAATCCTAATTGTATTTAAATTCTAGTTCCTAAGGAAAGAGTCAGAATTATATCCGACTTCCTTTCTTTAAGGAGATTGATTTCTATCCAATCATAGGTAATTACCATGATTAGGATTCCTATTACAGTTGGGGGACAGGGCGATGTAGGTGGTGTGATCATCTATAAATACAAGGATAAACCCTAAATTTATAGGTAATGACTTTTTGCTCACTAAAGTACTAAACCTCCATTGTTAATACCTTGAACAGTCTGTACTTATTCTCACACCTGAGCTATCCCCCGATGACCCAAACCGCTAGGCTCTTGAGTGTGATTTTTTTCTTGTGCAGGATTTGGTGAGAATTTTGGTGATTGGACATACGTCGAAATCTTGGCGTTAACATTGGCGCTAGAAGGAGGGCCTTAGTGCAGCATAACATACAATCACTTAGTAGTTTTTGATCGGAAATCATGGTGTCAAACAATGCAAAAATAGTGTCGGCACATAATACGTTAACAACCAATACACTCCAACCCCGAGGGTCAGTCAAAGATAGGCTGGGGCCATCGAAGAGCATCTCAGACAGGCTGGGTCCTCAGAGTCATTCGGTGGGCCAATTTGACCCGCGGATGACAGTTGTCAAAAGGAAATTATTCTCCACTACACGAAAGACGGGGGGCCATGACGATGGTGTCGATGACCAGAATTCTAGGCCGGATCAGGGTCGGGACAAAAGGGAGTTGATCCTGGCCAGAAAGGTGCAATAGAATAAAGACGCTATGGAGGCCCTACGCTTTCAGCAAATAAAGCTGGATAAGCAGTTGGCGTCGTTGCTACACAGTGAAGAAGTTTCCTCCAGTTACCATTGGTGTCAAGAAAATTCGTCAGTGGACCGATCCAGGACACATCGTCCGGATGATTTTTGACGGGAAAGAAGCAGGCCGAAGAGCCACACACCAGTCCGCGACAAGCACAGAAGCCGCTCGCAGGACAATAGCAGGCCGAGGAGCCACACCCCAGTCCGCGGTAGGCACCGAAGTCGCTCGTAAGACAATAGCAGACCAAAGAGCCGCATCCCGTCCACGACAGGCATCGAAGCCGTTAGCAAGATCGAAGTAGGCCGAGGAACCGCTCCCCAATACACAACAGGTATCAAAACCCCTCGCAGGACTTGAGCAGGCCAAGAAGCCGCTCTCCGATCCGCAGGAGGCATAATAGCCGCTCGTAGGACGATAGCAGGTCGAAGAGCCGCACACCAGACCGAGGCAGGCGTCGGAGCTGCTCCAGGGATAATTCGAGAGTTAGGCCCGAGCCAATTCTTTGGGGGAATGGGACCGATGCCCTAGCAAGGAGGCTGAAAGAGGTGGAACAGAGGCTGGTGGCGGCCGAATAGTCAGAAGAATTGCCGAACAACACCAGATTGCCTTTTACCCAGGAGATCAAGCGCGTGAAGGCTGATAAGTCCAAAAAGATGCCGCCATTGGAGACGTACGACGACACTGGGGATTGATATGATTACACACATGCATATAATCAGATCATAGAGACGTACGACGACACTGACGCTGCCAAATATCACATGTTCGTTACTACGCTGAAGCATGGGGCTCGGGAATAGATGCCGTCTCTCAGTCCGAACTCAATCAGTTCATGGGAACAGCTATGCGACAAGTTCCATGCACGGTTCGGAAGCAACAAGCGAAGAGGAAGACTGACAACGTCTTTGATGCAAGTCAAACAGCGTTCCGAAGAGAGCCCTAGACACGTTCAAAAGATAGATCGAGGGATCGGGATCGGAATACTGCCCCCAGGCAGGATAAGTAGCCAAAGAGAGGTTTTATTGGAGGAGGTTTGGGAGGAAGTAAACCACCTTTTCTGAACAAGAATGTGAATAAAGTCTATACTCCCCTGAATACCGATCGAGCGAAGATATTAGAGGAAATCCGAAACAAGCCTGGTTTTGAACCTTGCCAGACAAGCACAAAGTCCTATAGGGGAAATCATAACCGTTATTGCACCTATCACCAAACTTCGGGACATTCTACGAGGATTGTTATAACCTGAAAGACCTGATTGAGAAGAAGGTGCAGAGCGGGGAGCTGGTTCAGTATGTTGCAGGACGAGGGGCTTTGGAAAGAACAACAACTAATAACAATACTCAGCAGAATCCGAACTCCCAAACCGATCCGGTTATGATGGTTCGAGGAGTCGTATATGTGATAACTGGCAGTTCAGTTGAGAAGGTGGTTGTAATTGTTAGGTTTGTATATTACGTAAGCATGCAATCAAATTACACAAATAGGGCGGAAGCGTTATAAAACGGATTTTAAAATTTTCATACAAACCATCACCATGATCTATCCTTGTGTTCAATTATCAATTAAACGAAAGAGAAAGAGAATAAGAATTATACCCTCGTAGATCAAAGCTTCCTCGGGTACAAGTTCAACTCCTAGTCCTTCGTGTTCTCCTCGAATTCCACCGATGAGATTCCTTCCTTTGATCAACGTTAGCCACCCAAGTGTTTGGCCTCTAGAGGTGATCCACCAAGGAAGAATAGGTATTCAAGAAGTTGGGTATTGGCAAAACCCTAGTTTCTATCTCTATAGAAATTGCAAGTGCTCTCCACAATCTAATGCAAGAGTGTGTAACCCCAATCTATGATAAGACTCCTCTTATTTATAGATGTAGGAATAACCCTTCCCTAAACTATTTAAGATTAGGGTTTCTATTATAATTAAACTCCTTTAATTAATTATGCTCCTAATCTAATTAGGAATTCATGAGAGAGTACTTCTATTAATTAATTCCCAATCCCTATTAGGAATTAAATAATAGTAATAGTAATAATAATAATAATAAGACTCCTCTTATTAATTTATATTTAATATTTTCAAAATATTAAATAATAAATATTAAGCTATTTAATTTATTCTATCTCCATAGACTAAATTAAATACACTTAACTTATTATTACAATTATGCCATTTATTTTTTAAATAAATATTTTTCTTTTGCGGTGTGACCCTTTAGGTTCTGAATATTAAACCGGTTGTGAATAAATCAATTAGAACAATTCTAATCTTATTTAAATAAATAAATTAAACTATTTAATTCATTTAAATAAATAATATTTATTCTACAATAAGGGTAAACCCCCTTAGCGATCAACGACTTTCCAGATAATATAGATTTCAACATTAATCACAAAAGAACCTTTCAGTGAATAGTTACCGTACAATTCAATCCTTCTACCATACAATGTCCCAATTAAATATAAGACATGAATTTACTGTCAACTCTTATTTTATTTAATTATATGTATTTCGATTCCCAAATGCACAACTCTAAATAATGCAAATTAGAAACTCCTTTCTAATTTCATTCTGCCTTGACCAAGGACTACCGAGTTCTCATTTATCGAATCACATAGGACATTTCACATCTTTTACTAGACATGGTAGATTCTTTGTTGATCATTCACCTATCTCCATGCACAACTTATTATACCCAATCATACCCTTTGATATACCCTAAAGGTCTTAAGGGACATGTCAAAGTATAACTCATCATACACAAGATACTATGATGATCTCAAGTCCAAGGATCACTTGTACTACTATCACTAGAGGAATTCCTATTGACAGGCGAGTAAAACTCCATTAGGGCTTCCTTAGCGAGTCACGTTCAGTGAACTTATTCTCCAATAAGCACCTACATACTTGCTTTAGTGTCTCCACACAAATGATTATGAGATCAATCATCTTCTTCCTAAGAGCAAGCAACGTATGTACTAATCTATCCGGATTCACTAATCCCCTCTTTAGTAATCCAACGATTAGGAACAATTTTAGTTTGTGAGCTATCTAGAATTTAGATCTCATTAGCATGATCACCATCATAATTCTAAAAACATTGCTCAAAACTATGAGTTTATCACATTTAATATAATAGCACCATGTAGATAAAGTAAAATGCCTTTTAAGAAAATCAATTCTTTTATTAATAAATGAATAAGATTACAAAGTATATGCTACATCATATCAAATATGATTGACTTGTGTGCATACTACTTTCAGTAATATCCTGAATATTTATGAGGCTTATAAATACGATCATATATAGTAGAGGTTAATTTAGTGACCTAAAACTAGGTATCGAGAAGTTTAAAACCTTAAGACCTAATGAGATTCGAATTTATGTGCTTAATAAAGATTTAAATGATATTTCGAAGCAGGTGTTTTGTGATTATATTATGTAAACGATGAATTAAGTCAAATAAATTTTTTTTCAAAGCTGCTTAGTCGTGCTTACATTGACAAAATGATTTGTCGTGCTTTCCACGATTTCACCAAGAAGTATCCCGGCAAATTATTTTTAGTAAGCTACTTTGTCGTGCTTAAACTGATATAGTGCTTTGTCGTGCTTACGGTAACAAGCTGCATTGTCGAGCTTGTAAGATATTTTCATTGAGGAGTTTAGAACATAGGTTCAATTGCAAGCTGCATTGTCGAGCTTGGAAGATTTTTTGATTGAGGAGCTTAGATTGCAAGCTGCATTGTCGAGCTTGGAAGATATTTTCATTGAGGAGCTTAGAAGATAGGTTCAATTGCAAGCTGCATTATCGAGCTTAGAAGATATTTTCATTGAGGAGCTTAGATTGCAAGCTACATTGTCGAGCTTGAAAGATATTTTTCATTGAGGAACTTAGAAGATAGGTTCAATTGCAAGCTGCATTTGTCGACCTTGGAAGATATTTTCATTGAGGAGCTTAGAAGAATATTCTAAGAATTTGCTAGGTACTAAAGTGTAATTAACCTAGGTACCAACGTGTAATAAGCCGAGCCACTAACGTGCAATTAGTGAAACTTGGTTTTTCTATAAATAGCAAGCTTAGTTCATTCATTCCTTACTATTTTTCGAGAGCAGTTCAAGAGCAAAAACACTCTATATTTATATTCTCAGAGATATTGTGAGATAAAAATTACTTTCGAAGCATCGAAGCACTATGCGATTGGAAGTAAAGCTAGCAACTACAAGAAGTATACTCTAGTGGTTATTATTTTCATTCTTCTTTATATATTTAGTAAAAATATACTTTTATAAGCAGTTATAATGCCCAAATTATTTTAAGTATATAGTACAAAAGTCCTATTTATAAGCAGTGATAATGCCCAAATTATTTTAAGTATATAGTACAAAAGTCCTATTTTCAAGCAGTTATAATGTCCGATTTATTTCTCTTATATATTAGAAAATATACTTTTATAAGCAGTTACTATGTCCAATTTTTTTCAAGTATTTAGTAAGAATATTCATTTTATAAGCAGTTATAATGCTGAAATTATTTCAAATATAATAGCTATTCATTTTATAAGCAGTTATAATGCTCAATTTATTTTAAATATAGTTGATGAATATTCATTTTATATGAAGTTAAAATGCTGAAATTATTTCATGTATATTAAAAAGAGTCTTATTTATAAGCGGTTATAATACCCGAAATAAAACTTAAAAGCTTTAATCGTTAAATGCTTAATTAGTTTACATGAACTTATAATCGTATAGGATTTACGACGAACGTTTAGACCGTTATATTTATCTGTAATACGAGGCAAGTTTTCTAACGCTTATGCTATGTTTGGATTGAAGGAATAGAATAGCGGAGGGAATGGAATAGGAGAGGGAATGAAATGATTTTTTAGTATTCCATGTACATGTTTGGTTAGTCTTAGGAATACATCCAAGAATGGAATAAATAATACGAGAGTGACCTAAATACCCTCAAATGTTCAAATTTAACTTAAATTCAATTTACATTTAAAATTTGACTCATATCTCTCTAGATTTTTTTTATAATTCTATCTTTCTTCCTTTTTTCTACTTATAATTTTTCATATAATTTTTTTTATAATTTTTTTCGTACTTATAATTTATCTTTTTTTTATATATTTTTTTTATTTCTCTAGAATTAACTTTATTTTAATTAATGAAAACTAAAGATAAGTAGTGTAAAATAAAATACAACTGTAACGAATACAATTTTTGTGATTGAATAAAAATATTTATTGGATTATATAAATATTTTTATTAATTTATTGAGCTAAATTATATAAATATTTTTATTAATTTATTGAGCTAAATAAATAATTTATTAAGTTTTTGTGAAATGGGTATATGTTAAGTTTAATAGTGTTAATGCTATTTGAATGTGATTTGTTATGTTTATTCTAATTTAATTTAATAATTAAATTAGATGATGAAAAGGTTTATTTGAATAAATGATTTATTTGAATAATATAATTTATTTGGTGTTATTGTTATTGGTTAAATAAATTTATTATTTAAGTTAGTAAGGTTTAATTGAATTTATAAGTTCAATTAAATTAGAAGTGTGACATTTAAAAACTATATGTTATAATGATTTATTAAAATAAATGGAAGGAGCTTTAATTTAGTTTTTTCAAACAAGGCCTTGTGACATTTGGTTGGAAATAATGGATTATTCTATTTTAATTTAGCCAAACAAGCCTTAGAGGCTTTTGAATTGTGTAACTGATGATTTAATTGGTAAATATACGTTCCATCAGTTTTTATTTTGCTTGTCAGTTGATTAAAAGAAAAGAAAATACAGAGTTTAAAAAAAAAGAGAAGGAAGAAAAACAGAGAAGAAGAGAAGAATAGTTAAACAGAGAATAGAGAGAAAATTGAGAATTGAGAAAGAACTTGTGATTGTATAGAATTCACCAAGTTTTTACAACAATAGAAGGTATAATTCCTTTTTCCTCTTTGTTTTATTCTACTGTATATAGTTTTAGTTACTGTATGGGAATTCAATTGCTAAAATATATGAATTATTGGATATACTTGTTGGTTAGCATGCATTGGTTAATTATATGGTATTTATAAGTAATTTTAAGGTTTCAATCCATGAAAGCATGCTTTGGAATAGAACTTGTAATTTTTACAGAGTTTATTTCATGTATGGTATATATATGTATGAAATTGGTGTTCAAATTTGGTTATTAATTGGTTAATTGATAATTTTTTTATGATTATATGATGAAAAACAAGAATAATGCAAGAAGAATGGTTTTAATTGGTTGAAAAATGAATTTACAGAGCTTGATTTCATGAAATGGTCAAAACTTGAATAAATTGTTTAACAGTGAAATTCTTGGGTTTAAATTGGTTGTTTATGTGTTAGAATGATTAAAATATTTAGTAAAAATGTTGGGTAAATGTTTTGTATTATATATGATGTCTGGGTATATTTAATTGGTGTATTGGATGGTAGAATTCGGAAAATTTGGCCAAATTTGGCCTAAGTTTTCACTGTTTCGCGAACTGGGAAGACGACAACAGAGTCTATCTCCCCGGCGGTAGAAATACTCTGTGTTCCTCGCCCCGGCGGCAGCTTCGCCCCAGCGACAAATTTGTTAAGCATAACTTCGCCCCAACGAGCCTCTCGCCCCGACGCCATATGTGTTAAAAAATCCACCGCCCCGGCGGTGGAACAGTAATAAAAAAAATATATTATTAAAATTATTAAATTGTTTTGTGGTTTTGTTAAGTTGCTTTATGCATGTCTAAATCCTGTATTAAGGCATTAAATAACCAATGAATTGTCAAGATGATTGTTAAGCTAGTACTTGTTGACTATGATATGCTAAATGAAATGTTATAATAAAATGAGATAAAGAGCAAGCCTAAAATGCTTTTAATCTTGTGACTAATTATGTTACCATTTTATAATTAAATGTATAGGTTGTTTAAGGATCGTGAATTACTTAAATTTGTAATCTACGCTTGAGGCAAGTTTTTCTCCCTTAAACTTAAAAATTATTTATAGCAAGTTGTTCTTCCTTTTTAACTTGTTAATTTATTCAAAGCAAATTTATTTATATTGAGCAAGCTTATTGACCTTAGCTTATCGATATTCAAGCAAGGTTACTATCATGTTACGTACTTAAGCTTCATTCCAATCATTGTTTGTTATTCAAATTTCGAGTATAGTTTCTATTGAGCAAAGTTATTTGATGAATTAGACTAGCAAACCCTTATTGATTCAGCTAGTCCTTAGTTGATGAGCGATTTCAAAGACTTAGAATATTTTCTATACTCGTTCCAAGCCAAGTTCCTTTTGGTACGGATTTAGACGATAAACTGAGATGAACAACCCTAATTTAGGGGATTACTTACGCGACAGCGTTAAAATGTTTGTGCACAATACATTGTACAAAGGGCTGATCCCCCTGAGTACGAGATGTTGGTCCATAGTCTATATGACTGTTAAAGGTTGCAGTAGAAATACCTGTTAACCTAGGACATAGTTCGAGGTCTTGTGACCCTCAGATATTCCTTGGAATCAAGCATTCTAACGAGCTTTTAGACTTTGACTATCTATTGACTGAGATTCAGAAACTTATTATTCCTCAGTTGAAATCCATTCCATTTAAATATTATTGTTATCGAACTTGTGAGCAATTGTTTGCTCACTCTTGCATTAATCATTGCAGCTAAGCCAGAAAAGCAGGACGAACCGTCCACGAGTAAAGGCAAGGGTAAGATGCCAAAGTAGCAAGAGATTTATTATCCACTTGATGTTTATTTGTATCAAAGACTTGTTTAAATTATGTTTTATTCTGCATTTAATGTATTAATGTTAAGATAACCTGAGATTTGAATGTTTAATAGTTTGGTGATGTAACCCATTTTGGGAAGATGTTTCTTTAAGTTTATTTTATTGTTCTTAATATTGGGTAGTTGGATGTGATTGAATAAGATAGTGAACACCAAATTTGTGGGAATTAAGTACCTGGATTTGGGGGTGTCACAACAACCAATAAAACTAAATAAACTAGTAGTAGTACATTTAACAAAAAAAAAAAAAAATCAACTAGTATAACACTCCACTCAATAAAATAAAGTGATGATAAAATCCAATAATATAAACAACCAACTACTTAATAAAATGTCTGATCAACTAGTAATGTATCTTATCAATAAATCCTAGACAAAATCCCAATATCATCATTCAATAACCAACATAGTAAAATGTCTAAATAGCTAGAATAACACGCCACTCAATAAATCCTTGACAAAACTCTCTTTTCGCTCATCGGGAAGGCTAAAGAAGACCACCATCAACCCCTCCTCACGAGTAAGCTTGCACATGACCTTATTACGCTCGCTATCACTTAGATCGGGAACATTACTCAACGCATTATTGAGCTTCTTGGGTTGCTCATTTAATGAAGCCTCCAATCCAAGAAAGTTAGCAAATTGAGTAGATGATTTCTCGAGTTGTACAGCGAGAATAGTAGCGGCCCTCTCCATAGCAGATTCATAATCAATATCGAAACTTGACTTTCTCTTCCTCTTTTTGAAACTAGAGGACTTGCTAGATATTTCCTCACTGCGGGTTGGAGTCAAGCCATCATCTCCATCATTTGTTTGGATCTCTTCATCTAACTCGATCATTTTTGCAGCCGATAGAACATCTTTTCCAGTTGCTCTATCCTTGCCAAATATAATACAGAGATCCAAATAATTTGAAATTTTCTTATTCTGCCACTTTGCTCTTTTTTGGTGCACCTAAAATAAGTTAGATGAAAAAAAGATATCACAGTAATTAAAAAAAAACAATTATAATCTTTACATGCACTGTAAAGGCCATCTAGCATATTGTAGTATATGTTGGAAATGAGCTATAATTATAATCTGGTTGTGTAAAATATTTAAATACTTCTCTTTGCATTTCATCCACAATATTATGATAAGACCGTGTTTTACAATCTTATGTGTTCTTAATACAACAGTTTGTTATGCATTTAGGTCTATTTGCCAAACACTTGCCAAACCATTTAAACACAAATTGGCATCCTCTTATTTCACAAACAGAGGTTCAAAAGTTCATTTCAGAAGTAAACCTTGTCGAGTAGGAACTCAGATACTCTATGAAAATAAACTGAAGTGAAATCTACAAACTGAGAAATAACAAGTACTCCCAATTAAAAGAAGTTAAAATTTACTTTAGGACCATCCACAACAATTGTATGCAAAAAGACAACACTTACCATGCCAACCCCTTTAATTTTCCCTCACTGCAAATTCCCAAATTCATACAAAAATAATCCCCGATTTATTTGCCAAATTCCTTCATCTAGCAGAATTATTGACTAAAATAAGACTAGGTGATCATTGTTATGAATAAACAATGGAAGCATGTTTGAGTTCACAGAGAATTCTAGGGTTTGTGACTGTGTGGAAGCAGCGAATGAACATCAAATAAACTCACTAAATAAACTCCAAACAGAGAATGAACATCAAACAAATTGAACTAAAACTAGTATCAAATTAATTCTCAATGTCACACCAAACAGAGATCTGTAATTCCAACATGATCCAAACAAATAGATGAACTAGAAATCACAACGATATCAAAATCTCAGGAAAAAGAGCAAACCGAATAGATGGATTAACAGGCGTTAGTTTTGTGGATCGATCGATTGGAGATTTGAATCTTCTCTCTTCGGCTCCTCCTCTCCTCGGCTCCTCCTCTCTCACGTAACAGATAGATCGATCGAATGAATATGAAACCCGTAAAAAACCTTATATCAAGGGCATATTTGTCAATCACTTAAAAATAATAGATGGAATGACTTATTCCTGACCCCCCTTACAGGAATGAAAATTATAATTTTCAGTTAACTACTATTCCGGTAGGAATACATTATTCTAGTAGGAATACATTATTCCAGTAGGAATAAACAAACCAAACAACATTTTTATCATTCCAACAGAATGATTTATTCCATTCTCCCTCCTATTCCACCGATTCAAACATAGCATTAGTATTGGTATAAATAGACTACGTGACGTCGATAGACCGGATAAACTAGACGAACTACACACAGGCAAGTCTCCAAACCTTGTTACTTTTATGTAAGTATTATACATCTTGCTATCAATTATTGTGAAGTTATTACTTCTTGATTCAGCATAACTTAAAAATGAATCATTATTCATATATTGTTTATTTGAGCATGAATTGTTGTGTCAAGCCAAATTGTTTGGTACGACATCTTATAATTGAGTATACAAACACCCTATATAGGTTGTTATTGTCGATAATATATTTACATCTAGTGCATGTTGGGAACGATTAGGATGGTATGCATACTCCTAGGATATCTCGATTAGGCTGATCCCCTATAAGATATCTGAACAAAGCTGTTCTAAGTCATTGAAGGCTGATAGAACTAGTTGAAACACATGGTTCATGTATTGAACCCTCAATTGGCAAAAGCTTTTGAACTTCTTTCAAATCAAACACATTGTGTTTACATTTTTGAAATAAACTTGCTGAGCATTTTGTAGCTCATCCTTGTATAAACTTTCTTTTACAGTTTTAGATGGTAATCCCGAAACTTCAGGAACAGACAAGGGAAAGTGACCGTGTTAATTAGTTTTATCTTACTATTTTGAATAAATTCAAGTCTTATAAGACTTTACTATAATAAGAACATAGTACTGAGAATGTTGTAGCCAAACATAAGTTTATGAAATAGATATCATCTTTTGTTACATCTCTTACGTTGTATTTACATTCTTAGATAAGTTAGAAGATAACATTTGATCTTTAAATTTTAGAATGATTGTACTAAGTTAGTACAATATTAATATGAACTATACATCTAAATGAGGGTACTAAATGATTGAAGGAGTTCTATAAGAACAAGGGGTCGCTCCTCTGTTCCAAGAACAAACTTATTATTTAAATACTGTGAACTTCAGATAGATAGGAATTATTTATATGAAAGAGATATCCTTTATACATAAACCTATACATCCAAATGAGGGTATTCAGACACATTGACAATTCTGACGAGAACAATGTCTGTGATGGAATACTGTGAACCTTGGATAGATAGAAGTTTTATATTATGGAATATCTACTAGTTGGTTAACTAGTTAAGCTTAAACACCTGATCTGTTATAGAGGTATAAAGATTTAAGTTCGTAGATGTTGAAGTCATTTAACTATGCTAGGTTAACATTATTAGCAATATCTAGAAGGTTCTGACGAGGAAAGGGGTTAGGTCATTTAATTGCGCGCCGTTTTATCGGAAACCCCCCTCTTTTCTGAGAATTATCTGGTTGCTAATACTGCAAGTCTCAGATAGAGAAATAGAGATTTATTTTTAAGTCTTTTAAGACTTATTTGTAATAAGAACAAGTTACCTAGGAATGTTATAACAATGAACAAATGGTATTTTATAATATTATCTCTTTTTCGCCTTTTACTCTCATTATTAGAAGTCAAGATTTCTATATACGTTTCAAATCAATTATATTGCAAGTTTTTACAGACATTTATTGTGTACACTACTTTTAAGTTAATAAATGTGATGAATAAGGTTGTATACGTAAGCACGAAGTTCGACCTGGCTAAAAGAAGCTAGCAAGTGAATTTTCGGGGCTTTACAGATGGTATCAGAGCATTAGGTTATAGCTCTAGGGTAAGAGTACCTTAGGATATAGCCTGTATAAAATTTTGGGGATAGAAAAAACTAGTAAAAAGAAAGTTAAAAATATGTGTACATTGAATTTTCGAGGACGAAATTCTTATAAGGAGGAGAGAATGTAATATCCTGAATATTTATAGAACTTATAAATATGATATTGAATGACTAAAATTAGCTGTAAAGTTAATTTCGAGGACGAAATTCTTTGAAGTAGGGGTAAATATAATATCCTGAATATTTATGAGGCTTATAAATACGATCGTATATGGTTAGAGGTTAATTTAGTGACCTAAAACTAGGTATCGAGAAGTTTAAAACCTTAAAACCTAATGAGATTCGAATTTATGCGCTTAATAAAGATCCAAATGATATTTTGAAGCAGTTGTTTTGTGATTATATTATGTAAATGATGAATTAGGTCAAATAAATTTTTTTTTCAAAGCTGCTTAGTCGTGCTTACATTGACAAAATGATTTGTAGTTCTTTCCACAATTTCACCAAGAAGTATCCCAACAAATTATTTTTAGTAAGTTGCTTTGTCGTGCTTAAACTGATATAGTGCTTTGTCGTGCTTACGGTAACAAGCTGCATTGTCGAGCTTGTAAGATATTTTCATTGAGGAGTGTTGTCCGATTTATATAATGACAAATACGCGCAAGTATACGTGGTCAACAAGTAATAAAGAGTAAGTAGAGTATCGATCCCACAAGGAATTGTTGCTAGTCTTTTCCAAGTATTAACTTTTTATCATCTCAATCTTATTTAAAAAAACGATAATTGTATTTGTTGTTTTGCACTAATAAAGATAACAATTAATCCAAGAACTATAGAAAGCATTAAGATAATGAAATCAAATATTAACAAATCTAAGATCACAATTTCCCCCGACACTTCACTTGAATATCCTAACTCTCTCTTTTCAACTAGTTAAATCATAAAGATTGTTACCCGAGAAATCACAAGTATGTCTAAGCCTCTCTCGATGGTCAAATACGTATTCCCCATTACGGTGTATAGATATATCTCTATTCTACACATTAGCAAGATTCTCATATCAAGAACAATTAGTAAGGTGTATGTCACAAAACCTCATTAACTACTCCATCAATTACCAACTTTCGCAATAGAAATCATTAAGCATGGATTCTCCAATGGGTACATGTGGTATTTAGGTATATGTCTATCCTAAATACAATCAAATTATCCATTCATGAGGGTAATAAATAAAACACACGTCACTTAATTTCATAAATTACCCATAGGAATATCTAATTTTCACATGATATCATAACAAGGTCTCAACCTATACTTCCTCTCTCAATTTCATATAAGTTCCCAAGGTAATTACTAGCTAGGTAATTAATAAATAAAGCACAAATTATGATACCCAATTCACAAATGATAACCAATATCAAAGAGAGAGCATTCAATTCAAACTAGGAGTTGGGTTCCATTGAAATCTTAGAAAACAAGTTCTAGGTCATGGTAACTACAAATAACATCATATTTAATTTATACATCATGTTGGATTACAAAATAAAAGGGAAAACTAGAGATAAAACCACTTTTGTTGATTTTCATATGATGTTTGATGGATTGATGATGAAACTTAGCTTCTCCTCCATGGTTTTGCAATCCTTGATGCTTTAGCTCTTTGGCCTTGCTTGATTTAGCTTGATTTTAGCACTTTGGCCCTCTAATTTGATGTATTGTGTAGCCTCCTCTCCCTAGAGTTGCTGATTTCTATCTTCTCTAATTTTCTATTTCGTGCCTCCTCTGTTAGTATAGACCCCCTGGATGCCTAACCTAGCTTAGCACGCCAAATTAGACTAAAATCCCGCACATTTTAGCTTTCTGCTACAGGCGAGCTCGCCCCGACGAGGAATTTGGCCTAGGTTTTCTCGCCGCGGCGAGGAATTTGTGTAGGAAATTCCCGCCCCGGCGAGCTCAGGTAAAATGACCATAATTTCTTCGTCCGAACTCGGATTTAGGCGCTTAAGTAGGCTATGGAAAGCTAAGAAGTAGCTCTACAACTTTCATAACTGGAGCTCCACGAGATAATGGCCGGAGCAAGGATCAAATTGGCCCCGAAACAACTGTTGCGTAAAATGCATGCCAAATCCGATGGTAAAATGACCATAACTCTCTCATACGAACTTCAAATTGGATGATTCTGGATGGTCGGGAAAGCTAAGACAAAGATCTAAAACTTTCATTCTTTGAGTTTTGAGAGATTCGGATTGGATCATGGGTGAAATTGAGAAACAAGCAGTTGAAATGCCAAATTCACGCCGAAAACGTATTGATCCCAAGAGACTTTATTTCAATACCTACAAACAACGTAAAAACATATAAAAGCACACAAATACATATAAAAGTAATACAGAACTACATTACACAACAATAAGATGAAAACACATAAAACCAAACGAAATAGCTAAAGACTTACAAATTATTAAGGCTAAAAGTATCCAATTTGTGTATATAAAACACACTCATCAAGGAGCTTAGAAGATAGGTTCAATTGCAAGCTGCATTGTCGAGCTTGGTTGATATTTTGATTGAGGAGCTTAGATTGCAAGCTGCATTGTCGAGCTTGGAAGATATTTTGATTGAGGAGCTTAGAGGATAGGTTCAATTGCAAGCTGCATTGTCGAGCTTAGAAGATATTTTCATTGAGGAGCTTAGATTGCAAGCTGCATTGTCGAGCTTGGAAGATATTTTCATTAAGGAGCTTAGAAGATAGGTTCAATTGTAAGCTGCATTGTCGAGCTTGGAAGATATTTTCATTGAGGAGCTTAGAAGAATATTCTAAGAATTTGTTAGGTACTAAAGTGTAATTAACATAGGTACTAAAGTGTAATAAGCTGAACCCCTAACGTGCAATTAGTGAAACTTGGTTTTTCTATAAATAGCAAGCTCAGTTCATTCATTCCTTACTATTTTTTGAGAGCAGTTCAAGAGCAAAAACACTCTATATTTATATTTTGAGAGATATTGTGAGATAAAAATTACTTTCGAAGCATCGAAGCGCTATGTGATTGGAAGTAAAGCTAGCAACTACAAAAGGTATACTCTAGTGGTTATTATTTTCAATCTTCTTTATATATTTAGTAAAAATATACTTTTATAAGCAGTTATAATGCCCAAATTATTTTAAGTATATAGTACAAAAGTCCTATTTATAAGCAGTTATAATGCCCAAATTATTTTAAGTATATAGTACAAAAGTCCTATTTTCAAGTAGTTATTATGTCCGATTTATTTCTCTTATATATTAGAAAATATACTTTTATAAGCAGTTACTATGTCCGATTTTCTTCAAGTATTTAGTAAGAATATTCATTTTATAAGCAGTTATAATGCTGAAATTATTTCAAATATAATAGCTATTCATTTTATAAACAGTTATAATGCTCAATTTATTTTAAATATAGTTGATGAATATTCATTTTATATGAAGTTATAATGCTGAAATTATTTCATGTATATTAAAAGGAGCGGTTATAATACCCGAAATAAAACTTAAAAGCTATAATCGTTAAATGCTTAATTAGTTTACATGAACTTATAATCGTATAGGATTTACGACGAACGTTTATACTGTTATATTTATCTGTAATACGGGGCAAGTTTTCTAACGCTTAGTATTGGTATAAATAGATTACGTGACGCTGATAGACCGCGTAAACTAGACGAACTACACACAGGCAAGTGTCCAAACCTTGTTATTTTTATGCAAGTATTATACATCTTGTTATTAATTATTGTGAAGTTATTGCTTCTTGATTCAGCATAACTTAAAAATGAATCATTATTCATATGTTATTTATTCGAGCATGAATTGTTGTGTCAAGCCAAATTATTTGGTACGACATCTTATAACTGAGTATACAAACACCCTATATAGGTTGTTATTGTCGATAATATATTGACATCTAGTGCATGTTGGCACGATTAGGATGGTATGCAAACTCCTAGGATATCGAATAGGCTGATTCCCTAAAAGATATCTGAACAAAGCTGTTCTAAGTCATTGAAGATTGATAGAACTGGTTGGAACACATGGTTCATGTATTGAACCCTCAGTTGGCAAAAGCTTTTGAACTTCTTTCAAATCAAACACATTGTGTTTACATTTTTGAAATAAACTTGCTGAGCATTCTTTAGCTCATCCTTGTATAAACTTTCCTTTACAGTTTTAGATGGTAATCCCGGAACTTCAGGAACAGACAAGGGAAAGAGACTGTATTAATTAATTTTATCTTACTATTTTAAATAAATTCAAGTCTTATAAGACTTTATTGTAATAAGAACATAGTACTTAGAATGTTATAACCAAACTTAAGTTTATGAAATAGATATCATCTTTTGTTACATCTCTTACGTTGTATTTACATTCTTAGGTAAGTTAGAAGATAACATTTGATCTTTAAATTTTAGAATGATTGTACTAAGTTAGTACAGTATTAATATGAACTATACATCTGAATGAGGGTACTAAATGATTGAAGGAGTTCTGTAAGAACAAGGGGTTGCTCCTCTGTTCCAAGAACAAACTTATTATTTAAATACTGTGAACTTCAGATAGATAGGAATTATTTATATGAAAGAGATATCCTTTATACATAAACCTATACATCCAAGTGAGGGTATTCAGACACATTGGCAGTTCTGACGAGAACAATGTATGTGATGGAATACTGTAAACCTTGGATAGATAGAAGTTTTATATTATGGAATATCTACTAGTTGGTTAACTAGTTAAGCTTGAACACCTGATCTGTTATAGAGGTATAAAGATTTAAGTTCATAGATGTTGAAGTCATTTAACTATGCTAGGTTAACATTATTAGTAATGTCTAGAAGGTTCTGACGAGGAAAGGGGTTAGGTCATTTAATTGCGCGTCGTTTTAACGGAAAGTCCCCTCTTTCCTAGGAACTGTCTGGTTGCTAATACTGCAAGTCTCAGATAGAGAAATAGAGATTTATTTTTAAGTCTTTTAGGACTTATTTGTAAAAAGAACAAGTTATTTGGGAATGTTGTAACAATGAACAAATGGTATTTTATAATATTATCACTTTTCCGGCTTTTACTCTGATTATTAGAAGTCAAGATTTCTATATACGTTTTAAATCAATTATATTGCGAGTTTTTACAGACATTTATTGTGTACACTACTTTTAAGTTCACTACAAAAAAATGGGCCTTTAGCAACGATTTTTCAGGCAACGACTTTATAAGTCGTTGCTAAAAGTATATGTTTAGCAACGAAAATTTTCCTTCGTTGCAGTTTGTGTCGGGCTTTCACTTTTTGCGATGAAATTCATTAGTCGTTGCAAACTTTCGTTGCTAATTCATTGGCGGGAAAAACTTTCGTTAGAAATTCGTTGCAAAATTTTTGACCACTTGATTTCCCGTCATCGTAGGCAACGAAAGTTTTTGTTGTTGCTAAAAATGTGGCTTTAGCAACGATTGTTCAGGCAACGACTTTATACGTCGTTGCTAAAAGTGTATGTTTAGCAACGAAACTTGTCCTTCGTTGTAGTTTGTGTCAGGCTTTCACCGTTTGCAACGAAATTCATAAGTCGTTGCAAAATTTGGAAAGAAAATTCGTTAGAAATGCGTTGCAAAATTTCTAACCACTTGCTTTCTATTCATCGTGGGCAACGAAAGTCGTTTTGTTGCTATATTTCGTTGCCTAATATGGACCACATTCATTGGCAACGATTGTATTTGCGTTGCGTATTTTATACAACTTTTTGTAACGACTAGTAAATTTGTTACCCAAAATTAAGATAAGCCGAATAAGGCTTTTTTGGTATTTTTTTTCCCCAGAACACATTATTTTTGTTTTTTAATTTTTTAATTTATTTGGACGTAATTTTATACAGTCAAATGTTTTACTTCATCCGTCTCAAAATAAGCTAGAGTACTTTTAATATGTTATGTTAGAGTTATAATCTTGCACTGTTGTAACAATAAAATCTTGCTCAGAAGTATAATACCTTGCATAATATTTAATGAGTAAAATCGTGTTATATATATATATACACACTTTTAAGCAACAGACAAACCATAGATAACCTTTACATGTCATAATTAAGAATTTTTATATATATATATAACTTATATTAAATAAAGAATTTAATAAATTCCAAAACATGCATATTTCAATTTTTTTTATTTTACTAAAAAAGAAACATGCACATATACATGATCATACTTCATACATACGACCTGTAAGCTCACCTTAAGTATTATGGGTCAACTAAAGTTTTAATCCATGAACAATGAGCATGGAATAAAATAGGAAAACAATAGCAAAACTCCTACTGCAACAATAGATGAACTAAATTTCAACTTTCATTCATATTTAACCAAAATAGGAAAATCAAAATCCAAATAATAGTTCAACAGTTTAATAAAATATCCAAATAAAAGTTCAACACTTTAACAAAATATCCAAATTTAACATAATCAGCTTTACCAAATAAAAGTTCAACAGTTAAACAAAATATCCAAATTTCAAGTTCTGTCCACAACAAAAGTTCAACAGTTTTTAATGTCCATAAATTATGATCAAGAGTTGTTTTCAGCTCTTTCTGCCCCTGTGCTGGTGCTGCCTTGAATCAAGCGCAAGAATTCTGGATTGTCGGACAGCTTGTTCATTATATTTTCGAGATTGTCAATCCGTTTGTCTTGGGCCCGAATGGTAGATTGCAACTCTTCATTCTTGGAGCGAGTTGCTTCCAACTCCGCTGCCAATGCTTTTTCTTTGTTGGTTGATGTAGTCCTCTCTGCTCGAGGTCTACAACCAAAACCAAGCAATCGTCCTGCCTTCTTGCCCAAGACTTTAGTCATAATCTCTCTTTTGTCATTCATGTCAACATTTCCAGATTCTGCTTCCATCTTAGAGATGCATTCAGTCTCAAGTGATTTCATTTCATTCTGTGAAATTATCAACAAATGTAAATAATTGAAATGTATAGTCTGTAACTTTAGTTAAAAGATTACAATGTAAATCAAGACTAATGCCTAAATCATATGTTTGACTACCTCTATTATCAAAAAAAGGTAAAGTTTGTATAACTTACGTATGCAGATTCATTTTCAGGTTGTACCCACTCTTTGTTTTCTTCTTTTGATGTGTGCTTTTGTAACCTTCAATTGGATCTCCCTGAAAAACAAATTAGAATATCAAGTCAGCCATAGTTCAGTGCGTTAGGTATTAGTAAATACCAAGTGGTTTGTCAGGTGTGCTTTAAGTCTACTATAAGATATGTATTTGATAGACGGTAGGCATGGTACAACCAAAAGAGTAGATATACAGACGAAGTAAATATCACAGCTGGGGTTCCTCCAACAAATTAAACTCCAACTATCCTGCAATGAGCTAAAGGTCCTCAGATTATATTGATTCAAATGAATCTCAAAGTCTTAAAGACTGTCACCAAGTATTGTTTTCATAGTAAATTATTGATATACAACACATTACATTTCAACAAAACATTTCAGAGCAAATTCAAATTTGTGCTCACATTAGCATAACAATAACACATCTCAACTTTATCACTTCTCTTATTTAACAAGGATGCAAACCAACTCAATACATAATTACATATTGTCTGAAAAATATGTTACATTCTAAATAAGGATTTCTAGTACCAGCAAGTTCAAAATAGGAACATGGATTATTGTAGCAATCTAAATTTCAAAAGAGATTTTACAGGCTTTTACATATTGTACTGCAAATTTCCCAACTGTTCACAATATGCATCAAAGCTTTTTTAAAAGAATTAGAAGTACACAAACCAAAATCCATATATTTACCAATTCAGTATATCCATCCACTACAACTTATTAAAGATTTGTTAATGTTCAAGAGGACTATTTGATTAGATAAAACAAAAATATGCAACTAATTTCCAAACCAGATAACAAATAATGGATAACTTCATATCAAAAAATCATATGGCTCAACTTCTTCAATAAAAGATCTTCACAACCCATTTTCAAATTTCAATACAATTTTCTTTTGATTTCTTCAAATCTCCAGGAAAATAGAAAGACATCTCGCCCATTCTACACTACACATTAAAAACTGAGATATACTAAATTTTCAACTGCTACATTTCGTTAAATTTATAAAACTTCAATTTGAATCTTGCTATTGAAACTAAGTTGAATTGTGGAAGCTTCAAGCTCCTTCATAGAGCACAATATTACTATGGTGGGTTAGAAGTTTCAATGCAAAGGATAAAAATTGGGGGCTCAGTCCATTTACATAAGCTGAATATATAAGTGTTATGATACACTCTTCAATGCATAAAATAGTCTAATTGATTGTTATTGTTTTGGTTAATTTCCTCAAATAATAACCACTATTAGTTGATTGATAGCCCACTAAGCTTGGAATAATCAAGCCAAACTAGGGTGGGGGCTTACAAGTTGGTATCAAGGCCAAGCTTCATCCCCATTGCTTTGTTTCTGCTTGCTACTGATAACACCCAAATGCCTCTCCAAATCCAATTCATTCTCTTCTAACCACCATTAACCTACTGCACCTTATTCTACTATCAGAATCGAGTGCAACCAACTAGAAATCAGCAGAAAACAACAACAAAAATCATGGTCAAATCACAACAACCAGCACCGTTCGTGATGCTATGTTCTACATACGTACTGCAACTTGAAATTTCAGCCAATACACTTTGTTTATTGGGGGTAATTTCATCGTCTTTAACTCGCTCTATTCCAATACACTGTCCTCAGCTTCAATGTGAGATTCATATCATGTTCATGATGATTAGAATTCAAAATTTTGAAAATTATCCTCAGTTGGAAATTTAACAAGATATTTTCAAGTTAATTCCCCAATTTTGAAAAGTTAGCCTTTTCTATTCTCTAATTAGATCATAAATGATTTCATGAAGAAAAAATTCAACAAAAAAAAGTGAAAACATACACGATGTATTAGTAAGTATCAAGGTGTAATAACCATCTACGTCAAAGAAAGAAAAAAATATAGTATAATTATAAGTATGTTCTTCGTTTATTAAGTTCTATAATAAGGCAGAGGTACAGGGTTTACGAATTCCATGAAGAGATGCTAATTAGTTACTTAAGTTGTATAAAACTGAAGCTAAACGGAGCATAAAGATCATTAATACACAACTCGTTTTGCTTTATATTATAATTATGTAGCATATGAAAGTCAAACATTCATCAATAAACCTATAATAGGTAAACTATATTGTGCTATTTTATTCGAATTCATAAAGATGATGCAAACCCACAATCAATAACTTTCTACCCGTCATGGATTCTATAATTATTAAACTACAACAATTATAGCCCAAGAGTAAAAAAAATGGTTTTGGATTTCTTTTGATACATATAACAATGCCTAGGAAACAATGTTCCTTAAGCACAGTAAGATTTCAAAAATCCTTTTAATTGTACATGCTAATGAAAATGCTCAGCAAAATCAGATTTAGATTACTCAATTCTATAATTGGAATTGTTAGTAAACTCTGGTACGCCTCCTTGTAAACTCATATTCTAAATTTTTCCTAGTCATGGAACTCTTCATCATCCAATCTTAATGACATATTTATTCCTGAAGCAAATATGCAAAAATTTCCCTCAAAAATTGGTATCATTCCCAAGTGTACTAAATTACCCAACTAATCCTAAAAGAGGTTCAAGCATAATTAAAATGTTTAGATTCCTTTTCTTCTCATCAATTTAATTTACAACCAAACGAATTATCATATGCAAAAAGATAATAAAAAAATAATAAAAGAAAATTAAATGTTTCAAGACCAATTACTTACGAAATTACAACTTCGTAAGTGATTCAAAAAGTATATGAATAACGTCAATATCTCTCTTATATGTGTCTGTATATATGTATATAAATCATTTCATCAAGCAATGGAAGTACTTATAGGTGTTTAAGCTATATTATTACGGACAGACAAAGTTGTTGGAACAAATACCTGTGAACAAATTGACGGATTGACGGGTCTTTTGGGCCTTTGCATCTAGGGTTTCTGCAATTGAGATACAAAGAACAAATTTCTTGGCGTGGATATGAAGGGGGGATTTTGAGATTAATGTGAATCCCTTTAGCTATAGGAAGCATTCTTCACAAAATCAATTTGGCCAAAGGTGGAGAGAAGAAACCAATATTGGGCTCTGTTTCACGTTTAACTCATTTTCCAGACCAAGTACATGACTCCTAAATTAGGGACTCTGTTCCAAAAAAAATGTGACGCCCCCAAATCCGTGTAACATCAAACACAGGATATGGTGCTCACGATACATCATACCCCATCATCTAACTAAATAAACCTCATAAATAATAATAATATTTACAATAGTATTTGATAATAAACCCAAATATAAATCCAAACATAATCCCAAGTTACAAAACCTTAAATAAACTTAAACTTAGCGTTCATCGCTACATTACATCAATGCGGAAAATCTAGACTTATTACAAAGAAATAAGTTTCATCATTTCATCTTAGCCTTTCCCTTGTCCTTGCCCGAGCCCTCGGCCTTCTCACCCTTAACTGAAAGGTTTAAGCAAGAATGAGCACAATTTGCCCAGCAAGTATAACAAGTAATTTGATAATAAATACCAAGGATAGATATATCTGTAAAGGCATTTCTCAACAATTGAAAGAGTATTGAAGAGGTAAATACGAATTAGAGTTAAGAGTTAAGAATTTTCAATAGTGTACTAAGGGGTGTTGATACCCTGAACATTGTTTTGTTTCATCGAAAACCATCAGAAGCTTTTATCAATCAGATAGATTATAAAACCTTCTCTGCAAGTACTCCAGGTGATCAGCCTTTCGTACCCTACATTGTGCACAAGTATGAAATTTAAACGCGTAAGCGTAAATGAGACTATATGCCCGACATCTATTTGCCCGTTATTCGGGTTGTTCATCTTAGTATCATGCGAGACCGCACCAAAGCAATTTGGATTGATAAACTTTAATAGCTACAATGAATTTGAATTGTTCAAACAATATAACGTTACGCATCAATAATATCTAGCCGGAACAAAAGGCCAGAAAAGCATACTTGAAAGCAATTCGTAATAGTTAAGAACTTTAAAACATAACAATTGTAAAAACAATTGAGTAATCATCAATAAAGCTTGTACAATGGATTCGTATAGCTTACGACATAAGAAACTCACGATCATTGAATAAATGAATAATGATAGAATATTTGTTCAATTGAAATAATAAACTCTAGAAGCTTGCTCAATAAAAAGTAGAGTCAAGAAACTTGCGTAAATGAGAAGTAGGGTTTAAGAACTTGCCTGATAAGTCTTCTATATTTAAAGTTATCTATTGGTTCTTCACGTAACCTATTCACATGTGTCACGTTAAGTAATTTGATCTTCAAACACCACTTTGAAGTGTAATGGTTCCCTTTTATTTTAATAAAATGATTAAACTCACACGTATTCAAATACAATTCAATTACATAACATGTTGCTATGAATAGGCCACGTGGTTAAATAAAAGAAACTGGGAAACATAAATTTGTGACATTTTTCGGACCAAAAATCTGCATAAAATATACTTAAGGGTCTCAAGTCGGAAAAATCTCATTTTCCATAATTATGACATCCCATATATAATTAAATTCATTTATCCATATAACATCATTTATATGAAAAAAATACCAAATCAATCTCAAAAAATATTTCTTTTCTGTAATTTTGTAGAATATAGTCCCACATTGAACATATATTTTTTTCCGGAATTAATAAAATTTATCTATTATTTTTAAATAGCCCATAATAGCCAAATATTCTCAGATTTTTCATAAATCGAGATTAGCTCCAAAAATTCTGAAAGTTTCAGGGTTATCTCCTGCTATACCCATGAACGTCCAGTAAAAATTTTGTAATATTTAGACTTATACACAGAGAGTTATTCAGGCATCGTTTCAAATAATGACCTTAGCCGTAAAATCCATAACTCTCAAACCGTATGGCCAAAAATTCTCAAATTTTTACAGGACCTTCATATCTTCTTATAGTAATACTCCAAATTTTTCCAGCATTTTTAATGTAAAAAATAGTGGACGAAAATGCCCCCAAAACAGACTGATCCAAACAGTTACAAGAAAGACATCAAATTTGTTTTGTTTCTTGCAGCCACTTTTGCGATTTTATTCCAACAAATCTAAAGATGATATGACCATAATACTTGGACACAATAAACTTCATACAGCAAGGTATTTTAAAAAAATATAACATTCATAAAACTAGCATGCTAAGACCACAAACCAGTTGCCTAGATAAGCGTGCACGACTGTTCTTGAGACTTGGAAATTTCTGGGAATTTCCCAGAATCTGCAGTTTTTCTTATTTTCATGCTTGCTCCCGAAAATCATATCTTACTCGATTTAATTCGGATTGCATTCAAACTTGGTCAGGTTAGAGATCATGCTACCTAGTATTTTAAAAAATTAATACATACATCAGTCGGATTACCGAAGGTACAATTCCAAAGCTCCGAAAAACCCGAAAAGTCACAGAACACTAGTTTAACCCAATTTGACAATAATCCATGATTTCGATTCTAGCATGCAATAAAATTGTTCCTACTGTCCAGATCATCTAATATAACATGTTTTACACATATTACAATATCAAAACTCCAACAAATTTTCCGTTTTTGATTGATTTAGCTTCTTAGAGTCATTTTATCAAACATAGAGCATGCATGACATAATTCTTTGATTTTCTGTGAATTTGAAGCATGTTTAATCCATAACTTTTGTTCTTAATATGCTAACATCAACAACTAACAACAATATGGCAACACAAGTCCACAAACAAATCATTTCTCCCATCTTTCATGCATTATCTACTTATTACATATACGAAAATAAAAGTTCTTTTGAAATACCTTTTGATGAATTCCCTTTTTGATTAATCTGAGATGATGCTATACTTGTTGCTTGATTACTCCCCAGAATTCTTCCTAGCCTTCTTTCTCACTCTCAATTTGGAAATTTTCTCTCGGATGTGTAGATTGTAGCAAAAATAAAGAAATACTAGAGAGGATGTATATATATAATGCTTGCTTTCCTTCATAATTTTATCCTTCAATCATCAGTTTCAGCCCTTAATTACCCCATACATCAGTTACAATCCATCATTCAGATGAGTAGAGAGGGAGGTTATGGAATGAAAAGTCATGGAATAAAAGAAAAGGAAATGAAAGAAATTGTAACTCCCATATTTCTAATTCCTATACACAATCCGTGCACTCCCTCTTCAAATTGTCCCAAATTGCAAGTCACATGGGCCCCACCAATTCAGCTGATGCAATTTAATTCTTTTCATAATTATTTTAATCATTTAATCAATTAATAAGCTATTTGACTATTTTGCCCTCCGGAACCAAACTATTCGATACTAATATCGATTCCTACTAAAATCGACTTTCCGAACATCGTGGGATTATTCGTTTTGCCAAATTAGCTTTCGAAATTCGAGCTTTCCTTTTTATCCGAAAAAAAATCAACCGGTTGACTTTGACCAAAAAGTCAACCCCGACACATTTTGTGATTACAGTTTATTTTGACTAATTTCGACGTTCCGGACTCAAATATACAGTCCGTGTCTTCAAATTCCACTCCGAACTCAATATTGAGTTTTTAATTTCATTCCTTGTAATTTATTAAAATTAATAACTAATTAGTTAATTCACATAGTTAAATTAATCAAAACCAACTATTTAAATTCATCTCGTCACATATCCCAATTAAATATATCTATATACATAACACATATACATATAATAATTGAATCACATAAGAGTTTTACATAAATTTAATTTATTATAAATATTAAATTACAAATTGACCTCGGATATTACATTCACCCTCCCTTATAAGGATTCCGTCCCCGGAATCATTACAAAGTTAAACAAAAAGATTTGGGTAGTTTTTCATCATCTTTTCCTCGCGTTCCCACGTAGCTTCTTCAGCATTGTGGTTCCTCCATACAACCTTTACAGAAGGTATTATCTTATTTCTTAGAACTTGCTCTTTCCTATCAATAATTTGTACAGGGATTTCTTCATAAGTTAAATCTTTCTCAAACTAAATGGGTTCATATTCTATGACATGCTTGTAATCCTGCTTGTAAGGTCGTAGAACTGACACATGGAACACATTGTGTACATGCTCCAACTCTGGAGGTAAAGCTATTTCATAAGCTACCTCACCTACTCGTCTCAACACTTCAAAGGGTCCTCTAAATCTCGGACTCAGTTTTCCCTTCTTCCCAAATCTCATCTTCCCCTTCCAAGGAGATACTTTCAGAAACACATAAGTACCGACGTCAAAGTCGCGTTGTTGCCTATGTTGATCAGCATATTTCTTCTGTCGATCTTGAGTCGTCACTAATCTTGCTCGTATCGTTTTGACAACATCTGCAGTCTGTTATACCAATTCTGGCCCTAGCAGTTGACGTTCACCTACTTCATCCCAGCACAATGGTGTTCTGCACTTTCTACCATACAGAGCTTCATAAGGTGGCATACCGATGCTCGCGTGGTAACTATTGTTGTATGCAAACTCCACCAATGGTAGATGGTCATCCCAACTTCCTTTGAAATCCATAATGCACGCCCTTAACATGTCCTCTAGAGTTTGAATTGTTCTTTCGCTTTGCCCATCTGTCTGAGGATGATATGCAGTGCTCAACCTCAGTTGCGTTCCCATGCGTTCTTGAAAGCTTTTCCAAAAATTTGCTGTGAATCGCGGGTCACGATCTGACACAATCGATACCGGCACACCGTGCCTAGAGACGATTTCTTTGATGTAGAGTTTGGCCAATTGATCCAAGTTGAATCTGATCTTGATGGGTAAGAAGTGCGCTGACTTAGTTAATCGATCAACGATCACCCATACTGCATCATAACCTTTCTGTGTAGTTGGAAGTCCTACCACGAAGTCCATCGTAATATGCTCCCACTTCCATTCTGGTATTTCTAAAGGTTGAAGTAACCCGCTCGGTTTCTGATGTTCTGCCTTGACTCTCTGGCATGTTAAGCATCTGCTGACGCACTCCGCGACCTCTCTTTTCATGTTAGGCCACCAAAAATGTTGACGAAGATCCCGATACATCTTTGTGCTTCCCGGATGAATCGAGTAACTTGAACTATGAGCTTCTTGCAAAATCTCTTCTTTTAAATCAGATACCGCTGGCACCCAAATTCTCCCCTCAAATCTTAATAGTCCATCACCATCCACGCTGAACTTAAGCTTTTCCCCATCTGAAATTATTTTTCTCACCTTCTCACATTCTTCATTGCTACCTTGTGCTTCCTTTATTTTGTCCAATAGAGTCGGACGAGCCTCCATTGCGAATAATTTCTCATCGGACTCCCTTGGACACTTTACTTCGAGCTCCAATCTTGGCATTTCCTTAATTAACTCATCTTGAGCTGTTAACATTGCCAATTTACCACTACCTTTTCTGCTTAGCGCATCTACTACCACGTTAGCTTTCCCCGGATGATATAAGATTTCGCAATCGTAGTCCTTTATTAGTTCCAACCATCTCCTTTGTCGCATATTCAACTCCTTCTGCGTGAAGATATACTTTAGACTTTTATGGTCTGTGTATATTTCACATTTTACACCATATAAATAGTGCCTCCATATTTTTAGGGCAAATACCACCGCTGCCAATTCCAGGTCATGGGTAGGATATCCCTTTTCGTAATCCTTCAACTGACGCGATGCGTACGCAATAACTTTACCATGTTGCATAAGCACACAACCAAGTCCTTTGTGTGACGCATCACTGTAAATCACAAAATCACCTGTATCGTCTGGTAAAGACAACACTGGTGCTTCACTTAACCTTTTCTTCAGTTCCTGAAAACTTTCTTCACACTTCTCCGTCCAAACAAATTTTACCGACTTCCTTGTCAAATTAGTCAGAGTCCCTGCTATTTTCGAAAAATCCTGGATGAACCTCCTGTAATAACCTGCCAAACCCAAGAAAACTTCTTACTTCTGTTGGTGTCTTCGGTTGTTCCCAATTAAGTACTGCCTCCACTTTTGTTGGATCCACAGAGATTCCGTCTTTGTCAATCACGTGACCCAAAAATTGAACTTTTTCCAACCAGAATTCACACTTCGAAAATTTCGCGTACAACTTCTCCTTCCTCAACGCTTCCAACACCATTCTTAAATGTTCAGCATGATCCTCCTGTGTCTTAGAGTAGACCAGAATATCATCTATGAACACAACTACGAATTTATCCAAGTATTGCTTGAACACTCGGTTCATCATGTCCATAAATGCTGCTGGAGCATTTGTTAATCCAAATGACATCACTAGGAATTCGTAATGGCCGTAACGAGTCCTGAATGCTGTCTTAGGTACATCTTCCTTTTTCACCTTTAACTGGTGATATCCCGTCCTCAAGTCAATTTTGGAAAAATACTTCGCTCCCTTCAATTGATCGAACAGATCATCTATCCTAGGCAGTGGGTACTTGTTCTTTATCGTCACTTTGTTCAACTCCCGATAGTCGATACAAAGTCTTAACGATCCATCCTTTTTTTTCACAAATAAAACTGGCGCTCCCCAAGGAGACACACTCGGTTGGATATACTTCTTATCCAACAACTCCTGCAACTGCACCATCAGTTCTCTCATCTCCACTGGTGCCATTCTATATGGGGCTTTTGAAATCGGCGATGTTCCCGGTACTACATCTATAACGAATTCGACCTCCCTATCTGGCGGAAGACCTGGCAAATCCCCCGGAAACACATCTAAAAATTCATTTACTACGGGTATCTGTTCCATCTCTGTCTCTGCTTTTTGGGTATTAACGATATGAGCCAGATAACCTACACATCCTTTTCTTAACAACTTCCTAGCTTGCATCATCGTCAGACAACTCGAGTGTCTAGGCGATTTACTACCATAGAACACTACCTTAGACCGATTTGGAGTCTGAAGGTTTATACACTTTTTCTGGCAATCTATTATTGCCCCATGGTTAAATAACCAATCCATACCTAGAATTACATCAAATTCTCCTAGCTGAATTGGAATTAAATCCACAGGTAACTTATACCCCCTTATATCTATAACACAATTCCTATGAATATGGCTAACATGAATTATTTCCTTATTCGCAACTTCTATGTTCATCGGGTATTCTAATTCTTCCTGAGGTAAGTTTAATCGTTGGGAGAATTCATGTGATACGAAGGAACAAGTAGCACCCGAATCAAATAATATGTATGCAGCTATATCATTGACCGGAATGATACCTGACACCACGTCCTTAGATGCGACCGCATCTTGAACTGTCATGTTAAAAGTCCTTGCTGTTGGTCGATTCTGAGTTGGTGGTCCCGAAATTGTGAGATTTCCACCGCTTGATCCCCTTCCTCCACCTGAATTTTTCTTTGGGCAATTCCTGGCCTGATGATCCAATGCTCCGCAGTTGAAGCATCCATTCTTCTTTGGGGCGGGGCAGTTCGGAGAAATGTGCCCCTCTTGACCGCAGTTAAAGCATACATTCTTCCCTTTGAGGCACGCGCCAGAATGGTTCTTCCCACACTCCTTGCACGCCTCAGATCTCCTCTTTGCATCCCCTGACTTGCCTCCAGAATTCCCCGGATTGTAGTTGTTATTGTTGTTGTTGTTATTCCACTTCCTCTTGTTACCACTGCTACTACCTTCCCCTCTATTTCCCCCTTCATTCTTCTTCTTCTTCTCCTTGTTGAATTTCATCAGAGCTTCACTTCCACCCTCAGCAATAATGGCCTTCTCCATGAGAGTAACGAAACTGTTCGTCTGCAACACCGAGAGTCTGCTGTATAACCACGGCTTGAGGCCCTGCTCAAACCTTCTTGTCTTTCTCTCTTCAGTGTCGACCTGATGAGGTGCAAACCTCGCCAGCTCGTTAAACTTTGCGGCGTACTGGGGTACTGTCATATCTTCTTGCTTTAGTTCCAAGAATCGCATCTCCATGCGACTCTGCATGCTGAGGGGAAAGTAATTTTCGAAAAAGACCTCCTTGAATCGCTCCCACGAAACCACACCTTCTCCAGCTCTGTTTTGGTTCGCCTCCCACCAGAAGTTAGCTTCTCCTTTAAGCATATACGTGGCGAAGATTGTTTTCTGCTCTTCCCCTACTCGGGCGATAGCAAACGCCTTTTCGATCTCTTTAATCCATGTTTGGGCTTCAATGGGTTCTGTGGTCCCTTTGAATTCAGGGGGTCCCACGCTTTTGAAGTCCTTAAAGGTTGCCACTTGGGCCGTCAGAGGGTTATTGTTATTATTCGGGGTCCGATTCTGTAGTGCCCCAACTAGTAGGTCAACAAATTGTTGCATGGGGTTCGGTTGGTCCTCAACACTATTAGATGATTCTTCTGGTGGTTGTTGACGTCTAGGTCTTCCTCTAGGCATATTCTGTTTTAATAGGAATTTATATGTTATTAACACATAATTTAATCTTACAACATTTATAACTCAGGTAAAGATTTAATTATCACATCACACATTTAAATAAACACATCTTTATTCAAATGAAAACCATAAAACCAAGGTATTTAGCATGTTATGGCAAAATGCCATTTACATCACTTAAAACTGAAATTTGAATATTTACATCAATAGCTAATCATTCAATACGACATTAATAAAAGGTTCATAGTAATATAAACTCAAAGACCCCTCCTAATGGCGTCTTCATACTCCTCATTAGCTATGTCCAGAACTAGTCCTCGGCTTATTGCGTAACCAGACTGGTGTTCCTCATGTGGGTAGTAGTAGACTCTATGTTGAAACCTCTCATGCGCCGTCCTAAACGCGTATCGCAACCTATCCATCTTAACTTTCTTGTTCCTCACCTCATCCTCTACCTCATCCCTCTGGTTTTGAGCCCTTACACGACCTTTCATCTCATCCTTCCAGTAAGTGGTAATCAATTGCTTGTCTGTTTGGAGACCTTGAACTCTTGTCTCCAGCCCACTCACAGTATTTCCCATGTGAGCCCGGATGGCCTCTTTCTCTACCTGCAACCTCTCCGCCTTACTGTCTGCTGCCCTCAGCTTGTCTGCCAGCTCCACATTCCTAGCCAACAGATGGTGCACCAACGCACCTAGCTGAGCCACAGCTCCCTGCTCCGTCTGATACAGATCCTCCAACTCATGGACTCTATCGTCTAACTCCGTATTCCTATCCATCAACTCGTCCATCAAATCATCCTCGGGTGAGGCATCCTCCTGGGGTGATCCATCCGAGTCCTCCGCGGGATCCTCCTCAGGGTCCTCCTCTGGATCCGAATCAGCTGTTGCCTCAGCTATGGGCTCAGGTACAGCTGCTACCAACTGTTCACTCACCACATGGATATCCCTAATCTCCTCCTCGCTTGACATCCTACAATCAAAACAAATAACTAGATTAGTATTTTAAAATAAGTTTTTATTAAAAATAAAATAAAATAAATCATATACATCACTTAGAACTCTACGCGAGTTCATCTTCTTCCTATCTCCACTAATTCCACTAAGGTTATATCCTTAGGTTCTCCCACCTAAGGTTCTATAACCTAAAGCTTTGATACCAACCTGTGACGCCCCCAAATCCGTGTAACATCAAACACAGGATATGGTGCTCACGATACATCATACCCCATCATCTAACTAAATAAACCTCATAAATAATAATAATATTTACAATAGTATTTGATAATAAACCCAAATATAAATCCAAACATAATCCCAAGTTACAAAACCTTAAATAAACTTAAACTTAGCGTTCATCGCTACATTACATCAATGCGGAAAATCTAGACTTATTACAAAGAAATAAGTTTCATCATTTCATCTTAGCCTTTCCCTTGTCCTTGCCCGAGCCCTCGGCCTTCTCACCCTTAACTGAAAGGTTTAAGCAAGAATGAGCACAATTTGCCCAGCAAGTATAACAAGTAATTTGATAATAAATACCAAGGATAGATATATCTGTAAAGGCATTTCTCAACAATTGAAAGAGTATTGAAGAGGTAAATACGAATTAGAGTTAAGAGTTAAGAATTTTCAATAGTGTACTAAGGGGTGTTGATACCCTGAACATTGTTTTGTTTCATCGAAAACCATCAGAAGCTTTTATCAATCAGATAGATTATAAAACCTTCTCTGCAAGTACTCCAGGTGATCAGCCTTTCGTACCCTACATTGTGCACAAGTATGAAATTTAAACGCGTAAGCGTAAATGGGACTATATGCCCGACATCTATTTGCCCGTTATTCGGGTTGTTCATCTTAGTATCATGCGAGACCGCACCAAAGCAATTTGGATTGGTAAACTTTAATAGCTACAATGAATTTGAATTGTTCAAACAATATAACGTTACGCATCAATAATATCTAGCCGGAACAAAAGGCCAGAAAAGCATACTTGAAAGCAATTCGTAATAGTTAAGAACTTTAAAACATAACAATTGTAAAAACAATTGAGTAATCATCAATAAAGCTTGTACAATGGATTTGTATAGCTTACGACATAAGAAACTCACGATCATTGAATAAATGAATAATGATAGAATATTTGTTCAATTGAAATAATAAACTCTAGAAGCTTGCTCAATAAAAAGTAGAGTCAAGAAACTTGCGTAAATGAGAAGTAGGGTTTAAGAACTTGCCTGATAAGTCTTCTATATTTAAAGTTATCTATTGGTTCTTCACGTAACCTATTCACATGTGTCACGTTAAGTAATTTGATCTTCAAACACCACTTTGAAGTGTAATGGTTCCCTTTTATTTTAATAAAATGATTAAACTCACACGTATTCAAATACAATTCAATTACATAACATGTTGCTATGAATAGGCCACGTGGTTAAATAAAAGAAACTGGGAAACATAAATTTGTGACATTTTTCGGACCAAAAATCTGCATAAAATATACTTAAGGGTCTCAAGTCGGAAAAATCTCATTTTCCATAATTATGACATCCCATATATAATTAAATTCATTTATCCATATAACATCATTTATATGAAAAAAATACCAAATCAATCTCAAAAAATATTTCTTTTCTGTAATTTTGTAGAATATAGTCCCACATTGAACATATAGTTTTTTCCGGAATTAATAAAATTTATCTATTATTTTTAAATAGCCCATAATAGCCAAATATTCTCAGATTTTTCATAAATCGAGATTAGCTCCAAAAATTCTGAAAGTTTCAGGGTTATCTCCTGCTATACCCATGAACGTCCAGTAAAAATTTTGTAATATTTAGACTTATACACAGAGAGTTATTCAGGCATCGTTTCAAATAATGACCTTAGCCGTAAAATCCATAACTCTCAAACCGTATGGCCAAAAATTCTCAAATTTTTACAGGACCTTCGTATCTTCTTATAGTAATACTCCAAATTTTTCCAGCATTTTTAATGTACAAAATAGTGGACGAAAATGCCCCCAAAACAGACTGATCCAAACAGTTACAAGAAAGACATCAAATTTGTTTTGTTTCTTGCAGCCACTTTTGCGATTTTATTCCAACAAATCTAAAGATGATATGACCATAATACTTGGACACAATAAACTTCATACAGCAAGGTATTTTAAAAAAATATAACATTCATAAAACTAGCATGCTAAGACCACAAACCAGTTGCCTAGATAAGCGTGCACGACTGTTCTTGAGACTTAGAAATTTCTGGGAATTTCCCAGAATCTGCAGTTTTTCTTATTTTCATGCTTGCTCCCGAAAATCATATCTTACTCGATTTAATTCGGATTGCATTCAAACTTGGTCAGGTTAGAGATCATGCTACCTAGTATTTTAAAAAATTAATACATACATCAGTCGGATTACCGAAGGTACAATTCCAAAGCTCCGAAAAACCCGAAAAGTCACAGAACACTAGTTTAACCCAATTTGACAATAATCCATGATTTCGATTCTAGCATGCAATAAAATTGTTCCTACTGTCCAGATCATCTAATATAACATGTTTACACATATTACAATATCAAACTCCAACAAATTTTCCGTTTTTGATTGATTTAGCTTCTTAGAGTCATTTTATCAAACATAGAGCATGCATGACATAATTCTTTGATTTTCTGTGAATTTGAAGCATGTTTAATCCATAACTTTTGTTCTTAATATGCTAACATCAACAACTAACAACAATATGGCAACACAAGTCCACAAACAAATCATTTCTCCCATCTTTCATGCATTATCTACTTATTACATATACGAAAATAAAAGTTCTTTTGAAATACCTTTTGATGAATTCCCTTTTTGATTAATCTGAGATGATGCTATACTTGTTGCTTGATTACTCCCCAGAATTCTTCCTAGCCTTCTTTCTCACTCTCAATTTGGAAATTTTCTCTCGGATGTGTAGATTGTAGCAAAAATAAAGAAATACTAGAGAGGATGTATATATATAATGCTTGCTTTCCTTCATAATTTTATCCTTCAATCATCAGTTTCAGCCCTTAATTACCCCATACATCAGTTACAATCCATCATTCAGATGAGTAGAGAGGGAGGTTATGGAATGAAAAGTCGTGGAATAAAAGAAAAGGAAATGAAAGAAATTGTAACTCCCATATTTCTAATTCCTATACACAATCCGTGCACTCCCTCTTCAAATTGTCCCAAATTGCAAGTCACATGGGCCCCACCAATTCAGCTGATGCAATTTAATTCTTTTCATAATTATTTTAATCATTTAATCAATTAATAAGCTATTTGACTATTTTGCCCTCCGGAACCAAACTATTCGATACTAATATCGATTCCTACTAAAATCGACATTCCGAACGTCGTGGGATTATTCGTTTTGCCAAATTAGCTTTCGAAATTCGAGCTTTCCTTTTTATCCGAAAAAAAATCAACCGGTTGACTTTGACCAAAAAGTCAACCCCGACACATTTTGTGATTACAGTTTATTTTGACTAATTTCGACGTTCCGGACTCAAATATACAGTCCGTGTCTTCAAATTCCACTCCGAACTCAATATTGAGTTTTTAATTTCATTCCTTGTAATTTATTAAAATTAATAACTAATTAGTTAATTCACATAGTTAAATTAATCAAAACCAACTATTTAAATTCATCTCGTCACATATCCCAATTAAATATATCTATATACATAACACATATACATATAATAATTGAATCACATAAGAGTTTTACATAAATTTAATTTATTATAAATATTAAATTACAAATTGACCTCGGATATTACAAAAAAGAAGTTTGATTTTAACTTATAAAAACAACTAATATTGTAAGATTTTTAAAAAGTAATATTGTAAATAAAATTTTTATTTCAAAAATTTAAATAGATTTAAATTTAAATATTAGGATGTCATAAATTAGATAACAACAAATTGAAATATAACTCTTTTGTAGAACAGAAAAGTAATAATTTAACACATTTATGATTTGTTTCACAAAAAAAAGTCTTAATTATTATAATTTTTTATTGTCAATTTATAATATTTTAAATTTTGAATTATTATAATTTAATATTTTAATTATAAAATATTTAATATTATAAATTATTTAAAACTTATTATTAAATAATAAGAATAAACTTTCATTTTAAAAAATTAATTATATTACAATTTGAGTGGCAGGATACTATAAATTAACTAAGAATAAACTCAAACTTAATACTTTTTGTAGGATAGATGAGTAATTTTTTAGCATTTGTTTCATAGAAGAGCCTTATCTTTTTTTCATGGTCAATGTATGAAATTTTAAAGTTTAAATTATTGTAAATGTATTTACTTTGATTAAAAAAATAATCGATATTGTAAGTTACTTAAAAAGTATTATTAAAAATAAATTTATTATTGTAAAAAATTAAATATATTTATATTACAATTTATATTCACTATAATTAATTCAAAAAAAATTATTTAGAACAACACAGTGACTAATTTTCTCTCTCCTAAAAAATCTCTAAACAATAATATATAGTGAATAATAATTTATTTATTAATAGTTTTTTTTTCTTCGCAAATTTTCATCATAAATTGGCGTCTAATATCCTTCTACCACCTCAATTTTGTGAAAGAAAAAATATAAATTATGAAGGATGTTTCTTCTAATAACTATATTGTCACTACATTTTTTTTCCCTTCATTGTTCCTTTGTTAGAAAACTCCTCGTATGAAAGAATGAATTCCTTTACAAAATTTCTTTCACTACATCCATAATTTCTTATAGTAGAGGGACTATAATTAATAATATTCACATTCTTAGTTTATGTCGGTTTATACTAACATAAAAAGAAATGTAAACATACACTTTAAATGTGAAACGATGAGCTTACAAATTGCTACATAAATTACCAAATTGTTTAAAATTTTCACCTCAAATTCAACCTTCGATAGAAATTGACCGAAATTTCCCATTTGACTACTAGTATTTTATATAATTTGAGCGTAGTCAGTTACAATTTGACTTTATTAAAAGAAATACTGATTAATATTGTGTGTGTGTGTATATATATATATGTGTGTGTGTGTATATATCAAAATATAATTTATATATTAGCCAAGCGTGAATGTGATCTCAGTTAATATATCTTCCTCCAATTATATTTTTGTTGATACGTATTTTGCTCATTTTATATATGAATGCTTGGCGGATGATGACTTTATAAATTTAAATATATGTCCTCTGATGGGATCATTGAGTATTTTATAAAAAGGATATTAATTAGTTGTTTTTTTAAGAAAGTCAAATCGTATAAAAAATAGAATAAAATTTTTCACCACAAGCAACTTAATAATAAACCGTTATAATTATCTCTTACCCAAAAAAAAAAATCTCACAAATAAAACTCTTAAACACAAAAAGAATTAATCTATTATCTCATAAAAAAATAATATTCTATACAAAAGTGATTAAAATATTACTAATAAAAAAACTAAGCTAGTTTTAATATTTCCCAAATTTTTTACCTCCATCTCTTTATTTCATTGCCGCTATGTACACCCTGAAATAAATCTCCTCTTATCTCCTTTACTCTGGTCTCACCTTCTTCGCCTTTCATCCTCTTCTCCTAAATTTAGGGTTTTTCACTTACTGATAAAGCAAAGAGGATGTTAGAAAGAGGCTTCCAGTCGGAGTGTCGTCGTCTCCGGCGAGGTCGACTCCGCGGAGGTTCTTCAAGCACCCATTCCCTCAGCCGCCTCCTGCCAAGCACATCAAAGCTTCGCTAGCCAAGCAATTCGGGCATGCGAAGCCCCGGGAAGGCCCGATTCCCGAAGATGGAGCCACGGAGCCTGATCAGTTACTCGATAAAAACTTCGGCTACAATAAGAATTTCGGAGCTACGTATGAATTGTGGAAGGAGATTGGGCGAGGACATTTTGGTCATACCTGCCAAGCTAAGGGTAGAAAAGGCGAGCTCAAGGATTATCCTATTGCTGCAAAAATCATTTCCAAATCTAAGGTTCCTTCTTTCATCTTTGTATTCATCCCTGAATTGTTCATACTCAAGTTCTATTTTTGCTCACTCGTTGACTTAATTTCCCATTGCCAAATATCAAATTTATTTAGTAAATGAACTTAAATACAAAATTAGGTTGGCTTACTTGGTTTTCTGATTGAAAGATCCAATTTTTAGAGGCTAATTGATTATATAGGATTGAACTTTTAATTCTAGAGTGTGTTCCCTAAGCTGGCCAATGCAAGCAATTGGAAAAAAATTACATGAATTTTATATGTGAAATTGAAAAAGAGTTTCCTGTGTACTGTCAGTATTAAGATAGATAAGATAATATTATATGTTCTTATATTCAAGTAACTGGCATTAGTGATGAATTTCCTGATTTGTTTCCTTATCCTCATTTTGTATTTAAAAAGTACTCTCTATGAAGATTATTTTTACAAATAGATTTTAGGAAGAACGTTGTTATTGACTCGTGGTTGGCCTAGTTAGAAACTTACCCTGTAAATTTTAACCTTGGCTTAATCAGCAAAGTTTGTCTAAGAAACAAATATCATAGCTTAATGAGTAAAACCTTGAGCAGAGCCCATTCAAGGTCCCTCTTCAACTAATTTTGTTAGAATCTATTTTAGTGGATGTTTTGATATAATAATAATTAGTGTGCAGAATCTTTCAGTAAGCATATAGAAAGTTTGTGAATTTCAGATAACCTATTGCAGTTTTAAGTTATGCTGTTTATGGGCATTTTTCTAATAATTATGGTATGTTGTGTTTGGTCTATTTCAGTTCCATGTTAAGAAAATTATGGCAAAACTATAAAGTACTTGAGAATCCCATGACCTCAACTGTTCCTCTCATTTGAAATTTTGGTTACATAATGAAAAGGGAATGAGGAATTGCAAATGATCCCAAGGAATTCTCTTTGCAGTGAATGGGATCCATAAAATCAAATGAGTTATCAAAATTCATCATCAGAATATGATTAATGATTTTTGAGGTTACTACCCAAATCGCAAATCTAATCTGTGTATCTGTATGAGTTCAACCTTTGAGGATGCTTTCAAGGAAATCGTGACAAATCTTCCCAAGCCCGGTGGTGGCGAGTTTGGAAAGTTTTATAGTCTCCCTGTTCTGAATGATCCGAGGATAGGTAATTTTCTTAAACTCAAGCAAGAAATTTACATATAAATGCCGATTTTTCTATGAACTTAATCACCATTTGTTAATTTGGGTTTTTATGGATGCATAACAGAAAAGTTGCCATGCTCTATTAGAATCCTTCTTGAATCAGCAATTTGCAATGGTGACAATTTTCAAGTAAAAGGAAGATGTTGAGAAAATTATTGACTGGGAAAATACATCCCCCAAGTTAGTTGAGCTTTCCATTCAAGCCTGCCCGTGTTCTCTTGCAAGTAAGTAATTGTCATTAGTCTATTAAAGTTTTAATTAAAAAGTAATAACCACTGAGCACATGGTATCTAATTTTTTTGCTTTGGTGTTTGGATTTTATCTTTTGACCTTAATATGCTTGAGGAGAGATTTTGCTCAAAAAGGATAGTATTCTGGTACATGAAATTAACCCTGTATTGAAAAATGATAACTTTGCCCTCAAATGTGTTTTGTTCTATTAATAAGTATAATTTAATTTCTCATTACTCCATAATAGATACTTTCTCTTTTTAATAATATATCAAGTATTTATTTTAGTGCACACACACAAACACACACACATATATATAAATAAGATTAAGCTACAAGTAATTGTTTTAGGATGTCATTCCACCTCCAAAAGCAACATTATTCCTAATCTGTTGACTTTTGAGCATTAACTGGTGCTAGTTTTCCATGATAAGCTACGCTAACCTCCCCAAAAATTATAACACAAGGAAGCAACCAAAACAACCCCAAGTAAGGCAAAAGACAACAGCAATAACACGCCTAGCAGCAGAAGCCAACTGTATAGCAGAACAACAGAAATAGCAGCAGCAGCACAGACAACACCAACAACAAAACAACAACACCCCAGTAGCAACAATGGCCCAGAACAAGCACATGCCTAATGATGGAACAGATCCCAACAGCAGCAACAACGGTAGCAGTTGCAGCAGAACCAAAACAACAACAGCAAAAACTAGCAGTGAGCAACATAGCAGAACAACGCCGAGGCAGTCAACCATGGCACCAGCAGCACAACAGTTTTAGCACAAACCAGAAGATCCCGCCCAAACAGCAGCCCAACCAACAGTGCTACCAAGACCACAACAGCAAAAACAGCAGCAGCAGTGCCATGCCCAGAAGCAGCAAAGACAGCAACAATGAATAGCAGCACAACAAGATTTAGGAGCACCCCAGCCTAAAGCCATCAGCAGCCCAAAACATTTAGGTTTTTGTATATGTCCCTAATATTTAGCATTGATAGAAAAACATTTTGGTTTTTATTATCACCAATAATTAGTTTGACTGGTCTCTGCTTTAAAGGTGCATGATTTCAATCACAATTGTTATTTTGTTCATTTTGTTCTATATTAATAGTTTTCTTACTAACATATATTCAACTACCTGGGTGCAGGTTCATGTATATCTTGTCATTAATCATTCAGTTCAGGTTGATGTTATAAGGTCAGAAAATGTTGTGCAAACAAATATGGAGCTGGAATTTCATAGAAACAACGAGATTTGCTTTTTTGAAGTGGGGATCAAATGTATTCCACAACATGCTGCTTGTTCCTCTGGGTTCTGGTATTGTGCATCAGGTACTAGAGTCTGAGAACAAAATTGATTAATTACTTGCAAAGATCCACCATATTGAATTGCATCTGTTTTGAGACGGTATAAATATTATATATTACTTATCATTCACGTTTTGATATTTCTTTTATTTATTTAATGAAGCAATCTTTTGCTCAATTGCATAGTCTTCAGTTATAATTTTTGAATGGGCTTAAGGATAACAAATATTTGTAGGGATATGGTACACAGTTTATGTAATGCATTGATATTTATTTTTTCTTGAAGCAGACAACTTGCTTGGCTTTTATTTAAAAAGGTTTTCAAAGCTAAAGATCATTTATAATAATTATAATTTATATTCTTGTTGCATTGTTGTACCTACTAGACTTCAGGTTTGGGAAGAAATTGCCCGGGAAAAAGCATTTACTATATGTGGGATGATAAACTTTTTATCTCCATAAATAGTCTAAGGGAAAGGCATAGTCATCATTATTTATCATGGTAGATTTTAAACCATCTTAATTCTTACAGCACGGACAACTTCTTGTTGACATCAATATCAAAGTTGATGTTACAGTCAAAATATGTTGTCTTTAATAATTTAAGACTTGAGATTTAACCCATTTTTCAATATTTTCCTTAATTGACTGAAGAATAATAAGACCATGAGGAAGTTCTAGGAATGGTGATACTGCAATTCTAATGGTACGCCATTGTATTGGAGTTTTTAAAAGTTTAACACGAAATTATATCAATTTAGTACTTGAAAATTCTAAATCTTTGTGTATCTATCTATAGCTCTGAAAATTATGAGTTAATGGCCATTTCATATCTACTCTTGGATCACTTGCAATAAAATAATTATGCCCTCAATTAGGCAGGAGTTTCTTACTTAGTCTCTATGCTTCAATGGCATTTGCGTATGTATCATGAGGCTGATTAATAGATAGTCATATTTTGTTTGATGGCGAATCTGATAAATTCATTTAAAACAATTCTTTCGAGAATGAGTCCAACGCTTCTTCTTCATCAAGACAGGGTAAACCAGAGGATTTGCTTGCTTCATGGATTGATGACAAAGAGAGACGGTGTTGTGATTGGGAGAGAATAGTCTGTAATGCCACAGCAGGCCTATATGAATATGATTATAACCTTCAATTGAGGGGATTTTGTGCGTGCATAATGCAATCAGTATGTCATAGATAGCTACAATTAAATTACTCCTAAATGAACTTTTCATTTTCCTTGCTTTAAGGGATGAATTGAATAGATATGAATTCATTGTTTCCTTTCATATTATTGTAGCTGTCTGTTTGATTATGTGTGTTGCTTTGGCAGATAAGTCAAGTCAAGACAGTCGTGATGCGTTTATAACTAGCCGTTGATTATGTGTGTTGCTTTAGCATATTAGTCAAGTCAAGACATCAAGATAAGAACATAGGTCTGTCTAACCAGTCAGTCCTTTTACTTTATTCTTTTTAATTGTCCTTTCACTTTGGTTCTTATTTGCAGATTCTTAACCCAAACTCAGATGCAATGTCCAAAGGAAGAGAGCCAGGACGAAGATAGCCCGAACAGGAAATTTTTATAGTCTTACCTTGAGAAAATAACTTCGGTGTACCATTTCAGATTCGTTATAATTGCCTCATCTGTTTTTGTTCTTTTTTGTCCTCATAACTCTAAGATTCTTTATCTAATTCCTACAGTTGGTTAAATTTTTTTGAACAAACATTACTGGATCAAATATATCTTAAAACTTTAGAATTTGTAGGACCTTCCTCATATAAATCAATCATGCATTTCAGACAAACTTTAGAATTTGCCTATTTGTCTTTTTCTGCTTATGAGCAATACGGTGTACATTAGTACCACGTAGCAACTCTATTGTCTTTGATTTTGGCATTAAGTGCCTCTGGTGACCGATTTGCTTCATTTTCCTGACTTGCTATTATTTTTAAATATGTATAGGAAGACTGCTTCTACGACCTGCCTTACAATACCGGGTATCAAATTTTCGTGCTACGTTTACGGAAGACAAGGGACGAAATTATGAACTGTACTCTCTCTCTATATGTAGATATATACTTTGATTGAAGAACTGTGGTAGCTTTAGATGGTTAATTGTAAAGATAATGAATGATTATGTAGTGGATGATTTTATTAAGTTAATAATATTTTAGTTTTTTGTATTTTTGCCATTATTTGCAATGGGGATAGTGAGCCAGCCAGGTACACAAAAAGAATGTCAAATTTTGATTTGGCAACAATATAATTCGTTACCAAAGCATTGAACATGTTTTAATATAACAACAATTTTTTATACATTTAGCAACAAATTTTCGTTGCTAATGGCATTAAAAATATAATATTTGGCAACGAAAAATTAACCTAATAACAACAGAGAGGATATTGTTGCTAATACAAAAATAAAAGGTAACATTTTTTATCGTTGCAAATCATATCAACTTCATATAAAGAAACGACAACATATAATGTCGTTGCTAATCGACGACTTTCGTTGCTTTTGAAAAATAACCAGCAACAAACATTTTCGTTGCCGATTCAATATAATGTCGTTAAATAATATAATTAGCAACGAAAATCGTTGCTAAAAAGTTTACATTCCGCAACGAAAGGAAGCTTAGGCAACAATTTTCATAATTTACTGCAACGAAACATGTCGTTGCAAAATGATGTCAATTGCAACGAAAATGCAAGGCGTTGCAAAAAAAGAGAGTTCATTTCGTTGCCAATTAGCAGGCTTTTACAACGAAATGGGGTTTTGAGCAACGAAATTTTAATTATTCTGCAACAATACGGTTTGTTGCTAAAGAATCGATGTCTCTGTACGAAAGCCAAATTTCATTGCAAAATGTTTTATTTTTGGCAACGAACAAAATACGTTCGCTGCGGAACAATTAGCAACGTTCATTGCGCAACGACAGACGCAACGACAGTAAAGTCGTTGCCAAAACCCTTTTGCAACGAAATTTGACACCTTTAGCAACGAAAATTGGTTGTTGCTGAAGCCCCATTTTTTTGTAGTGGTTAATGAATGTGATTAATAAGGTTGTACACGTAAGCACGAAGTCCGACCTGGCTAAAAGAAGCTAGCAGGTGGATTTTCGGGGCTTTACAGTGGTCGGGAAGAAAAGGCGGGGTATGCTGGATTTAGTTATGACAGTATCTGAATAACCTGTTGGGAGGGAGCGACCTTATCCAGGCACTGTTATTTCATTCACCGATGAGGATTATCCATCAGAGTCGATTGAACCGCATGAAGGAGCTCTGGCTATTACTGCCCAAGTCGAGTCCATGGATATGAGGCGAATTATGATCGACAACGGTTCTTCGGTCGACATACTCTATGCTTATGCTTATCAAAGTCTAGAATTAGGACGTAGAAAAATGGAAGTCGGGCAGGAACCTCCACTGTACAGGTTCGATAACGATCCAGTTCGGGTGGCAGGGACTATCGGGTTACCTGTCATCTTCGGGACGGCTCCTCGACAGGTGGAGGTCAATGTCAAGTTCTTCGTGGTGCATGTGGATTCGGCCTATAACGCTATCTTGGGAAGACCGAAATTAATGGCGCTGTAGGCGGTGACCTCTATCCCACACTTCAAGATAAAGTTCCCTACGACGAATGTGGTTAGTGAGGTGGAGGGTGATTTGGATTTGGCTCAAAGGTGTTATAGGACTTCGTTGATATTGTCGGTCGTTGGAAGGGGTAAATAGAAACATACTATGACGATTAAGGTTGAACCCTTTACCGAAAGAAGTACAGAACCACTCGCCTTGCCAGCCAAAGAGATTGAAAATATTGAGTTAATTCTGGGGAAAAAAGAAAAGACAATAAAGATTGGTTCGGGCATGCGGGAGCCTTTTAGGACGGGGTTGATTGACTTGCTTCCGGTCTATACTGACATCTTTGTTTGGGAGCCCAATGACATGCCGAGGATTGACAAATCTGTCGTGGTTCACAAACTGTGTGTAGATCCGATGAAGAAACCCGTTCGTCAAAAGAGGAGGACTTTTGCCCCAGAAAGGCAGAAAATTATTGACGAAGAGATAGCAAAGTTGCTGGAAGCGGATTTCATTTTTAAAATTGATTATCCCTAGTGGTTGGAAAACGTGGTGCTCGTCCAGAAACAAAACGGCAAGTGGAAGGTATATATTGACTATACAGACTCGAACAAGGCGTGTCCGAAAGATTTTTACCCCTTGCCACATGTTGATCAATTGATAGATGCAACTTCGGGGTTCGCGATGCTGAGTTTTATGGATGCCTTTTCAGGATATTATCAGATATCAATGTACAAGAAGGATATCCCGAAAATGACTTTCATCACCCATCGGGCAATTTATGCATATAAGAAGATGACATTCGGATTGCTTAACGTTGGGGCCACGTATCAGGGGATGATGAACTACATTTTCAAGAAGCAATTGGGGAGGAGCATGGAAGTCTACGTAGATGATATGATCGTCAAAAGCTCTTCTATTCGGGGCTACTTGGACGATTTAGAAGATTGTTTTTAAACTATTAGAGAACATAATATCCAACTGAATCATATCAAATGTATCTTCGGCCTCGGGTCAGGAAAGTTTCTGGGGTATATGGTGAGCAAGAGGGGAATTGAAGCGAATCCTGAAAAGATCAAAGTTATCATGGATATGAAGTTGCTGAAGTCATTTAAAGATGTACAGAGGCAAACGGGTCAGATTGCAGCGCTTTAGAGGTTCATGCTGAAATCAGCGGAAACGTGCCTACCCTTTTTCGATACTGTGAAAGGTCCAAAGAATGAGAAGACTTTTCAATGGAATTCAGAATGTGAGGATATGTTCCAAGTGTCAATTAAACATCCCAATTCCTCATCAACCGCCTGAAAAACTTTTTTCTGTTTTATCCCTGATTCCATTTGTAGTATGTGGGGTTGATATTCTAGGTCCATTGCCGAAGGCGAAGGGTAAGGTTAGCTTTGTGATAGTGGCAATTGACTATATGACTAAGTGGGTCGAGGCTAAACCTCTTCGGACAATCACGGAGCAAGAGTGTCTCAAAGTTTTCAAAGAATTTATGGTGTTTCGCTTTGGAATTCCTATAGTCATGGTATTTGACAACGGACGACAATTTGTAGGTTCGAAGTTTGGATTCCTTAAAGATTTGGGGATCCAGTATAGAAAGACTTCGGTTGCTCATCCACAATCTAATGGTTAGGTTGAAGTCACTAATCGCACGTTGCTTAATGGTATTAAAAGAAGGCTAAACGAAGCCAAGGGAAGGTGGCTCGAAGAGTTACTCAGCGTTTTATGGGCATATAGGACTACTCCTAGGATCACGACCGGTGATTCGCCGTTCAGATTGGCTTATGGTACGGATGCTCTTGTTCCAGTCGAGACCGGGTCTCCTTCGCTAAGGGTCAGTCAGTATAAGGAGCTGTATAATGATGAAGGCCTTCGACTTAACTTGATTTGTTAGATGAGGTTTGGGAGTCAGCATTGGTAAGACTAGCAGTTTATCAGCAAAGAACAACCCGACATTACAATAAGGGGGTGAAAGTACGAAGGTTCGAAGTTGGTGATCTTGTGCTTTGGGAGGCTGAAACATCTACCCCTTAAAATTTGGGTAAACTTATGCCAAACAGGGAGGGTCCTTATGAAGTCGTGGAAGTGCCGAAGCTAGGGACTTATTAGCTTCGAGCAATGGATGGTTCAGAAATAAAGAATACATGGCACGCTTGGAGACTTAGGCGATATTACCAATAAGTTATGTAGTTCCTCAGTTCGTTCTTATGTAATTTCAATTATTCATTAATAAAATAAAGTAATTTATTCTGGCAAAAAGGACTTTTTATTTCATTTGGGATTTGTACATAAGAAAGGTTATCACAAAAATGTAAAGCAAAAAGTACAATGTTCACTGCTGAGGTGGAGGATCATTTTTGGTGTCGGGTTCATCATCCGAAGAGTCTAGAATGGAATGATCTAATCCGGCTACGAGCATTTTGGCTTTGTCTTTCTGTCGGGCATTCAAATATCTGTCGTCGTACTGCTTCAAGACTTCTTCGGTTAGTTTAGGGGATTGACGAAATTCGGAGATTAGCTCCATTTTGACGTCTTCGGTTAATGGTGGCCCTTGTGCTTTTAAATCATTGTGTTCCTTCAGTAGGTTAGCCAACTAAAAATGGATAGCCCAAAGCCGATTCTGAAGGCTTGTGATTGATTTCTCCATCACGTTCATTTTATTTTTGTCTTCGGTTTGTTATGCCAAAAGTTGTTCTCTTTTTTCGGCTACTTCGGAAAGTTACCATTTTGTTTTCTTCAGTTCTTCGCAGCGGTACGTGGTGTTGGCGTGGAGGCTTTATTCTTTTTCGAAACCTAACTTTATGACTTCTATTCGCCGCTGAAGTTCGGTGATTTTGGCTTTCAGTTCTTCTTCTTCGTTCTTCATCTTTTCCAGATGACGATGGGTTCGGGCAATGACGACATTTGACTACAATTTAAAATTGATTAATTTGGTATACGTTGTGTGGAGAAAATGGACAAAGTCTGGGGGCAGTTTTACTTACTCGACCTATGTGCATGGAGTTGGCGTAGATCAGCTCTTCGGTTGTGATGTCGACGAATCTGTCGTCGTCTTTAGGAAGGTTGAAGTATTAAAAGAGTTCCATAAGGTAGTATTTGGGGTCTTCGGGCCATAGAGACATTGTGGCTCGAAGTTCCCGAATTTCTCGTACTTCGGATGTAAGGGAGGTCGATTCGGTGATATTGGTTGTTTGTTGTTGTTGTTGTTGAGGATCGGGGGTGATTCTGTATGAGGCTTTTTGGGAGGAAGGGTGGAAGATGACTCGGGCCGCTCCTTTTTTTTTCTATAAAGGAGCTTCGGGATCGACGGGTTCTGGAGGTTCAGCTGCATCGGGTTGGATGATGTTTAGTATTGGTGATTAGGTGTTGGGGTGGTTTTTTGGTGTACGCTTTGACTAGCCTACATTTCTTTTTGAAGAGGGCGTATTTTTCAGCTGACATCATTTTAAGTGGGCTTTTTTCGGTAAAGACAGGTGTGGGGATGATGGTGGAAGGGTTGGCGTCGGATGCTGAAGGTTGAGATAGTGGTATGGTGGAGATCGGGTTTACCAGAAGAGGAGCTTTAGTTGGTTGATTAGTGTGAGGGGCCGTTTCTTGGGTCGGCTCGGGAGTGTCTTCGGGATCTTTTGTTGAGGATGACGTTTGGCCAATGTCTTTGGTTATCTTTGGTTTGATAAGAGACACTGCAAATAGTGGAGGATTAGGAAAGGATTCTAACTATCTGAAATATTGAGTTAATGGGTTGGATTTGACTTACACTTATGGTTGTATAACCAAGTTTGGTTGATCAAGAGATCCATACTCCATTTTTCTTTGGGCATCCTAGCGATGAGCGAAACTAACTCTTCGGTCCGGCTTCGAGAAAGTTTGTCTAGCACGACATTAGCTCTAGAAGCTTCGGCCCAGTCGCAGATTTTTGGGATTTCGGGTCCTTTGATGAAGAACCAATAGGTATGCCTACCTTTGTTACTTGTGGGAGTCTTCATTTGGGATCGTTTTTAGGCTGCTTTGTTCGGCTGTTTATTGATTTAACGGAACCCTGCCTCTCTGGATCGGTCTAGTGTGAACAGGGTAAAGAAAAAGTCGATGGAGGGGTCCACGCCGCATTCTTAGCAGAAGATGATGAAGCAAATTAGGTGAATGAAGGAGTTCAGCACCAATTGGGCGAATCCGACCCCGATGAAGCTAAGGAAAGTAAGAATGAATGTGTGTAGGGAGAATCGGATCCCATACTTTAGGGCGTACAAGGAAACGACGGTCCAACCATCTAGTTGTTGGTACATCCGTTCATCCCGATTTGGTGCTTGGAGTTCATGTGTGAGAGGAATGAGGTATTGTTGGCGGATGTCAGTGAGGTTTTGTTCGGTAATGGAGGATTTAGTGTTAATATGGGTGTATGCTTTTTCCAATGAATATTCTTGTTATATTTTTAGTATGTTCCTCTAAGCCTCAATTCTGATTGGTGATGGGGTGGCTGAGGAGGAGGTGCTATGAGGGGGGTTGGCGGTGGTTGGAGAGGATGAAGGGTTAGTAGTTATGGGGGTGGAGGCGATTTCAGGGGGAATTATGATGGGGGTTAGTGTGGGAATGGGGTCAATGCCTGCTGTAGTTGAAGCAGGAGAGTTGTGAGCGGGGTTAGTGGAGTTGGACATTGTTGTTCGGTGCATATTTTACGTCGAAGAAAGCAACAGTTGCAGAGAGGTTGAAGATGAAGAGAGGGAATACGCAGTTTGGGGTTATGGCAGTTGATTTGGGGAAAAAGGGGGGTTTTGGGGTTATTTGACTTTTGGGATTCCGCGTGGTTTCCCAAAAGCGGCGTAATAAATGGGTTGTGTGATAGTAGTGGGGCCCGGTGGTATAAGTTGGCTGGTTTACCGATGATTTGGGCCTTGGGTTTTCAGGTTTCAATTATTAGGCTTTTAATGATTGAATTCTTCCATTAAATGTTCCATTTAAATGTAAGACTGGGGGGGCAATATTGGGATATGTTCACATGGGCCCGAAGAATAGGGCGGGCCACAGTCCACGTGGAGATATGTTCCCATGTATGGATTTATTTTGGGCAGTGTGTGGACTTTAAGGAATCTAAGATTCCTAATTGTATTTAAATTCTAATTCCTAAGGAAAGATTTAGGATTATATCCGACTCTCTTTCTTTAAGGAGATTGATTTTTATCCAATCATAGGTAATTACCATGATTAGGATTCCCATTACAGTTGGGGGACAGGGCGGTGAAGGCGGTGTGATCATCTATAAATAAAAGGCTAAGTCCTAAATTTATAGGTAATGACTTTTTGCTCACTAAAGTACTAAACCTCCATTGTTAATACCTTGAATAGCCTGTACTTATTCTCACACCGGAGCTATCCCTCGACAGCCCAAACTGCCAGGCTCTTGAGTGTGGTTTCGTTCTTGTGCAGGATTTGGCGCGAATTTTTCTGATTGGACGCGCGACGAAATCTTGGCGTTAACATTAAGTTTGTTAATAAATTGATTGCAAAATAATAAAATTACGATGATTAAGGTAAGTCATTTTATACCATCAATGAAAAGATAAGAAAAGAAAATGACAAAAAAAATCGTTTTACAATTCAAAGGCAGTACAGTTTCATGCATCTGTTTATTGTTAGTTTAATTACCAAAGGTGGCTAATAACCACGTTTCCTATATTTTGTACGCTTGGTTTACATTGTTTCTTCAATAAGAAGCCCAAGTACACAGGAAGGTCCACACCCCGCCCACAACATCATTACATTTAGGTTCATATATGTATGTATACAACTAGTACTACCAACTAGCTAGTTAGTAAGAAGATGATGGGGTTGCAACCACCAACAAAGGAGATTTTTTATGGAGAGTAATCCCAGTGACCGCATCCATGTTCGAATCTTCCTTTCTCTCTCCATCAGGCAATGCAAAATCAAACTTGTGCACCAAGTTGGCTAATGCTATCTCATTAATGATCGTGCCAAAATGAATACCAGGGCAACCCCTTCTGCCAGCACCGAACGGAAGAAACTAAAAATGAAGCCCTTTAAAATCTATTTGGCTATTCAAAAATCTCTCGGACCGAAATTCCTCCCCCACAATGAAGGGTCTCTTGCAATAACCTAAGCATTGATGATCACTTGTGTCCCGGTTGCAATATCATACCCCATTACTTTGATATTCTGTCTTGATTCTCGCGGAATTAGTAGTGGACTTGGAGTGTTTAATCATAGTGTCTCTTTAATTACTGCTTTCAAGTAGTCCATTTTCTCTAAATCCTTCTCTGTTATTCTTGATTTGTCTCTGCCTATTTCTCTCACCTCAGCTTGCAATTTAAGTATGATGTTCGACTTTCTTATCAGCTCGGCCATTGTCCACTCTAAAATTGTGGTTGTGGTGTCAGTTCCAGCTATAAACATATCCTACAAATAACATAATATCTAGATATCCTTTAGAGGTCAAATAATCAACGAATGATCATTCAATACTATAAATTAAATGCTAGAATATAATTAATAATAGTCACATGATAGTATTCAATCAAATAAAAATGAAAGTAATGATAGGTTCATGCCACTTACTTGTAGTCTAAAAATAAAAATTTATCTCTAATTTTAGAGTAGATGAAAAAAAATAAATCTATAATTTTGGAATGGAAGAAGTATTTACTTACGTACCAATTTGACAACTTTGATGGTTTCTCTATCAATAGGAAAGCCAGTAACGCTTGTGCTTTGTTTCTGATTCTCAAGCAAAATGTCCATAAAGTCTTGACCTTGATCAGTATCAATATTATTTTTATTACGATCATCAGATATTGACATGTGATCTTTAACAACACTTTCCAAAAAGTCATCAAGTTTTTTAATTAATTTCTCTTCTCTGCGCTTCAAACCACTGATCCGATCTATATATCCAAGAAAGCCATGGAATATAATCCCCCACATTAAAAACACCCATCAATTGAGTAAACTCCAAAAATAGCTCCTTAATCGTGCTCTTTCCACCAACTTCCCGACCTTCAATATTAGTACTGTACTTTCTTCTCAAGACAACCCTAGACACTATATCATTGGTGAGTGAAATAAACAACTCGCTCAAATTTACAACTTTGGAACAAGACTCGCTAATATTTTCGATCAAAAGATCTATTTCTACCGTAAGGAGCAAATACTACGTCCTTATGATTGTAAAATAGTCTACCAGAGATTGTCTTAGGCCTGTTCGAGAAAATTAGGTCATGTGTTTTCATAATCTCTTTAGCTGTATCAACAAGTACACTCCCAAGGTGAAGCAACATGAGTGGACCGTACTTTTGAGCCATGGACTAAAGTGAAAGGTGTATGTTTATGCCATGTTGGTGAAGGTTTCCAATAATTGGAAGCTTTCGGGGAGAAGGTAGTACATTTTTTTGGGTTGTTTTGCTAGCGGATGATAACCATAGGTACAAAAAAACTGTGAAAAATAGCAAAGAAAGGAAAGAGAGGAATGAGGGATGGAATACCATTATTAACGTAGCTAATTAAATTGGATATAAAAGCAGGTAGCATTGCAGCAACAAAGTACATCCTGTATATTTATAGGAAAAAATGTGTGGTTGATTTTGTTTGATCTGGCAGATATATATATATATATATATATATATATATATATATATATATGCACACAACAAAATGTAAAACAACGTACAACAATACAACAATACAACAAGGTTGTCATGATGTATACCATATATATAGATCGAAGTAATTAACTTGGTGTTGCAATCTTTGTCATGCCCATTATCTCTCTCCACTAGGAGATGAGATTGCCGAGAGACGTGAAAACAGATTAATTAATTAGAAGCACCAATTTTTGGTTTTTCGTAAAGGAAAAATGTTCAATTCCGCTGAATGAGCGGATTCTTTGTTTTTCTTTTTCTGATAACCATGAACATAAATATTCATTTGTTTCACAAATTAAATAAGTCTCATTTAATTTTTATTTTTAATTTTTTTTATAAAAAAGTCATCTTTTTTATTAATAATAGTATAAAAAAGACACTATATCTTTAAACTTAGGATCATAATTTTATTGTCATGCCTCTACTAACAATCAGAGATCTTCTAGGATTGGAGCATTAAATGAGCAACGACAACTTTCAAACGGGACAATCTCGAAGGCGTCTATAAGAGGCACGCAACTTCAATCTAACAATGATGATCATATATCAAACAAGTTGAACTGCTGCCAAAATCTCTAGAACACTACTTTACGATCTTGAAGATCTAGAACATCTTGTTCTGCTCCTAAGTCATTCTGTGTTGATCTTAAAATAACTTAGCCGCACCCCAAAACACCTTATTCGTTATGTGATTATTCAGGTCTTAGTGACCTTTGTATCCAAGTCTAAGTGACTTGAAGGGTTCTGTGAGTGACTTGTTCCACGTCTAAGTGATGTGAAGGAATCTTTGTGATTTAGTTGTTGTAATTATTCTTTGTGAATAAATTTTTGCGATCAACCCCTCCTTAGTGGATTTCCTACTCGATGAGTAGAAGAGGGGACCAAGAGATCTTTGTACTTCGAACAACTTAAAATATCTTATCTCATTTACTTTCCTATTCATTACTTTCAGTACTCTACGATTTAGCCTATAACTTAGTTCCATATTTGTTTGCTAAACTTAGAACTGTGACTTTCCTAAATCTTTGAAAGGGGATTTTCAAATTATCATTCCGTTCAGCATAATTAAATTAACCTGCTTAATTTATAAGTTGGTAATACTTCTTTAAAAAGAATTTTTTTTAAAGAATCTATTCAACCCTCCTTATAAATCTCTAAGTGCATTTGGAAAACAACATAGTGTATAAATGCTTTATATATATGTTTAATATTATTGTATAAGTATATAAATTATATATATAGTATAATGTATAAATTCATTTGCTATGTTTTGAGAATTGAGATTAATGTATAGTTGTATAATTAATGTGCTATAGTGCTACTTGACAACCAACTACTGCTTAATGGTTAATGTAATAGCATGTTGCTTGCCTAGTTGTTTGCCTAAATCTATACTAGGAAAATACGCAAGTATACGTAGTTCACAAGTAATATAATGATAAGAGAGTGTTGAACCCACAGAGAATTATTTAATAATAATTACCAAATACTAACTCATAATCAAATTAATTTTATTTAAACAATTCTATAAAAGATTTTGAATTTTGAAAATAAAGTACTAAACTAACTAATTACTAACTACCAAGAATTGAATTCAGATAAAAAGGCTTAAGATTACAATTTTCCTTAATATTTCACTTGAATTAATACACTTCCTGTTAAGTTATGCTAACTATTTCAGATTGTTAATCAAGAACTCATCAATATTTATAACCATCTCTCGATGTATCATAAACGAATCAACTTAAATCAATAAAAAATAGAATTAAGATGAACACCCTAGTTAACTAATTCACTATATCTCTATGTGAATTACAATTAAAAAGGATTTGAAGCTCAGGTTCCTTTTCAGATTACATGCGGCGTATAGGTATATCTCTATCCTAAACATAAATTATGAATTCTATCATATACAGAAAACACAATCACATGCTACTATGATTAGGTCTAAATCTATAATCCATCTCTCGAGTTCATATAGATTACCACGGTAATTGTTGATCAAACAATTAAGCAATTAATCACAAATCATAATAGACAATCCAATAATACTCAACAATAATTAACAAGGAATAATATCAATAAAAGCTACGCAATAAGTTCTATTGTAATCTTAAAAAGAAATTAGTTCATAATTGAATTAAAATCCATAATCCACAATTGATAAAACATTCAAGAATACAAAATAAGAGGTAGAGAAGAGAATAAAATCTGTAGACGCAATCCTTGAGTCTCTCCTTCAACTCCTTAATTGAATCCTTTGTGCTTGCTCAATTGGTTCAAGCCTCCATCTCTTTCTCCCAAACTAGGGTTAGCAAAAAGTAGCAAGATCTCCTTTCAAACTAGGGTTAACAAAAAGTAGCAAAATCCTCTTATTTTATGCCTCACATCATGTATTTATAGGTTCTAGTTAAAGTCCTAAACCAATTAGAAGTTACAATCCTTATTTCATTCAAGTTGGGTCAAAAATAAGCTTTTCAATACCCCGACACAGCGCGGCCGCGCCTATATTTGGCCTAGGAAGCAGCGCAGCCGCACCCAAGTGCCAAAAATCATGTTTTTCACTTTGCAGACCAGCACGGCCGCGCCCAAAATACACTTGGAACCGGCGCGGCCGCGCCCGACAAAATTTTGCTCGGACGTTTGTTGGTAAAATGACCATAACTTTTGATCCGGGAGGAGTTATGGAGCCTGCCACCTATCAAATCGAAGCTCTCGACAAGATCTACAACTTTCATTCTTTGAGAATTGAGAGATTCGGATTTGATCAAAGTCGAAATTGGGCTTAAAGTGGCTGCTAAGCAAATAGCAACTCCAAACTTTGAGGTTTAACGTCCATTGGTAAAACGGTCATTACTTTCTCATCCGAACTCCGATTGTGACGATTCAAAATGTTCCAGAAAGCTAAGGAGTAACTCTACAATATAATCTAAGTTCCAAACCAATAACATGCATCCAACCTAGTGTTAAAAGCTCTGCAATCTTCCCTTCTCGCATTTGCTTGCATATTGTACTCCAAAAGAAGTCTGAATTGTGTTTCCTTGCTCATTCCTACAAAATAACATAAAAACACTATAAATATCTAATATTAACTTAAAATACTTAAGAACTAACAAATTATCAAACCAAACGTACTCAATTCATAGATGTAAAATCCACTCATCACTAGTGCTTAATGTAACATTGTAAACATCCTGCCTAATGTGCTTAAGCCTTAATGTAATAAATAATAACTAATAGAACATGTTTTCTTAATAAAAAAATTATATCATGTAACATCTTAATAAAAAAAATTATATAGGTTAATGCTATGTTTTCGTTTTTCAATGCCATCTATGTTTACTTGTTTTATTATTAACAATATCTTGTTTGTTCATGAAATTGTATTTTGTAGATAGTTACATTACGGAAAGTTTGGGAACGAAGGGTTATGATCCAAGTAAGGATCCTAAAAGAAAGGCCAAGTAAGGATCCGAGGTGGAAATATAGATTTTGGCCGGAATTGAGCGATAAAAATTTCGTGCAATGCATACTCTGTGGGAAAAAGGTTTATGAAGGAATTCAGAGATTCAAGAAACATCTTACCAGTGGGTATGGGAATGTGGCTAAGTGTACTCGAACTACACCAGAAATTGCAAACGAGATGCATCAAGTAATAATAAGTAACAAAAGTACAAGCCAATTTAATTTGATGATAGTGATGAACTAGAAGAAATTTAGTCATCTAATATTCCAAACAATGCATCCAATCCATCCAATGCTTCTTCTATAACTGTTCTAAGTTCTGGGACTGTAGCTAAAAAGATGAAAAATGCATCTCAATTCATTAAGCCACAACCATAAACAAAGATAATTAAAACTCATCTTACGAAATCTCCTAAAGAAGTTGTGGACGAAAGGTATCGCGAACGTCCTAGCTAAACAACTTTGGAGAATATTCTAAGGACACCAAAATAGAAAGAGAGAGTTCACATGCACATCGCCAACTGATTTTATGAGCATGACATCCCGTTTAATGCAACAAATTCAAGAAGTTTTGAGGTGATGATAGAGACTATCAGGCAATATATAGGTCGGGTTTAAAACCTCTTTCATATCACGAGTTGAGGGTTCCTCTTTTAGGGAAGACAAAGACTAAAATAAAGGAACTGAATAAGAAGCACAAAACTTCTTGGAAGCAACATAGTTGTACTCTTATATCAAACGGATGAACAGACAAAAGAGACAGACACTTGATAAATTTTATTATTAATAGTCTTGCAGGGACTTACTTTATGGATCAATTGATGCTTCTAGTCAATCTCAGGATGTAAGTATGCTGTCAGAGTTACTTGATGGGAAGATCAAATAGATTGGGGCTGAGCATGTTGTGCAAGTAGTCACAAACAAAGCCTCTAATTCACTACAAGAAAAGTAGCTATTTTCGACGGAAATAATTCCCTCGAAAATAGATTATTGCCGACGGATAATTCAATCGAGAATAAGTCCGTCGAAACTACATTAAACCCGACGGAATTCCGTCGAGAACAATGCTCACTTTTGGCGCCAAAATTTCCCTCCAACGCTAAAGATATATTCGACGAAAAGCATATATGACCGACGAAATTTTCGTCGACCTTAACTTATCTTTGACGGACTTAAAGATGACGGAATTTCGTCGAACTTAAGAGAGTTATAAGCCTAAATCTAATTCTTTCTTTCCGTCACTGCATTTCTGTGTTCTCTCTCTCTCTCTCTATTCTCCTTCTCCCCATCGCTGCCAGAGCCACCCACCATCTCCACTGTCATTGCCGGAGCCACCATCGACCCATCACAATTGACAGTCCTAACCTCCATTTCAAGTCAAGGTAAGTTAATCTAATTCAACCAATTTCAACAGTTGCTGAGATTTGGGTTTTCAACTTGGGACATATTTGAACCCTGCAATATCGCCGTCAATTTTGAATTGGCACACATATTTGGTATTTATTTTATCCAAGATTCATGGCTAAAATATTTTATTTTATCAGTTAGTAAAGTTGGGTTTGCATGTTGTCCAAAATTTGATCTTGAATTGGGTTATCAAACTGAGTTTGAGTTGTGCTATCAAGTTGGGTTTGCTGTTATCAAGTTGGGTTAATTTTATAGTTATTTGGGTTATATTTGTGTAATGACAGCTATAATATCTATGTTGATTATATAATAAAAATGTATATTCATTTGGGACTGATGAATTACTGATACAATTAACGTGTATTATATTATTGATGAATCTTAGAATTGATTAATTTGGGACTGAATTTGTGCAATTACAATGTATGAATCTTATAATATGTGTGTTTGTACGTTGTGAATGAATGTGATATTTGTTATTTATGACGGAATTCCAAACGGAATTTCTGTCAGAATTCTTCAATTGCAAAATTTATGGGCCCTACTAACTAATTATATATTTTACTTAATTTTTCAATACTAAATTTACATAATATAATATAACATAATGTAATGTAATATAAAATAATAAAATTAAATAAAATAAGATGATTAATATAAAATGAAATAAAATAAAATAAAATAATTTAAATAAAATAAATTAATGAAAATAAATTATAATAAAATAAATAGTATAATATAATATAATAAGAAATAATGTAAAGAAAAGAAAATAAAACTAAATGAAATAACTTAAATCATATCTAACAAATAAATAAAATAAATAAAATTAATTATATTTAATTAAGTAATATAATATAATATAATTCAAAATAAAATAAAATAATAAGTAATAATAAATTAGAATAAAATAAATTAACTACAATAAAATAAATTTAATTTAATAAATTAAATTAAATTTAACAAAATAAAATAAATTTAAAAAATTAGATAATATAATATAATACAAACTAAAAGAAAAGAAAAGAAAAGAAAATAAATTTAATTTAATAAAATTAAAAAATTATAGTTTATAATATAATACAAACTAAAAATTAAAAATCAAATCTAATAAAATAAAAGAAAAGAAAATAAATAAAATTAATTTTAATTACATTATAAATTAATTAATACTCATTGAAAATAAATTAAATTAAAATAAATTAATGTAATAAACTAAGTAGCATTTACTTCGTTTCACTCCTACATAAAGTAAAGTAAAAATAGTATAATATATTCAAATAATAGTTTTCATAAAGTGAATAACATTTACTTAGTTTATCATTGAAAAAATAAACTAAGTAGTATTTGCTTAGTTTTTCGCAATTACAATAAACTGAATATATACTTGTGCATGTAGTATACTTAATTTGGAGCTTAGAAACCCGTTTGACATTCACTCATTAAGAGTGAATGTCAAATAGTCCCTAGTTTGGGACTGAATGTTATATCTCTCACTTAGGCCGTTGAGAATGGGTTGAGTACGTTTTTTTTTGTTTTGAGGATTTTTCGGCTGTTATCTCTACATGTTCTTCGAGTGCATACTTAGATTAAGTTATCTTAGTCTATTTCGTGTACTTGGAGACCATGGGGAGGTGCTGCTGAAATTTTTTTGAAACAGAAAGAAACGTGTTCAATGTGTTGGCACTAGTGAGGAGACGCATCCAGGAACGGGATAGAAGCCTAACCCCTGTCCTATAGAGTGGGGATACTAGAGAAAATATAATTCATGCATGAACCACATACATGAATATCCATGAATATCCCTGTACTGAAAGAATGTGTCTTCTGTTCAGTTAAAGATGTCAGGTGACCGGAGTTAGATGTACCGTAGGATACCCATTGATGGGAGGGGACTAGTCTCAGCTTTTCATCATGGGGTCTGTAACTTTTTAAACAAAGCAATAAAACATGCTGATGATCATAACGGAAAGATGCGATGCCTGTGTGTTAAGTGTAAAAACCTGATCTGGAAGAAAGCCGACGAGATTAAATTCGACTTATATTCCCGTAGCTTTATGTATGGGTGCTCCGTATGGATTTATCACGGGGAATCAGCTGAGTTGAGAGAATGGATCGACAGTATTGTAGACCAACTAATTCAACGAGATTCATACGCTGATAACTATGATGTCGTGAATATGTTGGTCGATGCCTATGGCCCTACCAATATTGACTGGGCTGAAAATGAGCATTCGTCAAGTAGTGCTCGGCAAGTTCCAAATGATACAACTGCTGCCTTTTACAAGTTGCTATCTGAATCGGAGGTCTCACTATATCCAGGAAATGTTAAGCACACTAGGCTATCTGTAGTGACTAAGATCTTACACTTCAAGAATGAGCACGACTACAGTGAGAGAGGTTTCAACGATTTGCTTGCTCTTATCAGCGAGTTTTTACCCAAGGATCATACTCTGTCTACGAATTATTACGAAGTGAAGAAGATGGTCAAGGGGTTAAATATGGGGTATCAGAAGATCAATGCTTGTGAGCAGGATTACATGTTATACTATGGAGTGGACAGAGATAAGGGACAGTGTGATATATGCAGCTTGCCTCGGTACAAGGTGACAAAATGTGGGGGGAAGGAGAAACGTGTGCCTAAGAAGATCTTACGGTACTTTCCTCTTATGCCGAGGCTTCAACAGCTATTCATATCATCCCATACGACTCAACATATGAGTTGGCATAGAACAAGGGACTCCGTGCCTGGTCAGCTGACTCACCCAACAGATAGAGATGAATGGAAGAGATTTGATGAAAATTTTTCAGTTTGTGGAGGAAGTCAGGAATGTGAGGCTGGGCATGGCTACGGATGACTTTTGCCCTTTTAATAATTTTAGCCAGCCTTACTCTGTTTGTCCTATCATTATGGTAGCTTATAATCTTCCACCTTTAATGTGCATGAGGGATCCGTATTTGTTCTTGACTTTACTCATACCAAGGGATAAGAGTCCTACAAAAGACATTAACGTGTATCTCAGGCCGTTAGTCGATGAACTAAAGATGTTGTGAGAGACGGGGGTCCAAACGTATGATAAATTAATCGGTGAGAATTTTGTGATGAAGGCAGCCTTGTTGTGGACTATCACTGATTTTCCGGCTCTTGGGATGATCAGTGGTTGGTTAACTCACGGAAAGCTGTCATGTCTAGTGTGTATGGGGGATGTGCAAGATAATTAGTTGTAACATAGGCAGAAATGTAGTTTCTTTGGAACAGCTCGTAGATTCTTGCCTGTTTATCACAATTACAAAAAGATGGCTGCATAGTTCAACAGAAAGACAGAAGCGTTGGTCGACTGTCGGGCAGTGAGGTATTGGGCTGGCTGAACGATCTGACATTTCCACCGCCGGGGAAGGAGCATAGTAAATTGAGAGCAGTCGGGTACAGGAAGACTCATAATTGGGCACATTCACCTATATGGTTTGAGTTGTCGTATTGAGTCACACGTTTAGTTCGTCATTGTATAGATGTCATGCATACAGAAAAGAATGTTTTCGAGAACTTATTTTACACCGTGTTAGATGCGAGTGGTAAAACTAAAGACAATGACAATGCATAGAAAGATTTGGAGGCAATGAACATCAGGCCAGAATTGTGGCTTCGCCCTAACAATACGAAACCTAAAGCTCCATTTTGTCTTACTTAGTAACAAGTTGAAGAGGTGTGCAAGTGGGTTAGTGGGTTAAAGCTCCCAGATGGATATGCGTCTAACATATCACATTGCTGGAAGGTTGAACAGTTAAAAATTAATGGGTTCAAGAGTCACGATTGTCATGTATTCATACAAAAGTTGATCCTAATTGCCTTTCGTGAGATGTTACCCAGAAAAGTTATGGATGCATTGACCGAACTTTCAAATTTCTTTCGGGATCTATGCTCAACTGTAATAAAGTACAGTGATGTGGAGCAGATGGAGAACAATATTATGCTTACCATTTACAAGCTCGAAATGGTCTTCCCTCCAAGATTCTTTGACTCGATGGAACATCTGCCTATTCATCTACCGTATTAACTCAAACTTGGAGGACCGGTGCAATATCGGTGGATGTATCCTTTTGAGAGGTAATATAATCTACAAATTGCATTCTTCTGCTCATATTAATAATACTCATATATATATATTTCGACGACAATTTTAGGTATATGCGTCGATTAAAACAGAAAGTGAAGAACAAAGCTCATGTAGAGGGTTCTATTGTTGAACGTTATACGGAGGAAGAGCTTGTAAACTTCTACTCATTGTATTTTGACGATGTTGTCTCAACAAAGCACAACCGTTTAAGTAGGAATGAGGTCATCGGTCCCCAATCTCATGCTAATGATGAGCTAGTTGTATTCACATATCCGGCTAAGCCATTTAGCCTAGAGACGATGACTTACTTAAGCAACAAAGATTTGAAGATTGTATTTACATACGTGCTTCTAAATATGCCCGAAGTATTATCATACATCAGGTATATATGAATAATTATTTGTCGTATCCATGAATAATTTATAAGTGTAGTCATCTATATAATAAGTCATTGCTCAATTATTTCAGTTCATTCGATGAGGAAGCGTATGTTTCTAACTCGACTTTAACTGCAGCAGAGTTAGAAGAATTCACTAATATTAATTTCCAACAATGGTTTAAGAAAAAGGGTTGAAGAAGAGAACATTTTTGAGCGTTTTATAAATGTCATCTAAGGACCTTACAAAATCGTTAGTTCTTTTCTCGGCTGCATCGTGAATGGTTACAGATTTAAGGTCGATGACTTGAATGAACTCACAACAGTCAATTCTAGGGTTGTGGTGTTGGGAAACTGTTACCAAGATTCTGAGTCCAATTACTATGGACGTTTACAGGATGTGGTTGTGCTCAATTATCACGGGGGTAAAAAGGTAGTTACATTTAAGTGTCGCTGGTTTGATACTAAAAATGGTGTTAAAGTTGATCATAATAGAATCGTCACAGTAGATATCAAGTCGGTACTAAAATCTGATGATGTATTCATTTTAGCTAGTCAAACGACTCAAGTGTATTAAGCTCCTAATGTCGTAAATAGTAGAAGCCCCTGGTATACAGTAGTCACAAGTAAAACAAGTGTATTTGATGCTGATAATATGTTTGGGATGGATGAGGCACTGCAAGAAGATGTTAGCAATCCCATACAGGTAGTTCTAAATGTTGAAGATGTGATGACAAATGATGTGGTTGATGTACCTGTAGATGACGATGTCGAGGCAGTCGTCGTCTTAAATGACTACGTAGTCGTTGAGGATGAGAACGACGACGAAACTGATCTCGAAACTGAGGATGATGAAGATACCGAATCTGAGAATGATATCGATGTTGAATCTGACGGGTTTGATGCGTACGTAATCTAAAGATGTTATTTCAAATTAGTAAAAACTACAATAGTAATATATATATATATATATATATAAATATATATTCATATATTTAAATATTTTACATTCAAATTCATATGCGGTAATTTGGTTATTCTAGTAACATATCCATGGCTAGACATAGCAGTGGAGGTCGCCGCGGTGGTGGGCAATCCAGATCGGGAGACGCTATCCACGATGGAGGCTTGTCTTTAGGAGCTAGTAAGTTGTCTTACATATGATTTAAAAATATCTCAAGCTGCATTAGTTTCTGTTTATTGACTCAATTTTTTTAATACTTACAGATGCACCTCGTCGACGAAACCGAGGGACTAACCTCGGTATCTTTGGTCGGCCGCCAACTACTCCACTTACAGTCTCAGTGGATGTCCAATCTGGGCAGTAAGTGTTAATCCATCATTGTAGTAAAACTTTTAATTGTTCTTATTTAATTTATTGCATGACATATTAAACGTAACGTATATTATTATATTTTTAGTGTAGTATACTAGACCTGGTCGCTAAACACGCCTTACACACTATAAGTCTGACGCACCTCCCGACCGGGTGCATGCGCTACAGCCAGTACGCGCAGTACGATGCCGCCTTTATGCAGACGGTCTTGCAAGAGTTTCACGTAAGTTAATAAGTTTATATTAGGCAGTTATATATATATATATATATATATATATATATTAGTACATAGTTGTTACATAAAAAATTAATTGTTCCTAACTTTTAAACTTTTGTTATAGCTTTATTATAGATATGACTCGACCATCTCTCAGACAACCGGCATCGATGTGATTATTGCACATGTCGCTAAGAATTACTTCGGTTGGCTGTATGAGATGCGACAGAGGGTAGCCCGGTCAGTTGAGCAGTAGCCCGGGACTACCATCAGAGATCACCTGCCCCGCATAGTCTTAAATTTATCATGAGAGACTATGTGCGCGAACTGGGATGATGAGAACTTCAAGAAGAAGTCTGAGCAGGCAAAGAAGAACCATGGCCAACTCCGTATAGTACACACGACTGGCTCGCAGTCTTTTGGGGATGCAAAAATGGTAAGTGCAATGAATTTAGGTATTTAGTTATCAAATTCTCACACGAATAATTAATAACTTTTTATTGAATATATTTATTAGGCCTTGGGGAGGACCTTGGGCCGAGATCCGACCATGGTAGAGTTTTGGGATATAGCCCACACGCCTAAGGAGCAACATGCTTTGTCTTAGGTAGTAATAACTATACGGATAAAACTAATCTTACTATTTGGTAATTATTAATATTCACTTGTTAAGAATATGATATAATTAACTCATGCATAAAAATTAAATTACAAGACCGATTTTAGAAGCTTCGGGACTAGTGTATAGCTGAGTTAGAGGTTGCTAGGGGGGTTCTGAGCCGCTAAATTCCACCATCCCCCTTGCCGAGATTGATTTATCTTGGGATGAGGAGTTACGACTATGGGTCGCATCTCAAGATCCCCCTACTAGCAGTACTGGTAAGTATCGAGTGTTGGGCCTGCCGAGGATATCCACATATACACTACCTGGAGGTAATAAGATTTTTTATGTTTCATAGAATTATCATAACCTATCACATAATATAAATTATTATTAGTAATGTTATATATATATTCACAGGCTCTAGCCAGCGCCATCGTCCGAGAGCACCCGTTGGATCATCTCATACGGGCGTTGGCCTGGACGGCGAGTTATTCCAAAGGCGGATAGCAGCGGTGTCGGATAGGTTCCATATCGATCCGGTTTTTCTTTATCAGTAGTTGCCCAGAAGGTCTCGTCTTCACCAGCTCGCTTAGGAGGTTTTAGCAGGGGACTCCCCAGATAGTACGGGCTTACCGCGAGAGCAGTTCGGCATGTTGAGTGGCGAGATGCTCCGGATGGTGGTTACCCTCATAGAGCAGGCTTTTTGTCAGCCCCCGCCTACTCAGGTATATATTCTGCATGTTTATATTATTTTTATTTTAACAATATCTTTTTAATTCTCACATATATACGGACTAATGATTTTTATTTGTAATTCTATCAAAAGGGTGGCATAAGGGTGAAAAAAGAATTATTTTCAACGGAATAAGGTATTTCCGACGGATATTCCGTCGGCATTATATTTTCAAACAAATTGTGAAATTTCATATTTTCCGTCGAAGATAAATTAATTTCGACGAAATATTTCGTCGGACGTAGGTACTAAATATTTTTTTCAAATTTCGTTTTCCGTCGGAATTAAGGTATTCTCGAGGGAAAATCAGTCGGAATTAGAAACTAAATGGTTTTAAGGAAATCCAATTTTCCGTCGAAAATATCTTATATCCGAGGGACATTCTGTCGGAGATTAATGTTCAACAGACTAATTCCATCGGATATAATTCCGTCGGAGATATACGTATTGCGACAGAATTTTCGACGAACCTTATCTCTGGCGAACTTAGTTACGACGGAATTTTCGACGAACGTTTTCCTCGAAAATAAGCTTATTCAGACGGAATAGGCTTAATTCTGACTGAAAATTCCGTCGAAAATAAGTCTTTTTCTTATAGTGATTATAAGGTAATTGGTCAAATTTTAATGGAGAGGAGGCCTACTTTATTCTAGACACCATGTGTAGCTTATTGCCTAGACCTTATACTGGAGGACATAGGCAATTTGAAGCAGTTTAAGTGTACAATCAAGAGGACAAGAAAAATAGCAATATTCATTTATAGACACGATCGCCTTCTTGATGTGATGAGTAGCAAAATAGATGGGGGAGACTACTTTGTGAGATCGAGAGTCACTCGATTTGCTACATCTTTTTTGATCCTTTAAAGCTTGTGCAAGCACAAGGATGCTTTGAGATATTTATTTATTAGTGATGATTTGACACATTCTAGGTTGTTAACTACAGAGGCGAGGAAGAAAGTGTATGATACAATTATTTTTGTTAGTTTTTGGCATGTCGTTGAAGATTGCATTAGAGCATCACAACCATTACTTATTGTCTTGAGGATTGTGGATTCGGATGAGAGACCAGCTATGCCTGAAGTTTTTGCTGCGATAGAATTTGCAAAGAAGAAGATCAAATATGCCTTTAATAGCAAAAAAAAAGTGATAGACATTATTGAGCGAAGATAGGCATGCCAAATGGAGCAAAAGTTATATGTGCAATATTGTTTCTCAATCCGAGAAAGTATTTTAACATCAAAGAAGAAGAATCTGATTTAGCTTATAGGTTAGAAACTTCAATGATATTCTTCCAAAAATGGTTCCTGACCAACTTTTAGCAGACAAGATAAACAACCGATGTCTATGATTCTTCTCGTGATGACTTTTCTAGAAACATGTCGATTAGGTAACGAAAGTAAAAAAAATCCTAGTAAGTGTATTAAATTAAACAAGTTAGTGTATGTACAATACAATCGCCAAATTGTTTCAAAGTTCCAAAAAAGGCGCGAACTTAGACGAAACTTTGATCTATTAGCCCTAGATGATTTCGATTGGGGTCGTGAGTGGATAGTGCCCGAGCAAGACGTAGTTCATCATGGAAAAGATCTTACGTGGGAGGATGTTGATAAAGTTGTTAGTGTATCCGATGCAGTCGAGGGTCACAATCCTCGTAGAACAGGTTATGTCTACTCACAGCGTGGTGGTGTTTCGACTTTGAGGGAATCAAGGATAAGAGATGTGCATGACTGATTCTGATGCAAGAGAAAAGGAGGTAGTGTAACGATCGAGAATTTTGGACTTGCCTTGTAATTCGAATTTTTGAATATTAATGAATATATTATATTTTATTAATATTATTTTGTGTTGCATGTTTAAAAGTTGTGTGACAACCTGGATTATATGAATGCATGAAATTTTACGTGTTATAGTTTTGTTTAAGTGAATAATTGATTTCGCGTAGCGTCGCTAAATCACTATTCACGGGGCACGTTTCCCGAGGTACTATTCCCGCCATAATATTTTTGTGTCTTTTTCGATTTTAATAAATTTCATTAATATGTGTGAGCATAGTGATAAATTTTTCAAGCGTCGGAAATTTTATTTGAGCTTATACGTGATTTTATCTGTATCTGAAATGTATTATATGGGTGTTCCGAATATTTGGATAAATCCCATAATAATTATTTTTATGCGTTTCAATAATTTATGGGAGTATCCATTTTAATTTTGGATAGAGTTATTTACCAAATTGGATACAAAAGTGGGAGTATTCGGGTATATTTTTGTGTATTTGGGTATTTATTTTAGCTTGTCACACCAAGTGGGAAACAACCAAACCATTTTGGCCCAATCAAATGAGAGCATGAAGGGAGTGGTCGGGCAAGCCTATTTTTTTTTGGAGGCAAATTGCATTGAGCAACCAACCCATTCTCCCTTTAGCCGCCCCTCCACTTCTCCTCTTCCATTTTCTTCTCTCCCATTCCATCTGCAGATTTCAAACTTCTCCCATTCCATGTCTAAGTTCAGTTGAGAGAGAGAGAGAGAGAGAGAAGGTCTGCAGGAAGAAGGAAGAACAAAGAAGGAAGAAGAAGAAGCAAGAGAGAGGTTCTAGAGAGAGAAAGGGAAGAGAGTGCGGGTGAAGGAAGAAGAAAGGACCAAGCAAAAGGAAGAACTCAAGCAAGGAGCCTAGCTGATTATCTTAGCCTCTAGAAGAGATTTATAGAGGTAAACAATCAACCAAAACTGATTTCATTTGATTTTGTGAAGATTTTTGAGTTTTGAAGGTTTTTGGAGCTTTTTAGCTCATGGATGATTTTTACTGCGATTCTTGTTGTTTTTGTTTGTGTTGGATATTTGTAAATGTTGTTAAGAGGTTATGTAAGCCATTAATAACATTAAAGTGGAACCAAAATTATAAGAATAATCCGTACCTATGCTTAAAGGATGAAGAACATGAAGAACAATAGACTTTGGACATGAACATGGACTATTGGACGATTTTGAGAACTTTGTAGCTATGATTTCGTGTTTATTTAATTTGTTTATTGTTATGATGTTGTAATTCCATGGGTTATGAGTTTAACCCAGTTGGAATGGAGTAAAAAGGATTAAAACAAAGATTTGGTGATGATTTTAGTGAAGAAGACTTAGAACACTCAAAAATAGAGTATGAACTTAGTAATTTGGCTTAAGATTTGGACATATTAATGTTAATGGGTGTCTATGAATTTTTCATATGTTGTAGCCCCATGAATTAGGAGTCCATAGAGTCTGAAATGGACCAATTTGAACGTGTATAGAAGAAGTTATGAAGGTTTGTAGTAAGTGTGTCAAAACATAGCATCCAAGAAAGAACAAAGCTGCATTCGGGCATATATACGCTGCTTTTACGCCGATTCTACTGTCTTGGGTGTATATATGCCGGTCACGGGCACATTTTGGGCGTATATACGCTGGGCCAATGTTAGGCCAAAATCAGCTTTGACGTCCTTTAGTAAAATAGGCATAACTTTCTCATACGAAGTCGGATTAAGGTGATTCAAGATGATTCGGAAAGACAAAGAGTATACCTACAACTTTATTTTAATAAATTTTAACATTTGAGGTCGGAATCAATTCCCAAATTGGCCATCTTTAGGACTATTGTGCAGTTGGAGACAATCGGAGGGCGTCGGACATGCGCGTGTGCAACGTGCAATATTTTTGATGCTAAGTTATGATATTCTAAGTTCTAAAATATGAATGTTATGAATTTTAATGATACTTAACATTAACTAATGGGTATTAGATAAATCGAATGGGCGTGCTAGGCGTACGCAATTGCGTATCGTTTGGGCATTCGGATAGGCAAGGTTAGCGTACGGACGTGCAAATGTCGTAACGCCGTAACTAGTATGTATAATATTGTTTAATATTTTGTTTCTTATTTGAATGGGAGATTATATAGTTGTATAAATAAATATTTGGTATCCAGTATGTGACTAATTGTTATGTGAATATGTACCTAACTGTGTAGGATATTAAGGAGCGTGTCTTGTAATATTGTAGCAGGGCTTCAGGAAAGTTTCCCTAACCTTACTCAAATTATATTGAGCAGGTTTCCTATCCTATACACATGTTGAATATTGTGCAAGTTCCTAACGCTTGTCTAACCCTTATGTTAGACAAGTTCCCTAACTTCATTCTTTCTATATATTGAATGCAAGTTTCTTAAACTTACTCAACCTTTACATTTGGGTAAGTTTCCTATTTTATACAAATGTTGTATATTGTTGTAAGTTTCATGACTCAAAACGAGTTATTACTTTCAAATTATATTAGTGGATTAATTATTATAAATTACTCCACATCCAAGATAATTATTGATACTCGCACTTTGTGCATTTGAATTCATTATCTGTTGTTGGACTGTGAAATGTTTAAGTTCTTCATTCATGAACTATTTAAGAAAATAGTCTACGCTATTTGTTTCGGCTAGACATGTACATGTTATTATTTTAAAAGCTATCCAAACCAGTTGTTGGTATGGATTCTTAGACTGAGAGAGCAACCCTTATTTAGGGAATTTTAATGTGTCGGTTATTCGATGTAGTCAGAGTTAAATGTTATGCATATACATAGGGTACTAAAGGCTGATCTCCTCAAGTACTACTGACGGGCCAAGCGTTTAAAAGGGTTAGTTGAATGATTGATCCTTTGGCCAAAAAGTTCATAGTCTATTGGACCACTCAACAGTAAATAATCAATATTTATTTCTTTATTTGAACTTTGATTGTATTGTTAGCTATTTCTTCAATATTCTTAAATTGTTGAATTATGCGATTATTATTCTCATTCCTTCATGATATATCTTTTCATTCATTTTAAACTTGCTGGGCAAAGTAGTTGCTCACCCTTGCTATATCATGAACCCATTGCAGTTAAGCCGGAAAGTTCCAAAGCGGACAAAGGCAAAGAAAAGCTTAAGGACTAGTTATTTGTACCATTCTGTTATGTAATCGTGGAGTAGTTTTGTATTATTAATGTATTCTGCGATGTATTCTATTTAAGGTTATAGACCTTGGGACAATAGTAAACCTTTTGTATTGAACAACATATATTTATTTATTCTGCATTAGTTGATTTATGTTGTTTAGAGGTGTATGGATGTATTTTATCGTGAGCACCAGATTCGAGGTATTAGTACCTGAATTTGAGGGTGTCACAAGTAGGCCTTCCTAATGATGATGAGGATGTAGATGGTGATTATGGTCAAAGAGTAACTACTGTTTCGAGTGATGATACCACTGCTGGGAGAGATGACGATAATTTGATTCTTGATGATTATGCTTGATAGCTTGAGTGATCCTTTCGTTTTGAAAAATGAGAGATTTGAGTTAATGAATATTAAGTTTTTATGACTTTATTTTTATTTCTATATTATGTTTGTTTATGGTAATGTCACAATGAACATGTCTTTATCTTATTATGGATAATTATCTAATGTTATGATATGACTATGCTTGTTTATATCTTTATCTTAACAATAATTGTTTACTTGTTTTTATCACAAATTATTGAATTCTTAGTATTAAATTTATGGTATTATATATATATATACACACACACACACACACAATGTTAAAACTTAAGAAATTAAACATAAATTTAAGAATTATATTGAATTAAACTAAATATTACAAAGGTATCGCCTTTTATATGATTTGAAGTTAGTACAAGTTCAAAAAATTACAACTGTAATAAAATTATAATTTTGACTAGATCTTGTTCATTACTTATTATGATTTGATATGCTACAACTTGCATTATGAATATGGTAAATCATTAGAAATATAAATATATCAATATTCATGTAAATATTAAATAAATATAATTTTATACGTGTAAAATTTACATTGTTAATGAGTTATCGACTTGTGGACGACTAGTCAGGCGCTTTATCACTTAAGCGCTTAAACTCTCGGATGTCGTCTCATCTCAACTTGGTGCCTGGATAACTATGTCCAGTAGTGGGGCTATTTTTGGTGTGTCTTTTGGCCCTTGAAGGAGATTAAGCTTTCCCTGAATTATGTGGATATCTACAGAGTGTTCAGGTGGAGGATAGACTCCATGGAAGACTACCAAGAGTCCTACTTCTTGTTGCTCCAAGTGCTTAACTAACCCATCTTTTGAGATCATCTTTAAGGAAGGTGTTTCCTACTTGTTTTTCCCTTGTAACTTGACTACTTCTGATGCATACACAAAATTGATCGTCATTTCTTCATAATCAAAAGTAACTGGCCCCAGTTTCTTGAGCTATTGCACTCACAAAACCATGTCACAGCCACCAAAAGGAAGGATTCTCACATTATTTTGAAAATAGAATCCTCCCCCCATTTTCTATTTGAAAATTTTGCATTAATAGGTATTAGTCAACTTTTCACCATTAGCTACTGTTACATTCATGGGACTCGTGGGCTCTAAGTCACTTTCCAAGAATTTTGCATCCTTTGGGTGTAGAAAATTATGGGTACTTCCCCCATCTATTAAGATGATGAAAGTTCTTCTAACCACATGTCCATAAAACATGAGAGTTTAAGGATTAGGTTGCCCTTCCATAACATGAATGGATACTTCCATGTTCTCTAGTACTCCCTTTCCAGATCTTAATTGTCTTCACTAATTACTACCACTTCATCAAATATGAGAGTTCCATCATAATTTGCACAATTTGAGCCTTCGCCGACTATTATTAAGTACCTGGGATTTTTACATTGATGTTCTGCTATGAATTTTTCATCACAATAATAACAGAGCCCTTTGGCTTTCCTTTCATCCCTTTGAGAGGTTATTATGGCTTTAGGTTTAGCAAAAATGGTAGGTGGGGTGTGTTTAGAGTTTGTGAGTAATGGGGTTTAGTTTTTAGTGTTGTAGGAGGGGGTTGGTTTAAGAGGAAGTGGGATGTTATAGTGGTTTAGAGGCTACATAGGTGGTGTTTTGGTTAGACTTTTGGGGATTGGTGGTAGTTGTTTGAGATGTAGGGGTCCCATACCCCTTGGCTTTCTTATAAGCCTACACCAATGTAGTGGGTTCCAATGGTTTAACCATGGAAAGGTAGCCCTACAGACCTCCAATGAAGTTCTCTATAAAAAATTTCTCAGTTCATTGAGGAATTTTGTCCAACACTCTATCTCTGTACTTTTCAAACTGGTCATAATAAGTATCGACATTACTCTCTTGATCTAGTAACTTGAACTGCTCATATGTGCTCCCTAGGCTTAGCTCAGTAAACCTAGAAATGAAATAAACCTAGAAGTGAAGTCCTCCTTAAATTTTTCCCATATGATGACTTCCTTTCTTGACTTGTATGTCTTGTACCATGATTTAGGAGCCTCTTGTAGAGGCATCACAGCAATAGCCACCTTGTTGTTCTCTTGCAACTGGTAAATGCCAAAGTATTCATCATAATCTCTTATCCAACCTTCAGCCTCATCTACTTCATTGTAGTTAGGAAATGCCAACTTAAGATGCTTAATGGCTCCCTCCTAATCATAGGACCCATCCCTTTCTCTAGCTACTTGGAGAGGGTCCCTATAAATACCTATTTGTCTTGGTTCTTAGTTCTTGGTTATCCTCAGTTTCCCTTCCAAAGGGATTTATAACATCATCATTCAACTCAAGAATTCATTGCCTAATCAACCCCATCATTGAGTTCATAGTGTTCGTGAACTTGTCCATTTTAGTATACTAGGCTCAGAACATCTCCATAACAAACTATCTGAAGTCATGTTGAAGCATTCCATAGGAATTCATACTATAAGAACCAACTATTAAAACAAGATGTTTGTGAAGGAATAAAAAGGAAACTTAGAATAATAAGTTTCAGAGATGAAAAACAATTACCAATGGCAACACTGAAAGTAGTATGCCCTCAAACCAATCACATTTGATGTGATAAACATTTATTTTAAAATTTTATTCATTTATTAATAAAAGAATCAAAGACATATTTTATCCATGTTAATTAGTTGAATTAATAAATGTGATAAACCCATAGTTTTAGAGCAATGCTTTTAGAATCATGATGAGATCAAGATAATGAGATCTAATGTAATAACCCATATTTTTGTTAATAATTAAATATTAATTGATTTCATTTATAATATTATAATTGAATTGGAAAAGGTAAGTTACTATTTTTTTTCTTCCTTATTTTGTTTGGAAAGTTAAATTCTTTTAGTAGACAATTAAATAATTGATTAAAGTAAAATTGAGAAATCCATTAGGGTTTTGGTGACTCCCATATTGATTCTTATTTATATTTAAAGAGTGAAAATGTAACCCTAAGCCTATTCTAATTTGGTTAGTTAAATTCCCGCGTAGAATACTTATACGTAGTGCAGCTCATTAGAAAAATCATAATTAATTCATCTGATGTCGGAATTGAGTGAATCCAAAGCGTATTTCTTTAGTTTTTCGTTCTCTACAATTATAAAGAGTTAAACAGTTATTTGACATCATATTCATGTCTGAAATTATTGGAAACCACAATCTGTTCTAATTCCCGCGACTATTTTCAACCCTAGTTTTAAAAATTCGTAACTCAGTCATATTAACTTCGAATCGAGTGATTCTTGAGCCTATTTCGTGTATCTTTTCGAGAGCTATAATTTTTATGAGACATGACGAGATTTTGAAGATTCTAGAAGACCCACAAGTCAGATTCTTTACTGCTACGTATTGAAGAAAGGTGAACAAAGAAGGTAAATATTATTTCGTATTTTGATTTTAAGTTTAGTTATGAGAATTTTTAAAAAAGTGATTATTTTTAAATAAAATGTAGACATGAAATTAGATATCATGATAATCGGAAAGAGGAGATAAATTTATACAGAGGAATATAATTTGATTGAATGTAAACATTAAAATCTGAAAATCAGTTTTCTATATTTTTAGGTATAATTGTGTGGGTTATATCTCTTAATCCGACCGTTGGATCGTTATAATTTTTAGACAGGTTATACATATATAAGTTTAGAATATGTTCCCTAATTTTGAACCATTAAAGATTAACGTATAATTTGTTATGAATTTTAAGAAAGGGCTGATCTAAAATTTTTGTAACAGAATTTTCAGCAACAAGTTCTAATATTTAAAAGTGTATAATTTAATGATTTTAAATCCGATTTAGGTGATTCTTGAGGCTAAATTGCAGTGTTTGAAGTCTAATTTCCGTTAAAATTAGTTAATTTGACAAATAAGTTTTAATTAATGGTGATAAGATCAGAATAGTGAATTGACGTATTAAGAATAGTTGTCATATTGGGGTTTTAAGATTTCTTAAGTTTTGTTATTGACTTTTAAGTTTTAAAATATTAATAGTGATCTAAGGCGATAATTAAAGGCATCTTAAGTGAGTTACGAATTATTATGGGATTATTAGTTTGGATTATATTTAATTCGAGGCGAATATATTTAGGTGGTGATTAAGATTTCGTATTTAATATCGTTGGCATTGGAGGTTAAGATTTTGTGGAGTGTGATATAAGTGATTTTGCGTATCAGGTACGGATTCCGTACTTCACTCCTTTGATTATTGATTCTATATATCTTGTGATATCTCGTTATCCATTACATTTTTCTTATATTCCCGTTGACACTCTTGAATAGAAGTTTGATCTTTAATACTTTGATTTTATTCTGTAATTTGAACTCCTTTCCTTTTATTATAATTTGAACATATTCCATAGTTTTTCAGCGATACTCTCATCATATTGATTTGTTTATTTTTCTAATCGTTCAAAATTTGGTATTCACTTAATTATTTTGTTTCTAATTAGATCCTTATTTTTCTTTGGTTTGATCTAGATGTTCCAAACTCCATATTTTGTAATCTTTTGAATTTATTCTTCATGCATAAAACTTTATTGATCTTTGTAGAGCGGTACATGTTGTTACCTTATTTTGGAGACATTATGTTTATGATTTGGTTTGGTTCAACATGTACGTTTAGAACCATTTGTTGGTATTATGTTGCATGTGTTGTGACATCATATCTTTGTAGAATAAGCGATAGGGTATACCTGAGCTATAACCACCTATGGGGGTACCACAGGCATGTCGTCTCGGCACGAGAGACATGACACTTTTTGTGGCGGTGTGATCAGTCCACGGCGTGTCCGTTTTGGGCTCCGGAGGAAGTGGGCCATTTGGTGTTTTTGTTGTGGAAGGCGTATAGGTCGACCCTAGTTTCTGTTCTGCGGATTGGTGATGTTGTGCCAAACACACCTATCCGATTTGCATGCATTTGGATTCGCAGTCCAATGTGTGATTTGCCTGTGTGATATTATTGTGATTGCCTATCCCGACGGTTTCCGGACTGCCGAGCGCAAACCCGTCAGCGGGAAACAACGGTACGACACGAAAATCGAGATGAGGCACGGAAAACGAGAAAATCAGCACAGTTAGCCGCAGATCAATTCGCGGCCAAGGACGGAACTCGAGGCAGCACGGGACTCGAAGCGCACGGGACTCGAGCGCGGCTGGGGGGAGAACCAAGGGCCAGCCGCAGATATATCTGCGGCCAGCCGCAGATAGATCTGCGGCTGCCCTTGGCAGTGCTATATTAGGCCAGTTCGCATACAGGAAGAAAAGAAGAGAAGAATTCAGCAGCAGCAGCAGTTCGGGGAGAGGAAGAAAAATAGGAAGAAAACAGCAAAAATTAAGAGAGAAAAGAGTGAGAAATAGTAAGAAATTGTACCTATTTTGTGAGATTATATCTCATATTTTCTACTCTACTCAATACACAAATTCATACATATTGTGGGGATTAATTGCAAGGTAAAAAACCCTTTGTTCTTAGCATTTTGTTATGCTATTTTGTTGAGCTTTTGGTAATCCAAATTACCTTAAATGTAGTTTTTCTCTTACATATTATTGTGATGCCATGGGTTAGGGACTATTAGTGAGGGTCTCATCGGAATGAAATTCCCCCTAATAGCCCGATGATATCCGTTTGGTGCAAATTTTAACTATTATGGTAATGTATCATTCGTAATGTAGTTCAATCGTCATTGTAAGATGTCCTAGAGTGTTAGGCATCCCGTTGTTAATTATTTTCGTTATATCCATTTGGTGGTTGTGCAATAAGTTCGGATGTGAGCCTAGGAATGCGACCCCGTGGTCCAAATCCGATGATGGACATTTTTGAATGTATGTAATCGGGTGGATGTATCCGTTATTGTAAATATGTAATCGTCGGGCCTTAAAACGACGCCAAGGCGATAATCGCGTTTAAGGCCCCGAAATAGTGAAACTTGTGATTGTGGGCGTTTGGGGTTATTTTGATGGCTTACATGCCCATGAATATCCCCGACGCGTGTTTATGCTTGATTGGATTTTGTGACACGAAAAAGGATTTCAAAGATTAAACGATGAAGGTTTTTTTCTTAAAATCAAGCAAATTAGGAGGTTAGCATCACGTAGCTAAAAATTTGGAGGTGTTAATGAATGTCGATTTCTATTAAACGGGAAGGCTAAAGAAAGTCGTTTTCAAATGTCACAAAAAATGGTTTTATAAAATAAAACGCCGTTTTATTAAATCTTGGTGCGTAGGGTGAAAGATATCCTAGAAGTTGCCCATCATTTTATGAAGGCAATGTATAGATTTCGATTCCTATTTTTACGAAGGTTTAAAACTCTTGTTTTGCCAAAACGACACCTAAGGAAAATCTCATAGTTTTGCCAACTAAAATCAACCCTTTCTCGCAAAGCTTTCTCGTTTAAGCCGATGGACATTCTAAGGCATTCTCAAAAGAAAAACACAATTTTCCTTAATAATCCAAATGATTCTTTTATGCAAACTCATCACAACATTTACATAGGCACACACATGCACACGCGCACACACACATTTCATGAATTAAAGGATAGGAAAGCATCAAGATTGCGGTAACCGTGCTTCATGGAAGTCGAGGGGTGCCTAACACCTTCCCCTCACTTAAGCAAGCCCCCGAACTTTATGAATCTCGATTCGCAGACCAATTAATTCGGAGTCACATATGAGCCAGCGATTTATAAAAAATGAAAACTCGGATGAGTTGGTACATCCATTTCAAATATACCAACTGGCGACTCTGGTTAAATTGGCTCATCATAAAAACAATCTTTAAAAACCCCGTCGACATTAATGCCGACCTTTTCCAAAAAGTCATCTAACAAAAAGGCTAAAAATCGGAAAAAGGTTACGACCCCCGCGTTAAGCGATTCCTCCCGGCGTCGACAGCTGGCGACTCTGCTGGGGACATTAGAGGGCTTAAGCCGCATTCGAATCTTGATGCTATCCTATCCTTTAAAATTTATAATTGTGTATGTGCGTATGACATTTTGACGTCTTTTATTTATTGTTGTGTAAATGTGTGTTGTTGTCCAATGAATGAATGGTTGAATGGGTTTCTCTTTACTTCAAAGTAATCATTTGCATGCGGTGAGGACGATGAATGTGAATGTATGTTGAGATTGTACCTCCTCCTGAGGCGAACCCGTCGGTTGCTTATTACTGGACTCGAAGGGGCTGCTCCCCGGAGATGGCTCAGGAAACGCACCACTCAAATCCACTCCAATCGAAAGGGCTCAAACGAGTAGATTGCGAAGATTTGGGAACCTTCATGCCGAAAAGCCCGTGAGAGTAACCTTAGGATAGGTCAGCCTCAGATTAACCCAACGCAGGAAAAGTCTCTTCATGCCCTTTTACGTTTACGCGTATTAAATGTCATGATCCAATGCAATATCATTTACATCCCCTGTTGCTAAAAGAAGGTACTAACCTCTATGGTTGCAGGGAACAGCTGGGAACTTCCTAATTCACGTCTAGCATTGATTATTGCAATAAAAGACTGCTAACATTTGGTTTTGCAGGGAAAGATTAAAAAAACCCAAAACACAAAAAATTTACAGCTTTAGCATGCATCCGCATCCTTGCATTGCCCAAGACTGAACTTCGAACCGTTTGCCTGCAGGATTGCTCCTCAAACCCGTTCGCAGTCTAAGAAAGCCCAGGTCTCTAACTCTGAAATGGTTGATCTTCCCAATCATAGTTCCATCTCTCGGGAAGAGTTTGATGATTTTAAAAAGCAGATGATGGAAATGGCCACCATGCTAAAAGAACAGTTCCTAATCAGACAGGATTCGTCAAACCAGGGACCGCATAATGTACCACCGCCAGGGGGTGACCAGAATCCTCCTAAGGATGATGCAATCCCATTTAAAAATAACCAACATCAGCTTAAGGACGAGTCGGTCCTCCCAAAGGTCATTCCTGCCCTTAACAAAACAGTAATCACGATTCCAGAGGAGGGAGATACTGATGACCTTCGCAGAAAAATGAAGCAGATGGAGGAGACCATCCAATCTCTAAAAGGCATAGGCTCCTTGGGTAGGGTTAATTATGCAGATTTGTGTGTCTTCCCCGGAACCAGATATCCAGAGAAATTTAAAATCCCCGAATTCGAGAAATACAATGGGAAAGGGGATCCTTACACTCACCTGAAAATATATATTGGAGAACTGGGGTCCTATGCGGAAGACGAAGGATTAAGGATGCAATTATTCCAGAAAAGCTTGACGGGGGAGGCGAGGATCTGGTATGCCCGTCTCGATAATGCCCGGATTCATAATTGGGAGGAGCTGGCCCATACCTTTCTGACACAGTATAGCTTTCAGGCACAGATGGCCCCTGATAGATATCAAATGACAAAAATCAAGAAGCAACCAAGGGAAACCTTCAGGGACTATGCCCAACGATGGAGGGGTATGGCCGCACAAGTGAATCCTCCAATGAGTGAGTCAGAGATGGTGATGACCTTTGTGGATATACAAGAAGCACCTTATTATGAGCGGGTCATATCAGGGGTTGGAAGACCTTTCGCCGAGATGATAAAACACGGTGAAATGGTGGACATGGGGTTGAAATCGGGTAAAATCCGGGACTTCACAGCTCTTGAAACGGCTGCGGAACAAATCCAAAGTGGGAATTATGGCAATACTTCCCGCAGGCCCCAAAAGCGAAAAGAGGAAGATGTCTCTCTCGTGCTGCAGGGATCATCCAGGAAAGTGGAGAATAGCCCTCCTGTACAAATACAGAGATTCGGGCCGCCCCGGCAACCCAATTTTGATAATCCCAGAACAGACGGACGAAGGAGGTTTGAGACCACACAGAGGCGGGTATTCACCCCGCTTGGGGATCCTCTTGAGCAGATTTTGGCAATATTGATATCACAGAGGAAGATTGTCGATTTGGCACCTCCATGTGACCCGAAAGGAAGAAAATTTGACCCCAGTAAAAAGTGTGCATATCATTCGGGTTCCCCGGGTCATGACACTCAGGAATGTTGGACGCTGAAACACATAATTCAAAACATGATTGATAGCGGGGAGATCGTGGTGGAACAGCCCGAGCCGCCAAATGTTAAAATCAATCCCCTGCCGAAGCATGATGGGGGAGGGGTCAATATGGTAGAAGCCATCGAAACCGAAGGACCGCCAAGGCGAAATTATATGACAAGGATTGATGAGATGGTTGGCATGACGGGTACTCAGGAGAATATGCAAGGGGCACCGGTTAGGTTGACGGGTGCAAGCCGGAGTATCACAGGGGGGCCTATCAAGTTAGCGGCTCCAAAACCTCTCATCATCGCAGCAAGATCACAGATCCCTATTTGCAATCTAAAAACAGTACCGTGGAACTACGGGGGTGTATTGGAGGAAGCGGCCAGTTGTGCTTCCGTAACATCAAAGGGGAATCCCTTGTACCTTCCAGGAAGAGTCCTCAAGAGTAAGAGAAAAGAGAACGAGAGGATATCCGAGGAAAAAGCCGTGGAGTTCTTGGAAAAGATGGACCATCCGGAAGTAAGGGGGATCGGGACGGTGAGCGAGGAATCGACTCTAACGTCGATCATGGATTTGGTGTTATCATCCAGCGACCACTGCAGAATCTTGGCCAAAATCCTGGGGGAGGCTCACATTCCCAAGACAATTAGCCAAGAAAGTTTCGGCCGCCTAGTGGACCATCTGCTAGAGAACAATGTGCTATCATTCACAGATGATGATATCCCGAAAGAGGGAAGGGGGCATCGGAGACCGCTGCACATCGCAGTGATCTCATCAGGGTATGTCATGAATGGGGTGCTGATTGATGGGGGATCAGCACTGAATATTTGTCCCCTCAGTACACTGAGAAAAATGAACATTAATCTCAAGCGCTTGCGGGCCAGTCACGTGGTGGTGCGAGCCTTCGATGGATCCCGGAAGGATACATTGGGAGAAATAGAGTTGCCCGTGGAGATAGGGCCGTGTAACTTCGATATTTCCTTTCAGGTATTGGATATCTCGGCCAGTTATAACATGTTATTGGGAAGACCATGGATACATATGGCCGGGGCAGTTCCCTCTACACTACACCAACAAATCAAGTTCATCGTCAGCGGGAATCTGGTAACAATCTACGCAGAGCGTAATGACCCTTTTCCCTCCAAGAGGGGTCTGCCAGTAATCAATGTGGACGAATCCGCGGCGCCTGCCAGTTTTCAAGCACTGGAAATCAGCTCCCCCCACTATAGAGGTCTGGGAGCCCCAGCCATAAAATCCAAAGCCTCCCCTGAGCTCACCTTCGTTGCTAGAGAAATGATGAAGATGAAGTTTCAACCTGGGCAGGGTTTGGGAAAAGACAACCAAGGAATTTCCACGCCTATTCAACTGCCCAACCAGACAGGCAGGGCAGGGTTGGGATATCATGGAGGCATAGAGCGGAACCACTCTCAGAGGGAAGCCCCAGTTCGATCGACTGGAATCCTAATGCCGAGGGACCATAATGAACAAGGAACGGACAAGCCCGTGTCCGAATTAGAAGGTAAAGATTTGACTCCTGCGGATGATGAGGCAGTCAAAAAGAAGAGTTTCCTGCGAGAGGTCATGCAGCAGTTCGAAACCAAATGCTATATCTCTGGACCATCAATAAACATTGGAGAGGGGAAGGATACGGCCGCAACGTCGGGAGCCCAACAGAGTGTGCCTGTCATCGATTGGGCAGGGTTAGTTATCCCTAATAAGGCTGTGAGGGAGGACGGATACGATGTGGCGGTAGTCGTCAAGGAAGTCCCTGGAACACAGTCGTCGGTCATATGTCGCCTCCCGGCTGATCTGACCACCGATAACTGGACGGCGGAGCCAATAATATCCAGACAAGGGTAAAACATGGTGCCGGGGTGGTAGACCCCGGAGAGCGGGGGATGAATGTCTACCAGTTTTGGTTCTTTATTTTATATTTTGCATAACTATGTTATTTTGTCATGTTATTTTAAGAGCGATCATTGTGGAAAGATGAATTATATATATGACAGTATTTTGTTTCAATGTCAGGTGTACCAATTTGAGTATTCCTTGCTTAACAAGCGATCCCTCAAATTTGAATGATGACTATGATTTTGATATTGAGCTGGATTTCGATTTAATGGGTATTGAGCAGGACGAGACAGATTACGATGACGCGCCTGACGAGATCAAAGGGTGGGTCGAGGATAAACCCAAACCCAACTTAGACCAAACCGTCACCATAAATATCGGAACCCCCGACCAACCCAAAGAGCTCAAGATCGGGACAGACCTGACCCCTAACCAGAAAGTAGAAATGACCAAATTGCTACGCCAGTATGAGGATGTGTTCGCCTGGTCTCATGAGGACATGATCGGATTATCCACCGACATTGTGGTACACCAGCTGCCCATCAAGGAAGGTTTCAAGCCCGTCAAGCAAAAACTAAGAAAGCTAAAACCGGAATGGAGCTTGAAGGTAAAGGAGGAGATCATCAAACAGTTCAGGGCTGGAATCATCATGGTGTCCACCTACCCAGAATGGTTGTCCAATGTGGTCCCAGTGGCTAAGCCTGGAGGAAAGGTGAGGGTGTGTGTTGACTATAGAGATCTGAACAAGGCCAGTCTCAAGGATAATTTCCCAGTACCTTTTATACACATATTGGTGGATAACACAGCCCAATACGAGATGTACTCTTTCGTTGATTGCTTTGCGGGGTATCATCAGATAATGGTGGCAGAGGAGGACCGGGAGAAAACAGCCTTCATCACCCCTTGGGGCACTTTCTGCTATAGACGGTTGGCTTTCGGTCTCACAAATGCAGGGGCTACTTATCAAAGAGCTATGATGGCCCTGTTCCACGATATGATGCACAAGGAGATAGAGGTCTACGTGGATGACATTATCGTGAAGTCAAAGATAGAATCTGATCATGTGACCCATCTCCAAAAGCTATTTGACCGGCTCAGAAAATACAATTTAAGGCTCAATCCGGCAAAGTGTGCTTTCGGAGTGCAATCGGGCAAACTCTTGGGATTCCTGGTTAGTGATCGTGGCATCGAGTTGGATCCAGCTAAGATTAAGGCCATTGTGGATATGCCGACACCCCGCACTGAAAAGGAGATAAGAGGATTTCTGGGAAGAATAAATTTCATCAGCCGCTTCATATCCCATTTGACAACCACGTGCGAGCCAATTTTCAAGCTGTTAAGAAAGGATGTCTCCCAAGAATGGAATGAGCAATGCCAGGAAGCCTTTCAGATCATTAAGAAGCAGCTGACGGAAGCACCCGTGCTGGTACCCCCGAAGGATGGGATCCCTCTGTTCATGTATATATCAGTCAATGACATTGCGATGGGCTGTATGCTGGGGCAGAAGAATGAATCAGGCAAAGAGCAGGCCATTTATTACCTCAGCAAGAGATTTAGCCAATGTGAACAGAATTACACCCCTATCGAAAGGACCTGTTGTGCTTTGGCTTGGGCTGCAATGAGATTACAGCATTATCTCCACGGGCACACCACGTACCTGATATCAAGGATGGATCCCCTGAAATATATCTTTGAACGGCCCATGCTGAACTGTCGACTTTCAAGATGGCAGTTAATCTTACAGCAGTTCGACATTGTATACGTAACGCAGAAAGCCATGAAGGGGCAGGGAATTGCAGATCAATTGGCAGAAGCGCCATCAGGGGGAATGGAGCCTTTAGACACTCCTTTGCCGGGCGAAGACGTATTCTGGATCTTGCGCGCGAGAGAAGATGACGAGGGGCAGTTCTGGAAATTGTATTTTGATGGTGCCATGAATGCGGAGGGGGCAGGAGCCGGAGCAGTCCTGGTCTCTATCACAGGAGAGCAATACCCCGTAGCCACTAAATTACAGTTCAGTAACTCAAACAACACAGCTGAGTATGAGGGATGTATATTGGGACTCCGTTTGGCTCGCGATATGGGGGTGAAAAGGTTAGCAGTGTTCGGGGATTCGGAGCTGGTAATCAGACAAGCGATCGGGATGTACAACACTAAAGAGCTCCGGTTGCTTCCATACCACCGTTGTGTTATCCAACTGATGCAAGAGTTCGAAGATATCGCTTTCCGACATATCCCCAGGGGACGAAATGATTTCGCCGATGCATTGGCGACTTTAGCTTCCCTAATCCACACAATCAAGAGCAGGGACGTTCCACAGATTGAGATAGCAGTGCAGAACGCCCCGGCATACGAGGAGCATGTGGCGGTACTATCGGACGAGGGGTTTCTCCCAAAGCAGCCTTGGTATCACGACATAAGGGAATATCTGAGGGATAGATCCATTCCCGACCAAGCCAGCCGAGCGGAGAGGTTGAGAATTCAAAAGATGGCAATGAAATTTTATCTGAGCGGAGATTCACTGTACAAGAGGGATGCCAATTTGGGGATTGCTACGATGTGTAAATGAAACACAGGCCCAAAAGATTATGGACGAAATACATGGTGGGGTGTGTGGGCCACACATGAGTGGGCCGATGCTGGCCAAGAAGATTTTGAGAACGGGGCATTACTGGTTGACGCTGAAAGCCGACTGTGATGATCACGTCAAACGGTGTTACCAATGCCAGGCGCACGGTAATGTTATCCATGCGCCCCCCAATGAACTGCACTGTATGACCTCCCCTTGGCCATTCTCAATGTGGGGTATGGATGTGATCGGACCAATAGAGCCCAAAGCAAGCAACGGCCACCGATTCATCTTCGTCATGATCGATTACTTCACTAAATGGGTAGAAGCAGCTTCCTTCCCCAAAGTAACTCAGGAGATCATCGTCGGTTTCATCAGGAATAATGTCATTTGCCGATACGGGCAACCTGAGGTTTTAGTCTCCGACAATGCCAAGAATTTGAACAATGCCCTCATGAAGGGATTATGCGACCAGTTTAAGATCAAGCACCTCAATTCTGTCATTTACCGTCCTAAGATGAATGGGGCAGTGGAGGCTGCAAATAAGAATATCAAGAAGATCATGGCGAAAATGTCCGCTAATCATCGGGGATGGCCGGATCTGCTACCTCTCACCTTGCTGGCGTACAGAACGTCGGTACGTACTTCTACAGGGGCAACCCCGTACGCTCTGGTATACGGAATGGAGGCAGTTCTGCCAGTTGAGGTTGAGATGGCGTCCCTCAGAATCTTGATTGATGCTCAGATAAACGAGGAGGATTGGATGCAAAGTCGGTACGACCAATTGGCCCTAATTGATGAAAGGAGGGTGGCCGCTGTGTTGCACGGTCAGTTATATCAGCAAAGGATCTCTCGATCATATGACAAGAAGATAAGACCTCGAAAATTCAAAGAAAATGACCTAGTGTTAAAGAGAATAATGCCTTGTCAAGACGAAGCCAAAGGGAAGTTTGCCCCGAACTGGGAGGGGCCTTTTGTGATTAAGAAAGTGCTGTCCGGAGGAGCCCTCATACTGCAAGAAATGGATGGGGAGGTGTTTCCACAACCCCTCAATTCCGACTCGGTGAAGCGGTTCTATGCATAAAAAAAAAAAAAAAAAAAAAAAAAAAAAAAAAAAAAAAAAACTATATCCCTCATCATTTTTCTCCTCGTTCTTTGAAGGAACGAACTACGTAGGACCTGATCTCCCAACTTGTGGGGGTACGTAGGCAGCCATTGTGGCACGGTCCCATTCCTTACAAATAACCCTTTCTTCTATTAAAACCGATTCCCAACAGCCAGAAAACCTTCCTACACCCTCGAAACTCTCCCGAAACCAGCCACCCGATCAGTTTCATCTCAAATAACCTAACCCTAACCCAACCAAGCACTTAGCCCGAATCTAAGACTTAGCCGATGAAATCGACAGGATATGCGGCAATATCTGACAAGTCCCCATCAAGACTTGAGAAGAGAAAGAAGGCGAAATATCAAAATCATGGTTAGCTGGATAAAATGAGGGTCCAATGAAAGGCAACGATACGACAAAAGGGGAAAACGACTAAATCTAAATACTTGTCTATATAAATAGGTCATTTTGTTACAAGGTTTCTCTTTTTGATAACCGATGAAACTGACATAGTCTATGCAGGAAATAAAATGATCTACCAATCTGAAACTAATCAAAGCAGGATGGATTAAGTGGTGGATAGATCTGAGGCATCGGCATTCCCTGCAATCTGTTGCCCCATCATGTCGACGCGATCCAATAAGCAGTGGCTCGGCTAACGGTCTCAGAGTGAGCATCTATAATTGCCTTAGTCTGCAATACAATGGCGTCTCTATCAGTATGAACAACATCCCTGGCCAGAATAGCAGCATCTCTCTCAACAAGAGCAGCATACCTCTCAGCCTCGGTAGTAATCGAGATGCGTGGAACACCGGACGGACAGGGACCTAATGGCTCAGAATGCCCTCCGCAAGGCCCGCCGACACCGGAAAGAATAATAAGGATCAGGAACGTTCCGGAAGATCATCTGCCATATCTCTGTCACCGGCGACAAACCGTCCAATCAGCGGAGAAGCCACCGACCAATCCTGTGGGAGGATCGACATCCAAGCATATCACGGCATCTGGCGACGACAGCTGTGGAAAATAGTATCAAAAAGACTGTACAGGGGTCATTCTCTATCCATGAATGAAAAGCATGCATCATACATGACTCGTTATGTGAAAATAAAATACAAATTCTGAATAAGTCGAACGTCGAACACGACGAATCAAGGCAAGACCCGGCTGAAACCTGGGAAGGCATCCAAAGCAAACCGCGACAGAGTGGTGAGCAAACCCTGGGAAGGGCTGAGATCCACGCGAACCACAACAAGAAGGTGAGCAACCCTGGGAAGGGCTGATATCCACAAAAAGAAAAAAAGACAAAAAACAACAAACCCTGGGAAGGGCTGAGATCCAAGCAAACCGCGACAGAGTGGTGAGCAAACCTGGGAAGGCATCCAAGCAAACCGCGACAGAGTGGTGAGCAAACCCTGGGAAGGGCTGAGATCCACGCGAACCACAACAAGATGGTGAGCAACCCTGGGAAGGGCTGATATCCACAAAAAGAAAAAAAGACAAAAAACAACAAACCCTGGGAAGGGCTGAGATCCAAGCAAACCGCGACAGAGTGGTGAGCAAACCTGGGAAGGCATCCAAGCAAACCGCGACAGAGTGGTGAGCAAACCCTGGGAAGGGCTGAGATCCACGCGAACCACAACAAGATGGTGAGCAACCCTGGGAAGGGCTGATATCCACAAAAAGAAAAAAAGACAAAAAACAACAAACCCTGGGAAGGGCTGAGATCCAAGCAAACCGCGACAGGGTGGTGAGCAAACCTGGGAAGGCATCCAAGCAAACCGCGACAGAGTGGTGAGCAAACCCTGGGAAGGGCTGAGATCCACGCGAACCACAGCAATATGGTGAGCAACCCTGGGAAGGGCTGGTATCCACAAAAAGAAAAAAAAAGAGACAAAAAACAACAAACCCTGGGAAGGGCTGAGATCCAAGCAAACCGCGACAGAGTGGTGAGCAAACCTGGGAAGGCATCCAAGCAAACCGCGACAGAGTGGTAAGCAAACCCTGGGAAGGGCTGAGATCCACGCGAACCACAACAAGATGGTGAGCAACCCTGGGAAGGGCTGATATCCACAAAAAGAAAAAAAGACAAAAAAACAACAAACCCTGGGAAGGGCTGAGATCCAAGCAAACCGCGACAGAGTGGTGAGCAAACCTGGGAAGGCATCCAAGCAAACCGCGACAGAGTGGTGAGCAAACCCTGGGAAGGGCTGAGATCCACGCGAACCACAACAAGATGGTGAGCAACCCTGGGAAGGGCTGATATCCACAAAAAGAAAAAAAGACAAAAAACAACAAACCCTGGGAAGGGCTGAGATCCAAGCAAACCGCGACAGAGTGGTGAGCAAACCTGGGAAGGCATCCAACCAAAACTAACACCCTGGGAAGGGCTGAGATCCAAACTAACACCCTGGGAAGGGCTAAGAACCAAACAAACCACAACCCTGGGAAGGGCTAAGATCCAAACCAACAACAACCCTGGGAAGGGCTGAGATCCAAGCAAATCACGTATGTATTGTCATTCTTGTGCACTGTCATTCATGCATCGAGTGTCTATTCTTTATCCTGTTCATTTCATTTATCATTTCATAAACAGGATAAAGAGGGGCAGCTGTAGACACCCGATTTTTGCATTTCCTATACTAACCCTGACAGGAGGGCAAAATCGTCAATTGACCCGGCACACGAGAATAAAAGGTGGACATAAAGACGAACCCTCAAAACCACCACGACGGGATGATATTGAAGCCGACACGACAACAAGCGAATGTCGAGAGTCAGTTACTGATCACTGTGCTTACCCGGATGACGTGGCACGTTTCCCGACGGTTTCCGGACTGCCGAGCGCAAACCCGTCAGCGGGAAACAACGGTACGACACGAAAATCGAGATGAGGCACGGAAAACGAGAAAATCAGCACAGTTAGCCGCAGATCAATTCGCGGCCAAGGACGGAACTCGAGGCAGCACGGGACTCGAAGCGCACGGGACTCGAGCGCGGCTGGGGGGAGAACCAAGGGCCAGCCGCAGATATATCTGCGGCCAGCCGCAGATAGATCTGCGGCTGCCCTTGGCAGTGCTATATTAGGCCAGTTCGCATACAGGAAGAAAAGAAGAGAAGAATTCAGCAGCAGCAGCAGTTCGGGGAGAGGAAGAAAAATAGGAAGAAAACAGCAAAAATTAAGAGAGAAAAGAGTGAGAAATAGTAAGAAATTGTACCTATTTTGTGAGATTATATCTCATATTTTCTACTCTACTCAATACACAAATTCATACATATTGTGGGGATTAATTGCAAGGTAAAAAACCCTTTGTTCTTAGCATTTTGTTATGCTATTTTGTTGAGCTTTTGGTAATCCAAATTACCTTAAATGTAGTTTTTCTCTTACATATTATTGTGATGCCATGGGTTAGGGACTATTAGTGAGGGTCTCATCGGAATGAAATTCCCCCTAATAGCCCGATGATATCCGTTTGGTGCAAATTTTAACTATTATGGTAATGTATCATTCGTAATGTAGTTCAATCGTCATTGTAAGATGTCCTAGAGTGTTAGGCATCCCGTTGTTAATTATTTTCGTTATATCCATTTGGTGGTTGTGCAATAAGTTCGGATGTGAGCCTAGGAATGCGACCCCGTGGTCCAAATCCGATGATGGACATTTTTGAATGTATGTAATCGGGTGGATGTATCCGTTATTGTAAATATGTAATCGTCGGGCCTTAAAACGACGCCAAGGCGATAATCGCGTTTAAGGCCCCGAAATAGTGAAACTTGTGATTGTGGGCGTTTGGGGTTATTTTGATGGCTTACATGCCCATGAATATCCCCGACGCGTGTTTATGCTTGATTGGATTTTGTGACACGAAAAAGGATTTCAAAGATTAAACGATGAAGGTTTTTTTCTTAAAATCAAGCAAATTAGGAGGTTAGCATCACGTAGCTAAAAATTTGGAGGTGTTAATGAATGTCGATTTCTATTAAACGGGAAGGCTAAAGAAAGTCGTTTTCAAATGTCACAAAAAATGGTTTTATAAAATAAAACGCCGTTTTATTAAATCTTGGTGCGTAGGGTGAAAGATATCCTAGAAGTTGCCCATCATTTTATGAAGGCAATGTATAGATTTCGATTCCTATTTTTACGAAGGTTTAAAACTCTTGTTTTGCCAAAACGACACCTAAGGAAAATCTCATAGTTTTGCCAACTAAAATCAACCCTTTCTCGCAAAGCTTTCTCGTTTAAGCCGATGGACATTCTAAGGCATTCTCAAAAGAAAAACACAATTTTCCTTAATAATCCAAATGATTCTTTTATGCAAACTCATCACAACATTTACATAGGCACACACATGCACACGCGCACACACACATTTCATGAATTAAAGGATAGGAAAGCATCAAGATTGCGGTAACCGTGCTTCATGGAAGTCGAGGGGTGCCTAACACCTTCCCCTCACTTAAGCAAGCCCCCGAACTTTATGAATCTCGATTCGCAGACCAATTAATTCGGAGTCACATATGAGCCAGCGATTTATAAAAAATGAAAACTCGGATGAGTTGGTACATCCATTTCAAATATACCAACTGGCGACTCTGGTTAAATTGGCTCATCATAAAAACAATCTTTAAAAACCCCGTCGACATTAATGCCGACCTTTTCCAAAAAGTCATCTAACAAAAAGGCTAAAAATCGGAAAAAGGTTACGACCCCCGCGTTAAGCGATTCCTCCCGGCGTCGACAGACTAGTCAATAATTCCATATCTTATGTTTAATCGGGACATTGTATGGTAAAAGGAATGAATTGTACGGTAACTACTACTGAATAGGTTCTATGTGATTAAACGTTGATTTCATATTATACGGATAGTCATGATACATTATCGTAAGGTGTTTCTCATGATATAGAATAAATATTATTTATTTATGTATCAATTAAAGGAGTTTAATTCATTATAAATAATATTAGAATGGTTCTAATTTATTTATTTTACTACTAGCATAATATTGAACCTAAAGGGTCACATCGCAAAAGAAAATTATTATTTTAGAAATGATTGGCTTAATAATAATAAATTAAGTATATAATTTATTAGTGGAATAAATTGAATGACTTAATATTTATAATTATGTATTTGGAGAAATATTTAATTATAAATTAATAAGAGAAATGTTGTTATTATTATTATTATTATTATTATTATTATTATTATTGTTATTTAATTCCTAATTAGATTGGGAATTGAATTAATACATTAATTCCTAAAGAATTTAGGAGTGAGAATTAGTCTTATTAATTGAAATCTAAATGCAAATGAAATGTAAATTAAAGAGTAATGTAATTTTCTTGCTTAATGTTGATTATGTAAGAAACATGTGTTTAGTGAGAAAGGAAGTATTCATATTAATCTTAAGGGTTAGGAGAATATGTATACTTATAAGTATAATCAAATTGTAAGTATCATAATATTTGAGAAATTGATTTTGCTATCTTACGGGTGTTCTTGAAATCTTAAGAGTTAGGAAGTGAAGAACACATAGGATTAGCCATCCAAGATTTCTAGGAAATCATAGTTTGTTTCTTCAATAATCATTTGTTGGTGGATCACCTTTAGAGTGCAACATACACTTTCTAGCTTATGTTTGATCCTTGAATTTGGAGACATTGGAGGAGCTTGAAGAAATCAAAGAGTTGATCTTGTAGCGGTTCAAGAGTTGGATCTACAAAGGTATAATCTCTTGTATTTCTTCTTCAATTAATAGTTATGCATAAGGTGATTCATGGGAAGTTGCAAAAAATTTTAATTACATTTTTTGTTGCGTTTTACAATTTGATTGTACCTTTGATTTTGTTTCTGCATACTTACAGTGGTATCAAGAGCCATCCTTATGCGTATTATTAATTATTTTGATTCATATATATGTTGATATGTGTTTAGAACAATTTAATGGGCAATATTTTGGTAAAGAATTTTGTTTTTCGGAGAAAGAACAAAAATCTGAAGAACTGCTATTTCCTTAGCACTTGCAGCTCCACACCGCCAGTCCCCAGAAATTTAAAAAAAATTATTTTTTATTTTGGATTTGGACTGCAAGTTTCTTTTTTCAGAAATTCTAAATAATAATAAAGGAGTTTATTCTGATTTGGAATTGGATTAAAATAAATACGTTTATTTTAATTGAAATTATACTAAACAAATTAGAGTTGAAATTAGATTTCATGCTAACTAATTTGGTTTGGTATTGGATTTCATTCTTGATAATTTTGCTCATTAAATGATATCAATATGTATGATTGAATGTTTTATTATTCATGAGATGAATATTTGTACATATATGTTGATATATATAGGAGATGGTTAAGGACTATTGACCAATGTGATTGGATTTAATTTTGTTGGATGTTTGAATGAATGGTTTATTCACAAATGGGGTTTGCGTACCTCGCCTATCTAATTTTCTGATGTAATATCTATCTCTCTCCTATGTACTTCTCCTTGACTGCTGATCAATGTTTCTGTTTTATTAAAAATAGAGTGTAATAGGATTTAGTAAAATTACTTGAGAAATTGGAACTAAAGAGCAGGAGTATTGAAGACTCATTTGTGATGAAGTCTGGGTTGAATTTAATAGTTATATTCAAATTTATTCTTGTACCCTAGGTTTGACCTTTTGGTTCACTCGGTGGCTCGAGTGAATCAAATTAGATTAAGTCCATAATCATCCCATATAGAATATAGTATTCTATAAATGCTTGCTAACTATATATTAAATATATTATTATACATGATGATGTATGTTTAATATGACGCGTATTTATATATATATTTGCATTCGCGCTAAACAAGATGAGACCATTAATAACAAAACCCTCAATTTAAAATATTAAGTTGTATACGTTCAAAGGTACTTAAAAAATATCGAACTAGGCTAGCATGATAAAACAATAGAGTATTAAATATTTAATATTAGTTTGTTGTGCACACACAAGGCTCATATTAAAATTTTAAGATATTGACTTTATTACATGAAAATGTTTATAAGGAATTGAACAATACAAGTTTTGTTGTGCACACACAAGGACTGTATTTTTTTATTCGCTTATATGAAAATGCTAGGTTTAACTTAACTTAGATTATTTTAGTTCGGATGTGCACACACTAGACTATTATAATCTAAGAGGCAAAATAAATGGAGTTACACAACTGATGTAATTGACAAAAGTTGTCCAGCTATTGAATAAATATATAGTTTGTTGTGCAATAGGATCCTTTCTCGCTAAACAAATTTTAACAAAAGTTTGTCGAACTATATATGGAGGGTCATGTAGTTTGAATAAAATAGTGAGAGACACCATTTTAATAAAGACCTATATTAATTTGGTGATTAATAAAATGAATACATGCTAATGTTGTTTAAATCACAAATTCATTTACAGAATTTTACAATGGCTCATTCACTATCACTGCGGAACATATTGGATGCTAACAAATTAATCGGACCGAACTACACGGATTGGTTAAGGAATTTGAGAATTGTTCTCAACGCTGAAAAATTATCTTATGTCCTTAATTCGCCTGTTCCTGCAACTATTGCAAAACTGCCTCTGAGGAAGAGATTGATACTTTTAAAAAGTGGTAAGATGATGTTGTGATGGCTCAATGCATCATGCTCGCATCCATGAGTAACGAGTTACAACGTCAACATGAGAAAATAGATGCACCTATTATATTGTTTCACCTTCAGGAGTTGTATGGTGAGCAAAGTAGGTCTACTAGGTATGAGATATCTAAGGAGCTCTTCCGATCTAGAATGACCAATGACCCTACAGTACAGACACATGTCCTCAAAATGATCAATTTGATTGAACAATTGGGACAATTGAGTTTTGTAATGGACGGAGAGTTGAGCCAAGATTTGATCTTGCAGTCATTCTCGAACTCCTACTCACAATTTGTTATGAATTTTCATATGAACAATCTTGATGTCAGCTTGCCTGAACTACTCAACATGTTGAAAACTACAGAGAGTCACTTTCCATCCAAGAAAGAACAAGTCTTACTGGTAGGTGAACCTTCCAAGAAAAGGAAGTGGCCTAAAGGATCGTCTACAAAGAAGAAAATTTCTAAGAAGGCAAAAGAAAAGGCAACTGATAAAGGTAATAAGAATAAAGCAAACTCCACATCAATAAGCCTGGACATTGGAAAAGAAACTGCAAGGATTACCTTGCAGAGACAAAGTACAAGAAGCTTGTTAAAGCTTCTGTTAGGAATCATGCTTTAAATTTGATGCTGTGCTCTTAATGTATGTGTGTATCAGTAGCTGAATTGTAAAGTCCTTAATGAAAGATTTGTATAAGGATTTAGAATAGAGAAGATCAAAATGTGTTAGGATGATCTAAGTTTTATTGAATATCTATCAGATCTAAGCATATTTGTTAAGTGTTGTAAAGTCCTTTATTGAAGGTGACGTACAAAGGACTTAGAATAGAAAACATCAAACTTGTTAGGTTGATCTTGTGTGCTGATCGTAAAGTACTTCCATAATCCCAGTAAAGGATCGTAGAGCAATCAGCCAACTTCGCAGAGTCAAAGTATGTCATCGCAAGTTTTGCCATACGGACGTAGAGCTTCCTCGACAGGTCGTAGAGCTTCCTCGACAGGTCGTAGAGCTTCCTCGGCAGGTCGTAGAGCTTCCTCGACAGGTCGTAGAGCTTCCTTGGCAGGTCGTAAAGCTTCCTCGGCAGGTCGTAAAGCTTCCTTGGCAGGACGTAGAGCCTCCTCGGAAGGTCGTAGAGCTTCTTCGACAAGACGAAGAGTTTCCTTGGCAGGTCGTAGAGCTCTCTCAGCAGGACGGAGAGCTTTCTCTCGGCAGAACGAAGGGTTGTCTCTGAATCTCAAGACAAACTCTCAGAATCATAGAGAAGTCTTTGCCAGTACTCACAGACTAAATCAGCACCTCTGATGAAGGACATAAAGGAAAAGTGTTGATGCTATTTCAGAATGATCAAGAAGAAGTATGAAGATCTCAGTAAACGACAGATGCCATCAAACAACTATAGAACTACAACTCTACAAACACACGAGAAACTCAGATATGGAATGAATATTCTAAGTTGCCTATGACTATTAAACAGTAGAATGACCTACCCAAGACAGTTGTTGAATATTAAGCAAAACAGTGGGGAGCAAAACAACTATAGTCTGCAAAGATTCAGAGCACTATTCCTACCACTATCTTAATATAGGCTAATGGAAGCTGACTCACCCCACTACTGCAGTCAACAAGGAATAAACTATGTTAGGTTTGTATATAGCGCGAACATGCAATCTAATTACATAAATAGTGCGGAAGCGCAATAAAACGGATTTTAAAATTTTTCATACAAACCATCACCATGATTATCCATGTGCTCAATTATCAATTAAACGAAAGAGATAAAGTATGAGAATCATACCCTTGTAGAACCATGCTTCCACAGGTACGAGTTCACCTCCAAATCTTTCGCGTTCTCCTTGAATTTCACCGATGGGATTCCTTCCTTTGATCAACGTTAGCCACCCAAGTGTTTGGCCTCTAGAGGTGATCCACCAAGGAATAATAGTTATTCAAGAAGATGGGTGTTGGCAAAACCCTAGTTTCTATCTCTATAGAAATTGCAAGTACTCTCTCTCTCTCCAATTCTCATGGAAGAGTGTGTAAATTGTCTAACCCTAAATCATGATAAGACTCCTCTTATTTATAGATATAGGGAACCCTCCTAAACTATTTAGGATTACGGTTTTTATTTTAATTAAACTCCTTTAATTAATTAAACTCCTAATCCAATTAGGAATTTATGAGAGAGTAATTCTATTAATTAATTCTCAATCCCTATCAGGAATTAAATAATAGTAATAGTAATAATAATAATAAGACTCCTCTTATTAATTTATATTTAATATTTTTAAAATATTAAATAATAAATATTAAGCTATTTAATTTATTCTATCTCCATAGATTAAATTAAATACACTTAACTTATTATTATAATTATGTCATTTACTTCTTAAATAAATATTTTTCTTTTGCGGTGTGACCCTTTAGGTTCTCCATATTAAACCGGTTGTGAATAAATCAATTAGAACAATTCTAATCTTATTTAAATAAATAAATTAAACTATTTAATTCATTTAAATAAATAATATTTATTATACAATAAGGGTAAGCCCCCTTAGCGATCAACGACTTTCTAGATAATATAGATTTCAACATTAATCATAACAGAACCTTTCAGTGAATAGTTACCGTACAATTCAATCCTTCTACCATACAATGTCCCAATTAAATATAAGACATGGAATTACTGTCAAGTCTTATTTTATTTAATTATATGTATTTCGATTCTGAAATGCACAACTCTGATTAATGCAAATTAGAAACTCCTTTCTAATTTCATTCTGCTTTGGCCAAAGACTTCTGAGTCGTCATTTATTGAATCACATAGGACATTCTCTCCTTTTACTAGAAGTGGTAGATTCTTTGTTGATCATTCACCTATCTCCATGTACAACTTGTTACACCCAATCATACCCTTTGATATACCCTAAAGGTCTTAAGGGACATGTCAAAGTATAACTCATCATACACAAGATACTATGATGATATCAAGTCCAACGATCACTTGTACTACTATCACTAGAGGAATTCCTATTGACAGGCGAGTAAAACTCCATTAGATATTCCTTAGCGAGCCACGTTCAGTGAACTTATTCTCTAATAAACACCTACATATTTGTTTTAGTGTCTCCACACAAATGATTATGAGATTAATCATCCTCTTCATAAGAGCAAGCAACGTATGTACTAATCTATCCGGATTCACTAATCCCCTTTTTAGTAATCCATCGATTAGGAACGATTTTAGTTTGTGAGCTATCTAGAATTTAGATCTCATTAGCATGATCACCATCATGATTCTAAAAGCATTGCTCAAAACTATGGTTTTATCACATTTAATATAACAGCACCATGTAGATAAAGTAAAATGCCTTTAACAATCGAATAAAATTACAAAGTATATGCTACATCATATCAAATATGATTGGCTTGTGTGTATACTACTTTCAATCTCCCACTTGCACTAAAGCCAATCGTCATGGTATCTAATACCCTTCTTCTCTAAGTGACGATCATCCTGCTATTTGGATAAAGCTTCATTAAATGGATATGCAATGTTGTTCTTGAGAGTCCACTATCTCTATAGTGACTTCTCCTCTTTCAATGATTCCACTAATCAAATGAAAGTGTCGCAACACATGTTTGAATCTAAGATGAGACTTGGGAACTATTCCTAATTCCGTGATGAACTTTTCATCCAAGCAGTCAACTTGCAGCTTCATTTACAGCTATATACTTTGTCTTTGTCACTAAACCAACAACTCTTTGCTGTTTGGAACCTTTCCAATTCACTACACCACCTTTCAAGGTAACGATTTACCATAAAGTGGATTTGTTATCGTCTTAGTCAGTCTGAAAAACTTGACTCTGTTTAGCCCTCTAGTTTTAATTCAGACCCACTATGAATCATGATCACATCTTCAGTACCGGTTAAGTACTTAAAGGTGTTTATCACTGTCTTACAGTGATCTTCTCCAGAATATGACTGATCAACACCAAGCCTTGTATATTCATTGCATACATGATAGTAACTCATGCAATCTCTCTTTCAATTGGGGACAATTTTAGAGAGATACACTCCATGGCTCATCATCATGAGACCTCTCTTGGAGTTTACCATGCTAAACGCCTTTAGCATCAAATGAATATATGTTCCTTGGGTCAAGTCGAACATCCTTTTAAATCTGTCTATATAGATTTATATCCCCAATTTATAGGATGCTCCTCCCAAGTCATTCATGGAGGAATGTTTAGACAATTGTATCTTTACTAATTGTAGCATTGGTGTGTTATTCCTTATAAGTAGTATGTCAACATATAATACTAGGAATGTCATAGTGTTCCCACTGACCTTTTTGTACACACTGGGTTCATTCTCGTTTTTGATAAAATAAAACTCTTTTGATGTCTCATCAAAACGAATGTTCTATCTTTGAGAAGATTGCTTTAATCCATAAATGGATCATTGTGGCTTAAAACACGATTTGCTTCAACCTTTGAAACAAATTCCTTTGGCTGTATTATACATACATTCTCCTCAAGTCTTCATTGAGGAAGGACGTCTCCACATCCATTTTACCAGATTTCGTAATAAGCTGCAATCACAAGCAAAATCCAAATGGACTTGAGCATTACCCGGTAATAAGGTTTTATCACAGTCAACTCCTTGACTTGAAAAACCTTTTTAACAAGTCTGGTCTTATAGGTCTCCACCTTGCCATTTGCCCTAGTCTTTCTCTTAAAAAACCCATATTCACACTCTAGGCACTATGCCCTTTTGTGGAGTAACCAGAGTCTATACTTGGTTCTCATACATGGAGTCCATTTCGGATTTCATGGCTTCTAGCCATTTTTCTAAGTGTCTACTACTCATGGCTTCATCATATATAACTGGATCATCATCCTCTATGATGCGTACATCATCATCATCCTCTATGATGAATCCATACCTCCCAGGTATCTTCGGTACTTTTCCAGATTTACGATTCGGTTGTGGTACAATATGTCTATCTACAGGTTCCTCGGTTCGACTTAAAGTGCTTTGTGGTTCTTGAACTCCTTCAAGATCTATTACCCTCCCACTTGCTCCTTTAATGATAAACACCTTTATCTAAGAAGGCAGCGTGTAGGATTATAGTAACAATACCCTAAACTTTCTTTAGGATATCCCACAAGTCTGCACTTGTCAGATTTTGTCCCAAACTTATCTTTAAACCTTTTCACATAAGTTGGACAACCCCTTATCTTAACATACTTAAGATTAGGAATCCTCCCTACCCATAACTTTTATGGAGTCTTAGGGCCGGATTTTGAGGTTACCTTATTTTGTAGATATGCGGCCGTTTATAGGGCATAACCCCAGATGGATACTAGAATGTCGGTAAAAATCATTATGGACTGCACCATGTCCAACAAGGTACAATTTCTCCTTTTAGATACACCAATCAATGATTGCATATCAGGAGGTGTCCATTATGAGAAAAATACCATTTTGAGATGATCTAGAAACTCATTGCACAAGTATTCTTTCTTCGATCTGATCAAAGAATCTTAATACTTTGTCAAATATGTTTCACTTCTGAATTCTTTGAACCTTTCAAATGATTCAGACTTGTATTTCACCAAATACACACATTCAACTCTTTGAATGACCGTCTCCTTTTTCTTTTATTAATTTGTTCAATTTGCAAAATAATTTTCATGTAAGTCAAGTATACAAAGTCTATCAAGTAATCTTCCAGTTTCAAACAAAACATTATCATTATAAATAGAACAACAATTGTTCTTAAATATAATACCAAAACCTTCCTTGTCCAACAACGGAAGTAATAATGCTTCTAAAGAGAACTGGATCATAATAACAACTTATTAACTTAATAGACTTGCTCGTAGGCAATGCTAAACTATAAGTTCCTATGGTTAATGCAGCAACCTTTGCTCCATTCCCACACATAAGATTTACTTACTCTTTGTTTAGCTTTCTACTTCTGCTTAGTCTCTGCATTGGATTGCATATGTGAGAACTACAGCCGGTATCCAATACCCAAGTAGAACCTTGACTTACAGAAATATTCATTTTAATCATGAACAAACCTATATTTGTAACCGAAGCTTCACTAAGCTTCTTCTAGTTAGCCTCTGTAAGATAGTCACAGTTTCTTTTCCAGTGTCCAGGCTTATTGCATTGGAAGCAAACTCATTTGCTATTTGCATCAGTTTTGTTCTTAGTGTCCTTAGTTATTGCCTTTCCATATACCTTCTTTGAATTGCTCTTCTTTTCAGAAGATCCTTTGGCCCTCTTCTGCTTCCTGGAAGAATCATCTACCAGTAAGACTTGGTCTTTCTTGGTTGAAAAGTGACTCTTTACTGTTTTCAACATGTTTAAGCAACTCAGGCAGGCTGACATATAGCTTGTTCATGTGAAATTCACAATAATTTGTGAGAAAAAGTTTGGAAGTGATTGCAAGATCAAATATTGGATCGCCTCTCCATCCATTAAAACCCAATTGTCCCAATTGTTCAATCAGATTGATCATTTTAGGACATTTGTCTGTACTGTAGTGTCATCGGTTATTCTAGATCGAAAGAGCTCCTTAGATATCTTATATCTAATAGTCCTACTTTCCTCACCCTTCAACTCCTTGAAGGTGCAGGAGTATAATAGGAGCATCCATAGTTTCATGCTGACGCTAAAGCTCATTACTCATGGATGCGAGCATGATGCATCGAGCCAACTGTGCATCATCTTACTACTTTCTAAAAGTAGCAATCTCTTCCTCAGAGGCATTGTCTGCAACCATTGCAGGGATAGACATATTAAAGATATAAGATAGCTTTTCAGCCTTGAGAACTATTCTCAAATATCTTAACCAGTTCGTTTAATATGATCCGATTAATTAGCATCTAATATACTACGTAGTGATAGTGAATTAGACATTCTAAAATTCTGTGAATGAATTTGTAATTTAATAACATTTTAGCATACATTTATTTCTTAATTAATTACCAAAATAAATTAGGTCTTTATTTTAAATTGGTATCTCTCACTTTTTAATCAAACTATATTACCCTCATTATATAGTACGACAAATCTAATTAAAGATTTGCTAGTGAGAATAAGGATCCCATTTCAAATGTATATTGCCTTGTGTGTGCACAACAAACTATATATAAATAAATAGGTAGACAACTATTGTCAATTACATCACTATGTAACTCCTTGTATTTTGCCTCTTAGATTATAATGGTCAAGTGTGTGCACATCCGAACTAAAATAATCTAAGTTAAGTCCAACCTAGCACTTCCATATATGTGAAGAGAAAAAGACCGCCCTTGTGTGTGCACAACAAAGCAGTAATGTTCAATTCCTTAATAAGCATCAAATGTGATAAAATAACATCTTAAATATTTAATACTCGCTTTGTGTGTGCACAACAAACTCATATTAAATATTTAATACTCTATTGCTTTACCATGCTAGAAGGCGACGTTCGATATTCTGAATATCTTTGAACGCTTAGGACTTAATATGATTTCTTTGAGGGATTTGTTATTATTAGTCTCATCTTGTTTAGCGCACATGCACATATATATATATAAAATACGCGTCATATTATTTAACATGCGAAGCATGTTGTATAATATATAATATATATATATAATAATCATGCACATATAGAATACTATATTCTACCTGGATTGATTATGGACTTTTATTCTAGTTTGGTTCACTAGAGCCACCAAGTGAACCAAAAGGTCAAACCTAGGGTGCAAGAACAAAATTTAAATATAACTATTACATTTAAACCCGGGCTCCATTACAAACGGGTCTTCAAGCGCTCCTTGCTCCTTTGTCTCCAATTCTTCAAGTAATTCTAACTAAACCTATTACATAAACAATTTACAATAAATAGAAACCTTGATCAGCAGTCAAAGGGAGGTACATAGGAGGAAGATAGAAATTACATCCAAAAAAATTAGAGAAGACGAGGTACGCAGACCCCATTTATAAAAACTCATTCATTCAAGCATCCACTAAAATAAATCCAATCACACATTGGTCAGTAGTCCATAATCAATCCCTATTTATTATCATACATATCTCCATATGTATCAATAAATAACATTCATCTCATGAATAATAAAATCATTCCATATATTGATTGATATCATTTAATGGGCAATTAAAAGTTTACTAGAAATCCAATTTTGAAACAAAAATAAAATCCTTTATTTTAATCAAAATTTAAATCATAATAAACTTATTTATTTTATTTTATCCAATTTTGAATAAAAATAAACTCCTTTATTTTTAATCAAATTCCAAATCAAAATAAACTCCTTTATTTTAATTAACATGCAAACCAATTTCAAGTTCAAAATAAACTCTTTTATTTTAACTTAAAATTGCTTGGAAAAATAAAATATGTTATATCCTATTTCTTATCAAAATAAACATCTTTATTTTTAAGGAAACATGGAATCCTATTGCATATGTGAATAAACTCCTTTATTCTAGGAAACATGGAATCATATTCCATATGTAAATAAAACTTTTAACTTTAATTATATTCCAATTCAAAATAAACCTTTTATCTTAATTGAAAATAAATAAAATCAAAAAAAAAATTCAAAATCTGCAGACCGGCGCGACCGCGCTCCAAAATGAACTAGGAGCGGCGCGGCCGCGCTGCACCCCCAGAAACGATTTCTGGGTTTAGGCGTGGTCGCGCTCCAGAATGAACTGGAAACGGCGCGGCCGCGCCGCGTAGCAGACTTCGAATTTTTTTTTTCTTTTGCCCAGAAAATCGATCCAATCGCATACCCATATATACATGGAATCATAATAATCGATAATTAGCACAAGGTTAGTCTCTGATACCATTGTTAGGTTTGTATATAGCGCGAACATGCAATCAAATTACATAAATAGTGCGGAAGCGCAATAAAACGGATTTTAAAATTTTTCATACAAACCATCACCATGATCATCCATGTGCTCAATTATCAATTAAACGAAAGAGATAAAATATGAGAATCATACCCTTGTAGAACCATGCTTCCACAGGTACGAGTTCACCTCCAAATCTTTCGCGTTCTCCTTGAATTTCACCGATGGTATTCCTTCCTTTGATCAATGTTAGCCACCCAAGTGTTTGGCCTCTAGAGGTTGTAATGTCCGTGAATTTTGAACGTCCTTATTAATTAAATCTAATTTAATTCAATGAGTTAACGTTATGTTCTATTTAAATCAGCTTGGGTTAATTGGTGGGAGATGTATAAGATGTGTCTATACTCGTGTTGGCAGGTATGATATAACTATGGTTAAGAGATAACCATAGGTGAGTCAAGTGTAGGAATTGGTGGGTAATGACTAAAATGGCCAAGAGTGGTTAATAACCAAGGTAATTATGTAAGGGCAATAACCATTGTATATCCAAGTGGTTAATAACCAATGAAATGATGGCGGGATAATAACCATTGTGTTTAACCAATGTAATGATGGCAAGATAATAACCAATGTCTAATAACCAATGAAGAATGGGTAATAACTAATGGATAATTAAGATTTTGCGAAAAGACTATTTTAACCTTGAAAGAGGTTGGGAAAGGACTAAAAATACCCTTGAGGAAGTTGCTAGGAAACTTCCTACTATTGATGAATTGACCAAATTGCCCTTGCCTAGTCATGATTAATGACTATTTTGCCCATGGTCTCTACTTTCCTATAAATAGGACCCCTCACCAAAGTTAACAAGGGTTGGCTCACTTATTATTCACCAAGTGTAGAGAGAGTTTGTGAGTTGGAAAAGAGAAGCAAGAACAAATCTTGTGGGAGAAAGAAGAGGGTCTTGATTGTTTAGGCCATCCCCATTCACAACCTATTTTGGGAGGAAGAGGAGAATAGCCAATAAACCGAGGTATGGATCTTCATTTCTTTTAAAACCCTAGTTGTGTGTGGGATTAATTTTTGATTGTTGTTTGATGATTATGAAAGGGATGAGGTGTGTATAGATCTATGTTTTATTTTGCTAGATCTATGTTTTATTTTGTTAGATCTATATATTTTTTTTAAAGAATGCTTAACTCATGATTTTAAAACCTAGGTGATGACAAATAATGGTTTAGTATGTTTTATTAATAATATGTTGAAGTTTAAAAATATTTGTAGCAAGTTTTAGTGGTTTGATGGGCTAAAACATGTGTACAATGATTTATTGGAGTACAAAATTTATTGATAAAAAATATTAATTTAAGTCATAAATATTTTGTTGTAATATTAGAAATATTTTCTTAGTCATGGGGATTTTTTTTCGGAATTTATTTTGGAGATTTAAAACTTGGTTAATGGTGATTAGAACCCATTTGGTGTGAAAAAAAAAAGAAGAAAAGAAAAGAAAATCAACTGCCTGGATCCCCCTGCCTAGCCCGGACCCAACCCTGGCCGCGCATGGCGCGCCAGGGGAAATGAGCATGGGCAGTTGGCGAGCACGAAACGGCGCCGTTTGGGCCCGTGGTTGAGGCAGGCGCGCATTACGCGAGGAGGCATCACGCGGGGGAAATTACTGCCATGCCCCTCCGCTCGAATTTCGTTTTATTTACAGATTTGCCATCCAGACTTGTTTTATTAATATTAAATACTTAAAAACCTTATTATTATTATTATTATTATTATAAAATAATAGTCATATAAAATTTAATTTCTGGGATGTGCTATTATATTTTCCATATATAATAAATTAATTATTGTTTAATTATTATTAAATAATGATTAAGGATAATAAAAAAATTGTAAATTAATTATTTATTATGTGATTGACTTTAAATAATAAATAAACTAAATTAAGTATTAAATAATCTTAAATAATAATTAAAGACAATTAAAATTTATAACTTAATTATTATTTAATTAATAATTAAATAATAAGTGAATATAATTAGTTATTAAATACTATTAATAATAACTAAAGATAATTCATATTCACTAATTGATTTTTTTTATTATTTGATTAACTTCAAATAATAAACCTAATTAATTATTATTTAATCTTAAATAATAATTAAAGACAATTAAAATTAATAATTCGACTATTAATTAATAATTAAATAATAAGTGAATATAATTAGTTTTTAATAACTAAAGATAATTAATTAATTACTATTTAATAGTAATTAAATAAAGATAGAGCTAATAAAATAGAGAGAGTTGAAATAACTCATTAATTACACGATTATAATTAAGTGTTTAAGGGTTTAATAAATGAATATTCTTAAGAGGAAAGGTAATGTTAATTAATTGAACAATTATTACTAATTGTTTAAGGGTTTAATAAGTGTTTATCACTTAAGGGAAACATTGTTAATTAATTAAACCATCAACCTAGAGATCCATTAAAGTGTCTTATAGGATTTATGATAGTTTATTAACTTATGTGTGCTATGTGAATTGCTTAATTGTTAAATAAATAGCATAAGTAAGCGTATCGATATACAACTACGCAGAACTAATTGATAGACCGACATTATCTATGTTAGGTTCTTCAAGGCCAAATAGTTAAAGCTAGAATTATTTGTAGCTGAGCAGACAGGCAAGTTCCTAACCCTAAACTTCTTACATTATTGCAAGTTCCCCAACTCAATCTCGAGTTATTATTTTCGAAGCATGTTAGTGAATATTTATTGTCGATTATTCACATCTATACTGATTATTGAGATTCGCACATTGTGCAATTGAATTCCTATCCTATTATGATTGAACTGTAAATTTAATTAAAGTTCTTTCAAGTATGAATTGTTTATGAGATCGATCTATGCTATTTGTATCAGTTAGATCCAGCATGTCTAAATTGGTTAAGACAATGGTATTTTAAAAGCTGTTCTTATTAAATTGTTGTGGTAAGAACTCTTGGCTGAGAAAAGGATAAACTTGTTTAAGGCATGATATCAATGCTGGTTATTAAGTGTTTATGCATAAATCACGGGGTATGAGAGGCTGATCCCCTCGATTACCAAAACTTTTTAAGAGGTCCAGCTTACATCCTGAGAACCTTGGAAAACGTCCTTGGTTATTTCAAACCACTCAGTAATTGTTATTCAATTATTCGGATATTCAACTGTTGTTTACTAATTCATGTTCCTTCACACCCTTATACTGTTGTTGAACATTGAAAGCAAAAATTTCCTTCTATCATGATATATCTCTTGTGTATATACTTGCTAAGCAAATTAGTTGCTTACCCTTGCTATATCATGATCTTTATTTCAGCTAAGGCAGAAACGTCTAGAGGAGACAAAGGAAAGGGGAAGGTGCAGGAATAGATGCCCGATAATGCCTATGTACTAGTTATTATTGAATGTTGTTTGATTAGGTGAACCTTTTATTGTATTAAGGGTACGTTTTATGTTAAGGTTAAAGAACCTTGGGACCGGAATTGTAAGACTTTAATTCTATTCGATAAACAATGTATGTTTATTATTCCGCATTTAGTTAGAAAGTATGTTGTTATTGAGAAATCGTGAGCACCGAATTCGAGGTTAGGAAACCCGGGTTTGGGGGTGTCACAGAGGTGATCCACCAAGGAATAATAGTTATTCAAGAAGATGGGTATTGACAAAACCCTAGTTTCTATCTCTATAAAAATTACAAGTACTCTCTCTCTCTCCAATTCTCATGGAAGAGTGTGTAAATTGTCTAACCCTAAATCATGATAAGACTCCTCTTATTTATAGATATAGGGAACCTTCCTAAACTATTTAGGATTAGGGTTTTTATTTTAATTAAACTTCTTTAATTAATTAAACTCCTAATCCAATTAGGAATTTATGAGAGAGTACTTCTATTAATTAATTCTCAATTCCTATCAGGAATTAAATAATAGTAATAGTAATAATAATAATAATAAGACCCCTCTTATTAATTTATATTTAATATTTTCAAAATATTAAATAATAAATATTAAGCTATTTAATTTATTTTATCTCCATAGATTAAATTAAATACACTTAACTTATTATTTCAATTATGCCATATACTTCTTAAATAAATTTTTTTTTGCGGTGTGACCCTTTAGGTTCTCCATATTAAACCGGTTGTGAATAAATCAATTAGAACAATTCTAATCTTATTGAAATAAATAAATTAAACTATTTAATTCATTTAAATAAATAATATTTATTATACAATAAGAGTAAGCCCCCTTAGCGATCAACGACTTTCTAGATAATATAGATTTCAATATTAATCATAACAGAACCTTTCAGTGAATAGTTACCATACAATTCAATCTTTCTACCATATAATGTCCCAATTAAATATAAGACATGGAATTACTATCAAGTCTTATTTTATTTAATTATATGTATTTCGATTATGAAATGCACAACTCTGATTAATGCAAATTAGAAACTCCTTTCTAATTTCATTCTGCTTTGGCTAAAGACTTCCGAGTCGTCATTTATCGAATCACATAGGACATTCTCTCATTTTACTAGAAGTGGTAGATTCTTTGTTGATCATTCACCTATCTCCATGTACAACTTGTTACACCCAATCATACCCTTTGATATACCCTAAAGGTCTTAAAGGACATGTCAAAGTATAACTCATCATACACAAGATACTATGATGATATCAAGTCCAACGATCACTTGTACTACTATCACTAGAGAAATTCCTATTGACAGGCGAGTAAAACTCCATTAGATATTCCTTAGCGAGCCACGTTCAGTGAACTTATTCTCTAATAAACACCTACATATTTGCTTTAGTGTCTCCACACAAATGATTATGAGATTAATCATCCTCTTCATAAGAGCAAGCAACGTATGTACTAATCTATCCGGATTCACTAATCTCCTTTTTAGTAATCCATCGATTAGGAACGATTTTAGTTTGTGAGCTATCTAGAATTTAGATCTCATTAGCATGATCACCATTATGATTCTAAAAGCATTGCTCAAAACTATGGGTTTATCACATTTAATATAACAGCACCATGTAGATAAAGTAAAATGCCTTTAACAACCGAATAAGATTACAAAGTATATGCTACATCATATCAAATATGATTGGCTTGTGTGCATATTACTTTCAAACTATTCCTAAGCTCAGCAACATATCTCAACGGAAGGATTAGATGCAACGGCCTCATTTCAACGGAAAGATTTTTTCAAAAGCATCTACATAAGGTAGACGGATTGAAGTTTCAAATCAAGCAAGTACAACGAAAAGAAGATAATATCTGAAACATCATTATTTTACAATCCGAAGGGAAACATCTTACTTCGCTGCTGAGTTCATCAAACCATATGCTTTAAGCAACTCAGTAGCTACAAAATAATCACTCTCTATCAAGTGAAAGGGTCAATAGGTGACCAACCTAAGTCAAGTCTGTTGGACTTGTTGAGTACCAAAGGGTACAAGAGACTCTAAGGCTGATGGTCTTAGTTTATAGAGTTCCAAGGCTGCTGGCTTTGAGGAGTACGTTGTGTACTGGAGTTCCAAGACTGCGGGTCTTGAAGGAATCTTTGTCATTCAGTTATAACGATATCCTTCGTGGATTTGCTACTCAAGGAGTAGAACAGTGGAGTAGGAGTCTAGTGTGCTCCGAACCACTTAAAGTCTCGTCTCTATCTCTTTGCACTTCTTAACTACTATAACTGTTATAACTGTTTGATTACTACTTCATTATATCCTCTACTACTGCTCTATCTCAAAAAGGGGTTTTTATAAATCATATTCCGTTGTGCTTAGTTATTCACTAAACTGTTAAGTCATTTTTTTGAAAGCAAAAAGAAAGAAAAACTTTTAAAAGAATCTATTCAACCCCTCTTCTAAATATTTTTTGTGCCTCTGGAAACTAACAATTGGTATCAGAGTAGGTTCTCTTATCTAAAGCTTAACCCGCTTGAGTTATCAATGGCACAAACCAGAAATGGATCTGAGCTAGGTGGAGGAAACAAACTGCCCATGTGCAACAAAGACAAATTTGCCAACTGGAAAGTTCGCATACAGGCATACATGGATGCCATTGACGAGGATCTATTTGATGTTGTCATCAGTGGGCCTTATGTACCAACCAAGCTGACGCCAACTGTTGAAGATCCAAATAAAGTCGCAATCAAACTAAAGAAAGATTGGACTGATGCAGAGAAGAAAACAGTTCAGTTAGACAAAAGAGCCAAAAACATTTTGTTCATGGCTCTAGAAGATGAATTATTTGAAAATGTGGTCAACTATACAACAGCTAAGGAAGTATGGGATGCACTGCTGATCATGAATGAAGGAGCAGAAGAAGTCAGAGAAAACAAGCAGTCATTGCTCACTCAGCAGTATGAAATGTTCACTCACATCTTAGGGGAAAACATCACTTCCACATATGAAAGATTCAACGTACTACTCAACTTTCTTCGAGCATATGGTAAGACCTATCCAAATAAATATCACATCATCAAGTTCATGAGAGCACTGCTAAGCAAATGGGATGCCAAACCCACTGCCATTAGAGAATCAAAGAATCTTCATGAAATGACTGTTCAGATGTTGTATGGCAATCTTCTTACTTATGAACTGGAGCTAACCCAACAACCAGAAATTCTGTCAGAATGAAAGAAGAAAGAAAGAGGAATTGCTCTAAAGGCATCTACTTCAAAGACAGATGACTTATATGATGATAAAGATGATGAACTCAATGATGAAGGAGTTGTTATATTGGTCAGACACTTCAAAAGATTTATAAGCAGAAACAGCAGACAAAGAAAGTTCAGCAACAGCTTTAAAGAACAAGTTAATGACTTGTGCTACAATTGCAAACAACCAGGTCATTTCATTGTAAAATGTCCCAAGCTTCCAAGAAATGATCCAAAGAAGGACAAGAAAAGGTCAGAATTCAAAGGCCACTACAAGGCCAAGAAGAAAGAAAGAGGTTTCATCGCTGAAAGTTCATGGACTGATTCAAACAACGACTCAAGTCCTAAATCAGGTGAAGATGAAGAACCTCAAAAAGCCAACTTATGCTTAATGGCCAAAGAAGGCAAAAGCAAGGAAGAGTTCAACGTGGATGAGGTATTTGACTTTTATTCTCATGATCTAACTATTGATGATCTTAGAGAAGGAATACATGACTCTATGATAGAACTGCATAAATATATGAAACTGTTTAGAACTCTATCAAAAGATCATTCTCTTCTTCAAGAGGAAAAAGAGAAAGCAGTCGTTGTAACGAATGTGATTTTCATATTTCATAATTAATTAAAAATATTTATTGAATTAAATAAATATTTTAGTAGGGATATTTATTGAGTTGAATAAATAATTGATGGGATTGTTGTGGAATAAACTATTTTGTGATTATATTACGTGTATTTTATTACACTAATGTGGTGTCAATATACTAATTTAATCAAATAATTAAATTAGAAGATTAATGTTTTATTTAATAAAATGATTTATTAAATGAAAATTATGGTTTGATTAATAAGGTTTAATTAAATTTATTAATAAAATAAATTTGATTAAATTAAAGTGTAACATTAGAACATATATCATATAGTATAATATAGTAATAATAATATGTAAATAAGCAAGGATTGTTTATTTGGGTTTGCTAAACATGGCCTAACCCTTTGAATTATGTAACTGACAAATAAAATCATGTTATTGTATTCATCAGTTTATGTTGAGAGTTGTATCAGCTTTGTCAGTTCATTCTTTTTAAAAGTCTGAGGAAGAGAGAAATTGTGAGTAGAGAGCTTTGAGAGATAATCTGAGAAATCCAGAGGTGAAGAGAAGGAATTCAGAAATTCTTAGTCATTTAGTTGTACTTAGAAGGAATCAAGAGGTATTACAAACTTACTCTAAACTTATATATTAGTATTTCTTTGAGTTCTCCACTACAAATGGATTTTTGACGGTTAGCTTGTTGAGAAATCTGTTATATGTGTTGATATGCATTTATAATCACTGTATAATGTGTATAAACATGTTTTAGTTAAATTAATTCATAAAATTATGCTTTAAATAGAGTTTTGTATTTTTAGTGAAAAGTTTCACGTTTATGTCTTGAATATGTATATAATTTGACGTTTAATTCGGGTATTAACCTATAAATTGATGGGGTAATATTGTAATTCAATAAGAAACGGTGATAATGCAACTTAAACCGATCAAAATGGTTTAAAAACGAGTTCACAGTGTTTGATTTCACTAATATGTCAAAAATATGAAATAGAACATGAATTGTAATGTTTGAATCCTTAATTTGGTTAATTAAAGATTCTAAGATGTTGAATTCGTTCTGTAGTTGTTTGTTACTGAGTCTTTTAAGTTTAGAGCATCAATGAATAATTATTTTGGTGTTTAATATAGTAAGTTGAGAAATTGGTTGGAAACAGAGTCTGTTCGCGCTGCAGCAACTGAGTCTGCGTCGCAGTGCGGCCGCGCTGGTTTCTAGTGCAAAAATAGCACGGCCGCGCCGGCAGCAGATCAGTCCCTGTATAAGTGCAGCGCGGCCGCGCGGGTTCCAAGAGTAAAAGTGGCACGGCTGTGCCAGTATCAGAACAGACCCTATAATGATCTGTTATATGTACAGTTCAAAGGATGTTAATTTAACCTATCATAATGAAACTTAGTAGCATTGTGTAAATGCTAAGCTTTATGTTATATGCTAGTGAGGGTTTCAAATTCATGGTATGTGATTAGTATGGTCAACTAAAGCTAAGGATTATAAGTTTAATTTAGATGAAGAATCTAAACTAATGAAGTTAGTTGCAATATAACTAATTGGTATGGTGATCCTAATGATTTATGTAGGATAATTGAAGAGCGTGAATTGTAAGTTTGTAGCTAACGCGCAAGGCAAGTTTCCTAAAACTTAACTTTTACCTGAGCAAGTTTCCTACTTTTCTTACATTGAAGAATCTTATTAACCTTAGCTTATCATTGTTCAAGCAAGGTTGTTGTAATATCAAATGCTTAAGTTCTTTTCAAGGCGTTTGCTTTGCGAATATGAATTGTTATTTAAACTTCGAACACAAATCTTATTGTACAACTTTATTGTTGAATCCAAATGCTTTAGTGGCTAGAGAACACTTATTGATTCAGCTAGTCCATAGTTGATGAGCGTTCTAAAGACTTAGAATTTCTTGAGGTTATCCAGACCAAGTTTCTTTTGGAACGGATTCTGATGTCAAACTGAGATGAACAACCCTAATATAGGGGATTAAACGCAATAACATTAAAATATTTGTGCACAATACATTGTACAAAGGGTTGATCCCCCGGAGTACGAGACAGATAGTCCATAGTCTACAAGACTGTTAAAGGTTACAGTAGAGATACATGTTAACCTAGGACATAGTTCGAGGTCTTATGACCCTCAGATTTACGTTTGATCTTGAAATCTATGTTCAATTCTTAAGCCGAGTTATCTATTGAGCTTTCAGTTCTTTGATTGTTATTGATTGATCTGAGAAAAATTATTACATCTCAATTAAATTCTACTCCATTGGTTATTTAATTGTCATTATACTTGTGGGCAATTGTTTGCTCACCCTTGCATAAAACATTGCAGCTCAGACTGAGAAGTCAGATGAGCCGTCCACTAGCAAGGGCAAAGGCAAAATGCTGAAGTAACTCGCAAACTGTTACTTGTTTCTGAAGTTTTTGTAACAAGACTTTTAATATTATGTTTGGTTTCGCATTGATGTATTAAAGGTTAGATGACCTGGGATTTATTTAATTAAGAGATTAAAGTTGTAACCCCTTTTTGTGGGAAGATGTTTTAATCAGTTTAACTTTATTATCCTTTATTATGGGTAGTTAGACATGAATGTATAGAATAGTGAACACCAAATCTGTGGGATTGAAGTACCCGAATTTGGGGCTGTCACAGGTTGGATTGAACACCAAATCTGTGGGGAACCTTAGGAGTTAGCCTTGTAAAGAATCGAAAACATAGTGGTATTAAAACTCTTATCGAGTTCTAAGGAATGAATTAAGGAATTCATTAAAGATGATAAAAAAAAACTTTATGTGCTATAACTTATGTGTTATAACTTATGTGCTCGCGAGTACTATCAAGTAGTGATTAAACTTAAAATTTTGATGGCAGGATGACTAATATAGGAGGATCCAGTCAGGCTAGGGAGGAGGAGTCCCGAGATATTCATATAGTCCGGGAGCAGCTAGTGCAGAGAGAACCAACCCCACTGACCACTGTTGTAGAACCTGAGTATGAACCTGAGTCAGATCCTAAGGAGGATCCTGAAGAGGTTGAGGAGAAGGAGGAAGACCCTGAGGAGATACCATTATCTTTCTTAGGTGTTCAGATATATGAGTAGGTGTATGATCGCAACATAGAGTTACAAGATAGGGTGGAGGAGTTAGAGGAGCAGGTGGCAAAGCGTCAGGTTGTTCTAGAGTAGAAAAATGGCGAAATTGAGGAGCTTGATATACGTCTTGGGGACGTGGAGTGGAAGTTGGTTCAGTCGGAGAGCCAAAAGGAAGAGTTATCAGCTAAAGTGGAGAAACTGAAGAGTGAGCTGAGAGAAGAGTCTGCAAAGCGTGCCAGAGCCGAGGACACATGGATGAAAGCTACTGATCATGCAGACCATATTGAGGATGAGATGCAGTCAAAGAAAGCTAAGATGGATGAAATGGAGCATGTTTTCCACACAGCGATGGATAGGGTACAGGATCGAGTTTTTCATTACCCAACTCATTTCGAGGATTTACTGTGGTACGTGATGGATCGCAGGACAATGATTCGTATCATAAAGCAAGAGCGCAAAGAAGTCGTGCGACGTGGAATGTCGTTATAGGTCACGAATAGCGGTAATAATAAGTTATTTTCTAAGAGAGCTAATATGATGTAAATCTCAAATGAGATAAATAGTGGGTTAATTATGATGTAGTCTTGAAACTTTATGATTTCAGGACAGATGATGTAAATAACTATGATGCTATCTATGTTATGTTTTAAGGCAGCAAATGAATAAAATACGGAAGTTTATCAAATGTACTATGTGCTAAATATTGTTAATAAATGTTTAAGTTAGGACTTAAATGTTTAAGTAATTGAGCAATAATCTAATAACGCGAATTCTTAACAGTAAGATGCCGCCAAGTAGAAGACCAACACGTCAACAGACCCCTGAAAGGTCCGTGAATAACAACGAAGAAACCAACATTAATCCAATGCAACAGTTGGTGAATTTGTTAACAGGAGCCTTTGCAAATCAACCTCAAGTTCAGCTACAACTTTCAAAGACTTCAAAGTAGTAGGATCCCCGGAATTTCAAGGGTCTATGAATCCGATCAAAGCTCAAACATGGGTTATGGAGATGGAGAAAGTATTTTATATCACTAGGGTCAGCGAGGACCAGAAGACTGCATTCGCAACATTTATACTTAAATCAGAAGCTAATTATTGGTGGCAAGCTAACAAAACTCGAGGCGGTCAAGGGTAATTCCGTGGGAACAATTTAAAGAGATGTTTTTCGAAACTTATCTTCCGACAAGTGCGCAGAATCAGATGGAAGTACAATTTCTAGAGTTAAAATAAGGTACGATGACGGTGCCTGAGTATGTTGCAAGATTTAACGAATTGGCGTGGTTTGCGCCATATCAAGTTAATATTAATGAGAGAAAGGCCAGAAGGTTTGAGTAGGGACTAAAGCCCTGGCTGTATAGTCGAGTTTCGATGTTTCAACTGAATTCATTTGCGGCAGTGCTTGAGAAGGCGATTATCGCTGAAGGAGGTAGTGATGCACTGTCTAAATACAACCAAGAGTAGAAGAAGAAGAAGAGTGAGAATGAGAGTAAAGCAAGTGGTAGCCATGGTGGCAGCAATCAAAAGAGGAAGTGGAATGACAATAACTCTGGTGGCAGTCAACAGGGAAATCAAAAGAAGAAGGTGGAAGCATGCAGCAACTGTGGAAAGAATCACGTTGGTGTTTGCTTGAAGGGCAAGAGACTGCTTTAATTGTGGTCAAGAGGGTCACATTGCACCAAATTGTCCTAGTCCGAAGAAGGGTGTATGTTTCACTTGCGGATCGAAGGATCACCTTGCTCGAGATTGCCCTAAGAAAGCTACAGGAGGAGCAAGCGGAGGAAAGGGAAATAGCAGTGGTGGCAATTTGACTATCACTGGACAGACGCCGTCCAATCGACCTACCGCCCGAACATTCAACATGACGGTGCAGGATGTTGTGCAGTTAAGGGATGTGGTGTCAGGTATCATTCCGGTCAATAGTGTAAATGCTTACGTATTATTTGATTCGGGTACTACTTGTTCATTTATATCCGATGATTTTGCTAAGAAATTAAAGTTGCCTCAGGAAGAGTTAGATTACCCTATGAATATAGGAATTGCGAATAGGGAAGTGATTCCTGTTAAGTTTGTACACAAGAACTGTCAGGTAGATATTAAGGGTCATGTGATGACAGTAGACTTAATCCCAATTCAACTTGGGAAGTTTGATATTATTTTGGGAATGGATTGGTTGTTTAACCAAGGGACAGTTATTGATTGCCAAAAGAAGAGTGTGCACCTTATGACTCCGTCAAAGGTAGTGTTTTATGGCAGCAAGTCGCCTAGGCAAATGAGTTGTCTAACGATGATGTAGGCCAGGAAGATGTTGAGACAAGGATGTGTAGGATATCTAGCCTATATAGACGATACACGGAAGGTGGGTGCAAAGCTGGAGGAGATACCGGTAGTTAGGGACTTTGTGGATGTATTTCCAGATGATTTACCGGGACTATCGCCAGATAGGGAAATTGAATTTATAATTAATCTAGCACCGGGTACAGCCCCTATATCAAAAGCCCCATATAGAATGGCTCTGGTAGAGATGAAGGAGTTAATGGTGCAATTGCAAGAGCTGCTAGATGAGAAGTATATTCAACTGAGCGTTTCGCCATGGGGAGCGCTGGTGTTATTTGTCAAGAAGAAGGACGGATCAATGCGTCTTTGCATTGATTATAGAGAATTGAACAAGGTCACGATTAAGAATAAATACCTGTTGCCAAGGATCGATGACCTGTTTGATCAGCTGAAGGGAGTAAGATATTTTTCAAAGATAGATCTACGAAGTGGGTATCATCAGTTAAAGGTGAGAAAGGAAGACATACCAAAGACAGCATTCCGAACTAGATATGGCCACTATGAGTTTTTGGTTATGTCATTTGGTTTAACAAATGCACCTGCAGCGTTTATGGATTTAATGAATAGAGTGTTTAAACCATTTTTGGATAAATTCGTAGTGGTATTCATAGACGATATTCTGGTATATTCCAAAACTAAGGACGAGCATGTAGAATACTTGAAGATGACATTGGAAGTGTTAAGGAGAGAGAAATTGTATGCGAAATTCTCCAAATGCGAATTTTGGTTGGAGCGTGTTCAATTCCTTGGGCATGTTATTGATAAAGACGGGATTTCGGTGGATCCGACGAAAGTGGAAGCTGTAATGAATTGGGATCAGCCGAAAACACCGTCAGAAGTAAGGAGTTTCTTGGGATTGGCGGGTTATTATAGGCGTTTTATTCAAGATTTCTCAAGAATAACCACTTCGTTGATGAATTTGACAAGGAAAGCAGTGAAGTTCGTTTGGACGGAGAAGTGCGAAGAAAGTTTTCAGGAGTTAAAGAGACGTTTGAGTTCAGCACCTGTGTTGTCCTTACCAGATAATACAGGGAATTTTGTGGTATATAGTACGCATCGCACAAGGGGCTAGGCTGCGTGCTTATGCAGAACGGTAAGGTTATTGCGTATGCATCGCGCTAATTAAAAGACTATTAAAAAGGGTATCCGACCCATGATTTAGAGTTAACAGCCGTGGTGTTTGCTTTGAAAATTTGGAGGCACTATCTCTATGGGGAGAAGTGTGAGATATATACAGACCATAAAAGTCTGAAATATATTTTCACACAAAAGGATTTGAATATGCGTCAGAGGCGATGGATATAATTGATCAAAGACTACGATTGTGAAATCCTATACCATCCAGGGAAGGCTAATGTGGTTGCTGACGCTTTGAGCAAGAAAGGTCGGGAGAAACGATTCTTATTAACTGCTCAGGAGAAACTCATAGTGGAAATGGCTTAATTAGAGTTAGAGGTGAAGTGACTGGCAGAGCCGAATGAAAAATTATTCCAGATGGAAACACGACAAACTCTACTGGATAAGGTAAAGGAAGCACAATTCCAGGATGAGGAATGTGATAAAATACGGAAAAGGGTGCTTGAGGGTGAGGAGCTAAAATTCAAAATCAATACCTAAGAGTTGCTGAGATTTGAAGGTAGAATTTGGGTTCCGTCAGTGCAAGAGATCAGAGAAGAGATTTTGAACGAAGCTCATAGTTCGAGATTTTTGGTTCACCCGGGAAGTACAAAAATGTACCAGGATCTTCGACAACATTTCTGGTAGCCAAATATGAAGAGAGAAGTTGTTGAGTGTGTTGCAAAGTGCTTAACTTATCAGAGAGTCAAAGCAGAACATCAAAGAGCAAGTGGTTTGCTACAGCCCTTGAAGATACCGGAATGGAAATGGGAGCATATCACGATAGATTTTGTGGTAGGTCTTCCAATTACTCAAAAAGGCTATGACGCAGTGTAGATCAACTGACGAAATCAGCGCATTTCCTGCCAATCAAAATCAAATTCACCCTAGATCAGTTGGCGAAATTATACGTCAAGGAGATTATCTTAAGGCACGGAGTTCCAGTATCAATTGTGTCGGACAGAGATCCACGTTTCACATCAAAATTTTGGAAGAGTCTGCAAGCTTGTTTGGGGACGCGGTTGAGAATGAGTACAGCGTACCATCCTCAAACTAATGGTCAGAGTGAAAGAACAATACAAACGTTGGAGGATATGCTACGAGCGTGCGTCATGGATTTTAAAGGTAACTGGGATAATCATTTACCTCTGGTTAAGTTTGCCTATAACAACAGCTATCATGCGAGTATTAGAATGCCGCCTTATGAAGCGTTGTACGGAAGGAAGTGTAGAACTCCATTGTGTTGGGATGAGGTTGGTGAGCGTCGACTATTGGGACCCGAACTAGTACAGCAAACTGCTAAAATTGTCAAGGTGATAAGAGCCAGATTGTTAGCTGCTCAAGACAGGCAGAAGAAGTATGCAGATAAGCCCCGACAAAATAAAGAATTCGACGTCGGAAGTTTTATGTTTCTCAAAGTATCTCCTTGGAAGGGGAAGATCAGATTTGATAAAAAGGATAAGCTGAGTCCGCGATTTATTGGACCCTTTGAGGTGTTAAAAAGAGTAGGTGAGGTGGCCTATGAGGTAGATTTACCTCCCGAATTAGTCCACATTCACAATATTTTCCATATATCGGTACTACGACCATATAAGCCCGATTATAAACATGTTATAGAATATGAACCAATACAATTTGAGAAAGATTTATCCTATGAAAAGGTTCCTGTATAGATAGTTGACAGGAAAGAGCAGGTTCTCAGAAATAAAATTATACCTTCTGTTAAGGTAATCTAGAGGAACCACAACGCTGAAGAGGCTACGTGGGAACTCGAAGAGAAAATGATGCAAAGCTATCCTCAATTATTTGTTTAATCCTTGTACCGTGATTCTGGGGACAGAATCCCTGTAAGGATGGGAGAATGTAACAGACTAATTAATTGCGTTGTGATTCTGGGGACAGAATCCTTTTAAGGAGGGAAGGATGTAACGAATGTGATTTTCATATTTCATAATTAATTAAAAATATTTATTGAATTAAATAAATATTTTAGTAGGGATATTTATTGAGTTGAATAGATAATTGATGGGATTGTTGTGGAATAAACTATTTTGTGATTATATTACGTGTATTTTATTACACTAATGTGGTGTCAATATTCTAATTTAATCAAATAATTAAATTAGAAGATTAATGTTTTATTTAATAAAATAATTTATTAACTAAAAATTATGATTTGATTAGTAAGGTTTAATTAGATTTATTAATAAAATGAATTTGATTAAATTAAAGTGTAACATTAGAACATATATCATATAGTATAATATAGTAATAATAATATGTAAATAAGCAAGGATTATTTATTTGGGTTTGCCAAACATGGCCTAACCATTTGAATTATATAACTGACAAATAAAATCATGTTATTGTATTCATCAGTTTATTTTGAGAGTTGTATCAGCTTTGTTAGTTCATTCTTTTCAAAAGTCTGAGGAAGAGAGAAATTGTGAGTAGAGAGCTTTGAGAGATAATCTGAAAAATCCAGAGGTGAAGAAAAGGAATTCAGAAATTCTTAGTCATGTAGCTATACTTAGAAGGAATCAAGAGGTATTACAAACTAACTCTAAACTTATATATTAGTATTTCTTTGAGTTCTCCATTGCAAATGGATTTTTGACGGTTAGCTTGTTGAGAAATTTGTTATATGTGTTGATATGCATTTATAATCACTGTATAATGTATATAAACATGTTTTAGTTGAATTAATTCATAAAATTATGCTTTAAATAGAGTTTTGTATTTTCAGTGAAAAGTTTCACGTTTATGGCTTAAATATGTATATAATTTGACATTCAATTCGGGTATTAACCTGTAAATTGATGGGGTAATATTGTGATTCAATAAGAAACGGTGATAATGCAACTTAAACCAATCAAAATGGTTTTCAAACGAGTTCACGGTGTTTGATTTCACTAATATGTCAAAAATATGAAGTAGAATATGAATTGTAATGTTTGAATCCTTAATTTGGTTAATTGAAGATTCTAAGATGTTGAATTAGTTCTGTAGTAGTTTGTTACTGAGTCTTTTGAGTTTATAGCATTAGTGAATAACTATTTTGGTGTTTAAGATAGTATGTTGAGAAATTGGTTGGAAACAGAGTCTGTTCGCGCTGCAGCAACTGAGTCTGCGTCGCAGCGCGGCCACGCTGGTTTCTAGTGCAAAAATAGTGCGGCCGCGCCGGCAGCAGATCAGTCCCTGTATAAGTGCAGCGGGGCTGCGCTGGTATCAGAACAGACCCTGTAATGATCTGTTATATGTACAGTTCAAAGGATGTTAATTTAACATATCATAATGAATTTAGTGAAGTCTAAAACATGTAATAGGGTATAATATCAGGTTATAACTACAAAGATGATGTTATAAGTTTTGAATTAGAAGTTTATGAAAATCTTTAACTTGATGTTCAAGAAACTTAGTAGCATTGTGTAAATGCTAAGCTTTATGTTATATGCTAGTGAGGGTTTCAAATTCATGGTATGTGATTAGTATGGTCAACTAAAGCTAAGGATTATAAGTTTAATTTAGATGAAGAATGTAAACCAATGAAGTTAGTTGCAATATAACTAATTGGTATGGTGATCGTAATGATTTATGTAGGATAATTGAAGAGCGTGAATTGTAAGTTTGTAGCTAACGCGCAAGGCAAGTTTCCTAAAACTTAACTTTTACTTGAGCAAGTTTCCTACTTTTCTTACATTGAAGAAGCGTATTAACCTTAGCTTATCATTGTTCAAGCAAGGTTGCTGTAATATCAAATGCTTAATTTCTTTTCAAGGCGTTTGCTTTGCGAATATGAATTGTTATTCAAACTTCGAACACAAATCTTATTGTACAACTTTATTGTTGAATCCAAATGCTTTAGTGGCTAGAAAACCCTTATTGATTCAGCTAGTCCATAGTTGATGAGCGTTTAAAGACTTAGAATTTCTTGAGGTTATCCAGACCAAGTTTCTTTTGGAACGGATTCTGATGTCAAACTGAGATGAACAACCCTAATATAGGGGATTAAATTACGCAATAGCGTTAAAAATATTTGTGCACAATACATTGTACAAACGGCTGATCCCCCAGAGTACGAGACGGATAGTCTATAGTCTACAAGATTGTTAAAGGTTACAGTAGAGATACATGTTAACCTAGGACATAGTTCGAGGTCTTATGACCCTCAGATTTACGTTTGATCTTGAAATTTATATTCAATTCTTAAGCCAAGTTTTCTATTGAGGTTTCAGTTCTTTGATTGTTATTGATTGATCTGAGAAAAACAATTACATCTTAATTAAATTCTACTCCATTGATTATTTAATTGTCATTATACTTGTGGGAAATTGTTTGCTCACCCTTGCATAAAACATTGCAGCTAAGACTGAGAAGTCAGATGAGCCGTCCACTAATAAGGGCAAAGGCAAAATGCAGAAGTAGCTCACGAACTGTTACTTGTTTCTGAAGTTTTTGTAACAAGACTTTTAATATTATGTTTGGTTTCGCATTGATGTATTAAAGGTTAGATGACCTGAGATTTATTTAATTAAGAGATTAAAGTTGTAACCCCTTTTTGTGGGAAGATGTTTTAATCAGTTTAACTTTATTATCCTTTATTATGGGTAGTTAGACATGAATGTATAGAATAGTGAACACCAAATCTGTGGGATTAAAGTACCCGGATTTGGGGGTGTCACAGTCGTAGAGTTGGAAACTACTCTATAAACTGCTAACTCTTGTACCAGTCTTGAGGCTGAGAATGCTAACTTAAGACAGATAAATGAGCTTAGCACTCAGAAAGGGTTAATTCTAGTTTCTAATTCAGGAACTAGAAAAGACTATTTCCTCATGGAACAAGTCCTCTCTGTTTATGGATACCATAATCTCTAGCCAAAGATCAGTGACTAACAGATTAGGACTAAGTTTCTACAATCTTCCTTCAGAAACCTCAGTGGTCAAACCTATGGAAACAAATGATAATAGTTCTCCTAAATTTAATTGGGGAATTGTGTTTGTTAAATCCTCACAGACAGTTAATCCAAACTCTGAAAATCAAGTGGGATCCCACACAAATCTAGGATTCAAGAAATCAAAAAGTAAGTTAACGTCTGCATTCAAGCCTCGAATGATCGTAAAGTATGGTAAAACTCACTCTACGAACCAACATGGCAGGAAACATAGAGTTAACTTCCATTTGACGAAAACTTTGAATCATGGAGTTGTGGGAAGGCAGAAGGAATTAAGCCAAAAGGAGAAGTTGTGAGCCACTACTACTCACGTATGTTTAAGACTAGAAGTAATCCATACTCACACACAAGCATGCATTATATTCAATGTTTTACTTGTCATAAACATGGTCATAAAGCTGTTGAATGTTATTTCACTTATTTCTATCCTGTACTGCACAGACCCAAAATCAAACAGATTTGGGTTTCTAAGGTTACTAATGAATATGGACCCAAGCAATTTTGGGTACCAAAATGAAAGTTGATCCTTTCTGCAGGTATAAAGCTCCACTGAGTCAAAATGGTACCTTGACAGTGGATGCTCAAGACATATGGCAGGCAACAAGGCTCTCATGTCAAACTTTGAAGAAAAAGATGGTCTTGTAGTCATCTTTGGAGATAACAAATCTGGAAAGACAAGAGGATATGGCTCTGCTGGGAATGGTGTTGTGTCTTTCAGCAAAGTGGCATACATTGAAGGATTGAGGCGCAATCTTCTCAGCATCAGCCAACTATGTGATAAAAATCATCAAGTCACCTTTCTCAACAATCAGTGTCAAGTCAGAGACTTGAATACCAACTCATTGAAGCTGATGGGAACCAGAGAAGGAAATGTCTATACTGCCAACCTTGCTGAGTTAAGACCAAATGAAGTAGTATGTATTCTTGCCAAAACTTCTGAAGATCAGTGTTGGCTATAGTATAGGAGATTGTCTCATTTAAACTTCAAAAGCATGTTAAGACTTGCCTCCAATCAACTAGTAGCAGGACAGCCAAAGCTCAACTTCATCAAAGAGAAACCTTGCAAAGCATGTCAGTTTGGAAAGCAAACAAAGAGCTCATTCAAAAGTAAAACAATCAACTCAAATGATAAGCCCCTTATGTTACTCCATATAGATCTCTTTGGGCCTATCCCAACTGCAAGCCTTGGTGGAAAAAAATACTCTCTGGTGGTAGTGGATGACTATACCAGATTCACATGGGTATTCTTTCTGAGCTCTAAAGATGAAACCAGATCTCACCTTATTAAGCTGTTCAAACTTGTCATGAATGAGAAATAGGAGAAGATCGAGGCTATCAGGAGTGATCATGGAAAAGAATTTGATTTCACTGAGGTAGAACTTTACTGTGAAGAAAATGGCATCAATCACAACTTCTCAGCCCCAAGAACTCCATAACAAAATGGAGTAGCTAAAAGGAAGAATAAGACATTGATTGAAGCAGGGAGAACACTACTGGCAGCTGCTCAACTTCCTGAGTATTTTTGGGCAGAAGCAGTCAGCATTACATGCTACACTCAGAACAGATCTCTCATTCACTCCCTCCTTAAGAAGACTCCCTACAAATTATGGAAAGGAAGGAAGCCAAACATTAGTTACTTTCGTGCCTTTGGTTGTCTATGCTACATCCTCAACAATGGCAAGAAGTATCTGACCAAATTCCAACCTAAGTCAGATGAAGGAATCTTCCTCGGTTACGCTATGGACAGTAAGGCCTACATAGTATTTAACAAGAAATCATTAAGTGTTGAAGTCTCTATTCATGTTACATTTGATGAGTCAGAATCAAAGAAGAAAACTTCTTCACTCAACGATCCAGTAGAGAAGGACTCTACGATCACTGAACCCAAAATCGTAGAGTTAGACACTACGATCGTCGAGCCAGAAGCAGAAAACACAGGGCAAGTAGAAGCAAACGTAGAGCTCACTATACCAGACGATGAGACTCTATGACCTGAACCAAAAATCAACCTAGAAGAACTCAGACAAGAAGGCACCAGAACTGATGTTCCAAGAAAGAGAAAATGGACAAAGCATCACACTAAAGATCTGATAATTGGAGATCCTAATGCAAGAATTAGGACAAGATCAGCAACTCAAAATGAATGCATCTACCTAAGCTTTCTCTCTCAAATAGAGCCCAAAAAGGTAGAAGAAGCATTAGAAGATTCAAGCTGGATAGAGGCCATGCAAGAGGAGCTCAACCAGTTTGAAAGAAGCAAAGTCTGGAGACTAGTTGAAAGGCCAAAACAACATCCAGTCATTGGCACCAAATGGGTTTTCAGAAACAAGATGGATGAAGATGGTGTTATCACAAGAAATAAAGCAAGATTAGTAGCTAGAAGTTACTCACAAGAAGAAGGGATTGACTATGATGAAACCTTTGCTCCTGTTGCAAGATTAGAAGCAATCAGAATCTTTCTTGCCCATACAGCCCATATGAGATTTAAAGTCTTCCAAATGGATGTTAAGAGTGCCTTCCTCAATGGAGAACTTCAAGAAGAAGTCTATGTAGAACAACCTCCAGGTTTTATCAATCCAACTCTTTCTGATTATGTTTATAGATTAGACAAAACATTATATGGATTAAAACAAGCGCCTAGAGCATGGTACGAAACACTCACTAACTTTCTCACTAAAAAAGATTCACTAAAGGCATAGTAGATACCACTTTATTCCTAAGGAAACATAAGGATAAATCACTTCTAGTTCAAATCTATGTGGATGATATTATATTTGGTTCTACTGATGAAAAATTGTGTGAAAGGTTTTCCAAGCTAATGCAGAGCAAGTTCGAAATAAGTATGATGGGAGAACTGAACTTCTTCCTTGGACTTCAAGTGAAGCAAACTGATGAAGGTATATTCATCAACCAAGCCAAATACATTAAAGATCTATTAAAGAAGTATGGCATGGAGTCAGCCTCCATCATGAAAACTCCCATGGCACCTGCAATCAAGCTTGACAAAGATGAGAAAGGTAAAAGTATTGATATTACTCAATACAGAGGTATAATTGGATCTCTCCTATACCTAACTGCTAGTAGACCAGATATCATGTTTGCCACTTGTATGTGTGCTAGATTTCAAGCTAATCCTAAGGAATCTCATTTATTAGCTGTAAAAAGGATTTTCAGGTATCTTAAAGGTACTCCAAACTTGGGACTTTGGTATCCCAAGGAGTCACCCTTTGAGTTAATGGGATATTCAGATGTTGACTATGCAGGATGTAAGATAGACAGGAAAAGCACAAATGGTACATGTCAATTTCTTGGAAATAGACTTGTCCCCTGGTTTAGCAAAAAGCAAAACTTAGTTTCAACCTCTACTGTAAAAGCTGAATATATTATTGCAGGCAGTTGCTGTGCACAAATCCTATGGATGAAAAATCAGTTAGCTGACTATGGTTTTGAGTTTAAATCTATCCATGTTCATTGTGATAATACTAGTGCAATTGCTATAACTCATAATCTTGTTATGCATTCAAGAACCAAGCACATAGATATAAGATATCATTTCGTTAGAGATCATGTGCAAAGTGGTAATATATCATTACACTATATTCCTACTGAAAATCAGTTTGCTGATGTATTTACAAAACCCCTAGATGAATCTAGATTCAACATGCTAATAAGTGAACTTGGAATGCTAAATCTACATCCATAGTATTATGTTATAAAATCTACTAACTCTGCAGAAAGAAAGTTCATAGAGTGACGTCATACATCGTCGAGTGAAAATTGGAAAAACGTAGAGCTCAAAGGAAGTCAAGCTATCGAGACTTACTCTACGATTGTCAAGAAAGATGGAAATCGTAAAGTAGAAAAGACTCAAAAATGAAACGTAGAGCTCAAAAGGAGCTAAGGGCAAAACAGTCTTTTTTGTCAGCCTAATACGTGCACCAGACACGTAGCCCACTTAACAAAACAAGAGGGAAATTTTTTGCTAACTCATTTCAAATTGTTCATTTTATCTGAAAATTTTCCCTCTCCCTCTTCGCTGAAACCCTAGTTCTCTGTTTCAATCAAACTCTGAGCTAATTTCGTCCTTGTGCAGCAAAATCAAAGAAACTCTCAAATGGCATTCTCTCCAGTCATCTCAGGCAACTCTCTTGATTTTAAAAACTTTGCCACAACTGAGACGAAGTACAAGAGAATCATCTCTCTGCTACAGTGATCAGGACTCTACGAAGCCCTTGACACCGACACTCGAGTATATCCAGAATTGGTGAGGGAATTCTACTCAAATGGGATTTTTGGGGATGGAATCCTGTCCACAAAGGTCAAAGGGGTTTTGCTACAGCTAAGTGCTTTAGAAATCAACGTAGCCCTAGGATTCAACAATGACGAGCTTATAACTCTCCAGTTCATCAACACCAAAGAAGGGCTGAAATGAATGCACCAGAGAACAACCCAAAGCTGCGGGGATTAAAGAAAAAGGAATTTTCTCAAAAGTATGAATTCCTGGCTGATGTGGTAGGTAAATGCATTTTGTGCAAAGATTCAGCTCATGATTCTATCAACGACATTCAGCTTAGAATCATGATTGTAATTGTGAAGAAGATCAAATTGAACTTTGGTGCCCTACTCCTAGAATGGATTGGAAACTATGTGTCAAATGATGGAAAGATTAAAGGGGCAAGGAAGATGTTTTATAGCAGGTTCATAAGCATTATTCTTCAAAAATCACTGGGAGATCGAATTGGGGATGATGAAGGAGAAGCTATAAATTTTCACAAAAGGATCACTCAAAAGTTATTTATAAACTGGAAAAGAAATCCAGCTGGGAATTTGAAATCAGCTCAGATGAGAAGACTCAAAGTGAAGTCAAAAAGCCCTCCATGAAAAATATGTATGTGGTCGTAGAAGAAACTGATGAGGTAGACCAGGAGGTGTTGGCTCTAACCAGAAAGAGAAAAGGGAAAAAGAAGGTCGTGTCCCAGACAGAAGAGGAACCTCAAGGGTCATCAAACGAAGGACCTACATCTTATGTTGCTCAATCAAGGCCTTCTCTATCTTCTGAAGCAGAGAAGAAGAAGAGAAAACAAATGGAAGAAGCTTATGGAGAAACACCACCAAGTTTAAAGGTGTATCATAAGAAGGGAAAACGCATCTCTAAGCAAATCCTCCCTATGATCGCTGAGAATCCTCACTCTACGATCGTAGAGTCAAGAACTGAAGAAGCTGCTGAAGATGCTGGTCAGCTTGACTCTATGGCCATTATTACTGAACAATTAGCTCGGAAGGTTGCTGAACCCGAGCCAAAGAAAACGAAGAAGAAGCTGATGACCTTAGCTCAAAAAGAGCTTAATGAAGCAATGCTAAGGATCAAAGAAGAAGAAATCATAATGAAAAATCAATCTGTTGCTCCAACTGAGGGGGAGCAACAAGAAACTGATGTCTGAAGATCACTATGAAGGTCCATCAATCCCTGAAGAACCTAGTACTCATGCTGAGAGGGATGAAGAGAATGTGGAGTTCAGTGATGATAGGGAAGAAGAAAAGGAAGAGACAATAGCTGAACATGATGAGGCTGTGGAGATCAGTGATGAATTAAATCATGAAGACGAAGATGAAAGCCTAGAAATCATTGCTGAAAGTAGAAATGGAGAGAGGCATTTCACTTATAACTGCCTATTTGCCTACTTACCAAGAACGCCATTCCATCAAGCACTAATGCTTAATTCTTAGGATCACATGTTCTGGGCCTTTAAGACCTATCCAGCCATTTCAGTGCTTACCCAAGAATTCCCCAGCATTGGCTCCTTTGCTCAGAAACTGTTAACCAACCATCCATTTCAGGTTAACGAGCAAAAGGTATACTTCATTCCCTCAACATTTAAGTTAAATCACTCTCTAGTGCCATATTACTATCGTTTTGATGAGATACCAAGATGGAATGAGGACATCTTTGACCCAAAGAGTCCACTTCTAGTTACAGGGTCTCAAAACTCTGTCCCTGATGAACTAGATGCCCAACCATCTCCAGTCGTAGAGTCCCTAAACTCTATGACTGATGCTCAGCTCACCCTCTAAACCCAAAACGTAGGTCTACCCACTCTACGATCAACTCTACGATTGTAGAGTGTGCTGACCCTACAAATGGTAATCAAACTGCTTCCTCTCCCACACTTTAAACAACTGCTCCAACCATTCCTGCTGATATTCCATCCTCCTCACATAATGAATACTTTGACCTGGCCATTGCTTTGGCAAATCTCCAAGATAGCAACAAGGAAAAATCTCCACATGAGATCAAGCAAATTCTTGAGCGTGTCAAACTCATTCCCACAATAGAAGAATTGACTGATCTCACTGTTGGTATGGCTAAAGATATGGAGGAGAATCTTTAAGCAAATTCTCTCGCCCTCCATATAAGATTCAATGAGCTTGTTGATGCTGTTAATGCTCACACAACAATCTTAGTACTCAATTGACTAAAGGGTTGAGAGAAATCATCAAAGAATTAATTAATGGCATTGACAGAAGGGACAAATTCTATCAAAAGGAAATTATTGATCATAAATCTACAGTTCTCTCCCTTCAGGAGTCCCAAACAGCTCAAAATAAGCTAGTCACTTAGAAACTCTTTGATTTGAGCACCTCCATCAACAACTTCCAGCGCCTATCCCTCCAACAGATGGAAAGGACTGACAATGCTCTCGCCCTTATGCACTAGCAAAGAGAAAGGACAGAAGCTCAATTCGTAGAACAAAAAGCTGACAACACTCAATCTCGATCTCAAATGCAAGAATTGGTGCGAGGTGTTGAGCAGCTCTCCTAAGAGGTTCGAAGGTTAGATGCTGACATAAAGAGGGAGAAGACAAAAGGTAAAGAAAAAGGGGAATCAAACAGCAGTAGGGGAAGAGAGAAACCATGGCAACCAAGGCAGTCTAGGCAGTCTGAATCATTAAATCCAACAGAAGAAGAGCCCATAAATGCCATTCCCATAAGAAGTGAAGTCCCTGGATCCTACAGAAGAATGCCTGATGTAACTTGAACAGGAGTTCACATACCATCAGTAAATCCTGTAGTGTTAAATCGACACTTGCATGGGACTCACCCCTATGGTGAAGGAGGAAGTCATATGCCCTCTTCTGGCCTCAGTCAAAAGCAGATTGAAGAATTACAACGGATGACTGAGGAAGGCAGGGAAAACTACAGAAGAAAAGTAGCATATGAAAGAGCCAATCCTCCAAGGAGCAAAAGGAAGGAGAAACTAAGGTTTGAAATCTCTTGTAATTTTCTTTTTCTCTTTATTGATGAAACTGTCATATAATGTAATATTCATTTAATCATCAATAAAATTCATGGTTTCATCTAGAAATACAGTTGCTCATTGTATTATAAGGTATGTTTATTTTTATAAGCATCTACATTAGAACTGATGATATGATTCAACTACTGGTTATGTCAACATCAAATAGGGGGAGATTGTTAGGAATCATGGTTTAAATTTGATGTTATGCTCTTAATGTATGTGTGTATCAGTAGCTGAATTGTAAAGTCCTTAATGAAAGATTTGTACAAGGACTTAGAATAAAGAAGATTAAAATGTGTTAGGATGATCTAAGCTGTATTGAATATCTATCAGATCTAAGCATATTTGTTAAGTGTTGTAAAGTCCTTTATTGAAGGTGACGTACAAAGGACTTAGAATAGAAAAGATCAAACTTTTTAGGTTGATCTTGTGTGTTGATCGTAGAGTACTGCCATAATCCCAGTAAAGTATCGTAGAGCAATCAGCCAACTTCATAGAGTCAAAGTATGTCATCGCAAATTTTTCCATACGGACGTAGAGCTTCCTCGACAGGTCATAGAGCTTCCTCGGCAGGTCGTAGAGCTTCCTCAGCAGGTCGTAGAGCTTCCTTGGTAGGACGTAGAGCCTCATCGACAGGACGTAGAGCCTCCTCGAAAGGACGAAGAGTTTCCTCGACAGGTCGTAGAGCTCTTTAGGCAGGACGAAGGCTTGTCTTTGCATCTCAAGACAAACTCTCAGAATCATAGAGAAGTCTCTATCAGTACTCACAGACTAAATCAGCACCTCTGATGAAGGACATAAAGGCAAAGTGTTGATGCTATTTCAGAATGATCAAGAAGAAGTATGAAGATCTCAGTAAATGACAGAAGGCATCAAACAACTATAGAACTGCAACTCTATAAACACATTGACGACACTACGACTAGCAAGATCATAGAGTCAACATGTCAGACAAGCAACTCAGATATGGAATGAATATTCTAAGTTGCCTATGACTATTAAACAGTAGAATAACCTGCCCAAGACAGTTGCTGAATATTAAATAAAACATCTATAGTCTGCAGAGATTCAGAGCACTATTCCTACCACTATCTTGGTACAGGCTAATGGAAGCTGACTCACCCTACTACTGCAGTCAACAAGGAACAAACTATTCCTAAGCTTAGAAACACATCTCAACGGAAGGATTAGATGCAACGGCCTCATTTTAACGGAAAGATTTTTTTCAGAAGCATCTACATAAGGCGGACAGATTGCAGTTTCAAATCAAGCAAGTACAATGAAAAGAAGATAATATCTGAAACATCATCATTCTATCATCCGAAGGGAAACATCTTGCTTCGCTGCTGAGTTCATCAAACCATATGCTTCAAGCAACTCAGTAGCTACAAAACAATCACTCTCTATCAAGTGAAAGGGTCAATAGGTGACCAACCTAAGTCAAGTCTGCTGGACTTGCTGAGTACCAAAGGGTACAAGAGACTCTAAGGCTGCTGGTCTTAGTTTACAGAGTTCCAAGGCTGCTGGCTTTGAAGAGTATGTTGTGTACTAGAGTTCCAAGACTGCGGGTCTTGAAGGAATCTTTGTGATTCAGATGTAACGATATCCTTAGTGGATTTGCTACTCGAGGAGTAGAACAGTGGAATAGGAGTCTTGTGTGCTCCGAACCACTTAAAGTCTTTTCTCTAACGCGTTGCACTTCTTAACTACCATAACTGTTTGATTATTGCTTCATTATATCCTCTACTACTGCTCTATCTCAAAAAGGGGTTTTTATAAATCATATTTTGTTGTACTTAGTTATTCACTAAACTGTTAAGTCATTCTTTTGAAAGCAAAAAGAAAGAAAAACTTTTAAAAGAATCTATTCAATCCCCCCTTCTAGATATTTTTTGTGCCTCTGAAAACTAACAGCTTCAGCTACAGATACAGGTTTGTTCATGATAGAAATAAATCTTTCTATAGGTCAAAGTTATACGTGGGTATTGGATACCGGTTGTGGTTCTCACATATGCAATCCTTTATAGGGAATAAGAAGAAGTAGAAAGCTAAACAAAGGAGAACTCTACGAGTAGGAAATGGAGCAATGGTTGCTACATTAGCTGTGGGGACTTATTGTTTGGTATTGCATACGGGAAAGCCAATCAATTTAATAAATTGTTATTATGTACCAATTTTTATAAGAAACATTATTTCCATTTCTATGTTGGACAAAGAAGGTTTTGATATTATATTTAAGAACAATAGTTATTCTGTTATAATGATAATGTTTTGTATGGAACTGGTAGATTAATTGATGGACTTTATTTACTTGACTTACATGAAAATAATTTTCAAATTAAACAAACTTGTAAAAGGAAAAGAGATGATGTGAATCATACTTTCATATGGTACTGTAGACTCGGTCACATCAATGAAACAAAATTAACAAGTTGCATAAAGATGGACTTTTAGAACCATTTGATTTTGAATTATATCCAACTTGTGAATCTTGTCTCATGGGAAAGATGACTAAATCTCCATTTAGTGGACATGGAGAAAGAGTTACAGAGTTGTTAGAGTTGGTACACACAGATGTATGTGGACCTATAACAACTGATGCTAGAGGAAGGTATTCGTATTTCATTATATTCACTGATGATCATTCAAGATTTGGACATATGTATTTAATGAAATACAAATCTGAATCGTTTGAAAAGTTCAAAGAATTCAGAAGTGAAGTAGAGAAACAAACTGGCAAAAGCATTAAGATTCTTCGATCAGATCGAGGAGGAGAATACTTGAGCAATAAATTTCTTAATCATCTCAAAGAAAATAGTATTCTCTCACAATGGACGCCTCCTGGTACGCCACAATTAAATGATGTATCTGAAAGGAGGAATCGTACCTTGTTAGACATGGTGCGTTCCATTATGAGTTTTACTGATCTTCCAATATCTTTTTGGGGTTATGCCCTAGAAACGGCTGCATATCTACTAAACAAGATCCCCTTAAAGTCCATCCTCAAGACTCCATATGAGATATGGATAGGGAGGAAACCTATTTTTAAGCATGTTAATGTTAGGTTTGTATATAACGCGAACATGCAATCAAATTACATAAATAGTGCGGAAGCGCGATAAAACAGATTTTAAAATTTTTATACAAACCATCACCATGATCGATCAATGTGCTCAATTAACGATATAAACAAAAGAGAAAGAGAATAAGAATTATACCCACGTAGAACAAAGCTTCCTCGGGTACAAGTTCAACTCCTAGTCCTTCGTGTTCTCCTCGAATTCAACGGTGTGATTCCTTCCTTTGATCAACGTTAGCCACCCAAGTGTTTGGCCTCTAGAGGTGATCCACCAAGGAAGAACAAGTATTCAAGAAGTTGGGTGTTTGGCAAAACCCTAGTTTCTATCTCTATAGAAATTGCAAGTACTCTCCACAATCTAATACAAGAGTGTGTCACCCCAATCAATAATAAGACTCTTCTTATTTATAGATGTAGGAATAACCCTTCCCTAAACTATTTAGGATTAGGGTTTATACTCTAATTAAACTCCTTTAATTAATTATGCCCCTAATCCAATTAGAAATTCGTGAGAGAGTACTTCTATTAATTAATTCTCAATCCCTATTAAAAAATAAATAATAGTTCTATTAATTAATTCCCAATCCCTATTAGGAATTAAATAATAGTAATAATAATAGTAATAATAAGACTCCTCTTATTAATTTATATTTAATATTTCCAAAATATTAAATAATAAATATTAAGCTATTTAATTTATTCTATCTCCATAGACTAAATTAAATACACTTAATTTATTATTACAATTATGTCATTTATTTCTTAAATAAATATTTTCTTTTTGCGGTGTGACCCTTTAGGTTCTCCATATTAAACCGGTTGTGAATAAATCAATTAGAACAATTCTAATCTTATTTAAATAAATAAATTAAACTATTTAATTCATTTAAATAAATAATATTTATTCTACAATAAGGGTAAGCCCCCTTAGCGATCAACGACTTTCCAGATAATATAGATTTCAACATTAATCACAAAAGAACTTTTGAGTAAATAGTTACCGTACAATTCAATCCTTCTACCATACAATGTCCTAATTAAAAATAAGACATGGATTTAAAGTCAAGTCTTATTTTATTTAATTATATGTATTTCGATTCTCAAATGCACAACTCTAAATAATGCAAATTAGAAACTCCTTTCTAATTTCATTCTGCCTTGGCCAAGGACTACTGAGTTGTCATTTATCGAATCACATAGGACATTCACATCTTTTACTAGACGTGGTAGATTATTTGTTGATCATTCACCTATATCCATGTACAACTTATTATACCCAATCATACCCTTTGATATACCCTAAAGGTCTTAAAGGACATGTCAAAGTATAACTCATCATACACAAGATACTATGATGATCTCAAGTCCAAGGATCACTTGTACTACTATCACTAGAGGAATTCCTATCGACAGGTGAATAAAACTCCATTAGGTATTCCTTAGCGAGCCACGTTCAGTGAACTTATTCTCTAATAAGCACCTACATACTTGCTTTAGTGTCTCCACACAAATGATTATGAGATCAATCATCCTCTTCCTAAGAGCAAGCAACGTATGTACTAATCTATCCGGATTCACTAATCCCCAATTTAGTAATCCAACGATTAGGAACAATTTTAGTTTGTGAGCTATCTAGAATTTAGATCTCATTAGCATGATCACCATTATGATTCTAAAAGCATTGCTCAAAACTATGGGTTTATCACATTTAATATAACAGCACCATGTAGATAATATAAAATGCCTTTTAAGAAAATCAATTATTTTATTAATAAATGAATAAGATTACAAAGTATATGTTACATCATATCAAATATGATTGGCTTGTGTGCATACTACTTTCAATCTCCCACTTGCACTAAAGCCAATTATCATGGTATCTAATACCCTTCTTCTCTAAGTGACGATCATCCTGCTGTTTGGATAAAGCTTCAGTAAATGGATATGCAATGTTGTTCTTGAGAGTCCACTATCTCTATAGTGACTTCTCCTCTTTCAATGATTCTAACAATCAAATGAAAGTGCCGCAACTCTTGTTTGAATCCAAGATGAGACTTAGAAACTATTCCTAGTTCTGTGATGAACTTTTCATCCAAACAATCAACTTGCAGCTTCATTTACAGCTATATACTTTGTCTTTGTCATTAAACCAGTAACTCTTTGTTATTTTGGAACCTTTCCAATTCACTGCACCACCATTCAAGGTAACGATTTACCTTAAAATGGATTTATTATCATCTTGGTCAGTCTGAAAAACTTGAGTCTATTTAGCCCTCTAGTTTTAATTCAGACCTACCATGAGTAATGATTACATCTTCAATACCGGTTAAGTACTTAAAGATATTTATCACTGTCTTACAGTGATCTTCTCTAGAATATGATTGATCAACATCAGGCCTAGTACATTCATTGCATACATGATAGTAACTCATGCGATCTCTCTTTCAATTGGAGACAATTTTAGAGAGATACACTTCATGGCTCATCATCATGAGACCTCTCTTGGAGTTTTCCATGCTAAACGCCTTTAGCATCAAATGAATATACGTTCCTTGGGTTAAGCCGAACATCCTTTTAAATCTATCTATATAGATTTATATCCCCAATTTATAGGATGCTCCTCCCAAGTCATTCATGGAGGAATGTTTAGACAATTTTATCTTTACTGATTATAGCATTGGTGTGTTATTCCTTATAAGTAGTATATCAACATATAATACCAAGAATGTCACAACGCTCCCACTGACCCTTTTGTATACACTAGGTTCATTCTCGTTTTTGATAAAATCAAACTCTTTTGATTGTCTCATCAAAACGAATGTTCCATCTTTGAGAAGCTTGTTTAATCTATTAATGGATCATTGTACCTTAAAACACGATTTGTTTCATCCTTTGAAACAAATTTCTCTGGCTGTATCATTCATACATTCTCCTCAAGTCTCATTGAGGAAGGGTGCCTCCACATCTATTTTGCCAGATTTCGTAATAAGCTGCAATCACAAGCAAAATCCAAATGGACTTGAGCATTACCCGGTAATAAGGTTTTATCACAGTCAACTCCTTGACTTAAAAAACCTTTTAAACAGGTCTGGTCTTATAAGTCTCCACCTTGCCATTTGCCCCAGTCTTTCTCTTAAAGACCCATATTCACACTCTAGGCACTATGTCCTTTTGTGGAGTAACCAGAGTCTATACTTGGTTCTCATATATGGAGTCCATTTTGGATTTCATGGCCATCTGCCATTTCTCTGAGTGTCTTCTACTCATAGCCTCATCGTATATAACTGGATCATCATCTCTATGATGCGTACCTCATCATCATCCTCTATGATGAATCCATACCTCCCAGGTATCTTGGTACTCTTCCAGATTTATGATTCGGTTGTGGTACAATAGGTCTATCTATAGGTTCCTCGGTTCGACTTAAAGTGATTTATGGTTCTTGAACTCTTTCAAGATCTATTACCCTCCCACTAGCTCCTTCAATGATACACACCTTTATCCAAGAAGGCAACATGTAGGATTATAGTACCCTAAACTTCTGATGAGTCAATTTTATACCTATAAATTGAGTATTTGTAACTTGATGATTTGTGAGTTTTTGAGTAATTTAGATTCTTTTTTATGTGTTTTTATCTTATTGTTATGAAATATGTCTTTGTATCACTTTTATGTATTTTTACTTTGTTTTGCAGGAAAAAAAGAATAAAAGGGTATTTGGATCAATGTCCATAATTTATCATTGACATAGCAGCCCATTGAGATCCAATTTCGTCCTTGGTCCAGCCTTTATCTCTCAACGCTCAAAGAAGAAAAGTTGTAGATCTATTTCTTAGCTTTCCGAATCATCTTGAAACGCCTTAATCGAAGTTCGGATGAGAGAGTTATGACTATTTTACCAACGAACGTCGAAGCTGAATATTCCAGAAAATTACTTGGTTGGACAGATTGACCTCTGGAGCTTCATTTACGATTTCGATGGTGTTAAAGTTTCCAAATGAGAATGTGTTCTTATTGAAGATTTTAGTAGACTTCTCAAGCTTTCCGAAATGGTATGGTGAGCAAAAATCCAAGTTTATTTGGACCTCCAAACATTGCTTTTTAAACAGCTAATCCGAATCCCGCATGGACTGGATTTCTGTTCAGACCAGTTAGAGTATTTGGGCCATAACTTGAGCTTCCCAACTCCAAATCAGGTGATTCAAAAGCCCAAATTCATTAGCAACTCCAGGGCTACAACTTTTGTTCTTTGCCCAAGTCCAAATTCGGTGGTTTGCTAATTCCAAAGTGGCTTACAAGGTGCTGATCAGTTAGTTGACAGATTTGGATTTTTAGCACATCACATGGACACGTTTTTTGGTGGATTCTTCCTTGGTTGGCTGATGCACATGTGTTGATTGGGTGTTTGATCTTGACTTATGATGATAGGTTAGCACACCATGAGTTCCTATAAATACCAAGTGAAGTTAAGCTTGTATTTTGCTAATTCACACACCAATTCACCTCCAATTCATACACCAATTCCTTGTATCCATTCTCTACATTAGTTTGTTAGTATAGGAGTAGGGAGAGGAAGTAGACCTCCAAGGGGAGGCTACTCTCCTCTCCATTTTTATAGTTCAAGAGCAAGCAAGAGATCAACATTTATGGAAGCGAAGAATCGAAGGCGAATGTTTGGAGATTGAAGATTGTGATCCGAAGTGACAGTCGGATGTCAAAGCATAGTTTTTCTTCTCTAAACTCTTCCTTTATTTTTTATATTCTATTATTGTTGAATATCTTGTAAATTATATTTGCATATTTGCTATGAACTCTTCTCTTTTCTTTTATTTAGTTCCAATGGGATGTTGAACTTTTTATACATTATTTGTTCCTTCCTATATGAAGTTCATTCTCGATAATCTGTTTTAACTGTTGAATGATATTTATTTTGATTGATTTAATGTGATCAGTTAAGTTAATTTGATTAATATCATCTGCTAGATTAAGAGACAGTATTACGTGTAATTGATATTGTTCCTAATCACAAGTAGCAATTAGTGATACATGATTGTGGTCAAGCTTTTGAGTATTGCTATGATTATTGGAAGACAAGTTAAATAATCCGAGCTTGTGTGATTGTTGCTTGGAATAGTCTAATTCCCTAGATCTTAATGTTGCTGTTATATTAAATCTAGAGAGCTTGTTCTAGGTTGTATAATGGTTAGAATCTTGTGAAGAGCTTGTTTCATTGAGTGATAATTAAGGGGAGTTTCGGGTAGCAGAGCTTGTTGTTACCTAGGCCTATTAATTTTATTGAAGGATAAATATTGTTATGATAAGGTGATATTGAACGGAAGAACTAAAGTCTTTATTTTATTGTTATTACTTTAATTCTGTTTTAGTTAATTAGTTAAATAAAATTCCAACCCCCCTATTTGGTTCACAAAGTATAAATTTAGACTAATCATTCTCTGTGGGATCGACTCTTACTTGCACTACTACATTAATATCTTTTGCAGTAAGGCTTTATTTTTGGGTGCTTGCGACAGCACGCCAAATTTTGGCGCCGTTGCCGGGGAATGATTTTAGTTTTATTTTGTGCTTTTGTGAACCTTATTTCATTTTAGCAATTTTCTATCTTAATTTAAACTCGTATTGCTTTTTCATTTTGCAGGGACTCTTGACTTGTCCATGGTGATCTCAAGGTCTCAAATAAGAAATAAAGAAGTCGGGCCGACGACTATAAACCAAGCGCTACTTGGGAGGCAACCCAAATTTCGCATCCCTTTAATCTAATTTTATTTCACTTGATTTTATTTTTGTTTTATATTTTGTGTTAGGTCATTCTACAGTTCCAACACCCCACGATAATTGACATAATTTCAGGGAAGTCCTTTGCATTTGATTCGTTTATTGCTTACATTGAGGACAATGTCAGTTTTAAGTTTGGGGGTAGTATTTAGTATTTATGTTTTTATTAGTATTTAGTATTTGTGTGTTTTTATAAAAAAAAATTGTGTTTTTATATATATAAAAAAATATATATGATTTTTTTTAAATAAAATAAAAATTTAGGGTTAATATTTTGTGTTTCTTGAGCATTGACTTGATTTAGAACTATGACCAATGATAAATAAAAAAAAAACTTGATTGAATAAATTGTAACTCGTGAAAAATGGACAAATATTGCTTAGTCTGTGTGGTTAACTTTTTTGTTGGTTATTACATTGCTTGTGATCCCTACCTCATTTGAGCACTTATCCATTTGTAATGAACTATTGGTACACTTAGAGAAGACTTATATATGACCGAATGCTTGTGGGAGATATCGATAAACTCTATAACTCGTTTATACATCACTCGAAGCAATGTAATCAAGTTGATTTGTTGGTCATGTGGTGAGTTGAGATGGAGCGTAAAACGCACTCACTCATAAACACGTGCTTAGGGGAGATAGAGCGTAAAACGCACTCACCTATATAAAAAAAGAAAAAAAAAGAAGAAGAAGAAGCAATTAATCGCAAATCTTGCAATGGGATGAGATGGAGCGTAAAACGCACTTGCCCATAAGAGATGACTTATATGATAAGATGGAGCATAAAATGCACTTACCTAAAGTCTTTTAATCTCAATTTTTGTAATTTCTGATTTGTCTACATTAGCGGTGAGTGATGTGTTAAACATGTAGTTGTTGGAGTTTATTTTCCTTCATAAGGTAATGTGGTTAGATAAGTTCATCCGAGTTATACTTGGTTTAGTGCAATTGGATACACACACACACGGAAAGGATTTAAAGCAAGGTATGTCTAACAAATAAGTTAAAATCCTAAACATTGCGATATTTTGAAAATTTTCTAGAGTTATCATGTGTTGACATCTTTGAGGTCATTTTTCAAACTTTATGTCTCATTGCTCAAGTTAGGTTTTATTAAAAGAGTTTTAAATCTTATTTTTGTATTTGTTTTGCTTGAGGACAAGCAAAGATTCAAGTTTGGGGGTATTTGATGAGTCAATTTTATACCTATAAATTGAGTATTTGTAACTTGATGATTTGTGAGTTTTTGAGTAATTTAGATTCTTTTTTATGTGTTTTTATCTTATTGTTATGAAATATGTCTTTGTATCACTTTTATGTATTTTTACTTTGTTTTGCAGGAAAAAAAGAATAAAAGGGTATTTGGATCAATGTCCATAATTTATCATTGACATAGCAGCCCATTGAGATCCAATTTCGTCCTTGGTCCAGCCTTTATCTCTCAACGCTCAAAGAAGAAAAGTTGTAGATCTATTTCTTAGCTTTCCGAATCATCTTGAAACGCCTTAATCGAAGTTCGGATGAGAGAGTTATGACTATTTTACCAACGAACGTCGAAGCTGAATATTCCAGAAAATTACTTGGTTGGACAGATTGACCTCTGGAGCTTCATTTACGATTTCGATGGTGTTAAAGTTTCCAAATGAGAATGTGTTCTTATTGAAGATTTTAGTAGACTTCTCAAGCTTTCCGAAATGGTATGGTGAGCAAAAATCCAAGTTTATTTGGACCTCCAAACATTGCTTTTTAAACAGCTAATCCGAATCCCGCATGGACTGGATTTCTGTTCAGACCAGTTAGAGTATTTGGGCCATAACTTGAGCTTCCCAACTCCAAATCAGGTGATTCAAAAGCCCAAATTCATTAGCAACTCCAGGGCTACAACTTTTGTTCTTTGCCCAAGTCCAAATTCGGTGGTTTGCTAATTCCAAAGTGGCTTACAAGGTGCTGATCAGTTAGTTGACAGATTTGGAGAACACTAATAGTTGATCAACGACTTTCCAGATAATATAGATTTCAACATTAATCACAAAAGAACTTTTGAGTAAATAGTTACCGTACAATTCAATCCTTCTACCATACAATGTCCCAATTAAATATAAGACATGGATTTACTGTCAAGTCTTATTTTATTTAATTATATGTATTTCGATTCCCAAATGCACAACTCTAAATAATGCAAATTAGAAACTCCTTTCTAATTTCATTCTGCCTTGGCCAAGGACTACTGAGTTGTCATTTATCGAATCACATAGGACATTCACATCTTTTACTAGACGTGGTAGATTATTTGTTGATCATTCACCTATCTCCATGTACAACTTATTATACCCAATCATACCCTTTGATATACCCTAAAGGACTTAAGAGACATGTCAAAGTATAACTCATCATACACAAGATACTATGATGATCTCAAGTCCAAGGATCACTTGTACTACTATCACTAGAGGAATTCCTATCGACAGGTGAATAAAACTCCATTAGGTATTCCTTAGCGAGCCACGTTCAGTGAACTTATTCTCTAATAAGCACCTACATACTTGCTTTAGTGTCTCCACACAAATGATTATGAGATCAATCATCCTCTTCCTAAGAGCAAGCAACGTATGTACTAATCTATCCGGATTCACTAATCCCCAATTTAGTAATCCAACGATTAGGAACAATTTTAGTTTGTGAGCTATCTAGAATTTAGATCTCATTAGCATGATCACCATTATGATTCTAAAAGCATTGCTCAAAACTATGGGTTTATCACATTTAATATAACAGCACCATGTAGATAATATAAAATGCCTTTTAAGAAAATCAATTATTTTATTAATAAATGAATAAGATTACAAAGTATATGCTACATCATATCAAATATGATTGGCTTGTGTGCATACTACTTTCAGTTAAGATTTGGGGTTGTACAACTTATGTAAAAAAATTATAAAGTGACAAACTTGAGGCAAGATCTGACAAGCGTAGATTTGTGGGGTATCCTAAAGAAAGCTTAGGATACTATTTCTATAATCGTACCGAGCAAAAGGTATTTGTTGCCAAACACGTTACCTTCTTGGAAAAGGAGTTTATCCTAGAAGGGACCAATGAGAGGAAAATATATCTTGAAGAAATTCAAGAACCACAAATCATTACAGATCAAATGGATGAACCTATTCAAGTAGATATAACTTTTGTACCATAACCGTATCGTAAATCTGGAAGAGTGCCAAAGATAACTGAGAGGTATTTACTCATCATAGAAGATGATGATGACGTACGCATCATAACTGATGATGATCCAGTAACATACGATGAGGCTATGAGTAGTAAACACTCAGAGAAATGGCAAATAGCTATGAAATCAGAAATAGACTCCATGTATGAGAACCAAGTATGGACTTTGGTTACTCCACCTGAAGGCATTGTGCCTATAGGGTGTAAATGGGTCTTTAAGAAAAAAACTGAAGCAGATGGTAAGGTGGAAATCTATAAGGCCAAACTGGTTGCAAAAGGTTTCAAACAAAAACAAGGAGTTGACTATGATTAAACCTTCTCACTAGTAACAATGCTCAAGTCCATTCGGATTTTTCTTGCAATTGCAGCTTACTATGACTACGAAATCTGGCAAATGGACGTGAAAATAGCCTTCCTTAATGGGAAACTAGATGAAGATGTATATATGATACAGCCATAAGGTTTTATTTCAAAAGATGGAACAAATTTAGTGTGTAAGTTACAAAGATCCATTTATGGATTAAAGCAGGCCTCTCGAAGATGGAACATCCATTTTGATTAAACAGTTAAAGAGTTTGATTTTATCAAAAATGAGGATGAACCATGTGTGTACAAGAAAGTTAGTGGGAGCGCTGTCACATTCCTAGTATTATATGTTGATGATATACTACTTATAGGAAATGACGTACCAATACTTCAATCAATAAAAATATGGTTATCTAAACACTTCTCCATGAAGGACTTGGGAGAAGCATCCTACATTTTGGGGATAAAGATCTATAGAGATAGATCTATAGAGATAGATCTAAAAGGATGCTTGGCTTGACCCAAGGAACGTACATTGATTCGATGCTAAAGAGGTTTAGCATGCAAGACTCCAAGAGAGGACTCATACCGATGAGCCATAGAGTAAATCTCTCCAAGAAATTGTCCTCAAAGACACCAGAAGAGAGAGGTCGCATGAATCAGATACCTTATGCTTCTGCAATAGAATTTATCATGTATAGGTAAGTGAAGCTGCAAAGGAAGCGGTTTGGATGAAGAAGTTCATTTTAGAACTTGGAATGATTCCTAACATTCAAGGACCAGTACCGGTTCATTGTGACAACACTAGAGCTGTTGCATAAGCTAAGGAACTCAGGTTTCATCAGAGATCCAAATATGTATTGCGGCGATTTCATTTAATTAGAGAAATTATTGAAAGAGGAAATGTCAGCTTGGAAAGAGTGGACTCTCAAAACAACATTGCAGATCCATTTAGTAAGGCATTATCTCAAGAGCAGTTCGATCGCCACTTCGATAAAATGGGTATTAGATACCAGGGTGATTGGCTTTAGTGCAAGTGGGAGATTGAAAGTAATATGCCCTCAAGCTAATCACATTTGATATGATAAGCATTTATTTTATAATCTTATTCAATTATTAATAAAAGAATCAAATACATATTTTATCCATGTTAATTAGTTGAATTAATAAATGTGATAAACTCATAGTTTTAGAGCAATACTTTTAGAATCATGATGAGATCATGCTAATGAGATCTAAATTCAAGATAGTTCAAAAAACTAAAACGTTCCTAATCGATGGATCACTAATATAGGGTTACTGATTTCGGATAGATTAGTACAATTATGCTTGATCTTTTGAAAATGATGATTTATCTCATAATCATTTGTGTGGAGACACTAAAGCAAGTATGTAGATGCTTATTGGAGAATAAGTTCACTGAACGTGACTCGCTTAAAGAACCCTAATGATGTTTTATTCACCTGTCAATATGAGTTCTTAAAGTGATAGTAGTATAAGTGATCATTGGACTTGAGATCATCATATTACCTTGTGTATTTTGAGTTATACTTTGTCATATTCCTTAATACCTTAGAATATGTTATAGGGCATGTACGGGTATAATAAAGTATACATGGAGGTATGTGAATGATCAACAAAGGATCCACCACTTCTGATAAATGGAGAGAATGTCATGTGCGATTTGATAAATGACAGCTCAGAAATCCCTGACTAGGGTTGGATGAAAATTAGAAAGGAGTTTCTAATTTACATTAATCAGAGTTTTACATTCTTAAATCGAAATGCATATAATTAAATAAATAAGACTTGTTAGTAATTCCATGTCTTATGTTTAATCGGGACATTGTATGATAGAAGGATTGAATTGTACGATAACTATTACTGAATAGGTTCTATGTGATTAAACGTTGATTTCATATTATAAAGATAGTCATGATACATTATCGTAAAGTGTCTCTCATGATGTAGAATAAATATTATTTATTTATGTATCAATTAAAGGAGTTTAATTCATTATAAATAATATTAGAATGGTTCTAATTTATTTATTTTATTATCAGCATAATATTGAACCTAAAGGGTCACACCGCAAAAGAAAAAATATTATTTTAGAAATGATTAGCTTAATGATAAGAAATTAAGTATTTAATTTATTAGTGAAATAAATTGAATGGCTTAATATTTATAATTATGTATTTGGAGAAATATTGAATTATAAATTAATAAGAGAAATCTTATTATTATTATTATTATTATTATTATTATTGTTATTTAATTCCTAATTAGATTGGGAATTGAATTAATATATTAATTCCTAAAGAGTTTAGGAGTGAGAATTAGTCTTATTAATTGAAATGCAAATACAAATAAAATACAAATTAAAGACTAATGTAATTTTCTTACTTAATGTTGATTATGCAAGAAACATATGTTTAGTGAGAAAGGAAGTATTCATATTAATCTTAAGGGTTAGGAGAATATGTATACTTGTAAGTATCATCAAATTGTAAGTATCATAATATTTGAGAAATTGATTTTGTTATCTTACGGGTGTTCTTGAAATCTTAAGAGTTAGGAAGTGAAGAACACATAGGATTAGCCATCCAAGATTTTTAGGAAATCATAATTTGTTTCTTCAATAATCATTTCTTGGTGGATAACCTTTAGAGTGCTACATACACTTTGTAGCTTATGTTTGATCCTTGAATTTGGAGACGTTAGAGGAGCTTGAAGAAATCAAGGAGTTGATCTTGTAGCGGTTCAAGAGTTGGATCTACAAAGGTATAATCTCTTGTATTTCTTCTTCAATTAATAGTTATGCATAAGGTGATTCATGGGAAGTTGCAGAAATTTTTAATTACATTTTCCGCCAGATTTTATAATTTAATTGTATCTTTGATTTCGTTTCTACATACTTTGGTTAATAATAGAGTAATTGAACTGGAATAATTATATAAGTGGAAAGTGTGATCTCTTGTGAGCAATTCAAGGATCAGAGTTCAAAAAGTTGGATAAATTTAACTAGCACAAGGCTTAAAGAGACTTAAGAGAGTAAATAAGCACAAAAACAAAGGTAAGCTTTAATTAATCAATTAAATAGTGTAAGCATGATATTTTTAAAGAAATAACTCTTGTATTAAACTGTTCATGTAGCTGAAAGTGTATATTAGTGGAGTTTGAAGAACAAACCAGTGAACAAATGAATGAAGCTTTGAAGTAATACTTGTGTATGAGGCAAAATATTATAAGAAGAATAATTCAACACCAAACAGGCACAAATCAACAGATCTAAAAACTAAATTAAGAGAATTCTGAAAAACTTGTTTGGTTTGAATTGGAATTGGTTATATAAATTAATCTATGGTATGGATGTTATAGAAACTAAAATTGATGATTAGGGAAATTAAATAGGTACTAAACGGGTGTAATATAAGTAATTATACCTTACTTTGATCATTGGACAGAATATAGGTTGGAGTTGTAGGTCTCACACAAAAACAGAACGTCTATCCATGACTGTTTTTGATTGTTGAAGCTTGATTTGTTGGTGAAACTTTGTGGGCTTGTTTGGATGAGTTTCTGTGACTAAAATAAGTAAAACTATACGTGTTTTTTGGGTTTTTTGAATTTTTTAAGTTTTTAAATTTTTGGGTATGAACAATAAGGCGAGGAAGAAGGAAATGATAATAGAAATGATCCTAATAGGTTCAAACTGCTCTAATACCAGATTGTTAGGACCTTGAGAGGCCCTAATTGATTTGATAAGTAAATTAAAAAGAAAGATACTTCAATTGCAGAACTTGGGGGAAAAAGGGGGCAGAAAAAGAAAGAAGGGAGGTGATGAAGGGGCTTAAGGGAGTAGCATCACAAAACGTGTTCTTTTAGTTTTCATTTCAGTACTCAACATCATAAACTACTTACCTAAGAGCAAATATATAGATCCATAGTGGCTTACAATAGCATTTATCTAATACGAGCCTAAAGAAGTAAAATGCACTTAAAGTAATAACTGACTTCACATGCATCTTTTTCTAAAAACTATTATTCTAACAAATTCCCTAAAATAACCTTGGCTTGACAAAAACTAAATGAATAATGATCTGTTAATATTTGATAGATCTGAAGTCAATACATACTTTAAAACGAAGTTGGGTATGTGTTTATAATGACTTGTAAAATAGCTTCATCGATATATTATTCCTACAAAGAAACTTGCAAAATAGCTTCATCAATATATTGTTCTTTCGACAAAAAGAAGAATTTTGAAATGAATTTCATCCAAAGCACGATATTTTGTCCGAACAAATTTGTACATCACTACTGGAGCTTTCGTGCTTTAACACTTGGATTTATCCTTTCATAAATCTCCATTCGAGTATTTCTTAATCAAATCATTGATTTATGTTTCAAATCAGAATATTCTTACAAAATTATGGTTCTAGAGAAGGGTGAAGTATTTTTACATGTTTGAAAAATGTGTACAAAAACGATTTACTCACGAAAGGATGACTAAAAGGATTTCTAGTATTTCTTATCCTGATATAAGAAAGAAAATCGAGTTAGACAAATCCAATTGGAAAAAGTTTAGGCTCACTTATGAAAAATGGATGGAAGCATATATAAGCATATAGTGAATGGATATTTTGAGATAGAGTGATAAAGAAAAATTTATTAATTTAACTTTTAAGACTTTGGAACACCTAGCATTCATTTTGAACAACAAAGGGATATTTATCAAAGTCGGGAAAAATTGTGGATTTCTTAGTTTATGAATGTATCCCTTCGTTAAAATTAACGGTATTCATAGCTATTCTTGTAGCCTTTAAGTTGGTAAAATGCTCGAAGGGTTATATTCTCGTGATTCGCATAAGGTATGTATATATTTTATTAAAGGAGAGCAAAAATAAAAAAAAATAAAAATCTACTTTCTTGAAGTCATATCACTATTTTCCCCTTTATTTTATTTTTTTAACCCTATTTTTACTCTCATTTTCTCATAACCTCTTTTTCTTTAACTTTTATTTTTAATTTCTTTTTTTTTCTTCACGCACGAAGTGTGTGCATGTCAAATCAATCTCTCAATCCTTATATTTAAAAGTACGACATTCAATTGAATAAGTTAATTTGATTGTTCGAGTTGATTCAAACGAGTTGATCTTTTATTTTCTATTCTATACACTTCATCTCTCAATACCATTTTTTTATATTTCTTTTCCTTTCTTATTGGATATATAAAAACTAATTAGCTAAAAAAAATAAATATATGAAAACTCAAAAGTCTAAGGCATTTCACCTTCATCAGCACATACATTCATAGTTAAATAGTATATATATTAAACAAAAAAAATAAAATAATTCATATTTTCAAATTCATGTAATTGAATCTTTCTCACTACGCTATTTATACATATTCACTATCACAAAATCTACATATATTTAATATTAAAACCTTTTATATTATTTATAAATTTTGTATCGGTGTATGAATAAATTAATTAACAATATATATTATACATATTTTAAAATTTATAATTATAATATTATAAATTTTGTGTATTAATATTCAAACTAACTCGTGCCCCGCACGAGTTCAGCTAGTAGTAGTAAAATATTAACAATTAAGTATAAGATAATTGGACACCAAATGAGCCCTAAATTGGGCCATTGCTCTCAAACTCTTTACAGGCCCGAGTCATTGAGCCGAGCCTGCTCTTTTGGGAGTTTGTGTCAAATTCTTCTATTTTTGCGTGCGTGAGAGCGAGAGGATGGGAGAGGCCGGTACAACCACCGTCAACGATGATTTGCTTCTCAAAAATTTCTTCGCCGAAGTCGGCGAGGTTGAGCGTGACAACGAAGTCGCCAGGTTCCTTTCTCTCTCTCTCTATATATATATATATCATATCTTTCTTTCTATTAGCCAAAGCTTCTAATTTCTAATTACCATATTTTTATTTAATTTTTTTTTTGTTATTTTATCATCAATTTTACGTTAATCTTTTGTTACACACATGCAACCTGATATTTCTGCATATTTTTTGATTAAACGTCTGTGTGTGTTATTTTTTTAAAAAAAATTCTGTTTATGTCGGTATGATAGATTGGAGCATGATAGAAATGAAATGAAAATGCTATTGGTTACTTTATGATTTACTATGTGGTGATATCAAGTGATTCCAGTGGTATATCTTGAAAATTGAGATGGATGAGATATACTATATTAGATATTCTTTTAGTGCCAATTGACTAAAAGTTTGATCCATTGAACTAAATAACTTATGTTAAGTTTGGATTGAGGGAATGGAATAGAGTAAGGAATGAAATAAAAATAGTATATTTGATGATCATTTTGGAGGATAAATCATTCCAATAGAATGAAAATTCATTCAATCCCTTTGTTTTTTTTATTCCACATGGAGAATGTGGAATAAAATTTATTCCAATAGAATAGATATATGTGATATTTTTGCCATTACATGATAACACCCACCACCACCAACAACCAAATATACACTTAAAATACTTTAAAATCATTCCATTCTGTCCTCCATTCCATTCCTTCAATCTAAACGCAGCATTAAATCCTTAATTTGATTGACTGAATAACACAAAGAGTAGTGCTTTTCTACTGATGTGCTTATTTTTACTATATTTTTTTAAAATGGTATTAGTTTTACTGTAAAAAATTCAGCAACTGATGTGGATGCAAAAGAGTTAGGAGAAGGGTGGGGTAAAACATTAACTCTAGAATTGTGTTGGTCCATGTACAAGGAAGAAGCTAATAGTCCGCAGGTTTGTTGTCTATTGTTTGGGGTAGTTTATCTGGTATTTGCCCTCTATTTGAATAGTAAATAGAAGGCCATTGGGGCGGAGTGAGGTCTTTGCTCCTCTAATTTGCTTTTCTTTTGTTCAGAACTGTATTGTTGTTTGAATCTAATATACGGAAGAGGATTAAATCTGGAAATTTCGAGAGTGGTGCATCCTAGAGCATATTTTTACCCCGGGTGAAGTTGTTTAGGTGGCCTTTCAAATAGAGGACGACTTGAAGAGTGGTCACTCTAGTTAAACCCCAACCAGAGGACACATTTAGTATTGAGTGAACTTTTGTGGAGCCTATTAGGAGGCTGTAAGATAAATCATCAACAAGCTCAGAAGCTCTCCAGTTGTTAGTATGTCTAACACCTGTCCAGCTTCTTCTCGGGAAAGTTGCAACCCTCGATCCTGGTGTTACAGTCGTCATGGCTTTGGATATATAGCTTTCAATTGTCTGCCCCCAAGGCGAATATTACCCCTTCTAAACAGGTTGATGTGGTAGAAAAGGAACTTGGGATGCTGTGTAAAAGAGGAACTTTGTGAGCTCATGGTTTCGGTAATTGACAGAGGGATTATTCACAAGTATGTTGACGTAAATTATGTTACACAAGGGTGAAGTGTGCATGATATTTGTTATCTCATGATTGAAAGTTGAGAACAACTTGGATTGAAAGTTGAGCTTCACTCAAGTCATATAAGTATGGATTACCAACACAAATCTACGAGTTGATAAGTGTTGTTTCGTCATTCTTTTTTTGTTAATAAGTTCACAAGTACTGTTATCAAGCTTATCAAGTCGTCGCCTAGTCGTCGACTAGGCGACGCTTAGTCGTCCGAGCGGTAGCCATTCGGCAAGGCGAGGCTACGCCTTAGTGAAAGCAGGCTAAAGACTCTAGATCTTATGCATTTTTCAGAAAATCACATCTCACGACCACAACGGTGCAAAGAACAAGGAGAAACGAGCACCCTGATATAACTCCGATGGAAAAAGGAATTTTCACGCGCCGACACAGTAAAAAAGGAGCTGTCACGCGCCGGTGAAGGGGGCGCGTGAATCAGCTGTGAATTCTCTGAGAAGTCTGCTGATTTGTGCTTCGTTATTGTGTATTTGTGTTTGTAAACAAGTTGGTGGTAATATTTAAGCCCTGTTGCAGTGTTCACATGGGTGTGGGCCCTCTTATGCTCTGGTTTGCTTTAGATACCTGTTGTGACCCTTAGTGAATGGATAATATACTTGTGTGCTATCACAGCCTAAATATACTTATGTCATGTGCTGTGGTCGTTTTATCATTGAACTTAGAAATGGTTTACAGCTGTATCCCATATGGGTTATGACTGTGAAATAATATGCCAAACATATTATTATATTTAAACCTTATATCTTTATATATATGTATATATTTTGGTGTATTTAATTGTAATATTTTGATATATATTAAAAAAAATATTATTTAAATATATTTTTGGTACCACTTAAAATCTATCACACACTAAAAAATTGTATTTAATATTGTTGATTGTATACTATGAATATAATTGTGAGTTATTTTTCTATGTTTAATGTATTTTTTGATGTACAAAATATATATATAATTATATATGTATAAATTGCGTATTGTAAACGACTTTTCGCCTTGTGGACGACTAGGCGGGCGCCTTATCGCTTAAGCGCTTAGTCACCCGGCCACCGACTCGCCTCGCCTTAGCGCCTTGATAACTATGACTGTTATGTGTGAGCTCTTGCATATAATTATTGTGACATCCTATTAGGAGGGCACACATGGAATTGGGATCGTGATGTACAACATGCACAATGTGCCAAGACTTACTCATTTATCAAGTGCAACACCAACTACTCTCTTACTTTCGCTTCAACATGCCAACTTTGATGCTCAAGAAGATCTCTTTGGTGATTCAGCTTGTTCCTTTCTTCTATAGTATTCTCAATAGTATTCTCAGTTGTGCTTCAAACTTGGCTGAGTCGAGTTCTTTTCAGTGGAGGAGAACTGATAGAGGATAAGTCCGCAAAACATGGTTGGACCAATATGAAAGGATTTGGAAGCCCATGCCAAAGAGCCAAAAGGTCCAATATTCTACAGTGTCCAACAAGAAATTTTTAGAATTTGATTTAATTTAATTTATTTTTATTTGTAAGTTCTGTAGTTATCATATTAGAGTCATATTTGGGCGGAGACATTTTATTAGATTTATTATATATTGGATGTAATCCTCTTTAGAAGGCAGAGAATGAATAAGAATTTTGTGAGTGTATTAATCATTTGTTTTCCCCCATTCTTCCTTAATTCTTCCCAAAACTCCGCACTGACTTTAAACCCATAATCATTCCCAATCACGTAGGACAACTGAGAAACAAGTGAGAACTGGACTCACTTGCCTGTGAACACATCACACACATCCATGGACACAGTCTTTGTCAGAAATAAGTCATTGTCACAAGTCATTAGTATTAACTATCGAGTCTATCAATCCACTGACCATATAAAAGCTGTAATTCTAAAAAGAGCTTTTGGCTTCCAAATAAAAGTAGCAAAAGGTAATTGATTCAAAGGATATGTTTTCACAATATAAGAGAAGAAAGATTTGCATGTGAATTTCCTTGCCGAAAGAGTTGAAGATCGCTTTTTGCAACTGAGTTTCTCGGAAATTGAAAGTTTTTTTTTGGAGAGACACGAAGTTGGTGTCACGGGTTGCTAGATTCTTCCCCCAATTATTTATTTATTTATTTACAAGTGTGAGATGTGTTTTATTGTGTATTGTTGTTCTTGAATTAGACTTCTATGATTGTTGTCTCCTAATTTGTTCCCATTTTTTATTTGTCTAAGTAACATGCCATATTTATATACTGTTGCTTGACTAATTGTTATTCTACTGTAAACTAATCTATCTTGTATTTTTGGGGAATAAAACTCCAAAACTCCTAGGATTCTTTCGTGCTTCAAATTAAATGCGTTCGAGTATCTTAACCTGCCTTTTGATTCATCCCCTGATGATGTGAAAAAGCAATATCGTAAGGTAATTCCTTCATGTAGATCACGCAAATTGATTTTATGTGACAATTTAATATCTTGCAACTTGGCTTTGCATGACATTTTTAGTATACATTATCATTCCTTTGTAGCTATCTTTGCTGGTTCATCCAGACAAGTGCAAACATCCACAAGCAAAGGAGGCATTTGGTGGTAAGTAGACTAATGCTATATATTTTGGTAGATGGAAACAATATTGATATTATTATCAATTTATAGCCTCTCCTATTTGTGTTTTAGGCATATACTAGTTTTGTACATATGGCATTTGTACTTGTCTTGAGTTGACAACTAGAGAAATGTTTTCTTACCAAAATAGTGTTCGGTGCTTAAACATTTTCCTGGATTAATTGTCTTCTATGTGTAAAATTTGCAATCTGCTGGTCCAACCTCCTCACCCATCTAGTAGAAAAACAAAACAAAAAGTGTAATTAAAAAAGTGCAGCTCTCCTATCTCTACATTGATCACTCACAGAGGTGCCACTAATGGCTCTCTCTCTCTCTCTCTCTCTCTCTTCTTTTTTAAAAATAGATAATTATCCCAGTCTGATACTGTTCTTCTCTAATGCTCTTGTATTCTTTTGTCTGGTCCGGAAAAAAATTTCTCGGATAATTTGGCAGTATGCCGTCTTCTTGTTTAGCCTTTCATGATTAAAATTTAAATGTTGTGCAAGCAAGATGAGATCGCTTTTGAGTACTTCAAATGTCATGGTATGTGCCTCAAAATGTTGTGGTTTCTCTTTTTCAAATTAAGCTACTAGTTGTATTATAGGGGTATACAGATTGAATTCAGAAATTTCCTTTGCTCATCCCCCTCCTAGTCCCTCTGACCCTCAAGACTTTTTATCTTAATTTTGAAGCAGTTTTTCACTAATAATATAATGTTGTCTTTTATGCAGCATTAGCAAAAGCCCAACAACTGCTGCTTGATCCACAAGAAAGAGAATACCTTCTGAACCAAGTAAATTCAGCTAAAGGTTTGTGCTTCAGCATCATCATATTTGCTTTCCAAGTGGCTTGTAGTTCAATGACTGGATGTTTCCTTAGGTCGAGGCTTATTCACCTTCGTTTTTTTAAACTTTCCTCCATCTATCCCTCTTGTCTATTTTATTTATTCTTGTTGCTTAACTGCTTGATGAAATCTAAATACTTTGGGTTTTGTCACTGTTTATTATTTTTGATTGACTATTTATCGTCTCTGGGCACATAGCTCTGACATTATCTTGAGGAATGGTTTGTAAAAGGTTTGATTTCATAATAGTTATTCCTAAGTTTATATAGCTCTATCCAGCATCATGTTTATTTATTAACTTGTGCCCTTTAATTTCTGAATAAAGTGGTAGAGGCTTATGATATACACATCTTGTTATTTCATTTTTTAAGATCCTCAGCATTTGTCTTCCTCATCCTACTTACATGATCAATAACAAATTGTTTATCATTAAATTTGAACCACAGAAGAACTTAAAGCAAAGAGGAAGAAGCAGCTGAAGAAGGACACAGCTTCTAAGTTAAAGTCACTAGTTGATGAGGTATGCAGGGCTGCAACAGCTGGTCTATTACCATGATTAATATATCACTCTTTACTATTGGAAATCCAGGGGATTTTTTTTAATCATTTACCAAATTTCTTTAAATGCCAAGTTTTTGGCTGAACTAGAACTGGATGCATTATATTATCGTATCTTCAATTTGTGCTGCTATGAGATTTGCTTGATTAATAATTCCTCTCTCCAAAATGAGCAACCACTTGAAAAAACATTATGCTTTTTTTTAAAAAGATTTCAAATTAATATTCGAACTCAATGGCTATTGCAATATTGGTATTGAAGTAAAAGCTAGGTTTAGAGAGAGGAGCATTTTTTTTGAAGTGTCAAATGAGGTCGAGAGAAGGGGGAGGGGATGGTGTACAAGAAAAAATTAAATTATTCACTTGGTATTTTTGTTGTTTCTTGTCGGCATTTAAGATTTAATAGGCAAAACTAATGATTTTCTCACTGTACTTGGCACGTTTTACTTAATACATCACTGAACTTTTAATTTTTCAAATTACACCATTAAACTAATTACTATTTTCAAATTGGGTCATTCCGTTACAAAAATTGGATGGACGTTAAATCTGGGAATTAAACTCTCAACATGAAAGTATTTTTCCTCTTTTTCTCATACGAAGCTACCCAAATATCTTGATTTGATGTGTTTCGGGGAGTTTTCGTAAAGTAGAGTATAAAAAAGTGACTTTCTTGGAGATTAATTCCTAGATTTAAGGGTGAAGTAAAGCAGAGTATAGAAAATTAGAGTTTTTCTAAAGCAGAGTAGAGAAAATTGACTATGAAAAAGAGGAAAAATACTTTCATGTTGAGAGTTTAATTCCTAGATTTAACGTTCATCCAATTTTTGTAACAGAATGACCCAATTTGAAAATATTAATTAGTTTAATGGTGTAATTTGAAAAATTAAAAGTTCAGTGGTATATTAAGTAAAATGTGCCAAGTACAGTGGCAAAATTATTGGTTTTGCCGATTTAATATATTAATCCCCCTTCCTAAAGATTTTGAGGCAAGCTTTGGTTAATATGCCCCTCAAGTTTTTCTGCAGGGAAAATATGAGCAAGAATATGAACAATCAGAGGAATTCCAGCATAAACTAAAATTGAAGGTTCGAGAACTTTTAACAGACCAAGAATGGAGGCGGAGGAAAATGCAGATGAGGGTATGCTAGATGCTTGCTGTTATTATGTTTTGGTTAGTATTCTTGTATGTACTTCGATTTGATAAATCTTCTGTCCTTGGATGATGTGTAGATATCAGAAGAGGAAGGTAGATTGAAGAAGGATGAGGAAGAAACAAAAGAGATGTGGAAAAGAAAGCGGGAACACGAGGAGCAGTGGGAAGGAACAAGAGAAAAGAGGGTTTGTTCATTTGTTTTTTCTGTTATCACTTTCCATTTATTATTCATGTTATTCTATTATTGGAGTCTAAGGTTTTCTGAAATCTGTTTATGCATAGCATTGAAATTATTTAATTCAATAGATAGCAGACAAGTGCTTCTGTACTTGCCCTAAATAAAAAAATAAATAAATAATTGAGAAGAAATATAGCATCTCATCTCTGGGTTGGTTTCCAATTGTCAATACGGTGGAGGCGTCCGATATATATCTTTCACAATCAGTTCAGTCTTTGGAAATCCATCTAGAAGAGAACCATTATACAGAAGTAATACATGGAACTCTTGTGAAACAGATCCTCTTCTTTTTTGTTTGATGAAGTTATTCAAACATCAGTTTGCGGTGGACTTGTCTAAAATTAAAAATATAAATTTAAAACTTGTTATGGTCCGAGTCCCTAACTCCCTATTATATATCTTTTTAATCCTGTTCATCCCAAATGTTTCAGACATAATAAACTGTCTATGTGATATAGGTGGTTGTGTCTCTATTGCATACTTGTGATAGAGTTTAAGGAATTTATTGTTTCCATCCAGCTTTGCTGTTGTACGTAGATGTTGTGAGAATTGGTTGTTCTATCAGCAAGTTTGTATGACCACAATCTATGTGACCTAAAGTTCAATCTGTATGACCTAAAGTTCAATCAATTAATAGGTGGATACATATCTCATAGATGGCTGATTAATGATTATAAATTTTTACTCCTTGGGTTAACTGTGTTTCTTAATGTTGTTATAATGTAGTTACAATTGAATTCTAGTTTTTCTTAGAATATGTTACCCAGTGGGACAACTCTATCTCAAGATTGGACCCAGTGGGACAACTGAACCATAGGTCTGGGATATGATGATATAATCCCTCTTAGGGGGTGTTTAATAAAAACTGAATGAATCTGAATGAGCTGAATCTGAATCTGAATGAGCCGAATCTGAATGAGCTGAATTGTTTGATAATTGACATGTCTGAAACATCTGAATGACAGAATTTTATTATTTTACCCCTCTGAAAAAATTCAAAATTGTTATAAATTTATTTAATATTACTTAATATAATAGTTAATATTTTTTTTTTAAAATTTTTTTAAATTTTTAAATTTTTTTTACTTCATTCAGTTGATCATTCAGCCATTCAGCTAAAAAAATTTGTTTCAGCTCAATCAAAACAAACGCACTGACTGATTCAGCCATTCAGCTCTAAACAAACACCCCCTTAGTCTGATTATTTGAATCAGTTTTTTGACTGTTCGATATGTTGAGCTCCAAAGACAACAATATGGTGTTAAAGTCCTAAGGAAACTCCGTAGAGAATAATTGGTACCTAATGGAACCGTAAAAGTTTTAAGCAATATAATTCTTGTAAAAACCTACTAATAATAGTTGAAAAATGTATAGACTTCTTAAGCATGCGTTCCACGTTCAGTGTCTCTGTAGGAGTTTATGTTGGTTGGCACAATTTTCTTTTTGGTATTTCAAATATTTAGACATGAATATCTTGCATAATGGATGCATATTTAGCATAATAAAGTAAAACATATATTGACCCTAACATTACATCTTCAAGTCGAGATTTATAATCTTCGTTGTTTCTATTTATGACCAGGTTTCTAGTTGGAGAGATTTTATGAAGGGTGGAAAGAAGGTAAAAGAGATTAACATTGGTAATTGTTTTCGTACCATAGGCGAAAAGTTTCTTACTGCGATCTCTGCAGGTTAAGAAAGGAGAAATTCGACCCCCAAAGCTCAAAACAGAAGACCCGAACAAATCTTATGTGCAAAGGCCTGTAAAGCGAGGTTGAGAGGCGTAATTGTGCACAATTTTCTCATTGACATGATGACCGAGTTTGTTAAGAAAAGGTTTCAGTGTAAGCTAAAATTTGTACCAACTCAAATCTGTTAAAAAAAAAAAGGCTTATTATTAGTTCACAGCAGTGATTGGGACAATATACCTTTCAGTTTATTTGCTGAAAGAAATTCTTGTAATGAATTCCAGTCTTAAAAAGGACTCCTGTATATTGCACTTAAGAGTGGGTTCTAAGAATTCACCCCTTGTATCCTTGCGGGGTTGGTTTATATATTAAACATTGAGCATAATTTTGTACTACCTTTATTTTAAAATTAGAGATATATTTTTCTTTTTAGTGTGTTCTAAAATTAGTGTGTTCTAAAATCCTTGCGGGGTTGGTTTATATTATACTTTTTTATGAAATTATAAGTGACATGAAATTTTTAATATGTCATTACTTATAGTTTAGGTGGTTGACTATGTTATGCTAGCACTATTATAATTAAAGAAAATATTAAAGATATATCTGGAAGTATAAATTATTTACAATGTTGAAATGTACTTATAATTCTGAAACGAGGGACTATTTCAATTGTTGTTGGTAAGAGCTGAACTACTATTTGGTCTCCCTGTTTTTGTCTTTCTATTTTTTTTTTCTTGTTAGAGAAAGGGGAATTAAATTTAAACAAAAAAAGCAACCAGCACTTGAGATCTCCTTGTTGAATCTGAACCTGTAAGGGGTTCCTGTTTGATTCATGTTTTGAGAGTGGAATTATCCCCAATTAGTGCATGTTTGGTTATATAATTTCGGTGTATTTAGTGCGCTTGAAATGTTTGAAAGTTTTATTGCACTTAATTTTTTTATTTTTTTTTCTAGAAACCATTTATCTCAATCGCAACTTAACTCAAAAAATAGCGTTTGGGGTTCAAATACAACACACTAAATATGATGCGGCGTGTTTAAAGATTCAAAGATATCAAATACTACCACTGCAAATACTAATAACCGAATAAAACCCTTACATCTGCTTAATCCACATTCCCAAAGAGAATTTGCTCTTCATGAAAGTACTTTTTTCAATTTCCTGCCCCTTTTTTCCACAAAAATGTTTCACACAGCACGTTCTTATCCAGAGATTGTTTTACATGGTTTATTGCGAGAGATTGAAAGGTTAATTTTAAGTTTCAATGCAAGAGATGAGAAACCCGGCCCACAGGCAGCTTGGATCCCATTTCAATGTATCAAGGTCGACATAAGGGTTACAAAACAATTAAATGTAAGTTGGAAACTTCAACACAAATGAAAAAAATAAAGATAATTGGTAGTTTAATTGTTCTAGGACGAAAAGGAAATTATCTCATTATGATTGTCAGACTTTTAAACATTACATCATTGAACTTTAAAAATATTTAATTAATCAAATGAACTTTTTAAAAATTATTGATTAAAGCATTCTGTCAAATTAATTGGACGGACGTCATCTTTTTCTTACGTGGCAGCTCAAAAATAAGAAGAAATCAAAATATTAATTACATGGCTAAAAAATAATACTAAAAAAATGTGAAAATGAAAATGACAAAACTTCCAATTTATTTTCTTTTATAATTTTTATTCTCTCTTGTTCCCGAACAATCATAAGAGAGTGAGAAACAAGATATTTGCTGCCTACAGAGCCTTATTTGTGCGGAAGAGAACTAAGGAAGTAAGGAACAATAGGTATCCTTTTAGCTTGTGGCCCCATGTATTTGTATCTATGTAGTAAATTTTCTGAAATTTCCAATTGCTGAAACTACTTCATGGGTTCCATGAAGAGAAGAAAAACGAGAATAAATTGAATGATTAGTTAATCAAAAACCTATTGAATCTATTGAATGAGAGATTTGTACTTCACGAAGAAGAACAAATGAACATGTGTTGAGAACCACAAGGCCCCAAACCACCATTTTTTACCATAATACATTGTAATAACTGTGCCTCTTTCACTCCCATATCTACTCAATTTTTGGCTTCCTTGCATGAAATAAATAATATATTCTGATATGTCTCTTCGATACCAAATTTTTGACATATTATTTGCATGATTTGGAGTTAAAAATGAGAGAGTTATGACTTTTGACTCATTTTACATATGTATGGGTCGAGTTGACCCAGCTCTGAAGGTTGAAGATGACAACTATTTTGGAATTTCCAAATCTCTTTATTTTTTTTTAATATGACGTGGTTGCCACCCTTCTCTTTTTTTTTTCTTTTTTTTTTTAATATATATATTCTCACTTGGTCTTCTTTTTTTATATTCCAAGTCATTTCTGTTTATTTTTTATATGTCCACGTAGGAAAAAAGTTAAGTTTCCGACCAATTAATTTGATTAAATGATTTAATCAATAGTTTTTTAAAAATTTAATCGATTAATTGGATATTTTTAAAATTAAGTGGCGTAAAACAATGGAATGATACCCATTTTTTCCATTGTTCAAGAATGACAGAGGACCAAGAACAGCTCCTTTCCATAAAGCGATTGGATAATTCTCCATCTACCGCATATGTTGGTCTAGAATACCCACAAGAAAACCCACCCAATATCCAACTAAGAGGAAGTTTTTTTTTTTTTTTTAATCCTAATGCGTCTTTGGGCCTGGTCTAATCCGGGCCAAGCCTTGATGGTTGCCCAAACCAGACTACGCTGGAGCCCTTTCCCAATCAAACAAAATTATGCCGGACTTTGGGGCTAAAACCAACACTTGTTTGAGACTTGCCAACCAAGCCAGGCTAGGCCCAGGCGAGGCTAAGGTCGGTCCAAGTTGGGGCTGGGTGCTAGGGTGGGATGGGGGCGTTGGGCTAGGGTGGGGCACTGGGTGTGGGGCTAGGTGCTAGAGTTGGGCATTGGCAGGCCAGGCCGCCAAACCTAGGTTGGTCCAGGCCAGGCTTATCACCACAAGATTTTTGTGCGCATATACTCTCATCCCTAAAAAAAAACATATACATCTTGGTATCAACGTAACAAATCATAGTACATTTTTATTTTAAAACAATAAATTTAGCAATCCACATACTTTTCTTTTCCTATTTACTTAAACTTCTATTGAATAAATATGAGTTAAACTTTATTTTATGATTTACAAATGAGTATCTTCTTATATAGACCTTGGGCTTACACAAATAGTAAGGATCAAATCTAAATGAAGGCTAATCGATTATCTAGAATCATCCTTTAAATGTCTAGAATATTAACAAGTATAATTATCATCTGGATAACTCTAGAACACCATATTAAAAACTTACAAACAATTTTAAAAAATGGCAACTACTATAATCAAATGACCGTCTAATGGGCTTTCAGTAAACATTGACAAGTTTTAACTATGTCTCAACTAGTTTTAATTATATCGTTTAAGAAAGTTATTCTCGACATATTGAATTTCGTAAACGTATCTAATACCAACTAAGCAATTTGAAGAAAGATAGAATTTCATAAACGTATCTAATACAAACTAAGCAATTTGAAGAAAGATACTTCTATCGTACCATGTACCATAAAATGACATTTTTGTTCCACGTGTTGTATCTAGGCATGTTTTTGTTTTTTCATTTTTAAATAATTTTTGTAGAGGTGTCTCAAACTCTCCAGTTTTGTACCATTAATTCTTATTCATATTCGAACTTTGAGGGTTTAAAAGTTTAGTTTGAGATTATGCACTGATATACAATAATGCTACTCAATGTTTATTTTTGCAAGAAATACATTATTATGACTATTATAAACAAATCATGAGCATTTATTAATTTTCAGAGTTTTTGGTATATTTATTTTACATCTGTTTGCTCTGAGCTGTATGTCCTATCAAGGAAATCAGATCCTATAAAACCAGCACAATATGATTTTCTAATTTGCTTTGTCCTAATTTTACTAATAATAAGACCAAAAAATAAAAATAAAACACACCAATAAACCCCGTTAAGTTAAAGTACAATATTTGATTATTGATTACTGTTATTTATTATAAGTAATGAGAGCAATAATCTTAACTGTGTACAAAATTATTTTTTAACTTCCCTCTAGATACCATTAATGTGAATCATTTAACCATAAGTAAATCAACTATCAGGATCAAATTTAATTTTAGTATACCAATAATTGGTACCCTTATTTTGAAAGTGGACTATTAAAAAAAGATGGATACTAAAAATGGAACTGAAAAAGCATTATATTTCAAATTAACTTTTTCAATATTCAGTTTTTAGCGGCAACAGCCAAACTCGATTCTTACATTTTAGTGCCAAAACATCACTAGTAGTAAAACATTAGCTGCTTGAGAAATTACAGTAATTAGTACCTTCACAGTCATGCCTGAATTTAATTTCTCCCTGAATTGCTAAAAGCCCACAAGGATTATTTGTGCACATAATCAAACCAGCTCATTCATCCCTTGAAGTAGGGTCTAATCCGGCTGAGGGGCTATCAGCAAAGTACTCCTGATGTTTCACATTCACACCATACTCTTGTAGCGCTTTGGAAAGGTCCTCCATCGCCAAGGTTAGGCGCTTATCCTTTTGCAGCTTGTCTCTTTTGTCCTTGACTACTGCCGATTGTCTTGCCTTGCAGTGCTGAAGAGCATCAGTTGCAACCTCCGCGATAAACTTCTGCGTAGCAACGGCTACCAGCCTAACTAAGCGTACATCTGGACACTGAAACCCGCTCTTGGCCAAGTAGTGCTCCACCAATTCGTCCGGAATAGTGGGGGTGTAGTCCATCAAAGACGCCAAAAAATTGGAGAGCGCAGCATCATCCTCGTGTCTTGTTTCTTCAAATTGTTGCCTCTGGTTCATCTTCTGTATGAATTGAACAAAATGTAAATCTTTGCAAAATCTTTCCTTCTCCAAGAAAATGAGTTGCCCTAGATTCCCCCAAGCTTACAGATGAGAGGTGAATGACAAGTGGAAGATTATTAGATATTATCCTAGTAGAAGATAAGCAAGGAATTGCGAACAAAAACATAGCTCATTTGGTGACTGTTTTTGTTTTCATTTTTTTGTTTTCATTTTTCAGAAAACATTGTTTGACAACTGGTTTTCCTTCTGAGAAACTGGAATCAGAAGCCCTTTTGCAGTAAAAAGCTTGAAAGCAAAAAAAACAAAATGCTTCCTCAAATTTGGCAACATTTTCCCACTATAAACAGATAATACCTTCCTTTTGACTAAACCCAACAAAACCCTCCCCTCAAATTCTCTCTAAAATTATATATCTTCTCTCTTTGCGCACATGGTTATCAAACTATGTTTTCTAGTTCTTGAAAGCGGAAAAAAAAAAGAAATCAGAAATATAAAAGCAAAAGCAGTTACCAAATGGACCTTAAACTTCTGTAAATGGAAAAAAACAACAGGCCACACAATAAAAAATCTACACCAATACAATATGCTACTCAACAACAAATTAAGCAAAGGAAAAATCACTAATCATTGCTAAGACTAGAGGGAAGCAGCTAAACTTTCTGTAAAGTTAGTGTTCTAAAATATTTAAAGTTTATGATAAGAAACTGAAATATTAGCACAACCCCTTTCTTGTGGGTATATATCGTTTATTATGATGCATAATACTAATTGCAAAGGGACTGATTTACATTTAATTAATGATTTCTTAGGGTAATGGTAATCTTGAGTTACTGTATATAATAGACTTCAGAGTTCATATAGATTAGAATTGTAAACTTGCAATTACTAAATTTTGCTTTAAAATTCTGAAAGAACATGGAAGCAAAATCTTGATAACTATAAATCCTTACACGTTTGGTATGAAGAGTTGCAAATGCGAAATCATTAGATTTTGAAGATTTTTATAACCCTAAAGCCCAACCCTAAGACATAATCCTTAAATTTCAAATATACAAAATCAATATCATATCAATCTGTATGAGACAAATGTATACATTATCATATGAGAATATATAGAACAAGAAACCTTTTTCACTTCAATCATTCACCCGAAAGTTATTCATCAAATCTGAATGTTCATATCAACAAAATGATACACCACATAAGAATGGGAAGGGATCAAGACTGGATAGCGACACTCGTCAAGGCAAACAAAGGAAAAGTACAAGAGTCACTAGAGAACCAAGTTGGTTAAGGAATACGCCTAGGTAAGATGCGTTGGCAATTAGTGAGTGGGGACAGGTAGTAGCATTGCAAATAACATGTTGTAACACGGTGATTCAAAGTGTGAGCTGGACTCGATTGTAGAGACAATATATAAGTTGTATGAGAGAGAGAGAGAGAGAGGCTATGAGAATTCATGTAGTTGTTTTACTTTATTTCAATTTGACTGTTTTCGGTTCTTAATTTACTTGGGAGATTTCCCTGGTCTTGAATACAGGTAACAAAATACATATAAAATTTATAAAGTAGACAATCTAAAAATCTTTAACAACACGAAGCTCATATCTAGAAAGAATGGAGAGGGAGGCTGCGAGAGTTCAACAATTGAGCAGCCAGGTCTATTGAATTGTTTGCTAGAGAGATTAGGGCCTATAGTTGAGATGGGGTTTAGAATTGGGATTCGTCTGTATTTAAGGGTATAAAAGTAGGATTGTGCAACGGTAAATTACCTTAGGAAAATCACTCCAAAATGGATACCGGGGTCACCGTTTTTACCAATAATTGTACCAGTTGTTCTTTTAAAGTTATAAAAAAAATAAAAAATAAAAAGATGACTGTTCAAAATTCACAGCTCAAAAATCAATCTCCTGGTCCAGAATTAAAGTACACAATATTAATACAGCCATACGTGCTATACAACATTAAAATACAATCAATACATACAGCCATACATCAATACAGGCTATACTGCAAATACAAATATTAAGCTTCCTGCCCAGTGCCTACTGCTTCCACCAAAATTAAAATGGGTACAACACTAAACTGAAATATCATGTTAATCTAAAATGGGTAAAACAAATTGGAAAATCAAAATTAAATTTCCAATTCAGGGAAAAAATAAACAAGCAATAAATTAACCCATTTCAATTTTTAAGAAAAAAATGGTTCTATAAACAACCCTAGAAATCAAAACAAACCCAATTAAAGAAATTTTTATAGAAGAGTCAAAGAGAGAATCGAGAAGAAAGCTTATTACCTTAGAAAGATGTCGATGAGATGGAGTAGAAGGCAGCCGTGGTCCGTCAGCAGAAGAAGGCTAGAGAGACGGAGGGAGATGGTCGGCCGAGAGATCGGAGAGGCCAAGACCAGATTCGTGAATTAATGACCAAGTGAAAGTATCTAGGCCCCACTAAATTTTGCCCAGCGCAATATAAAGACGAGAGCAAATGAAACCTCTGATTTGTTTGCACAAATAATGTATCTATTAGGGAGATTTATACTTTAAATAATAATAATAATAATAATTAAAAGAAAAGAAAAGGTTGAAGGAACACTTTACAAATACATGATAATTAGGAGTGTCATATTTGCAATTTAGTCTAGGCTATCACCCTATCACAATCCCTTGTTTTTAGTTTTTTCACTAAAAAAAAGTTGTAACTTCATTTAATTTCCATGTTTGTTTGCAAGGATTATAATCCCCGGATTATAATTCAAGACTATTAATCCTAGGATTAAATAACCCTAGTCACATGTTTATTTTTTATGGGATTATTCATGGGATAACTTAAAATAATCTCATGTTATGTTTGTTTTTTCCAAGATTAATTGAAGGATTAGATAAAAAAATATCGTTTGGACTATTATACCCTTACTAATAATAACATATTAAACAATAGATTGAAATTTATATACTTCCAATAAATTTACATACCGCAAAAAAAGGTACGTAATGCATGTATGTATTATTTATGTGCTGCATGTATATATTATTTAAATGTATGTACGTACTGCAAAACAAAACAAAAAGAGTATGTACTGCATGTATGTATTATTTAAATGTAAGTATGTACTGCAAAACAAAAAAAAGGTATGTACTGTATATATGTATTATTTACGTACTACATGTATATATTATTTAAATGTACATGCTGCAAAAAAATACGTACTATATGTATGTATTATTTAAATATATGTACGTACTGCAAAAAGAAAATTAAAAAAAATTAGGTAAAACATTATTTTTGAACGGAGAGATACTATGATTAATTTTTACAATCAATATTTTTTTAAAACGTATTACGAAAGTTGTGTCCAAACTTTTTAGTTTTAAAATATTAATTTAATTTTCTAATATATATTTTTTAAATTACTGCTATACTTATTTGTATTACTAGCTTATAGATATGTTTTTAAATTTTCCTTGGTGATAATCAATTACAACTAAAACATTCAATCTAATTTAAGGATACGCTAGTAATATTAGAAAAGACAAGTGTTAATTTTGTCCACAAATTTTTAATCCCTCGTAATGGGATTATAATATCAGGTTAGACATGATATTAAATAATCTCTCATTCTAAGTCATTTTTTTTTATCCAGGGATTAATAGTCCGAAGTTTAATTTAAAAAACAAACAAGAGATTAAGAATTATTAGTCCAATCTTAAATGTTATTCCAGTAAACAAACATGGCCAAAGTAATATTAAGAATCTAAAATATGTCTTAAATAATTTTTGATAATGAATAAGACAAGCTAAAAATTCGAGACTACTATCAATACCTTTTCACTTATTAGTCTATTCTAAAACATAGTACTCTTTTTATTAAAATGAACTATTACCAAGTTGTACTATTTTCTTTAGGACCGAGGGAGTAAAGGATAAATTTGTAGTTTTATTTGTTAGAAGATGAATTTTATAAAATCGGGTGAAAGCTATTATTATTATTATTATTATTATTATTATTATTATTATTATTATTATTATTATTATTATTATTATTGTTGTTGTTGTTGTTGTTGTTGTTGTTGTTATTGTTATACTTTCTCCGTTCTACAAAAAAAGAAATTCCATCTATAAAATTAGCTAATATTAAGGATATATTTTTATTATATGTATACTCTTAAAAAATAATAAGTTGTTAATTTAATTGTGTGCTATGATAATAAAATTATGGACGACATACATGAGGGTATTATGTCGTTTTATATTATTATCACTAACTAGTAGACTCTTTTTGTGGAATAAAATCTTTCTTATAAATGAGACTCTTTTCTTTTTGTGGAATGAAACAATAATAATAATAATAATTATTATTATTATAGAAAATAATTTATATATCGACTAATTTTAAGTCGAATGTGGAATTGTGGATTGCAACTAACCTATAATCGATAAAATAAAAGTAATATGTGGGTCACTTCTTTAAACCCTCATATCCCATATATCTAGAGTATTACTACATGTGACGACGACAAATTTATGTTGATAATAACTACCAACATATGCGGATACATATGATAGGAGGGGAAATAAGAAGGACCACATATTAATTTATTATATCTTATCACTTAGAGTTCCATGTTAGTCGTTGTTGACGTCGTGATTCTTCCTTTATGGTTTTGAGATTACAGATTGTAGATTTTAAGCGTGATTTTGGAAAAACAAATTGACATAAATGTCGTATGGATTTGAAAGTTTGATTTTAATGAGGGCCAATTAGATAGAGTCGTTATTTGGTAAAAATTTAAATGGATGTACCAACTTATCTGGATTTTTAGGTTTTAATAGTCGAATGGATCATCTTGTGAATCGTCCGCAACCGAGATTCATACAATTCGGGGCATGCTTAAGCGAGGGGAAGATGTTAGGTACCCCCGACTTCCGTGAAACACGGTTACCGCTTTCTTAATGTTTTCCTTAAAAGATTAAATGGATTGCCTTGAGAAATATGAAGTGTGTGTTTGTGTTCTGTGCATATATGAATTGTGTCATTTAAGAAAAAACTAGGGTATCGTCTTTTAGAGTTGATTTAAATCGAATCGTGAAGCATAAGGTATCATCTTCTATGTCGTTAAAGTCGAAATCTAGGATATCGTCACCTAGAGTCAAGTTGTTAAATGTAAGTAACCTAGGGGTCGTCTCCTAATGTCATGTCATGGAATCTAGGGTGCCGTCTCCTAGAATCGTCAAAGTCTTAGTGGTGTATTATCTTAGAAGCAATTTTGAGCCTTTTTAAATCTATGCACGAAGAATTTGATTTGAAGGAAAAGTTTCATTTTAGCTTTCATTTGATAAGAACTTTTTGGTGTCGTTTAGGAAAAACATTGTTTTACAAACCCTTCGTCAAATAGGAATCGATATTCTCTATTACTTCATATTTTAGCCTAGAATTAATCTAATAACCTAGTTTGATTCAATTTTAAAAGATTTTTGTAATTTTGTTTGAAAATCATTTTCGTATGTCGAAAGATAAAATTAAGCATCGAAAATAGGGTTGGAGCTACCCGTGGGTATGTAAGCCATTTAAATAACTTCAAGTACCTCGCAATAATAAAATCTACTATCAAGAGGCCTTAAATCTAATTTTCGTGGGATGGATCTCTCGATATCGTTTTAAGGCCCCGAATTACATTTACAATAATCGAATCGCAAAAATTACAATCGTTAACTATGTCCATCGTGGGAATATCCTTCAATTCACATTAAACACGATATTTAAGGGCCTTAAATTCATTCATAGGTTCATATAATTAATAATCATACCCAACAACGCATCAAGACCTATATACGAAGTTTAGAGTTTAGGAAGAGACTTCCATAAATCCTAAATCCATAGATGACACAACAAATCAATAACATCGCAATTATATCGTTAACTATATCGAAATCACAATGAACTATTATATATCGACGAGATCTATTAAATGAACTTAGAATCTAGGAAATGAAACCTATAAATCTAAGACTTTATAGATCTAGAAAATAATGCATCGAGATCTAATCAAGAATATATCCTAGATTGACTATAAGGAGATTCCATTCATGAGAAATTCTCGCTAGCCAAAAGGTGGGATCCCCTCACTATTAGATATTAATCTAGGATCTTTGGGTGACCTAGAAATTAATAGAAAACAACTCCCAAGCAAAAATAATTGATAAAAAGGAGTCAAATCAAAGTCAAAATCGATAAATTACTAAAAGAATATCCTCGGTTAGTTAGGAGGAGATTCCATCTGCGAGAAATCCTCTCTAGCTGTCCATAATCTCAAAAATAAGATTCAAACACCTCTAGATATGATATAAGATGTTAGGAAAGCCTCAAATGAAGAAATAATCATAAACAAACAAAACCCAAACACAATAATTGACGAAATATACTAGATCTAAGTTAGATCTAGTATAAAGATGAGAAATTTAAATCTAGTATAAAGATGAGAATTTTAACCTGGGATGTAGGAGTTTCTTCCTCCTTAAGCTTCGTATGGATGATTTGATTAAGATTGATGGGAGATTTGATGAGAGAAACTAGATCTAGATTGGATTTAAAAAGTTTTTTTTCTTCTTCATTTCTCTATTTCTCTCCCTAGATAACATCTTTTCTCTCTCTAAAATGCCTTCTTCTCCCCAAAATGAGCCAAAATCGCCTTATATAGACACCCTAGGCCTGCCGCAGGTCCAGCTACGGCAGCCCTAGGGCAGGTCCACCTATGGAAAGCCCTAGGGCGGGCCCACCTGCATCAATTTTCGTGTTGCGTCGTCGGTTTTTTCGTATTGTGTGCTGAAACGTCTATAACTTTCAAATCGGGAAGAGTTAAAAAAACGTGTTATACCAATCCAGAAAGCTCTTTTCAAGAGATACACAATGACATCAAGTTTGATCAATTTCGAATTCGAGAAGATAGAAAAAAAGGAAAAACCATCCTTCTATAAATGCCAACTAGTCGCTCATCTTCTTTTCTATAGCTTGTCACTCGGAGGTCATTGTGGGGACTCCGAATACTCGTTCTGAGCCTTGTAATCTTTGCTTTGACATCTTGGCCTTGAGGTAAAATGACACTTTTGCCCTCCTGCCATTATTAGAGAAAAGATGTGCAAATTTTAGGTGTCTACGGTCGTAATCCAACTAGGACATAAATTTTGTCAATATAGAAATTATTTTTTTAATCTGTATAAACATGATATAAATTTGTTATCATATATATAAACACTCTTCCTATTTATTGAAGAGTTCTACTACATATAACGATAAATTTATGTCGATATTAAATGTCAACGTATGTGGATACATGGGATATGTATGAATTAAGAAGGGACCACACATTACTTTTCTGTCTTGTTGCATCGAGTTTCACGTTAGTCGCAGTTCAACTTTGTCATATTTGTGGACATAATATACCTCATTTTCCTTTATTGAATGTGATTTTCGAGATTGGAATCATCATAAGCAAAACTAACATTTCCCACACTGTAGTTGGACTACTTTGTGTAATAGCCCATTAAACTTTAAAAAACTGTAATTAACAAACTAAACTATCTGAAATTGTGAAATTGGACAATTCTGTCAAAGTAATTAAACAGACGTTAACTATTTATCTAGGTGGCATCATAGAAAAATAAAAAGAAATCAAATATAAACTAAGTGGCAAGGGAAAAAAAGAAAAAAAAATAGAAGAATGATATGCTTTTAAATATATTTTATTTTATCTTCATCCGCAATCTCTACATTCTCATCCGGATAACAGAGTTGCTCCATAAGATAAGCAAGATCAAGATATTTGCGTGGATTTAGTATAGTTTGTAATTTTAAAATATACTCATATTGTGAGATATCATCAAAATGATGCAAAGCCCAGACTGAAGGACACCATTTTTCTTACAGTCCATGGATTATGATTGGGGTTCTTGCAAATGATAGGTTACACCCGATTCCCCCTATCATGCCTTCTTGTCTCGATTATAAAATTCCAGTTGATGGAATAAAACTTGTTTATAGATGAGTAGAAGTGGTTATATAGTTTTCATGGAAAAATTATCTACTATTTAAATATGTTGTAAGCAATCATAAGTCTCTAATAAATCTTCCTGATTTTTCTAAATGGGAAGAGGTAATACCTAAATCATTCATTGACAATAAATTCATGGTAACTCCGCGTTTGTTCAGACCCTGATTTGCTTGATCTTTGACTTCCTTTTGTGAAATGAATAACATGTTGTAATAGATCTCATTGATACAAAAATTTTGATATATTATTTGTATGATTTGGAATTAAAACAAAAGAGTTATGACTTTGACCCATTTAATGTGTGCGGGTCGGGTTGACCTGGCTGAAGGTTGAAGATGATAATATTTTTGGGACACTTAATATTTAGAAAATGACTGCTTGCTTTCTTTTGACTTACTAGCTTATTTGGTTTCTTATTTTATATTTTTTTATTTTTACCTTGCTCATTCTCATTGGTCATGAGTCTACATGTCATTTAGTTTTTTTCTAAAATTTATTTTTTAGACAGTCATGTAGGAAAACATTAACGTCTGTTTGACTAATTTAACAGAACTGTCTAATTTTATAATTTTAATTAGTTTAATGTGGTAATTATAGTTTTTAAAAGTTTAATGGACTATGACACAAAATAGTCCAATTATAGTGACTTAAACATTAATTTGTCAATCATCATATGACCGCCGAATAGGCTTCTTGAGACGTAATAGTGGTTATAACAAGAGATCAAGAGAAGATATCATAAACACACTCAAGGAGAGCAAGAAGCTTAATGGAAAAGAGTGCTCGCAAAGCATAGACCGTGGAAGAGAATGTTGCTGATGATTCTCTGAGGTTTTCGAAGTTGAGTTTTTGAGCCAAGTTAAATAAAGCTTTGATCTCTAGCTTTGAGAGAAATGCCTTTTTGTTGGAATAGCTGATTATTTAAGCTTGAACGGAGTAATAATAGCATCTGTTAATTGTTTATTGTATTGTTTTACTCTAAATGTGCCACAAAAAAATAGTCTCATCAATATCTATACCTTATATATAAAAGCACGTCCAATAATCATACCTTATAATCACCCGAGTTAACTCATCAATTAAAATGAGTTAATTCGAATAGTCATGAGTTAACTCAAACGGTTATTATTACATTTAATACGGTAACTAATAATTATAATTAATTTTCCTTGAATTATGGAAGAAGAATATGGAAGTTTCTTCTTGAAATGCTAAAAGTTATATGCCGATTCAAATTATCTTCAACATTATATATATATATATATATATATATATATATATATATCTGTAAACGAGTCAAACAGTTCGGGCTCGACTTGAAAAAATACGAGCAAGATTCGGATTCGTTAATAATATGATCCAAATCTGAGCATAAAAATAGTTCGAATAAAAATATAAGTAGAATATGAGCAATGTTATACTCGACTCGTTTAAGATTCAAACTACTCGAATTCTAGATTGTGATTCAATACATACTCGATTGATATAGATTTGATTAGATACTCGATACATTCTCTTATAATATATACAAAATTAAATCAAATTAGGGTAATTAATTTTATTATTTTTATTTTGTTTTTAATTTTAATTGTGACTTTATATTTGTAAAAGTGTAATAGTAAATATATTTTCTCATTTTTAAGTAAAATAACAAATTCAATTTATAACTATATTTAGTATAAAGCTAGTTATTATGTGGAGACTTGAATTCGAGCTTGAATTTGAAGCTCGCGAGTAGTTTGAACATAATTCGATCCAAGTCGGATCGAATTTGAGTAATAAATATTCGAGTCGAGTTGAATCTGAGTAGAATTTAATGTTTCGAGTCGAATTCGAGCAGCTCTCTGTTCGTTTTGGTTCGACTCGTTTACACCCTTATATATATTATGTCAATGAAAAATGATAAATATATGTCAATAAAAAATTATCAAATATTTGTGAAAAGATGATATAAATTAGCTCGTGTCTCACACGGTTTATCAAACTAGTAAATATATAAAATCATGAAAAACTATTTTTCGTCCTATTCCACTGTGAGTTTTGGTTTCTCCAAACGAGTTTGGTCCGCCACTCGTGAATTATCCAGGTTAAATATAAATAATAAATATATTAATGATAAAAGTCAATTTGAGATATTTTAAAACTTAAAATTGAGATGATTAATTAAAAATTATGAAATAATAAATTTCACATTGAGGTGTAACTTTTTAGATAGTTTATAATATTCATTATTGTATTCACTAAAATTAAAAAACTTCATGTTAATTTTAATTTTTTTTAGTATAAAAATGTCTAAAATTTAATTCAAAATGTCAATAATGATCTTATATTTTACCTTACATCAAAAGTAAAATTCTTGCAGTTTCCCCTAACTATATATGGCTTTTTCAATAAAAGAAATTTTCCGTTAATAAAGTCGCTGACATCAATTGGATCAGACTTGCTATTGACTAGGGGAACACATAAAGTCAAATCTAACTAATATAGTTATAGGGGAAGACAAGCCAACGGATCCCTTTCGAGGTACCAACCGGTTGTGAAATGAAGTTCTGAAGTAATGGCGGGATTTGCCTTTTGGCTTCTCTCTTCTGACCTTTCATTTCATTGGGCCAATTGCAGCCTCTAACCGTCTGTCCCGTCTCATCTTGATTTGGCTATACTTGTATGTAGTCAGTCATGTTAGCTCCACATGAGAGCATTTAAAAAAGGCTAAAAAGACACTCATCAGTGAGCTCGACCCCTTTACTATTCAGCTTTGTCGCCTAATAGATGGAACAATTAACCAGAATTGTAGTATTTTCACCCAAATCTATGTATTTTTAAGCTAATGCATTTACTTAATGATGCGAGCAAATTTATCCAAGTCCCACATCGGAAGTTTTTCCAACTTATTTATCATCTATCTATATGCATATATAATACAACAAACTAAGTTTTTTGGTCCTTGATCTTTGGTACAAGACTATAATTTAACTACTACTAAACACTTTTTAAAGCCTCCTAATTTTATTTTATTAACTATTACCAAAACACTTTTTAAACCTAAAATTTAACTAGAATCAAAACATTATTTATGATCTTGAAAAATTTAGAGAAACTTATATATATATATATATATATATTATATATATATATATATATATATATATACAGAACGGATCTTAAGCATACCCCCTTAAATAACATACCAAGCATACCCCCTTTAGCGACGGACCGGTCGACGGTTTGGTCAGTCGCCATAGGTCCGGTCCGTCGTGAAAGCATTTAGCGACAGACAACTTTTAGCGACGGACCCGTCGCCAAAGGCTTTAGCGACGGACCGGACCTATGGCGACGGACCAAATCGTCGCCCGGTCCGTCGCTCAAAGGGGTATGGTTGGTATGCCATTTAAGAGGGTATGCTTAAGATCCGGACTCTATATATATATATATATATATATATATATATATATAAACAATAATAATAAGGCAAAACTTAATTCCTTAATCTTTGGTATGAGACTAAAATTTGACTACTACTAAAACACTTTTTAAAGTCACCCTAATTATATTATATTTTATTTATTTTAAATTAATCCAAGGAGATAAATCAATATCTATACAAAAGTATGTAGACAATTAGCCTCCCTAATTGACTCCGAACAAAAATAAAAATTAAAAATAGCAGAGAGAGCATAAAGTAAAAAATCACCAACAAAAAATAAATAATTTACTATTCAAAAACACAAGATTATGTTGAGCCGAGTTTAATATTTTTATAACTAATTTGCTATATAATTAATTAGTGACGTATTAACTAAAAAACTAAATTATAGATATATATTCTAAATTATATATATATATATATACATATATATATATATATATATATATATTATAGACATATTTTAATATATATTTTAATATCATATTGAAGAATCATTATAATTAATATTTTTATTGTGGGTTCAGTAATAAATAATTCATATGTATGTGAAACTAAGTTTATATTTTAACTTAGTAGTTAAATTGTTGTTAATATATAAAAATAGTTATGTAAATATTATGGTTATATAATAATTAATATTTGAAAGTATATTATGTGTTATAAAATATATTAATGACTAAACTTTAATTACCAATGTTATTTCATGTAATGCCCAGGAATTTTTAAAATCCTGTACAATTTATTTTAACGTATGAAATTCGTTTTATTTAATTTAACTTAACGAATTTAATTGGATCCATGTGGGTATTATTATTTAATTATATAAATACGTGGTCCAATAATTTTCTGTGCATTAAAGGGATTCACTAATAGTTAAATAAATCAGTGGGTTAACCCTAAGAGTTTAATTACAAGAAAATTTGGGAAGTTAATAAATAATTTTATCATTATCAGATTAAACAATTCGAATAAAGAATTTTGGTTAAAATAAATATTTTAAATAATTAATTAATTAGTTTAGTTATTTAATTTAGAATATTAGAAATGCCATGTGGTTAATTTTAAATTGGGTCATTAACCTTTTATTTAGCTTGGCCCATTTCTTTTCTCCTAAGTTGAACCCAAATTTCCTTTTATTTCCTATTGGGCTGAGTCCATATTTTTAATTCCCTGCTGGGCCAAACTCAATTATAAGCTGAGCCCAACCTCTAAACCAGCCGGGTTAAACCATTTCCATTCGGGTCGATCCATCCCTTATTGTTTTGGGGAAAAACCGGTAGGTAATTTGGGGGAAAGGTCCACACCGACAAATCAATTGGGTGCAGAGCAATATTTGATGGAAACCTAGCAACCTAAGCCTTCAATCAATCAGACGACTAGTGAGGGAAGACAAGAGGCTCGGCAGGTCTGCGTCGGCACGTGAGGGTGTGAAGGGGCCGACGGCACAGACTGGAAGGGGCAACGACCAGTGGGTTAACCAAGGTGTGAGGCGGACAAGCGGGAGAACCATGGACGACCGAGCGTTCGGCGAACGGACCAACGGATTCAAGCTAACGGCAATTCGACCGATGGAGAGGCGCCGCTCGAAGATTCGACGGTACAGCTGGGTTGATGGGGCTGGGAGTGAACCGCCAGTCGCCGCCTCCCTCCTACCGACGGTCAGTGACCCAATTAATTGGGGTAATACCCAGCTAGTTGGTTAAACGAAATTCTATAAATTGGGTATCCAGAGCCTTAAACCGAGCTGCTGAGATTTCAATTAAAGAGAAACAATTTCAGAGAGAAGAGGGAGACAAGGGGAGGCCAACGGTGAGTTGCGATTCAACGGAGGGGTCGGTAGTGGGGCGAATGCCCTCTAATTACGTTGTGTACTTTGGGAGGAGAAGAAGGCCAGCCATTAGGAATCGACCTCGGCATAGCCCAACTTTAAGGTATAAGAGGAGGTCTAGTTTGGCCTAAACTGCTGTGTGTTTCCTCTGTTTTCTGTAATTGATTCTGTCGATAAATTTTTTTTTTTGGAGGAATCTGTGTATGGAATTCCTTGTTTGTTTTAATTGATTTTGGTTGCTAAATTGATTTGGGAAATCTGTGTATGAGGGCCATGACAAGGCCAGGAGTTACAAGGATGGATTGTGGTTTGTGGTATCATGTAATCACTGTATTTTTTTTGAAACATTAATATGCACGCAAACTGTTTGATGAAGTGTCAGTAAGAACCAGCTGGTTAACCTTGCTTGTTTTGTTGATTTAGCGAACTGTTAGACTAATAATAAGAAAATCCTAGCATTTGTTATACTAGGTGTGGCTGTTATGTGGTTGTTGTAACCGAGCGGCGGACTTACGCCATGGCTCGTGGGTGCCGTGCCTGCGTGCCGCGCGAGCGGCAGCCGCGCCCTGAGGCACCTCAGTGCTGATGGGTTAGTCAAGTAGTCAGTCGACTCGGTTGGGGTTGGGCAGTGTGAGGTCAAAAGACCCTTCCCATGTTGATTAGTGTTAATATACCACAAATGCAACCACTAACACTGTTGTTTGTAATATTATTGGTTATTGTTTGGTTTAATGAAACACTACTGAAAATAATTAATTGGGGATAATAAATATTTAATTAGTAATTAATAATTGAGTATGAGTGAAATCAATAAATTAATTATTTATTATTTGATATTAAATAATTAATAACGATAAGAAACATTTAATTATTATTTAATAAGGTTAATAAATGATTATTTATTATTTTTCCAATAAATAATAAATAAAGATAGTTAGTTATTACTTAATAATAAATGAAGCTTTGATTATTGCTTAACTACTATTAAATAATAATCAAGTATGAGTTAAGATAGTAATTTATTATTTATCAATAAATAATAAATAAAGATAACGAATAGCTACTTATTATTTAATCAATTAATTATTTATTTATTTTATTTTATTTTTTTTCACTAAATAATAAATAAGGATACTAAATGTTAATTATTATGTAATGAATAATAATTAACTAAAATCCATAAAGTAATTATTTATTATTATTTAATTATTAATTAATATTAAATAATAATTAAGCATGAGTAAGTTAACAAAATAATTATTTATTATTTATCAATAAATAATAAATAAAATAAATATTTAATTATTATTTAATTAAATAATAGTTAAGTATGAATGAAGCTAATAAGTAATTAATTATTGTTTATCCGTAAATAATAAATAAAGGTAATAAATATTTAATTATTATTTAATCTTAAATAATAATTAAGTATAAGTAAAGTTAATAAATAATTACTTATTATTTATCAATAAATAATAAATAAAGATAATAAATATTTAATTGTTATTCAAATAATATTTGATAATAATTAAGTATGACTGAAGGTAATGAAATAATTATTATCGTAATAAATAAGGATTGTTAAACTATGTTCAGGGACAGATAAGGGTAATAAATCCGGGAAACCAAAGAATAAGTAATCATGATTAGCTACCATCAATTTAATAGCTAAAGATTATTAATTTCTGTTTAGCTAATGTTAAATAGTAATTAAATATAGATGGTGAATTTTACCTGTTGAGTAAAAGGTATAGTGAGAGGTGTCAATATACAACTGTTAATTGATAAATCGACTTTATCCAATGATAGGTCACTCGAGATCAATTAATTAAAGCTAAGTTTATCTGTAGCTGAGCAAGCAGACAAGTTCTCTAACTTCATTCTTTCAGTATATTGAATGCAAGTTCTTCCTTACTCAACTTTGACATTGAGCAAATTTCGAAACCTTATGCACTATTTTAATTCGTGCCAAAAAGGTATATATATATTGTTGCAAGTTATTCTTTAAGCTTGAATCTTACCTCCAAGCATGCTTTAAGTGGTCTAATTACTTTTAAAATCATTCCACTTCTATGTATTTATTGACATTCGCACTCGTGCATTTGAATTCGTACATTTATTAAAGTTCCAAGATTTGGGAACTACTCATTATTAAGTCTGAACCTTTGTTCGGTCAGACAAGTATGTGAAAATTTATAAAAGCTATCCGAACCAATCGAGGGTAAGGATTCTTAGACTGTATGAACACCCCTTTATTATAGGGGAGTACCCCATGTACCGTAAATAAGGTACAAATAGCAGAGTTAAATGTTATGCATACACATAGCGTACGCGAGGCTGATCCCCTCAAGTACTTATTCTGTAGCCAGTAACCAGAGGGTCAACTAGCTATTGACTCCTTTGGAAGTTATTGTTCGAGGTCTATTCAACTATTAATTGTTCTAAAAGCATTCATTGTTATTGCTTCTGATAATGCTATTGTTGAAATCCCTTTCTATATTCCTTTCATCATGATATATCCTTATTATTGTATTTTAAACTTGCTGAGCAAACTCGTTGCTCATTCTTGCTATATCATGATTTTATTGCAGCCAAACCCGAGACGTCAGGGAAAAACAAAGGGAAAGAAAAGATGAGGTGATAAACTTCATGTTGCAGACTTAAACATTATGTGTAGTTAATCATTGTTAATGTAATATTAAACCCTGCTTGTTACTTAGGGTATGGATTCATGAATGTATTAAGGTTATTGTATTCTGGGACTAGTAATACCTTGGAATGAACAACGTATGTTTATTATATTCCGCATTTTAGTTACCATATGTTGTTAGAGGTGAATGTTTGTATTGGATCGTGATGACCGGATCCGGGTATTTGGAGACCCGAATTTGGGGGCGTCACAGGTTGGTATCAAAGCTATAGGTTATAAACTTTAGGATCGCGAAACCTAGGTTATAACCTTCATAGTAAACTCGTATTGAGTGTTAGGAGATAAATCGAGGAGATTTAATTATGTGGTTTTGATGAATTGGGGAATTCATCGAGTCGAGTAGTACCCAATGAAATATAACTTCATTTCTTCAATGAATATATTTTATTGTTGTACTAATGTTGATTTTCGGTGTGATTGTAGGATGGCTGACAGGGCAGGGACTAGTGGGAGCCAGGAGGAGGAGGTATTCATAGATATCCCAGTAGTTGCTGAGCAGTTGGTGGGGTATGCTCCTACTGCCCCAGGCAATGGCGGAAGCAGGAGGGGGCCAGGGGGGGCAATTGCCCCCGGTAAGTTTTTGGGGATGCCGTAGTTAGCAGGTCTTCTTCTTCTTTTTGGGTCAGTTTTTGTGTTTTTTTTCTAGGCTTAGTTCTTTCTCTCTCCACTTATAATTTATTCAATATATAATATTTGTTAATTGTTACTTTGTCTTTGTTAGTGGGTAATGAGTTGCATGGATTGTTAATTGTTTACTTGTTACTTTGTTATTTTGTTAATTGTTAAATATATAATATTTGTTAATTGTTACTTTGTCTTTGTTAGTGGGTAATGAGTTGCATGGATTGTTAATTGTTTACTTGTTACTTTGTTATTTTGTTAATTGTTAAATGTTTTTATTTATTATAGATTATGGATAAATATTTGATTAAGCGACTAAGAACTGTTGATTCTTTTAATAGTCAGTTGTCAAGTTCCGAAGCAAGTGATGGTATAAATAATTCACTTGTGGAGTTCAATCCGAACGATATTGTTAGTGATCCGGGGTTACGTAAATCAATTGAAGACTTTGATATTGTTATTAGAAATCAAGTTCGAAGAGAGTATTTGACTAGAAGTCTATATCAATCACTTGCCTCTTCTCAGTCGTATAGCCGAAAGAAATTGTTCAAGCGTCAATAAATAATTTTTTTTATCGAGAGATTTTGCCCCCCCTGTATTATGATCCTGGTTCCGCCACTGGCCCCAGGGGTACCGCTAGAGGAGTCCGAGCCAGAGGAGGACTAGCAGAGGGAGCTACCAGAGCCAGTGGTAGGTAGGGTGATGAGGTCCGGTAGTCAGGACCCTGATGCTGAGGAGGAGGACCCCAAGACCGAGGGAGAGGAGCCACCTGCTTATGTGGATGGCATGGGGTCCACTGCCGACGATATTATTGAGGGACTGACCAGCAGGACCGAGGAGCTGGAGGATCGGATAGCTCATCTGGAGGAGCAGAATTAGACCCACCAGATCCGAGAGGACCAGTATAGAGACCTGGCCTATCAGCTTGAGCACGACTTGGGAGTGGCGAAGTCACAGCTACAAGGCTACGAGTCCTTAGCGCAGCAGATCGGACCACTGCTACATCAGCTAGTGGCCCGAAATGCTGAGTTGAGAGAGAGGCTGGAGCAGAGGGATCTGCAGATCGCCCACCTGAAGGCCAAGCAGGAGGCCATGAAGTTCGAGATTGGGCTAGAAGTTGCTGAGAATGTCCGAGTGAGGGACGCTTGGGTCATAGCAGCAAGTAGAGTTGACCTATTGGAGGACCGGTTAGAGGCTGGGGCAGTGAGGATCGAGACCCTAGGATATGCCCTAGATGCAGCCTACAGGAGGCCCCGGTTTGTGGCAGGCGAGTCTAGCTGCTCAGTTCGTCGCAGGGTAGGGGATGGAGCATTCTCTGGTCAGCAGGCTCGGATCCGTCACGACATGCAGTGACTTGATATGATGGTTACTTTGTCTTTAGTTCAGTCAGTCCCACCTTTTGTTATATTAGGGACGTATTCATGTTTGATTTGTGAAACTTTATATTGTATTTAGACTTGGGGTAGCAGTTAAACCCCAACTTTTGTGTTTTGAGGGATGGAAGGTTAGGATTCCCCACTTTTGTCTTGGGGGAAAGATTATTGATGGATAGGCACACAGTGGCGCATTTATAGAAGTATGCCACAGGTTTAGTCTTGTAACAAAACAGTGGTATATGAATATAAATGCAGATGTTTCACTTAAATCAAATGTGTTGATAGATATTTTACCTTTGATTGCTTATTTTAATGACATATTGTGTAAAATATAAAACTATAGGTAAAAGTCAGCGGATTTTCCAAACATGCCGCCAAGAGGAAGGCCACGTAACCAGCGAGTTGAGGAATCAGAAAGCGAAGTTGGAAATCAATCCAACCCGATGAGAATGTTTGCGGAAATGTTGGCAGAAGCCATGCAATCAAGGCCGCCACCAGGAGGGGCCCAAGCAGCAGCCGAGCCAGCGCATCATCTGGCAAATTTTAAAGACTTCAAATTAGTTGGACCACCTGAGTTCAAGGGAACTCTGAACCCAATCGAAGCGCAGACCTGGATAGAGGAGATAGAAAAGGTATTCGAGGTAGCACGGGTGGCAGAGGAACAGAAAACAAGCTTTGCTACCTTCATGTTAAAGGGCGAGGCGAACTACTGGTGGAAGGCCAATAGGGGCCGAGTGGAAGGAGGCATTGTCGCGTGGGAACGCTTTAAAGAGATGTTCTTGGAAAATTATTTTCCAGAGAGCATGAAGCAAGAGATGGAGATCAAGTTCCTGGAACTAAAACAAGGGAACATGTCTGTGGCCGAGTACGCAGCTAAGTTTAATGAGTTGGCACGGTTTGCAACTCACCAAGTCAGCACAGAGGAAAGAAAAGCTCGTAGGTTTGAACAAGGGTTGAAACCATGGTTATACCATTCTGTTGCGGTATTGAAAATCAAGACATTTGCAGAATTGTTGGAGAGGGCGATCATTGTAGAGGGTGGCAGTGAGGCCCTGGCAAAATACAATCAAGAGAAGAAGAAGGGACATGAGGGCCCGAAGGCAGGAAGCAGCGGGGGCAGTAACCCCAACAAACGGAAATGGGTCGAGAGTCAGTCCTCCGGGGGAAATAAATCTGGAGGGGAGGTGAAGAAGCCAGGTAGATGCAACAACTGTGGCAAGAACCACACGGGGGAATGCATGAAGGGGAAGAGCGTGTGTTACCGTTGCGGACAACCTGGGCACATGGCCCCACAGTGCCCTAATAAGCCGAAAGGAGGTTGTTTCTCCTGTGGATCACCTGACCACCAGATCAAGGACTGTCCGAAGAGGAAAAGCGACGTCGGGAGTGGCAACCGAAACAACAACAACAGTGGAAACAACAACCGGTTGAACTACGGGCCACCATCCAGTCAAGCCAACAGGCCAATAGCCCGCACATTCAACATGACTATGCAGGATGCCATGGAATCCAAAGACGTGGTGTCAGGTATCATCCCAATCAATGATATAAATGCATATGTGCTATTTGATTCGGGTGCTACTTGCTCTTTTGTTTCCGAAGAATTTGCTAGTCAGTTAAATGTACCTTGTGAAAAGTTAGAACACCCTATGAACGTAGAAGTAGCAAACAAGGAAATTATCCCCGTAGAATGCATTCATAGGAATTGTTGTGCTGAATTGCGAGGATTTAAGCTCAATGTGGATTTGATACCAATTCGACTAGGAGAGTTTGACGTAATCCTGGGAATGGATTGGCTATCAATTCACGGAGCAGTCATTGATTGTAAGAAGAAATGTGTACACCTAAAGACTTCTAATAAGTCGAAGGTGGTGTTCTATGGCAGCAAGTCACCAAAACCATCTTGTTGTCTTACTATGATGCAAACAAGGAGATTACTGAAGAAAGGTTGCGAGTGTTATTTGGCCCATGTGGTCGATACTCGTCAGGTCGGGGATGATATGGGTCAAATACCAATCGTGAGAGAATTCACTGATGTCTTTCCCGATGAACTTCCGGGACTGCCGCCGGACAGGGAAACCGAGTTCGTTATCGATTTGGCATCGGGAACCGCACCAATATCGAAGCCGCCATATCGAATGGCACCGGTAGAAATGAAAGAGTTGATGGTGCAACTGCAGGAACTGTTAGATAAGGGTTACATCAGACCAAGCGTGTCCCCATGGGGAGCGCCAGTTCTGTTTGTAAAGAAGAAAGATGGGTCGATGAGACTGTGTATCGACTATCGGGAGTTGAACAAAGTTACGATTAAGAATAGGTATCCGCTTCCTAGGATTGACGATCTATTTGATCAACTTAAGGGAGCGAAATACTTTTCAAAAATCGACTTAAGAACAGGCTATCATCAGCTGAAGGTGAGGCAAGAAGATATCCCGAAGACTGCATTCAGAACTCGTTACGGGCACTTCGAGTTTCTGGTAATGTCTTTTGGATTGACGAATGCACCAGCAACATTCATGGATATGATGAACAGAGTGTTCAAGCAGTACTTGGACAAGTTCATAGTCGTATTCATTGATGACATTCTGGTGTATTCAAGGACGGAGGAGGAGCATGCTGAACATTTGAAGATTGTATTAGAAGCTCTCAGGAAGGAGAAGTTGTACGCAAAATTTTTGAAGTGTGAATTTTGGTTGCAGAGGGTACAGTTTCTGGGTCATGTCATCGACAAAAATGGTGTTTCAGTGGACCCAGCCAAGGTAGAAGCAGTTATTAACTGGGAACAACCAAAGACACCCACAGAAATCCGGAGTTTCTTGGGATTAGCGGGATACTATCTGAGATTCATCCAGGATTTTTCAAAGATAGCATCGCCGTTGACCAATCTTACCAGAAAAACAGTTAAGTTCGTTTGGTCGGAAAAATGTGAGGAGAGTTTCATGGAGTTGAAGAAGAGACTTAGCCAAACACCAGTGTTGACCTTACCTGACAACACTGGGGGTTTCGTAGTGTATAGCGATGCATCACACAAAGGTCTCGGCTGCGTGCTGATGCAGCACGGCAAGGTAGTGGCGTACGCATCACGTCAGCTGAAAGACTATGAGAAGGGTTACCCGACTCATGACTTGGAGTTAGCGGCGGTAGTTTTCGCCTTGAAGATTTGGAGGTACTACTTATACGGGGAGAAGTGCGAGATATATACAGATCACAAGAGTCTGAAGTATATCTTCACTCAAAAGGAGCTGAACACGAGGCAACGCCGATGGTTAGAATTGATCAAGGACTACGACTGCGAAATTCTGTACCATCCGGGCAAAGCAAATGTAGTGGCTGATGCCTTAAGCAGGAAAGGCAAGGTGAAGTTGATGCAGCTGACGGTTCAAGAGGAATTGGTAAAGGACTTTGAACGCCTGGAACTGGAGGTTAAGTATCCGATGGAGACGGACGAAAAATTGTGTACCATAGCCGCAGGTCCGACTCTACTGGATAAGATAAAGGAGGCTCAAGAGTTCGATGAAGAATGCATTGACATTAAGAAACAACTATTGGAGGGAAAAACGCTGAAGTTCAAAGTTGACAGTACAGGGCTACTAAGATTCGAGGGAAGGATCTGGATACCCTACGTACCAGACTTAAGGGAAGAAATTTTGCAGGAGGCCCATAATACGAGGTTTTCGGTACATCCAGGTAGCACCAAGATGTATCAAGATCTTCGTCAGCATTATTGGTGGCCGCATTTGAAAGGGGAAGTTGCAGAATTCGTCAGCCGATGTCTAACTTGTCAAAGGATCAAGGCAGAGCACCAACGGCCGAGCGGATTGTTGCAACCCTTAGAGATTCCCGAGTGGAAGTGGGAACACATTACAATGGATTTTGTGGTAGGACTCCCGACAACCCAAAAGGGTCTAGACGCCATCTAGGTGATCGTAGATCGGTTGACCAAGTCTGCCCATTTTTTACCGATCAAGATCAGGTACAAATTGGAACAGCTGGCAAAACTTTATGTGAAGGAAATAGTATCACGACATAGAGTGCCGGTATCTATTGTGTCTGACAGGGATCCGCGCTTCACGTCAAATTTTTGGAAAAGCCTACAGGAGAGACTGGGAACACAGTTAAGAATGAGTACGGCATATCATCCCCAGACTGATGGTCAGAGTGAGCGAACAATTCAGACTCTAGAGGATATGCTCCGGGCAGTTGTGATGGACTTAAGTGGCAGCTGGGACGAGCACTTGCCACTAGTAGAGTTCGCCTACAACAATAGTTACCATGCTAGTATTGGTATGCCACCGTACGAAGCGCTATATGGAAGAAAGTGTCGAACGCCGTTATGTTGGGATGAAGTTGGTGAACGGAGATTGTTGGGACCAGAATTGGTACAACAAACCGTGGAAATCATTAAAGTAATAAGACAACGGTTAGTAGCAGCCCAGGATCGTCAAAAGAAGTATGCTGACTTACATCGTCAGAAACGAGACTTTGAAGTTGGTAGCTTTGTGTTTCTGAAGGTATCACCCTGGAAAGGGAAGATCCGTTTTGGGAAGAAGGGCAAATTGAGCCCTAGGTTCATAGGACCTTTTGAAATATTGAGAAGAATAGGCGAGGTGGCGTACGAGGTAGCATTACCTCCTGAACTTGAGCACATTCACAACGTGTTCCATGTATCAGTGTTGCGTCCGTATAAGCCAGACTACAAGCATGTCATTTCCTATGAACCAATTCAAGTCGAAAGGGACTTATCATACGAGGAAATTCTGGTTCAAATACTGGACAGAAAAGAACAGAAGCTGAGGAATAAAATCATTCACTCGGTGAAAGTTCTCTGGAGAAACCACGCGGTAGAAGAGGCTACGTGGGAACTTGAAGAGAAGATGAGAGCAAACTATCCGCGATTATTTGAGTAACCTTAGATTGAAATTCCGAGGACGGAATTTTTATAAGGGGGAGAGGATGTAATGCCCAGGAATTTTTAAAATCCTGTACAATTTATTTTAACGTATGAAATTCGTTTCATTTAATTTAACTTAACGAATTTAATTGGATCCATGTGGGTATTATTATTTAATTATATAAATACGTGGTCCAATAATTTTCTGTGCATTAAAGGGATTCACTAATAGTTAAATAAATCAGTGGGTTAACCCTAAGAGTTTAATTACAAGAAAATTTGGGAAGTTAATAAATAATTTTATCATTATCGGATTAAACAATTCGAATAAAGAATTTTGGTTAAAATAAATATTTTAAATAATTAATTAATTAGTTTAGTTATTTAATTTAGAATATTAGAAATGCCATGTGGTTAATTTTAAATTGGGTCATTAACCTTTTATTTAGCTTGGCCCATTTCTTTTCTCCTAAGTTGAACCCAAATTTCCTTTTATTTCCTATTGGGCTGAGTCCATATTTTTAATTCCCTGCTGGGCCAAACTCAATTATAAGCTGAGCCCAACCTCTAAACCAGCCGGGTTAAACCATTTCCATTCGGGTCGATCCATCCCTTATTGTTTTGGGGAAAAACCGGTAGGTAATTTGGGGGAAAGGTCCACACCGGCAAATCAATTGGGTGCAGAGCAATATTTTATGGAAACCTAGCAACCTAAGCCTTCAATCAATCAGACGACTAGTGAGGGAAGACAAGAGGCTCGGCAGGTCTGCGTCGGCACGTGAGGGTGTGAAGGGGCCGACGGCACAGACTGGAAGGGGCAACGACCAGTGGGTTAACCAAGGTGTGAGGCGGACAAGCGGGAGAACCATGGACGACCGAGCGTTCGGCGAACGGACCAACGGATTCAAGCTAACGGCAATTCGACCGATGGAGAGGCGCCGCTCGAAGATTCGACGGTACAGCTGGGTTGATGGGGCTGGGAGTGAACCGCCAGTCGCCGCCTCCCTCCTACCGACGGTCAGTGACCCAATTAATTGGGGTAATACCCAGCTAGTTGGTTAAACGAAATTCTATAAATTGGGTATCCAGAGCCTTAAACCGAGCTGCTGAGATTTCAATTAAAGAGAAACAATTTCAGAGAGAAGAGGGAGACAAGGGGAGGCCAACGGTGAGTTGCGATTCAACGGAGGGGTCGGTAGTGGGGCGAATGCCCTCTAATTACGTTGTGTACTTTGGGAGGAGAAGAAGGCCAGCCATTAGGAATCGACCTCGGCATAGCCCAACTTTAAGGTATAAGAGGAGGTCTAGTTTGGCCTAAACTGCTGTGTGTTTCCTCTGTTTTCTGTAATTGATTCTGTCGATAAATTTTTTTTTTTGGAGGAATCTGTGTATGGAATTCCTTGTTTGTTTTAATTGATTTTGGTTGCTAAATTGATTTGGGAAATCTGTGTATGAGGGCCATGACAAGGCCAGGAGTTACAAGGATGGATTGTGGTTTGTGGTATCATGTAATCACTGTATTTTTTTTGAAACATTAATATGCACGCAAACTGTTTGATGAAGTGTCAGTAAGAACCAGCTGGTTAACCTTGCTTGTTTTGTTGATTTAGCGAACTGTTAGACTAATAATAAGAAAATCCTAGCATTTGTTATACTAGGTGTGGCTGTTATGTGGTTGTTGTAACCGAGCGGCGGACTTACGCCATGGCTCGTGGGTGCCGTGCCTGCGTGCCGCGCGCGAGCGGCAGCCGCGCCCTGAGGCACCTCAGTGCTGATGGGTTAGTCAAGTAGTCAGTCGACTCGGTTGGGGTTGGGCAGTGTGAGGTCAAAAAACCCTTCCCATGTTGATTAGTGTTAATATACCACAAATGCAACCACTAACACTGTTGTTTGTAATATTATTGGTTATTGTTTGGTTTAATGAAACACTACTGAAAATAATTAATTGGGGATAATAAATATTTAATTAGTAATTAATAATTGAGTATGAGTGAAATCAATAAATTAATTATTTATTATTTGATATTAAATAATTAATAACGATAAGAAACATTTAATTATTATTTAATAAGGTTAATAAATGATTATTTATTATTTTTCCAATAAATAATAAATAAAGATAGTTAGTTATTACTTAATAATAAATGAAGCTTTGATTATTGCTTAACTACTATTAAATAATAATCAAGTATGAGTTAAGATAGTAATTTATTATTTATCAATAAATAATAAATAAAGATAACGAATAGCTACTTATTATTTAATCAATTAATTATTTATTTATTTTATTTTATTTTTTTTCACTAAATAATAAATAAGGATACTAAATGTTAATTATTATGTAATGAATAATAATTAACTAAAATCCATAAAGTAATTATTTATTATTATTTAATTATTAATTAATATTAAATAATAATTAAGCATGAGTAAGTTAACAAAATAATTATTTATTATTTATCAATAAATAATAAATAAAATAAATATTTAATTATTATTTAATTAAATAATAGTTAAGTATGAATGAAGCTAATAAGTAATTAATTATTGTTTATCCGTAAATAATAAATAAAGGTAATAAATATTTAATTATTATTTAATCTTAAATAATAATTAAGTATAAGTAAAGTTAATAAATAATTACTTATTATTTATCAATAAATAATAAATAAAGATAATAAATATTTAATTGTTATTCAAATAATATTTGATAATAATTAAGTATGACTGAAGGTAATGAAATAATTATTATCGTAATAAATAAGGATTGTTAAACTATGTTCAGGGACAGATAAGGGTAATAAATCCGGGAAACCAAAGAATAAGTAATCATGATTAGCTACCATCAATTTAATAGCTAGAGATTATTAATTTCTGTTTAGCTAATGTTAAATAGTAATTAAATATAGATGGTGAATTTTACCTGTTGAGTAAAAGGTATAGTGAGAGGTGTCAATATACAACTGTTAATTGATAAATCGACTTTATCCAATGATAGGTCACTCGAGATCAATTAATTAAAGCTAAGTTTATCTGTAGCTGAGCAAGCAGGCAAGTTCTCTAACTTCATTCTTTCAGTATATTGAATGCAAGTTCTTCCTTACTCAACTTTGACATTGAGCAAATTTCTAAACCTTATGCACTATTTTAATTCGTGCCAAAAAGGTATATATATATTGTTGCAAGTTATTCTTTAAGCTTGAATCTTACCTCCAAGCATGCTTTAAGTGGTCTAATTACTTTTAAAATCATTCCACTTCTATGTATTTATTGACATTCGCACTCGTGCATTTGAATTCGTACATTTATTAAAGTTCCGAGATTTAGGAACTACTCATTATTAAGTCTGAACCTTTGTTCGGTCGACAAGTATGTGAAAATTTATAAAAGCTATCCGAACCAATCGAGGGTAAGGATTCTTAGACTGTATGAACACCCCTTTATTATAGGGGAGTACCCCATGTACCGTAAATAAGGTACAAATAGCAGAGTTAAATGTTATGCATACACATAGCGTACGCGAGGCTGATCCCCTCAAGTACTTATTCTGTAGCCAGTAACCAGAGGGTCAACTAGCTATTGACTCCTTTGGAAGTTATTGTTCGAGGTCTATTCGACTATCAATTGTTCTAAAAGCATTCATTGTTATTGCTTCTGATAATGCTATTGTTGAAATCCCTTTCTATATTCCTTTCATCATGATATATCCTTATTATTGTATTTTAAACTTGCTGAGCAAACTCGTTGCTCATTCTTGCTATATTATGATTTTATTGCAGCCAAACCCGAGACGTCAGGGAAAAACAAAGGGAAAGAAAAGATGAAGTGATAAACTTCATGTAGCAGACTTAAACATTATGTGCAGTTAATCATTGTTAATGTAATATTAAACCCTGCTTGTTACTTAGGGTATGGATTCATGAATGTATTAAGGTTATTGTATTCTGGGACTAGTAATACCTTGGAATGAACAACGTATGTTTATTATATTCCACATTTTAGTTACCATATGTTGTTAGAGGTGAATGTTTGTATTGGATCGTGATGACCGGATCCGGGTATTTGGAGACCCGAATTTGGGGGCGTCACATTTCATATAGGAGACATTTAGTTAATTAATGCTAAAAATAATTATGACATATACATTACTGACTAAAATTTAATTAATTTTTAATAATAATAGTCATAATAACAACTTATTATTCTAAAACAATATTTTTAAATAACTATATATTTAAAATTGAGAAAAAAAGTATGAGAAAATAATAATTAATCTTAAAAAGCATAATATATATTATAAAATATATCAATAATTAAACTTTAGTTACCAATTTTATTTCAGACACTTTAGTTAATTGATGTTAAAAAAAATAAAATAAACTACTCACTTATATATTAGTTATTAAAATTTAGTTACCTTTTAAAACTAACAATTATGATGGTAACTTATTATGCTACTATAATTTTGTTATATATATATATATATTGTATATTAAATTTATAAAAAAAGACACATAACTACCACTCGGTTGTGAGCCTTTGATAATTATTTTTTGAGCAGTATTTTAGGCATTCTAATATATTTTATAATCATCATATATAGCATAAATATGAATTAAAAATAATTTCATTTATAATATAAATTCGTGCTTCGCATGAGTCACTTAACTAGTTTATATTATTACGTGTCTTCTGTAAAACATCACCCGCAATGGGTGATAAACAATATAAACTTTCTTCATTAAGAATCAGATTCCGAAGCGGAGCTTGCGGGGAGTAGCAGCACCACCCCCGCGATGACCCCAACCTTCATGGTTGGGTAAGTTTTTGCTTCTACCCCCCCCCCCTTTTAATTCAAACGGTTGGGTAAGTTTTTGCTTCTACTCTTTTTTCCCCGTCCTTTTCCTTTTATTGCCAAACTTTCATGTCCTATTACAACTACTAGAATTGTGTTATGGATCGCAAAAATTTCAAGCGAGTTATAATTTTAAAATATATGAATATATAGAGGTTGGTTATGACAATAAGATAATCTACTACATCACATATTTTTTATATTGAATTTAGCAATAAGATAATTTTTTATTAGAAAAGAAAATAATTTTGAAAAAAAAATGCTTACATGTCCTTTAGACAAAAGTTAAGAGAAAATTAAATCTAAGTGTCTTATTAAAACAGATCTTAAAGAAAAGGTACGTCAACAAATCTCATTTACATTACTTGAGTTAATGTCATATTTATTTAGAGTAATAGTGATGTTAGGTCATTATTATGTATCCTTCCATGTAATTGATTGAATAATAGGCGAATAATTTAATACTTAATCAGTTTAAATTATAAGATTATTATGGATTTTTGAAAATCAATTTGTAGTATTTCTAACTTCAAAATTAAGATGGTTCATTAAAAATTATAAAAACAAAAAGTCTTCCAATGAGTAGTACATTTTAGATAGGGTTAAATACACTTCTCTCTCTCAAAGTATGACCCCTTTTACACTTGTAACCCTAATATTTAAAACCTTACATTAGCATACTCCAAGTACACTTAAGTAAACAAAAGTGACCCCAAAAACTTTTTCGGTCAAAAAAATGCTTGGATGCTGACATGTCACCGGAAAGGCTTGTATTTCACTATATTTGTAATTTATTTCGTATTTTTAGTGTATTTTATCATTAAAACAAAATAAATCCATGTATATACTCATTTTCCACATTTAATAATATCATTAGCTTCATACCACAAAACAAATTAAAAGAGCAACTCCCATAAATGACTGACCACTTCGAAGAAAAAAACATAACACCCAAAGTATACTCAGAGCTCAAAACCCCAACAATGGTCGAAATTGAAGAAAAGCCTCAAGAACCCCAAAAGCCCAACAAACCGAACATTTTTTTTTAGCATTTGGCCCCCCATTGAATGCACCTGTGACGCCGTCGTCAAACGTCTGATCGAGACTCTCTCCGCCCCTTCCGTCCTCTCCAAGTGCTATGACACGATTGCCGAAGCTGAGGTCATTATCACCGCTCGTCGCATCAAGGAGGAGGCCTTCTCCTCTACATTTTCTTTCGCCTCGACTGATGACGACATATGATCTAAATCCTTCAGGGCTACTCTAAGGAGATCAACAAGCGAATGCTCAAGACCGTCAAGTCTAGATCTGGCTCCGCCTTGGAATCGGTGCCTGAGGGACCTTCTGCTTCTACTACGACCAGGGAGGAAATCTCATTCGTTGAGAGTGAAGCTAATCATTTCTAATATAATCATTCCTCCCTTTTGTTAAAAGTTAATCACAAGTTAATCATTTCTAGGACTAGCAACGGTGGATCTAGGGCATTATTATCAAATGTTTCTTCTTTCTTTTACATCTAATTGCATTTTTAATTGAGATATATTGTGGAGAATTTTTGATTTCACTGATGAAAATGGAGGTGGTGTATTTGAGGAGAGGGTTTGGAGAAATAATTTTTAGGATGAAAAGGTTTTGGTGGAGGGGATTATTAATTGCTTCCATTGTTAATGATTGTGGATGAGAAGAGGAAAATCAAAGCAGAGAAGATGATGATGATATGAGTTAGTTCATTTTGAAGATGATTGTGACGCTCCCAAATTCAGGTACTTGTAACCCTTATTTAGTGCTCACGATATCCAAAACATAACCAAAAGTAGACATCAAACTTATACAAAAGTTTTACATCATAGTCTCAAATCCCAAGGTACATAACCTTAACTACCTAACATGATAATTAAATATATACAAACATTTAACTATCTATTACAGGGAGCAACAAAATTTAGTTTGCGGCCTTTCCTTTGCCTTTGTTTCCTGCTTACCCTGTAGTATATTCCGGGTGCACTGAAAACATTGATAAACGAAGCAAGAATGAGCATAAAAGTGCTCAGCAAGTAATATACGATCATAACGTATGAAAGAATAAATGTTTTCTGTGGAGTATACTTTAATAGTAGAATGAGCTGTTAAGTAACATGAACTGAAACGAACTCATGATAACCATTATCATTAAAGAATATGCTGAGTGGTTATATAAACCATGAACAATAGTTTCAATTTTATTGAAAAGGTTCCAGACAAAGTTTCTTTTGCGAACCGTCTGAACTTATGGGCATGGTGGGTGATCAGCTCGATATGCCCTGCGTTGATCAACACTGCTATTTGTGAACCACCATCAGGTTCACTTCTCACACTCATAGAGTGCTACAAGTCTGTACCGCCCTTGAAGCGGATTTCAAAAATATATTCTTATATCGGAAATTGTTCATACTCAGACTAGAATTCAAACCATAATTAATATAGTTGAACAACAGTAACATTTCGATATTTTGGAAATAAAAGAATAGAAATGTTACAAGTTTAGTCCAGCCCAAATAATTGGCTTGGACCCTCTGTAAACTGTTCATGCATATCAGATATCATTATAATATGCAAACTAAAATTCTCACCAATCTTGTGAAGCTGATTGGAATAAAAAGGATTTAATTCCTTTTAATCACTTTATGTATGAAAACATAAACTTATCTTAATATGATCAAGTCAACTTACTTGACTGACTTAGAAAAAATTGGTGTTTAGATACTTGCCTGTTGTTTAAGCAATGATAAAACTCCGCTAGTTCAACCCTGTGGATCCTACACATATATATAGATATATGAAGTAGGTTAACTATATGTTTTAACGATCAAAATATAGGAGTTAATATCACATAAATATATTATGGATATAAATAAATACATTTTTCAAATACCTCATCCATATTATGGCTCAACCCTTTATTGACTAATTTTGGGTTCGATTAAGATAAGAGTACCTTATTTCTCTAGAACATTTGAAGGAAGTAGGTTGTCTATTTAGAAATTCTAAATATTAGAACTTTTGAGGTTTATAAGTCTAACGCTTGAAAACTAATTGATTAGTTTTCATTCGTGTTGTTTTTGAAAATTCTTACAACCACTTCAAAAACACTTATTCTAATAATTACGATAGTTATTTATCGCTTTAATAACTTTGACACTATTTTAGTTCATGAATGTCCCACAATATTAAATTATAATCCATTTGTAATATAAATATATGGGTATTTTATCTTTTTATACCTAATCTAGCTTTTCAAGGTGAACTGATAACTCATTTAGTGTATTGGGTATAGTTATAGGTAAAATAGGGAAACTATAGTTACCAAATCATTTTAGAGATTCATTCTTATAGGTTAATGTGTTAAAAACTAACACACTTTAATATATTATCAAAACAGTCCCCTAAACTCATTACACTCATGCTTTCAATTCAATTATAAAGAATTGTAAACTTAGTATGGATTTTATATACTTGTTTAAACCAACCTTTATGGTTAAAATGCTCAAATTGCATTATGAGGTTAAAATAGTCTATTCAAAACTACTATGGCAGCTATTTGCTGCTGTCTACTGCTGTCATTAGGCAGCAGTCCTTACCCCAGCTTCTTCTCTTATATTACTATATTTCTTAGTTTCCTAGTTCACTCATCACAACTTTTGGTAATGCTACAATAGTTGTAACAAATGTACGAGCTATTCAAATTAACTGACTCATTATAAACCAATCTGCTGGCCCTGCAGCGGCTACTAATGCTAGCTCGTTATACATTAAGCACGACTGCTGCTGGGCATGTATAAGAGTACACACTGCTGCTACATGTGACTAGAGAGGTGCCCGCTGGGGCCTGTTGTGCTAATGGGCTGATGTTGGCTTTAAATTGCTGTTGTTGTGTCGCACACTGCTGCACAATTGTTGTGCATGCAGCTGCTGCACACAACAGCCCCCCCCTTCGCCGCGTAGCTCATTTGCAAAATTGTAATGTCTAACACCTACGTCCGATAAAAATTACGTTAATACTAGTTCGATTTTACGAACTCAACTTGGTTTTCGACTTCGCCATATTTTGGGTTTTAAGCCAAAATGGCTCTTTTAGGATATTATACGAATATATCGCACGCGGTATTGTTATGGACTGATTTTTAAGGGTTTGGTTTACGCTTTTAATTCCATCTCCGCCACCCTTATTACTCCGCACAACAACTAGTCTCCATGGTTCTACCTCAGTCCATAACAATCAATTTACATCACAAAATATACAAGGAATTCCTTTATACAATATCAAATCACAAAGCTAAATATAATAGAGTATGCTTTGACTGATACATTATCAAAATTTTCATCATATCAACTGATTTATACTACAATTCACATATATAAGTTAGTTAATTAACTAAATAACCAATATACTAATTTACTAATTTAAATATCGTTAACTTTCAAGACATCCATTATATACGATTTCAATTTCCATAGTTTGAAATAAAGTTTCTTTCATATTCCCAATATATGAACTTACACAATATGGCATGTTTTAACAGTTAACTCTATTCTAGCATGCTTACTAACATCCTTTATTATTTAAACAAACAGAGGTCAACAACATAATATCAAATATTGTTCTAATTGCAGAATTTCTAAACTTTAACTCAAAATCACATGTTGGAGAACATCTCCCTTTTTATGACAAAATAGAAAAACACTTCATACATGTCCATAAATTGAATTATCATTGCTAACCAATTAAACAAGCATACATCAACTTTCCTGTATCACAGAAATCTCAAATAACATATGTAATGTCTCCAATTAGGATGAACATTATAAGTTTACAAAACAAAATTCCCAAACTCTGTAACTCCTACCAAATGTCCAAGTATAATATTCAATAACCAATTTCTGTCTAGCTAATAAAACTAACAATCTGAATATCATATTTATCAATACCCAGAAATTATAAGACTCTTACAACAATAATCTTAAATCAACAAAAATCCCACCATCACCGAAAATCAATGTTTTGATCGGAAATTCCCAAATTGTAGAAACCATTTGAGGTTAAAACTCTAAACACCAAACTTACAATTTCTTAATCCAATTCACACAGCCCTAATTGTATTCTCAATTACCGAATGGACTTTTAATAACCATTACCAATTCAAGCCCTAACTCAGAAATTAACAACTATTCAAATCTTAACTAAGGAATTTGAGCATACCTGAAGCGATTATTAGTTCCAATACTTGATAATTGCAAGCTTTCTCCTCTTTCTTCTCGCACGATGCTGCAATTACCAGCCCCTTCACACGCGAAACAGCTCAGTCCCAACTTAGGGGTTTCCAACCAAAGCTTCCTCTTCCTTCCCTTGTGTAAACTACATTCCTTTTCAGTAGAAGCGAAAATCTATTCATTATTTCTCCCAATCTCGCCAGCTCCTGCTTAAATCTCTCATGAGTCACCAGCCCCCAACCCAGCCTTGGCCACCTCTTGCTTCAATCGGGCATGAGGAAAAAAAAATTGGCTTAAGGCTGCGTTTGGCAGGGCAATGGTTTCTCTTTTGTTTTAATTTAAATCCCTCATGAGTATTATTGAATATAATTACCCATTAAGTGAGGAATTTAAAACCCCCTTTATGTAATTCAGTACTCCAAATACCAATTAAGGGATTATACTACTTATCTCTAAGGTACACTATTAAAATAATTTATGCTACTAAATTATTTTAATAACCTATAAGATAATGAATGATCCTCTAAAACTAAATACATATAACCTCATTAAATAATATAGGCAATATTATAATTAACTTAAGGTTCTAGAATTAAAATAATTTTAACTCCTTTAAATTATTTTAATAACCTGTAAGATAATAAAAAAAATATCGCCCCAATTATTTTAGGATTCCATCCCACAAAATCTTAACTTGCAATCATATATAAAATATACATATGTCACAACAGCAAACGAAAATAATAAAAAAAAATTTATACCCAAAATTCATATATGAAATCAGGCTAGAATAATTATACCTGTGTCTTTAAAAACTTCAGGGTTTTACAATGATGGTGTATGAGTCGGTTCAAATTAAGGATTTTAGAGAGACTAGATCTTGAAAATGATGGGTTAGAGAGAGAAAGTGGATTAGAAAGAGAAAATGAGTATATACACGTATTAATTTTTTTTAATGGTAAAATACAGTGAAATACGTTGAAAATTATAAAAATACGACTTTCGGGTGACACGTCAGCATTCAGGCATTTTTTTTTGGCAGAAAAAATTTTTGGGGTCACTTTTGTTTACTTAAGTGTACTTAGAGTATGCTAGTGTAAGGTTTTAAATATTAGGATCACAAGTGTAAAAGGGGTCATACTTCGAGGGACATAAGTGTATTTAACCCTTTTAGATAGTTTGCAATATTCATTCGCGTATTGACTAAAATTAAAAGAATCTATGTCAATTTTAAATTTGAAAAATATCTTTAATTGACTTCAAAAATTCAATTCAATTTGTATTTTCTCCAAATGTATATGTTGTTTAGCTAATGCAGTTGCTTAAAGATGTGGTCAAATTTATCCAAGTTCCACCACATCTTACGTATCATTTATATTTATTGCTTTTGTCTCCCAAAGAGCATCGTGATAAGCAATATAACCCGTTGTCATGCATATAACAAGTTTATTTCAAAATTAGAAGTAGAAGATGAGAGTTGGATCTTGCAAAATGAGAGGAGAAAAGCTTTGATGGAGAGATTCACCATTGAATGCGCCTTCAATCTTCAATAATTCTTTGATTTTGAGTTAAAATTGGAGAGTTTGGCTATGATTTTGATTTTCTCTCTCAAAAAACTCTCAAATGCCCGGGAGTATTCTCTTAAAAAAAAAACTCTCAAAAAAGTGGTCTCTTCTTCGAGCACCCTTCACCTCTTATTTGTCAACAAAGAACAAAAAAAGTGTGCATGAAACGGGGGATACGGGGGGGCAAGCCACCACTATAGTGGAGGCTTGGTGGTGCGGATCCCTAGGGCCTCTAATGAGTGGTTTGGTCCAATTTTTCATATTTTAACCATTCTAAGTCTTTCCAATCTTCCATTTAAGTTCCTAAATCATAAGATTTTGCAAATTATTCAATAGTTTCAATTTTTTATTCATTTTAAAAAAGAAGTGTAAATTTTTGGTGTACAGTATGAAAATAAGAGATAGTGGCAAGTAGATAATTATGATAGTAAGAATATATAAAAATAAGATTTTGAAATCAAATAAAAGACGAAAAAATAGTTTTTTTTTCCTAATTTTTTTAGTAGAACTTTTTCTAAATTTCAGGCTTCTATTCCTAAACTTTAGGGTTGATGGAAAATTTTGTGCTATTAATTATTATATTATTTATATTTTTTATATTATACTCTACTAATATATTAATTATAATAATAAGAGTCTAATATTGTGTATGATGATTTTTATATATATAAAAAATGATTTCCTTATAAAATATATTATTTAACTAATAATATAAAATTGATTATTGATGAAAAAAAATTAAATAAATTTAAAAATCAACAATAATATTTCATCTATTTATAAATAATAGTATTCATCTCTATATTAGTGATTTATTTATTTGTATATTCATCTATTCATGTAATAGTAAATATTACTTAAACTCAAATAGTTATTCTTACATAGTTTAATAAAAAAAATATTATGTGATTAAATATTCTTGTTAGCAAGAATATGAGTTTTAAAAAACATTAACTAAATTAAAAAATGTACAAAAATAAGAGATAGTGACAAGTAGATCCTTATAATAGTAATAATGTAGATAAAAAGATTTTAAAATCAAATAATAATAATAATAATAATAATATAGATGGAAAGATTTTAAAATCAAATAAAAATGAAAAAAATAATTTATTTTGTTAAATTTTAGGTTTTCATTCCTAAATTTTAGAGATGGAGGATCATTCTTAAATTTTAGCACTAAGAGACCATTTTAAGCTATTAATTATACTAACATGTACACCCCGTGCAAAGCACAAGGTTTTACTATAAAGTTATGATATTATAAAGAAATAAAATTATAAATATATTATTAGATTTATTAGGTAAAACAGTTCTAATAATTAAATACTTTTTTTTCTAAAATTATATTACTTATTATTGTTTATACCTAAATATAATTACACTTATTTTTAATCAAGAGTAAAAAATTCAAGTTAGATAAGGTGATCTATGTGAAAATTCTTTTAGTTTCAAACTATATTATCTAAGTTGTAATAAAATTTTATCTAATAATGGTAACAAATTAATATTAAAGTAAGATGATCTTATAATTGTTTCCTTGTAAATTATATTACTAATTTTATTTTTGATTTAGTTGAACTGAACAAAGGTATTTTTGAAGAATTATAATATTATTGTCATTTTGAATTTTATTTTATAAATTCTAATTGGATAGAATAATTAATTTTTTTTATCTAATAATTGAATCATATAATAGATTAGTATATTATATTTTTATTTAATAACAATAACAATTATATCATCTAAATAATGATTAAATCTCATTTATACTTGAAACTATTATTATACTTATATTTTAGTAATAATAATAAATTTAAGCTAGGTAGATGATTTTTCTGATAATTTTTTTTCTTGTCAAACTATTTTATCTAACTGGAAATATAATTTTACTTAAACTTGTATTATTGTATATATTTGAATAAAAGAAACCAACTAATATTAGGTAAGATGATATTATTTTGATTGATTCTTTATACAATTATACTACTAATTCTCGTTTCCTTATAAAACTAAGATACTAATTTTAATTTTTAAATAAGCTTATATTATATATATATATATATATATATTAATAAAAATAACAAATTAATATTAAGTTAGATGATCTTATTTTGATTGTTTTCTTATAAAACTATACTACTAATTCTCGTTTCCTTATAAAACTACTATATTAATTCTAGTTTCTGATTTGGATTGATAAATAATAAATGTTGACTTAATAAAAGAAATCAATTAATATTAGGTAAGATGATCTTATTTTGATCATTTCCTTATACAACTATACTAATAATTCTCATTTTCTTATAAAACTAAGATACTAATTTCAATTTTTAAATAAACTACAATACTAATTCCAATTTTTGATTTGGATTGATAAATGTTGACTTAATGTAAGAAAAGTCAAAGGTCGAACAAAAAAAAAGAATACGACCCAAATTGTCTATTTAATTATAGTATAGACTAGCTAAGGACCCCGTGCAAAGCTCGCCTTTATTTTTTAAATTATTTTTAGTTTCTTATTCACTCTATATATGATGATTATAAGCCAGTTTTAAAATCACAAAAATTAATTACAATTGCTATAGAAATGACTACAAATTTTGCTTTAAAAATGAATAAATACAAACAACATACAATTGTCGAAAATGCACAATTGAGTGTTAGTAATATGATTTTTGTTGTTTTTAATTTCATATTCAGTTTTTATATAACTTTTTTATTTGATATCTAGCTCTTATATTCAATCCTTCTAATTTATATATAATTTTTTTGAGTTTAAAGTTGAGTAGAAACTTAAAAAGACTAAATTTGTGTTTATGTGAGACTTTATTGTATGACTAACTACCTAAAAGAATCCTATAATTAGAAATCAAATTATTGTAAAATAATAAGTTATCATCATGGTTTTTAATTTTAAAAGATAACTAAATATTAATCAATAATATATAAGTTAGAATTTTTTAAAACATAATTAATTAACTATATTAATTAATAATAAAATTAATTAATAATATATTTTGTAATATACGTCATATATATATTTTTTCATATTAATTACTATTTGCTCACAATATGTTTCCTATACTTTTATATATAGTTATTTAGGAAGAGAATTGTTGTAGAACAATGAGTTACTATTATGATTTTTAGTTTTAAAAGTTAACTAAATTTTAATCACTAATATATAAGCTAGAATTGGTTTTTCTTAATATTAATTAACTAAAGGTCTCCTATATAAAATAAAATTGGTAACTAAGCTTAATAATTAATATATATATATATATATATATAATATACTTTTTAATATTATTTATTATTTACTCACAATAATTTTCTCTTATATTCTTAATATATAGTTATTTAGAGTTTTAAAGTTGAATAGAAACCTAAAAGTAAAGTAAAATCATAAATATGATTTTTAAGTTAGACTTTATTGTATGTCTAAATAACTAAATGACTCTTAAAAAGAATAAAATTGTTCTAGAATAGGAAGTTAACTTTTACTCATAATATTTTTTCTTATATTTTAATATATTGTTACTTAGAGCCATAATTGACTAGAAACCTAAAAGGTAATCATAATCTATTGTATGACTAATTAACTAAAAAACTCCTATAAGAAATAGAATTGTTATAGAACAATAAGTTACCATCAAATTTTTTAGGATCATAAATACAATTTTGGTTCTAATTAAATTATAGGACCATAGGTTATAAATATATTCATAAATAAAGATTTCATTTCTCATGTAAGTATACAATAATTTTGCGTGTAAAAACTCAAGAACCGATTAGCCAATGATTATACAAAGTATACGAGTTTTTTTCTTCTTTATTTCTTTCCTCTTTTTTGTCATAGGCATTAATAGTTCTAAGAATCAAACTGTCTAATAAAAAGTTTCCATACCCAAAGCAAAAAACAACATGATGCTTAATATAATTATAAGTCCCATATATATTTAATAGATATATAGGAGTATACACATGCATAACGTTGTGTTAGTTTGATGGAGATGCACATAAAGATATTGTCACCATATGGTTCATGATCTTTCCAAAGTTGATCCGAATGAAATTACAAACTCATAAATAAAAATACAATGTAACTTTGTTACTTATTGTAATGATAAGTCTATATATATTAATAATTGTAATTATATATAAATGCTAACCTTCAGCGTTCAAAATTTATTGTGATGTCACTTTGGTTAATAATGGCTAAAATACATCTGCAATTATAAAGTGATTGATCAGTTAATATTTTTGTCAAATAGATTAAGTACATACATAAAACACGACTTACACTCTTCTTGATTTTTGTTCTTGTTATCGTTTTCGCTTAGATTCATTCCTTGAGGCACGTTCTTTAGTTGTTTATTTATTTTCTTTTTCACAGTATTGTGCCCTTTGTCTTGTTTTTTAATCCATCTGAATTCTCCATTAAAAGCTGAAGAAAGTTTTAGGGCTTAGGGAGAGAAGAAGAAGAAGAAGAAGAAGAATTGACGAAATAGTTGTAGACGCCCAAAAATTGCACGTGTTCTTGGTTTTCTATAACATGAGGACAACAATGTAAAGTCATGACAAATTGGAGGATGTCATATGATAGCTCACAAAGGTAAAGAGAATTACTTGGAGAGCACACATATACCTTAGGGTTCCAAATACAAAAAGGAGGATCCAAGGCATCACCTATGTTTGCAAGGAAATGTTTTTTTTTTCACTTTTCTTCCTCATAACAGATCCAAATGGGGTCAAATTTAGTACCATTGCAAAAGTCTCAAAAAGAGTTTTTCGGATTGGAGCGGCACATCTCCTAATTCTTCCCAAATTGTAAGATATGGCCATTTTAGTACACGAGAAGAAGGGGAGCAGGTGGGGCCCACTTGGGCGCCAACAGGCGCCACCATGGTGGCGCCAACCCATTTTGGACTATATCATGTTATTTTCTTCATTTTGTGCGAGAAGAAGGGGAAAAAGGAGAAAAAAGAGAGAGAAAAGGGAGAAATAGAGAAAAAAAATACAAAAATGGAGAGAAAAATATCCTAAAAAAGTCTTAGAACCTTAGATGCATTATTTTTCTTACCAAAACACTCATATATATATATATATATATATATATATATATATATATATCTCATCATGGGTTAATTAGAGGCTTGAAGAGGAGGAAAAGACCATCAAAGCTTGAAGACCTCTTACTTTCAAGGTCCATTTTCATACTTCTTCTTCCTTTCCCTTATTTTGGTTTATTGTTGTTTGAGCTTGATTAATTGATATTTATTACTCTATTTTGAGACTCTCTAAGCATTCTAGTTTATTACTAGTGGTGTTTGGACCCTATTTTTTTATTGTGGGTTGTTTAGAAAGATTTCTTATATAAATAGAAATTTCTCCCAAGTATCATAGTAAATTATTTTGGCATTTGTTTGGTTTATAGTTAGATTATTATTATTATTATGGGTTTGTTGGTGTGATTTTGGTAGATCTATGGAGTTTAGGGTTTATGAGTCTCAATCCTTAGATCCTAAATTCATTTGTTAAATTTTATGGGTGTAGTTAGATTTTCATGATGTAAGTAGTATTTTATTGATATAATCGAATTTCTGATTTCTATGATGAAATTAGTGTTATATTTGTGATTTTGTTGGATATATGGATTTAGGATTTATGGGCTTCCTACCCTAAACTCTAAATCTATTTAATAGATTTTAATATTTTTTTTGGGCTTGAAATAGGAATAATGTGAGTCTAGGAATGAATTCAAGACCCTTAAACTTTGTGTTTAATGGGAATTAAAAGATATTCTCATGATATACTCAGAAAATGGTTGTAATATTGAGATTTGATGTTTGTAATTATGATTTGGGCCTTAAAATAATTTAGATGGCTTTCATACCAAAAAATTGGGTTAAGACCCCTTTATAGTGAATTTTTATTATTTTGAGGTGCTTGGGGTTACTTAGATGGCTTACATGCCCATGGATAGCTCCAACACTATTTTGATACTTGATTTTACTTTTGTCACATGAAAAGGGGTTTTCAAACAAAAAATCAAAAAGATCTTTTATAATTGAATCAAATTAGGTTATTAGAATAAATTTTAGGCTAAAATTGGAAGTAGTTTGAGCCTTATTTCCTATTTGACCAGGGGATTGCAAAAACTATTTTCCTTATTAAAACCATTATTTTCATCATTATATAGTATATAATCAAATGTTTTCCAAATTAAAAAGAATATTTCTATAAAACTAACATTCAACATATTAATTTCCTACAAATCTAAACATATATGACCATTTTGAGAGAACAACTCCTAAAGGATGATTTTCAAAACCTTAAAAGCCCTCTTTTCAATAAAAATAACTTTTTCAAAAGATATTCACGAAAATTCAAGTATTTAAAAGACTTTCAAATCAAAATCCCTTGTCCGTAGGAATAAAGGCTCAAATTGCTTTCAAGATCAATGCATTCACAATGACCTAGGTGATTTTGGTGACGGCACCCTGGATTTCCTTTTTACCATGCCTTAGAAGGTTTATGAGATGATACCTTAGACTTTCTTTACATGATGACTCTAGGAGATGATACCCTAGACTTCCCTTTTGCCACGACTTAGATGGTGTTGGGATTGACTCATACTTCTGCGACTTCGACTAATGGCCACTACGACAGGGTAGTCGGGGGTCTTGCTCAGCGGTGAGCTAGTGGTTGCCTAGCTCGCCCGTGAGCTGGCGGGGGTTGCAAAGGGGCAGCGCCCCCTGGAAGCCAAGCGCAAAGTGAAATTGGGCTTGAGGATTTATTAGTAGCCCGGTCTTGGATTTTACTAATGTATTGGGCTTCACGAGTTTAAGCTCATGTTATAACAGCTAAGGTTTTCTAGTTACTATAAAAACATTGTTTGGTATGTGAGTCATTGTAGAGTGTGTGTGAGTCATCCTATGAATACATTAGACAAGCAGGACTACCCAAATTGGTGAACCTAGGTATATCGCGTGTTCCTATTTTTTCATCTTTTATATAATATATGTGTGATTTGAATATTATTCGTTCTTAAGTTTTACGACTCAAATTGACTCTAGGAGATAATACCCTAGACGTTTTCTTTTCGACACGATCCACCTAGGCACAAGACACTAAGAACACACTTTTGCACTTCTTTTTAAGGCAACTTATTTAAACTTTAGGTAAAGCGTTAAGAAGGCGGTAACCATGTTTCATGGAAGTCGGTTAGTACCTAATACATTCCTCTCGCTTAAGCAAGTCGAACTTTAAGAATTTCGGTTACGGGCCAATTTTATGGAGTCAAAGGTTAGCCAGCTCATTTATTAAAACTCAAAAATTCAGATGAGTTGGTACATCTATTTAAATTTTTACTAACTGACGACTATGTCTAATTAGCCCATCTAAAATCAAGATTTCAAAACCTTGTTGGCATAAGTCGGTTCTTTTCAAAATCACCATGCATAATATTATTTTCTTTAAAAGGAAATATCTAGCGTCGATAATAGAGAGATATATTTTTTAATGTACCTTGGCGAAACTTAAATTGGCATAACAGATTATGTAATAGGGTTTTAAGATTTATTATTTATAAGGTAAGACCCTAAAATTTAGGGTTGAAAGACCATTTTGTGCTTATTAATCAGATATATAGACTAGCTCATAACCCATGCGAAGCACAGGTTTTATTATAAAATTATTGTAGTGTTTATATTTTCTTATATTATTATACTAATATATTAATCTATTTGTATAATTAATAACACAAAATAGTCTCACAACTAATAATGTATAACTAATTATTGATGAAAAATTAAACAAACTTAAAAATCTACAATAATAATTAATCTATTTATATAATATAAACGATAGTATTTATATTCAACTTAATGATTCATTTGTTTATATATTCATATATTCATCTATTTATATAATAGTAACATCTAATTTAAACTCAAACAGTTAATACTTGTATAATTTAATAATAAAAAAATATTATATAATTAAATATTATTGTTAGCAAGATTATTAATTTTTTTTGAAAAAAAAACTAAATAAATTAAAAATGTATGAGTTTAAGAGATAATGCTAAGGAGATAATTATGATAATAAGAATATAGACGGAAAGATTTTGAAATCAAATAAAAGATGAAAAAATAGTTTCCTTTCTTAGATTTTAAGGTTGAAAGACCATTAATAGATTTTAGGGCCAAGAGACCATTTTGTGTTATTAATTATATATATAGATATATAGACTACCAAAAGAAGATGCAAACGACTACCAAAATAAGAAGGAAAAAAACTACTAAAAAAGTTGCAAATACCATGATAATAAAATTTATTGTCTTTATTCTCACATTAGCAAAGTAAAGGGGTGTTGGTGATTACTGCCTATGTCGGTCCAGTAGATATAAGGAGGATCATGATCGACAATAGGTCTTCGGTGGACATCCTTTACAATCATGCATATCAGAGGCTGGATTTGGAAGGTCGTAAGATGGAAGTAGGCCTGGAAGCTCCGCTGTGTGGTTTCAGCAATAATCTAGTGCACGTGGTGGGGACTATTGAGTTACTTGTTACCTTCGGAACGGCTCCTCAACAGGTTCAGGTGAACATCAAATTTTTTGTGGTGCATGTCGATTCGGCTTACAATGTCATATTGGGCCGACTGACGTTGGCGGCTTTACAGGCCCTTTATACCCCCACTAGTACTTCAAAATCAAGTTTCTTACACCGAACGGGGTTGGCGAGGTTACTGGATATTTAGATATTTCCCGACGGTGCTACCGAAATACTTTGATCTCATCGGGGGTCGGGGTCAGCAAATAAAGGCAGACAATGGCGATAGAGATGGAGTCATTCACAGAGGGTGATGAGTGCATAATATTCATATATTTTGATCCCTTATGTTTAATTTTATTACATGTTTTATGTGTATATGGACTTATTAAGGTATTTATTGATTTAAGGAGGAATTGGAGCTGAAAAGAAGAAAAAAATTGAAAATTGTTGTTATCTGGACCTCTGGCGCGGTAGCGCTAGAGTTAGGTTGGGAAGTGGCGCGACAGCGCTGGGGCAGGATTTTAGGGACTCTGGAGTGATGGCGCAGCAACGCCGTTATCACGTTCAATCCTGGCGAGGCAGCGCCAGGCTTCCAAAGTATGCGAGGAAACTCTGTATGGTTGGCGCGACAGCGCTGGTTCCAGTACAAAATATGGCGCAGCAGCGCCGAAGCAAAATCTCAAAAAGTCTGGAAGGGTGGTGTGGTAGCGCCGGTCCAAGAAGAAATCCTGGTGCGACAGCGCCAGGTCAGGAGTAGGAATCTTAAAGGCTGCGATTTGTGGAAGAATTCCAATGGGATTTGGATTTGGATTCCTTTAAGTTTTAGGACTTTGTTTTAGGAGTATAAATAGATGTTCCTAGTTAGGTTTTAGGGACTAATCTACAATTGTAAACCCTAGTTTCGGAGCAAGATTGAAGGAATGTCGAGCTAAGTTCTTTATTTTCAGTTCTAAGGGATGTTAAACCTTATTTATAATTAATGATTTGATTAAGTTTTCACTATTTATTCCTTCTTATATGAAATTCATTCTTCATAATCTGAATTAATATTTGAATGTTATTTATTTGGATTGATTTAATATGGCCAATTAAGTTGACTTGAGCGACATCATCTGCAAGATTAAGGAATTGTATTACGTGTAATTGATATTGTTCCTAATCACAAGTACTACTTAGTAATACATGATTGTAGTCAAACTTTTGAGTATTGTTAAGATTATCAGAAGATAAATTAAATAATCTGAGCTTGTGTGATTGTTGCTTAGAATAGTCTAATTCTCTAGTTCTTAATGTTGTTATTATATTAAATCTAGAGAGCTTGTTCTAGGTTATATGATAGTTAGGATCTTGTGAAGAGTTTATTTCATGAAGTGATAATCTAAGGGTAATTTTAGTTAACAGAGCTTATTGTTAACTAGGACTATTAATTTCATTGAAGGATAAATAGTGTTATACCTAGTTATTTCGTTGTTATAAAAAAGGTGATACTGAACTGAAGAACTGAAGCTTTTAATTCATTGGTTATTCAAAATATTTAATTTCTGTTTTCGTTAGTTAATTAATCATACTCAACCCCCCAATTTTATTTATTGTTAGAAATATTAGGATAAATATAAGACAACTTCACTCTCTGTGGGATCGACCCTTACTTGTTGTTATACTGAACTTTGTGTTAGTAGAATAGGAGTAAGGATTTAATTTTGGAGTGTTAACGATAGCTTCCAAATTATGGCAATGTTACCGAGGAGTGTTAATTGTCTTTATTTATTCTTTATTTTCTTTTCTTTTTATTTTTAGTTTAGGACTCGATCCTCTCACTCTCTTGAATTGAAATTTGATCTAGAAATAAAGCATCACTGCAGATTCAGATAAAGAAGAGATGGATGATGCCAACAACAATAGGACTTTGAAAGAATTGGCTATTCCTATTCTTGATCAACCAATATTGTGTATTGAATATCCTACTTTAGATGTTTCTTTTGAATTGCAATCAGGACTAATATACCTTTTGCCTACTTTTCGTGGTCTTACAGGTGAAGATCCATATAAGCATCTAAAGGAGTTTCATGTGGTGTGTTTCACCATGAAACCACAAGGAGTAGCAGAGGAATAGATAAAGCTTAGAGTTTTTCCATTCTCATTAGTAGAGTTGGCAAAGGATTGGTTATACTATCTTCCTTCAGGATCAATATAATCATGGAATGACATACAAAGGTTGTTCTTGGAGAAGTACTTTTCTGCTTCAAGAGTTGCCAACATAAGGAAGGAGATATGTATAATCAGGCAGTTCAATGACGAAACTCTCTATGAGTATTGGGAGAGATTCAGGAAGCTGTGCTCTAGCTGTCCACCACACCACATCGATGATCAACACCTAATTCAATATTTCTATGAGGGGCTTATTCTGATGGATAGGAGTATGATCGATGCCGCTAGTGGAGGAGCACTAGTTGACAAGATTCTGGAGGCTGCAAGGAACTTAATTGCAAACATGGCAACTAACTCATAACAGTATGGAACTAGGATGGATCACACACCTCAAAGGGTGAATGAAATACACACTTGTAATATTGAACGTCAAATTTCTGATTTAACTGTTATGGTTCGTCAGATGGTTATAGGGAATATGCAAGTAGCAAAGGTGTGTGGAATGTTCAATGTCAGGGCATACTACTGATACTTGTCCAATATTGCAAGAGAATGAAATTGTTCAACAAGTCAATACTGTGGGGACATTCGCAGGACAACATCAACATCAATGTGATCCCTACTCTAACACTTGTAATCCAAGATGGAGAGATCATTCCAACTTGAGCTATAGAGGTACTAGGTTGCCAATGCACAATGCTTTTCAGAGCGAACAACAAATTTTCAGCAGTACCCACCTAGCCAAGGAGCACCTGCCAATCCTGGAACATTACTTGAGGACATGTTCAAGGCTTTCATGACCTAAACACATCAGTTCCAGCAGGAAACTAGGGCTTCCATACACGATCTAGAGAACGAGATGAGTCAGTTTGCTACCACAGTTGGTAGATTAGAGTCTCAAGGCTCAAGAAAGTTCCATTCTTAACCAGTTATTAATCTAAGAGAAAATGTAAGTGCAATTACCTTGAGGAGTGGAAAGTTAGAAGTGCCCAAAGCCATTACTGAATTTGAAGAAGAGACGACCAAAGAGGAGCAATAGACAGAAATACTGGAAACAGTGCACAAGGTTGAGGAACTTTATGAGCAAACAGCTGAGGAGAATTTGCAGATTGCAATTACCAACAACATGGAATTGAAAAAAGAAGAAGGAATTGAGCAAACACAGGAATTGAAAGAGGCTATAACTGCATTACATTCATTACTAAAAATTTCAGATAAGGCTGCAGTATTTTTCATTCAATTACCTACTACTCACGCGAAGATGTTACCTTCTATTGTGCAGGCACCTACTTTGGATTTGAGACCGTTACTGATTCACTTGAAGTATAAATATCCGATTACGTAGATTAAGAAGATTGATGTCGGGCAAACGACATAAAACAAATACGCTGCTTGGGAGGCAACCCAAGAATTCAGATTTGCTTTTCTTTCCCTTTTTACTTTTTAGTTGCATTTTAGTTAGTTACGTCTTCTTTGCATAATTTTCTTACATTGGGGACAATGTAAGGTTTGAGTATAATGGAGGGGTTTAGGTTTAGGTTTTAGCTTATTCGTTTTTTGTTTTTAGCTTATACACTGCCTTAAAATTTAAATGTTTCCTTAAAAAATTGTTTTTATTCGGCTAAGTTTTTAAAGGTTTTGGTTGTGGAATGGAAATTGATGCTAATTGGTAGAATTTTTTTGATACTTAATTAATTGATGAATGATGATAATTGAGTTAGGACCCACAGTCGACTGATTTTAATTGAATTTGTGTTACATGAGTACTTGAATATGAGATACATGTTTATTTGGCTAAGTTTTATGTGGGGTCTGAATGTGTGCACTGATTTCATGATTTAGAACTACTTAACTGCTTATTTGTTTACAGAACCATGTTGGAAGAAAATTTGGAAAAAATTGGAAAGAAAAATGATAAGAGAAGAAAGAAAAGTGCAAAAACCATGTGGTGAGTTGAGATGGAGCGTAAAACGCACTCTCCCATAAACACATGCAGCGAGAAGGAGCGTAAAACTCACTGTTGGTAAGCATATAAGTGAGATGGAGCATAAAATACACTCACTTAAGAATGAATGAGAAAGGTGAAATGGAGCATAAAAACCATTCACCTGGAAAGAAAGTGAATTTGAGGTTTCTGGTGAAAAGAAAAAATGAATGGCAGAGAAAAAATGTTCTGGGTTGTGAGTCAGTTGTGCACAGTTGTCGTTCCATATGATCTTAGTTGAGTATGTGTGTTGATCATATGAGAGATATTTGTGTAATTCTAATTTGATTTAGAGATGTTTAGTGGGGAATGATGAGATTTTTGTTGTGAATTAATTGATGAAGTGTTAAACAAATTTTTGTTGATTAATATTGATATTCATGGTTGATAATTGAATTGAAACCTTTGAGAACTTGGTTGAATAGGATTCAGTTGATTTTAATATGCCTTTGTTTTGGTTTACACGAGGACGTGTAAAGGCTAAGTGTGGGGCAATTTGATGAGTGCATAATATTCATTTATTTTGATTCATTTATGCTTAGTTTTATTACATGTTTTATATGTATATGGACTTATTAAGGTATTTATTGATTTCGGGAGGAATTGGAGCTGAAAAAAAGAAAAAAACTAAAAATTGTTGCTGTCTGGACCTCTGGCACGGTAGCGCCAGAGTTAGCTTGGGAAGTGGTGCGATAACACTGGGGCAGGATTTCAGGGATTCTAGAGTGATGGTGCAGCAGCGCCGTTATCACGTTCAATCCTGGCGCGGCAATGCCAGGCTTCCAAAGCATGCGAAAAAACTCTGTATGGTTGGCGCGATAGCGTTGGTCCCAGTACAAAATATGGCGCGGCAACGCCGAAGCAAAATCTCAGAAAGTCTGGAAGTGTGGTGCGGCAGCGCTAGGTCGGGAGCAGGAATCTTAAATGATGCGATTTCTGGAAAAATTCTAATGGGATTTGGATTTGTATTCCTTTAAGTTTTAGGACTTTGTTTTAGGAGTATAAATAGATGTTCCTAGTCAGGTTTTAGGGACTAATGTACAATTGCAAACCCTAGTTTTGGAGCAAGATTGAAGGCATATCGAACTAAGTTCTTTATTTTCAATTCTAAGGGATGTTGAACCTTATTTATAATTAATAATTTGATTGAGTTTTCACTATTTATTCCTTCTCATATGAAATTCATTCTTCATAATCTGAATTAATATTTGAATGCTATTTATTTGGATTGATTTAATATAGCCAATTAAGTTGATCTGAGTGATATTATTTGCTAGATTAAGGAATTGTATTACGTGTAATTGATATTGTTCCTAATCATAAGTAGTAATTAGTAATACATGATTGTGGTCAAACTTTTGAGTATTGCTAAGATTATTAGAAGACAGGTTAAATAATTCTAGGTTGTGTAATTGTTGCTTGGAATAGTCTAATTTCCTAGTTCTTAATGCTGCTATTATATTAAATCTAGAGAGCTTGTTCTAGGTTGTATAATAGTTAGAATCTTGTTAATTAATCAAACTCAATCCCCTTATTTTTTTTATTGTTAGAAATATTAGGATAAATATAAGACAACTTCACTCTTTGTGGGATCGACCCTTACTTTGTCGATATACTGAACTTTGTGTTAGTAGAGTAGGAGTAAGGATTTAATTTTGGAGTGTTAACGACAACTTCAAAAGGGTGTTATTGAACCGTTTTCCCTCCCAGCAGAGAAAACGGAGGACGTGGAGTTGATCCCCAGTAATTCGGAGAAGATGATGAAGAACGGATCAGGATTGGGGGAACCTCTTCGGACGAATCTAGTGGAGTTGTTGAGGGTGTACGTTGATATTTTTGCCTGGGTGCTTAGCGACATGCCTAGTATTGACGAGTCGGTGGTTGTTCACAAGCTATGTGTGGATCCTGCTCGGAAACCTGTTCGGCAAAAGAGGAGAATTTTTACCCTAGATCGGCAAAAGATTATCGATGACGAAGTGGCCAAACTATTAACGGCTGACTTTATCTTCGAAATTGATTATCCAGAATGGTTGGCAAATGTGGTTTTGGTTAGAAAGCAGAACGGGAAGCGGGGGATGTGCATCGATTATACTGATCTGAACAAGGCATGCCCGAAGGACTTCTACCCACTACCCCATATAGATCAACTGATAGATGCTACTTTAAGATAGGGTTTGTTGAGCTTTTTGGACGCCTTTTCGGGATATAATCAGATTTCAATGTATAAGGAGAATATCTCGAAAATGGCTTTCATCACTCATCAGACGATATATGCTTATAAGAAGATGACGTTCAAGCTAATTAATGCGGAGCTACTTATCAGCGAATGATGAATTATGTTTTTAGAAAGCAGCTCGGCCGCAATATGGAGGTATATGTGGATGACATGATCGTCAAGAGTGCTGCAGTCAGGGATCACCTAGATGATTTAAAAGAGTTTTTCCAGACCATCAGAGATTATAACATATGCCTAAACCTAACCAAGTATACCTTCGGTCTCGGTTAACGATGCCTTCTATTCTTTGATACTCTTAAAGGGCCTAAAAATGAAAAGACCTCCCAATAGACTTCAGAGTGTGATGACGCTTTTCAAGGGATTAAAAGGTATCTGTCTTCGGCACCGTTGTTAATGAAATCAGTCCCTAAGGAACCATTATATCTTTATTTAGTGACAAGTTCATTAGCAGTCGGGACAGTTATGGTACGAGAATCGGGCAAAAAATAGTTCCTCGTATATTACATAAGTTATGGTTTTTGGGATGCAAAGACTTGGTATCCAAACCTGGAGAAGTTCGTCTATGCGTTGAAAGTGGCTAGTCAAAAGTTTCAGGATTATTTCTAGGGTCGGGTAATAGTGGTGTGTACGGATCAGCCCCTTAAGAGGGTGTTATACAAGCCGGATGTCTCGGGTTAGCTCGCTACATGGGCTATAGAGTTGAGTCAGTTTGTTCTTGAGTATCATCCACAAATAGCTATAAAGGGTCAGGCATTGGCTGACTTTTTGGTGGAGTGCTCGTTCTCCGAACTGGACTCCTTAGATCAACTAGGTGCAATTATGGGCTCGATCACTGATGCGCAGCCGATGCAGTCCTCTTGGACTTTTTATGTTGATGGGTCTACGACTTCGAAAGTCAGTGGGGTCAGCGTGATATTGACGAGCTCTGAGGGGTTCAAGGTTCAGCAGGCCATTCATTTTCGGTTCAAGGCTACCAATAATGAAGCAAAGTATGAAGCAATTTTGGCCAAATTACGGTTAGCCAAAAGCTTAGAGGTTCTGCACTTGGTTATCTTCAGCGATTCCCAGCTGGTGGTCAAGCAGATTGTAGGGGAGTATGAGGCTCGGGGGACAAGGATGACCAAGTATCTAGCTGAGGTTAAGGATCGACTCCATTATTTTGGCTCTTATTCTTTTCATTGAGTGGATCGATCGAACAATACCGTGGCTGATGCCTTGTCCAAATTGGCCACAACGGAGGTAACTTCTTTTGGTGGATCGGTGTATCTGAAGGTTCTTGACACTTCGAGCGTTAAGAGGATAGAGATTTTGGTAGTTGAGAGATCAAACTGTTGGCTTACACCTTACGTGGATTACCTTAGTGATAGGAAGCTGCCTTCAGATCGGCTGTTAGCTAAGAAGATAAAGCATAAGAGTTCATACTTCTGTTTGATTGATGGAGATCTCTACCGGCGGGCTTTCTCCTCTCCGTTGTTGAAATGTTTGGTGCCATCTGAAGCGGCTTATGTCCTTCGAGAGGTTCATAAAGGTGTCTACGAAGATATTATGGGGGCTAAGGCATTGACTTACAAGGTGCTAAGGCAGGGATACTACTGGTTGACTATGTTTTAGGAGGCTAAGGACTGTGTGAAGAAGTATGTCAAATGTCAACTAAACAATCTTATTCCTCATCAGCCTCCCGAGGAGTTGTCTTTGATTTTATCCTCGATCCCATTTGCAGTTTAGGGGATTGACATCTTAGGTCCGTTGCCGAAGCTAAGGGTCAACTGACTTTTATGATAGTAGCTATTGATTATATGACCAAGTGGGTGGAGGCTAAACCCATTCGGACGATTACTGAACAAGATTATTTGAAGTTCTTTAAAGAGTCGATGGTCTTCCGCTTTGGCATCCCTAGGGTTCTAGTGTCGGATAATGGGCGTCAATTTGTTGGAGCTAAGTTCGAGCAAGTTTTGGTAGATTTGAATATCCAGCATCAGACGACCTCTGTGATCCATCCTCAATCCAATGGTCAAGTGGAGGTGATGAATTGAACCTTGTTGAATGGAATCAAGAGAAGATTAGACGAAGTTAAGGGTCGATGACCTGAAGAGTTACTCAGTATTTTGTGGGCTTATCGGATTACCCCCCAGACGACAACAGGAGATTCACCATTTTGGTTGACTTACGGGACCAATGCCCTTATTCTAGTGGAGATCGGGTTTCTTTCTCTTCGGGTCAGTCAGTATAAAGAGTTGTATAATGATTAGGGTCTTCGGCTTAATCTGGATCTGTAAGAGGAAGTTTAGGATTCGACGTTGGTACGGTTGGCCATCTATCAGTGTAAGACTGCCAAACATTATAATCGAGGTGTAAAATAGAGGAGGTTGAGGTCTGGGATTTTGTACTTCGGGAAGCTGAAGCTTCTATTCCCCAGAATACAGGAAAGTTCATACCTAATTAAGAGGGTCCTTATGAAGTTATTGGGGTCCTAAAGCCAGGTACATATCAGCTTCGGATAATGGATGAAGCTGAAGTGAAGAATACTTGGCATGTAGGAAGACTTCAAAAATACTATCAATAGATTATATAGTTTCACCTTTGTAATTATGTAATTTTGACAAGTTATTAATAGATTTAATTTTGTTGACTTGCTCATACTTTCAAAATGTAATTTCATTTCATTTAATTAAATGTACAATGGAGGTTCTTTACAAGTTCGATGATAAAGTAAAAAAAAGGAAAATACAAGAAATGGTTAAGTATAAGGGGGTTCTTCGGCCTCATCCTCTTCGGTCAGAGGAGTCAAGAACTTTAGGATCGAGGCCAGCTGTTCGCATCCTTTCCCTCATTCTTGTATTAGTGTCCTGGTAGCCTTCGTCGAGCTGGCGTATGACAGCCTCAATCAGTTCGGGAGACTCTTTATACTCGGTGATGATCTGTTGTCTGACGGCTTCGGTTAGTGGAGGGCCTTGATTTTTCAGTTCTGCATAGTCTTTCTCCAAGTCATCTCCAACTTTAATCAGATTCATCATCTTCGTATGCATATCCCCGATGTGACATTGAAAGTCTGCCACGGCCTTCCGCAGCTCCTCGTTATCTTCCTTCAGTCCGGCCTGTTCCTCTAAGAGCTTTTCTCTTTATTCGGTGAGCTCGGAACATTATGCCTCTATTATATTCAGCTCTCGCATTAGCTTCTAGGCATGAAACATTGTGTTGGCATGACGGTTCTGTTTGGTATCTAGGTCGAACTTCAGGGACTAGACCTCGTCTTGGAAACGGTTAACGTTGGCTTCCAGTTCTTTTTCTTTGGCAGTGATGGCGGAAAGGTGGTGCAGCGTTCAGCTAAGGGCAGCCAGGGCCTGGAGTACAGGGTGTTAATTCAGAAATATAATGAATAACATGTGTTTAAAGTAAAAGGCTTATGTGATTGGACTTACCCGACCCTAGTGCATCTTACCCACGTTGATGATTTGTTGTGGGGAATGGTCTTTGAATATCTCATTATCTTTCGGAAGTACAAAATTATCGAACAGCTCGAAGGGGTAGTCTTCGAACTCATCGAGGCAAGTGCCTTTCGGTCTAAGGCAGAAGGGGAGTTAGTTAGTTGGTGGGATAGGCTTTGGTGGGGCTTGAGAGGTGGTTGCAGGTGGGGTCTTTTGGCGGAGACGATTTTGATCGATGTTATTTTGGTGGATGATTGGCCAATCTCGGTGATTGGTATCGGCTTGAGGATGGACACTGCAAAGGTAAGGAGGTTAGTAAGGATTAAGACTTAATGTATTTTGTGAGTATATAGTGGGTTTGTGACTTACGTTTGAGCTAAAGAGCCAAGACTGATCGGACAGTAGATCCATGGACTAGTCCTCCGTTAGAACCTTGGAGTAAAATGCACTGAAGTCCTCGACCTGGTCCTTGGGAAACCTATCGAACATGAAGTTGGTCTTTGTGGGATCGGCCCAGTTTGGAAGAAGATGGGTGTCAGGGCCTCTGATGTAGATCTAATGAGAGTGTCACCCCTTATTGCTGGAGGGGATATTCATCCAGCTTCAACGGTTCAGTTGCTTGTTCAGTTGGCGGAATCACAGTTCCTTGGATCAGCCCAGACTGAACATGGCGAAGAAGAAGTCTAGTGAGGGTTGGACCCCACACTCATAGCAGAATACGATAAATCATATGAGGTGGATGTATGAGTTCGTCACTAGTTGCGTGAACCCGATTCCCACAAAGCACAGGAAATATGAGATGAATTCATGGAGGGGGAATCAGACCCCGTACCTTAGGGCGTAGAGGGGGAGGATGACGATCCAGCCGTTTGGACGCCAGTACATCTTTTCGTTAAGGTTTAGGGTACAGAGTTCATATTGATCGGGGATTTGATATTTTTCACGAATGGTAGGTAGTTGGTACCTTTGTATGCTGGATCGGGTATTGATATGTATGTATGCCTTCTCTGATGAGTATTGCTCTCGGGTTTTCATTTCATCTATTTCAATTTGAGTTAACATCGGTGAAGGAGTGGTTGTTGGTGAGGGGATTATGGTGCCGACGACGGTGGTAGTGGTTGTTTGGGTTGCTGGTATGATGTATGTGGTTATTGGCACCGTTGGGGCTTGGACGACTGGGTTAGCAGTAGAGGAGTTAAGCAGCATTGTCACTTGACATGATTGATCGGTGAGTTTGCTGGTGTGATGAGGTATAGCCGGAGAGGAGGATTGTTGCGGTAAGGGAGGATTATAGAGAGTGCTTAAGCTTTTGAAAAGTCTAAATTTGGGAGTGAAAATGGCGGTTCTTTTTTGGGGGAGGGGACTTTTGATGTGTCAGACCTTCCGTATTCACACGTTCCCCAAGCTGCGGCTGATAATGATGGTGGTGGGGTCCAGCTTAACACATGAGGTACGGGGGTGACTGTTTGGCTTCGGTAATAGTAGTTTGTTACTTATTAATTTTTGTACTCTCTTATTACAAGCTTATTATAATAAGAGAGTGGGGGACAGTATTGGAGCATGATTCTGTGGGCCCAGATGATTCGGTGTGCCACGTGACAGGATATTCCCGTTAAGAGGCTTTCCATTCTAAGGAATTTGCAGTTCTAGTTGGCTTATGATTCCCTTTTTCAATTTGACTTCCTACATTTAAGGAAATCATATCTAATTCAATTATGGAGGTTGGGCAGTCCGGATTTATTTTGACTTCCCATTTTTTAGGAGATTAAGTTTCATTTAAGTATGGTAATTGACGTAATAAGGAGTCTATTCCTACTCGGTGACGGGCATGTTGAGGCGGTGTGGGAAGGCTATATAAATACACGGCTATACCCTAAGTTACAGATAACGACACTTTGTCAACCTTACACACTAAAGTATTAACGTGCCTCCATTGTTAAAATTTTCTAACCTGTACTTATTCTCACACCTGAGTTATCCCCCGTTGGCCCCGACCGTCAGGCTCCTCAATGTGTTTGTCCATTTTCTGTGCAGGATTTGGCTCATTATTTGGTGATTGGATGGACAGTTGGATCTTGGCGTTAACACTGATGTTATAAATGATTGTGAAAAAAATGACAAATTAAGACCATCATGTCACTTTATTGTACTAAAATAGAAACATATCCCTAATTTTGAACAGAACTAAAAGAAAATTGTATCCGTAATTTTAAAACAAAGCGAGATTATTTTAAAATCCTATATAAAGTGACTTTAAAATATTATTTTAATCACTATTTATTAAAATAATTAAACATATAATTTTACCCCAACAATGGTATTCATATTGTTTTTAATGTTCAATGAAAAACCTTGGCTCATCAGGACAACAAAATAAAAAAAAATAAAAATAAAAAGAGGAAGAAAAATAATTAAAATAGGATTTTAAATGAATATATAATACATTTCTAGTTTCTTACAATTAATGCCCCCAATAAATTTTTCTCGCGAAATTAATTAGGGTCACAATAAATTTTCTCTAGCAAAAATTATTACATGCAGTTACAGTTAGTATATATATGCTAGCTATTTATTGTGTTATTCAAGTGAAGTCAGGATGATCATTAAACCACACACACTTAAATAATTGGCAGCTACATATTCAAAATTTATTGCTTATAAATAGCAAATGAATTTCATCAATTTTAAATTTATAAAAAAACTTTAAAACTCACAATTATTCTAATACTAAATAACATGTATATTTTTATACTTTTACAATAAGCTATGGAAATGATAAACAATTTGAGATGAATTAGTCACTCATTGTCCTTCAAATAGAAAAAAGAATACATGAACAAACATATTTTTATTTTATTAAATAGAAATATACAACGATAAAAAATTAAGATAACTAATTTATGACTACCAATCCGTGCCTTGAACGTGTTAAAGGGCTAAAACATTGAATTGCCTACAAATTCTATTATATATCTTATGAATGAGTTTCCTATAAAGAGAGGGAATCTAACAATTCTCATATAAATATATATATATATATATATATATATATATATATATATATTATATGAGATAATTCAAATATAATAAAAGTACAAATATCAACCAATTAAATTCAACTATAGTTTCATGAGTCAACTCAATTTAGGATCAAACAAAACATCTCAGTTTGTGCTATTATAATCAGTTATATATATATATATATATATATATATATATATATATATATATATATATGATTGATCCATAGCCAACGTTGGAAGGATAACATTATCCTTACAACAAATCTCAGTCGTCTATTTATGGATCGAACAAGATAGAGGAACTACAATACGCAGTTTAATATGGGAGCGTCCACAGTTTAGTTCCGCGGATACAAAAAATGACCAAAAATACCATCTTTTTTAAAAAAATCACTGTCCGCACAATTAAAGTGCAAACGAAGAAATTTTCTTTTCTTTTTTTTACGCAAAAGAAGCCTTCAACCCCCTGCACTATATTCTTCAATCCTTCAAGCTCTCTTCAATTCTTTTTTGCATACATGTTGGGTCTTCTATGATGTGTGCTATATACATTAAAGAATATATATTTTTTATTTTTTTTAAAAAACCTTTAATTCTATCAGGCGTCAACTTGCTAGAGAGGCATAAGTTTTAAAGATGCAATCTAAGAGAATGGTAATTAAGTTATTTAGAGGGACTTTCTGAACATGTTTAATTCTTTAGACGAGGGTCCGATCAGCACAAAACCAAACAGAAAAGAATTTTATAGAATTTCAAAGTACTCAGAATCCGTGGCTTTTCTCATCCATTCCGCTAAATATTTTAGCTTTCTATTTTATTATCTACAAACGCAGGATGCATGCATGTACTAATTGATGTACGAGAACCATGAATTTGAGGCACACGTCGTAGAAGACTCAACATGTATGCAAAAAAGAATTAAAGAAAGCTTGAAGGATTGAAAAATATAGTGTAGGGGGTTGAAGTTTTCTTCTGCATAAAAAAAAGAAGAAAATTTCTTCGTCCGTGCAGTTAACACTTTAACTGTGTGGACGGTGATTTTTTTTAAAAAGATGGTAGTTTTTGTCATTTTTTCTATCCACAGAACTAAACTGCAGACGTCCCAATATTAAGCTGCGAATTGTAGTTCTTCTATAGTACTGTTTAATCTGGACAACTGAGATCTATTGTAAGGATAATGTTATCCTTACAACGTTAGCTATAGATCAGTCCCTATATATATATATAAAGAGAAAGAGAGAGAGAGAGAGAGAGAGAGAGAGAGAGAGAAAGAGAATCTTGTTGGGTTTCGGTAACTAGTCAAGCGCTAGTGAAAGTTGTTAAAGCTAAATATTTTAGCATGAGCATTGAAAGTCTTAAATTAGACCTAGAGCGTTAGATTCTTTTTTTTAACTTCTTTCAGATAGGAATGAAGAAAAGAGGAGAGGAGGAAAGTGGTTCACTGGAGTTTTTCTCTTGAAAATGTTTTGATTTCTTTATTCTCTTGAAGGTCTTTTTCTCTATTTTATTTCATGGTATCAAAGCCAACAAGAGAACTAGGGTGCTAACACTAGAATATATATATAGAGAGAGAGAGAGAGAAAGAGAGAGAGAAAGAGAAAGAGAGATGTATATATTTTAATGAAAAACCTTGGCTCATCAAGACAACAAAATAAAAAAAATAAAAAAGAAGAAGAAGAAGAATTAAAAGAGGATTTCAAATGAATGTATAATACATTTCAGGTTTCCTACAAAGGGAGGATCGGATACAATTAATGCCAACAAAAAAGGACAATTTACATATCACTACGAATATATAAGACAAATTGAGGCCAATCGTTGATTTGGTTAGCCTATTAAGGTCCCAATAAAATTTTTCCCGCAAAATTAATTAGGGTCACAATAAATTTTCTTTGGCAAAAATTATTACATGATATATATGCTAGCTATTTATTGTGTTATTTAAGTGAAGCCATGATGATCATTACATCACATACACTTAAATAATAGGCAGTTACATATTCAAAATTTATTATTTATAAATATCAAATGAATTTCATCAATTTTAAATTTATAAAAAAAACTTTAAAACTCACAATTAATCTAATATCGAATAACAAGTGTATTTTTATACTTTTACAATAAAATATGCAAATGATAAACAATTTGAGATGAATTAGTCACTCGTTGTCCTTCAAAAAGGAAAAAAAATACATAAACAAACATATTTTATTTTAGTAAATAGAAATATACTGTAATACCCGGAATTTTTAAAGGATTTATCGTTAATAAAATGGGGAATATTTTCTTTATATATGTGATTATGTGCATTTAAGTGTATGATGTGATTTTGAAGTTAGTCAATGTGATGAAGTTGCATTATGCATGGCGTATAAAGAAGAGCATTGTGAATGAATTATATTAAGTGACAAGCTTAAGTTATGAATTAACTAAGCTTAGTAGAATGAGCCGTGGGTGGCATAATGATTCATGGTGAATCAATTATGGAAAGAGATTAATTTAAAAAGTGGGTATTAATATTAATTGTAGTTTTAATAATTGTGTTGCATAATGGACTGTTACTATCTAGTGTAACTTGGCCCAATAAGGGTGTTTACCAGCCCAATAAGCTTTGGACTGGTGTTGGCAGAGCACAAACCGGGTCGGTAAGCCCCAGCGAGTTGACCTTAATCAATTTACTGATAAGAAGGGATAAGTTATTTAAAACGTAATCCCAGATTTCCAGCCTTGCGGGTACAATCAGTTGAGCTAGGCCAATGACCTCTCTTCTTACTTTACTTGACAAAAGGTTAATCAGCCGATTACTGTGGGAATGGCTGGAAGGTGAGTTGGTGAGCTTTTCACCTAATCACGCTTAACCAACGGGTATTACCGTTATGTATTAGTTTTACGACCTGGGTAATGACCAACGATTGGACAAAGGTTCCTCTATAAATAGAGACCCCCAGTCACCTTGCAGAGCTTGCTACTCTGTTCATTACCGATATAGAGAGAGATATTGTAAGTTGAGGGATATAGAAACTGCTAAGGAGAGTTCTTGCAAACCGTCGAGGCAGAGTATAGGAGAGAGCGAACTGCGTAGGCTTGAAGGTATGATCATGTTACCTTAAGCATCATTTTGTTAATTTAGATTGCTCGGTTTGGGTGTCAGTATATATATGGGTTGAGTATAGCATGTTGCAGTGTAAGAGTAATGTTAAACTTTTGGTCATAAGGTAGCGGTGCAGAAACTGCATGTTGTATGTGTCTAACTGACTATCACATAAACCGAATGGGTATTAACGTCCTTAGTCACTGCACCCAGATAACATTGAGAGTCAATCATGTTGTCTAAACAAGCCCAGAATTCTGTGGTTGCGGCTTATGCAGACCGTAGATGATGACGGTTGGTTATATGACCAAAACATGAACAAAACCCATGTAAGGTGTAATTGTGTCTCTAGTAGTAAATTTAACATCAAACTAGTCCCAGACATCTGTTAATATGCCAATGGAATGTTACCAGTAGTGAATGTTGCACCAAACTCCAACTTTGGCTCTGTAGTATTGTATCAGGCCTGAGTTTGAAACTCAAGGTCTGATGTGTCTGTTCTTTCTCAGATCCTTGCATCCTAATTGGTAGACCCAGTCAGACCCAGTCCACGTGTTAAATTGGTTGAATATAAAGGCAGGACCAGAGAACAATTAGCCAACGACTTCTCTTTGAGCTGAAATGTCAAAACATGCCTTAGCCAGCAGATCGTAGAGTGAACCCTACGATCGTAGAGTAACTTCACTCCGATCATAGAGCTCACCCATTGACCGTAGAGTAAAACAGGTCAAGCCTTGTAGTTAACTTAGTGTTCGTAAATCATAGAATGAACCCTACGATCGTAGAGTGAATCCACTCCGATCATAGAGCCCACTTACTAGTCACATAGTAGTTTAGCCGAGTCATGCAGAAAACGTAAGTGAATCCCGCGATCGTCGAGTGACTTCACTCCGATCGTAGAGAGTACTCATAGATCGTAGAGTGGACCTGACTAGTCTTGGAACGAACCGTAGAATGAACCCTACGATCGTAGAGTACCTCTACTTGATCGTAGAGCTTTACTATTCAATCGTAGAGTAGGTCAGGCTAGCCTTATGACCGATCGTAGAGTAAACCCTACGATCGTAAAGCAACTCTACCTGATCGTAGAGCTTCCCCAGTGATCGTAGAGTCACTGCAATACACACTAAGCCAAGTCAACTGATCATAATATAGCTTTACCATATCACAACGCTAGACCTTAGTGATCGTCAAGTCACCTCACCGATGGTAGAAGTGACCCCACTGATCACAGCATGACACCATTGATCATAGAGTCACCCCACTGATCGAAGAGTGTCACTACTGGTCATGGCAGTGACCTATCAACCTTAGAGTGATCATAATGAATCGTAGAGTGGGAAGGTGAATCGTAGAACAAACAACATGTGTCACATTTGGTCCATTAAGACAGTTAATTTATGTTTAGCAGTGACTAATCAAAGAGTAACTTATAATTACTATAGGGTACTGGAAGAGCAGAAATTAGTGTTAAATAGTAGCAGCAATCCGGGCAAGTTCCCTCACTTTGAGGATGCTAGATTAATTGTTGTACCATTGTGTATATCATTGTAAGTTCTTTAACTCACACACCTTTGTATATTGTGTGCAAGTTTCCTTATATTATGCAAGTCCCCACTTAATGTTGATAACATAAAATTGTATATTTTGCAAGTTCCCAACCTCGTATATTTTGCAAGTTCCCTAACTTGTATATTGTGCAATAGACAAATTGATTTTTACTATGCAAGTTCCCCTCATTTGAACAAACTGACTATTGTTGAATAAACTCTACCTGTTGTGCAAATTCCTCAAGTAAGGATTAATTGATTTACACATGCAAAAGCCTTTGATATATATTGCCAGACCACTAAACTTGTGTACCTTTGCTACGTCGGTACTACGATTCTAGAAAACTACTTCATATTAAACTCAACTGTATATATCTGCTTATGCATTAAACCTTCAGTAATGATAACCAAAACCCTAACCTGGTTGAGCCATTTTGAAGTACATGTCCATGTCACTAGATTCGGCTGAACGGAGAATTAGACAAAGTGCTAATCACTTATTCCTTGAGAATGTTGTCCACTTCAATTGCCTTGATATGGACTCTTACAATTGTGCTGAGATGAACAACCCTCACAGTAGGGGTATTTTATTATGTCGGGGAACCGACGCGCGCGCTATGTTTGAACGTTATGCATAATGTGGGTGCTATAGGGCTGATCACCTCATGTGCCTGTTTCGAAGGTTTTGCAGCAGAACAACTGCATATCCTTCTATGTATTCATGGTCCTTTATGACCATTCAGTAAGTAAAGTGTTGTGAATTGAAACTATGATGTTCATTTGCCCTCATACTCTGCAGTTATTCATAATTTGTTCATCAATCATTTCAACCTTGTTATCGTTGAACCTTGAGTATATTACCCATTATTGGTGTTATACTTGTTGAGCAAACTCGTTGTTCACTCTTGCCTCCTATAAATTTTACAATAAAGGCTGAGCAGGGCAGTGGCTCTGGGAAGGACAAGGGAAAGGGCAAGGCCACGAATTAACTTTAGCTTGTTAGCTATTTAAGAAGATTGTGAGCTGATTGTATTAAGACTTATAATTAGTTAATAGTGTTAACTGATGTATGTTCTGTATTGGTAAAGGTTGAGAAAACCTGGGACTATTATTAATATTTATAAAAACCTTTATTTTTCCACGATGAGTTGTTAATTAGTTATGCTTTGTGTTGTAACGTGAAGCGCCAAGTTCAAGGTAGTGGTACCTAAATTTGGGGGCGTCACATATATAACAATAAAAATTAGGGTAATTAATTTATGACTACCAATCCGTGTCTTGCACGTGTTAAAGGGCTAAAACTTTGAATTGCCTACAAATTCTATTACATATCTTACGAATGAGTTTCCTATAAAGAGTGGGAACCTACCAATTCTCATATATATATATATATATATATATATATATATATCTTATGAGAATATTCAAATATAATAAAAGGAAAAATATCAGCCAATTAAATCCAAGTATAGTTTCATGAGTCAACTCAGTTTAGGATCAAACAAAACATCCCAATTAATTCATACATTTGTTCAACAATCCCACTAGTAGTCCAACTCTTCATTTGTTCAGCAACAGAGCAACAAAGTCAGCAACTCCAAGTCTCCAAATTCGCAACAGAGCAACTCCAAATGGACCAAGTTTCCAAATTCCAATCAGGCAAATAGGCAATCACGATCTGCAACTACTTTCCATGACTTAGCTTGTTAACCTCGTTTGATTCTTCCAAAACTACTTTCCACGCAACGCTCGACTTTTAAGAAATTTCTTATTCGGGTATATTTTAATTTTAGTTTTTTAATTTCACAAATTTAACAATTATTTTAGGAATTTTTGTAATTATTTATGGATTCTTTTTTTTTGTACTTTTATAAAGTTAGAGCTTTTTACTTCTTAAAGCAACACTGCAACAATGAAGAAAACTCCATCAAATAAAATTTCTTCAAGTATGTGTTCTATTCTATTTTTACTTTCTTTAAATTTTATAATTTATTTTGTAATGTTACTTGTTAGTGGTTTAATTGAGATTTTTTATTGTTGGTGCTAATTACATTTGACTATTCATAATGTATATTGATCTTGTTTTAATGTTGAATTAGTTTTTAAATATTTATTGATTGTCAGGTATACACATACGTAATTGTTTGGATATGAATGGATGAATGACTGTTTAGTAACTTACAATGAGCGTGATATTTTTATAACTATTAAAGTTGAGACTATCATGCAACAATTTCAAGCAATGAAACCTCGAAAAATATTATTGTAAACAATATTTGAGGATTATTTAATTTTGTGATTCATTTTATTAAATTTTTATTCTTAAGGAATTTTTTTTTGAATTTGACCCCATTAAACGACGATGCTAGATCCGCCCCTGGGTTTCAATAACTAGCCAAGCGCTAATGAAAGTTATTAAAGCTAAATATTTTAGCATGAGCGTTGAAAGTCTTCAATTAGACCTAGAGAATTAGATTCCTTTTTTTACTTCTTTCAAAGGGGGATGAAGAAAAGAAGAGGGGACGAAAGTGGTTCATTGGAATTTTTCTCTTGAAAATATTTTGATTTCTTTATTCTTTTGAAGGTCTTTTTCTCTATTTTATTTCATGGTATCGAAGCCAACAAGAGAACTAGGGTGTTAAAACAAGAATATATATATATATATATATATATATGTATAAATTTAAATGAAAAACCTTGGCTCATCAAGACAACAAAATAAAAAAAAGGAAGAAGAATAATTAAAAGAAGATTTTAAATAAATGTATAATACATTCCAGGTTTCCTACAAAGGGAAGATCAAATAAAATTAATGCCAACAAAAAGAGGACTAATTTACATATCACTACTAATATATAAAGAGACAAATTGAGGCCTAACGTTGGTTTGGTTGGCCTATTAAGGTCCTAATAAATTTTTCCCCCGAAATTAATTAGGGTCTTAATATATTTTTTCTGAAAAAAATTAATACATGTAGTTACAGTTAGTGTGTGTGTGTGTGTGTGTGTATATATATATATATATATATGGGCTATATGTAGGTACATAGTTGTGTACTGCACAGTCGGGCTATAACGACGGGTGAATCGTCGTTATAGCCCAAAAAAACCGTCGCTATAGTCGACTGTGCACTACACAACTGTGTATATACATTTTTTTTCACATATATATACATATATATATATATATATATATATATATATTAGTGATTTATTGTGTTATTCAAGTGAAGCCATGATGATCATTAAACCACACACACTCTTAAATAATAGGCAATTATATATTCAAAATTTATTGTTTATAAATATCAAATGAATTTCATCAATTTTAAATTTATATAAATAAAAAAAAAACTTTAAAACTCACAATTAATCTAATATTGAATAGCAGGGGTATTTTTATACTTTTACAATTAAAAATGCAAATGATAAACAATTTGAGATGAATTAGTCACTCATTGTCCTTCAAAAAGAAAAAAAATACATGAACAAACATATTTTTATTTTATTAAATAGAAATATACAACAATAAAAAATTAAGATAACTAATTTATGACCACCAATCCGTGTCTTGCACGTGTTAAAGGGCTAAAACATTGAATTGCCTATAAATTCTATTATATATCGTATGAATGAGTTTCCTATAAAGAGATGGAATCTAACAATTCTCATATATATCTTATGAGATAATTCAAATATAATAAAAGTACAAATATCAACTAATTAAATTCAAGTATAGTTTTATGAGTCAACTCAATTTAGGATCAAACAAAACATCACAATTAACTCATACAATAAATCGTTGTTTATGCTATTATATATATATAGAGAGAGAGAGAGAGAGAATCTTGTTGGGTTTCGGTAACTAGCCAAGTGCTAGTGAAAGTTGTTAAAACTAAATATTTTAGCAGATCTGCTCTTTTTCTTGTAGAGGAATGTGGAGCAAGGACTCTCACGAAGATGGAACGGAATGCCTATTGCTTGGTCTCTTCCTTGCCACTCTCATTTCAATTCGCTACTTCCATGATCATTGTGGCAGGGTAAGTTTCCTTGTTCGGTATCAGGTATACCTTGCTTTTCTCACTCACTAAGGCTGGGGGGCGGGATAAGAATGGTATTGTCAGACCCAGTTTCATGTGGCAAGGTACGCCGAGTTAATTTACCTATGTGACCGCCCCAAATTAGGTGAAAATTAGGGCTTAAATATTGAGGAAGAAATCAGAATCCTCCGTCAATTGGATATTTTGTACGATAATTAGTTTCTCGACCCATTTATGGATGGTGCTCTTTTTGGCCTTTTTGGGGGTGTCTATGTAGCTATCGGCACCAAGATCTACGAATTATGGGGCTATGAATTGAGCTTACTCTTGGTTGCCGATTGCTAATGTTTTTTGTAGATGGGTTCTTCTACTAAATTGGATGAAGAAGATGATGAATAGAGATGGTGTTGCTAGGTTAACGAGAGAGAGAGAGAGATTATTGAGAAATATTCTTGTTGTAATATGACTTTGGCCAATTAAAAATTGATCGACTATTTTGTTATTGATTGTGATTCTTAATTCATCACCTATGTTGTTGGCGGCGACGTGGTAGCGACGGTAGAGGCGGGTAATGCGGTGGTACTGAAAGAAGAAGATTCAAGATGGGTTTGTTTAAGTATAATATATTAATATTTTGTTAATATATGATAATATTTGTGCTCTATAATTGATAATTATTTGCCCAATATATATAAATATGCACGTATATAAAGTCAATAAGAATTTATTTTAAAAAGATTTTTAGCATAGGGATTTACAATACAAGTATGCCCTTATTACAAAAAAATGGGACCTACTGCGAACAAAATGCTAAAAATAACACATCACCGCCTGCTCTGGCGAATTGCAACCCTAAGCTCCCGTCGAGCCAGCCTGTCGACCACTCGGCACCTAATCATACGCCTGCTTCTCCCCTCATCCCTGGGGTACCTCCTCACCCTGTCCCCCAGCCTGCCTATGGAAGTAGCCAAGCCTAAACGGAGGGAATCAATATCTGTAGTCAGGGCTACCAACTGCTCTATAACCTCATCTCGCTCCAGACGAGTGGTCTCCAGCTGATCCTCTACCCGCTCTATCTATCCTACTAACACCACATTCCTCTCTAAGAGGTCATAAACCATCACACTAAGCTGAATAGAAGCCTCAAGCCGACCTTGAACCTCTGCCTCTAGCTCGGCAATCCTCTGGTCCTTTTCTTGCAGCTTCTAGGTTAACTCAGTCTTTTCCCCTAAAGTCTGATACGCTAATGACCTGTACTGCTCCTCTTGGTCCTGGTGATCCTGGTTCTGCTCCTCTAGGTGGGTTACTCGATTCTTGAGCTCCTCATTTCTATTTGTCAGCTCTTCGATGATGTCACTAGCAGTAGTGCTCATGCCATCTGCATACTCAGGTGGCTCATCATCCTCCGTCACTGGATCCTCCTCGGGGTCCTCATCCTCTCCCTCATCACTTAACTGCCTCAGCACTCCTCCAGTAACTGGCTCCTCCTCAGAACCATACTCGGCCTCAAACTCATTCCTAGTGTCCATCATCTCTAGCTCACTCGGTTGCACCTCCACTAAATGCCCTGCATCCACATGAATGTCTGTGAACTCCACCTCTCTAGTAGGACTAGACTCTCCCATCTTAGGTATCCTATAGCCACAGACAAAAATAAATAGACAATAAGATGTCAATGCCACAATAAAATATATTCATTGATAAAATGAAATGATATTTTATCATGCACAACTCGGCTCGATGGATTTCCATAATCCACCTCCAGACATTATCATCAAATGAATCTCCTTGATTCACTTCCTAACGTACTCAATACGAGTTTAATATTAAGGTTATAACCTAGGTTTCGCATTCCTAAAGTTTATAACCTACAACTCTGATACCAACCTGTGACACCCCCAAATTCAGGTACCAATACCTCAAATTTGGTGCTCACAATAAAATACATCCATACACCTCTAAACAACATAAATCAACTAATGCAGAATAAATAAACATATGTTGTTCATTATAAAAGGTTTACTACGGTCCCAAGGTCTATAACCTTAAATAAAACACATCGCAGAATACAATAATAATACAAAATGATTCCACGATTACATAATGGGATAATACATATAACTATTCCTTAAGCTTTCTTTTGCCTTTGTCCACTTTAGAACTCCCCAGCTTAATTGCAATTGGTTCATGATATAGTAAGGGTGAGCAACGAATTTGCCCAGCAAATTTAACAACAAGAAAGAAGATATATCATGAATGAATAAGAATAATAATCGCATAGTTCAACAATTTAAGAACATTGAAGAAATAGCTGACAATATAATCAAGATATGCAATTCATCCGGGAAGTACGAAGATGTACCAGGATCTCCGATAGCATTTTTAATGGCCGAATATGAAAAGGGACGTTGCCGATTGTGTGGCCAAGTGTTTGACATGTCAGAAAGTTAAAGCAGAACATCAAAGGCCGAGTGGGTTACTACAACCGTTAGAAATCCTAAAATGAAAATGGGAACATATCACAATGGATTTCGTAGTAAGTCTTCTAACGACTCAAAAAGGGTTTGATGCAGTTTGGGTTATCGTAGATCGACTGACGAAATCAGCACATTTCTTACCGATCAAGATCAGATTTAACCTAGATCAGTTGGCGAAGTTGTATGTGAAGGAGGTTGTTTCAAGGCACGGTGTTCCAGTATCTATTATTTCATATAGGGATCCGCGATTCACATCGAACTTCTGGAAGTGCCTACAGGAATGCATGGGAACGCAGTTACGTATGAGTACTGCATATCATCCACACACCAACGGACAGAGTGAAAGAACGATTCAGACATTAGAAGATATGTTAACAGCTTGTATCATAGATTTCAAAGGGAATTGGGATGATCATCAACCATTGGTGGAATTTGTTTACAATAACAGTTACCATGTAAGCATTAGCATGCTGCTTTATGAAGCGTTATATGACAGAAAGTGCAAAACTCTATTATACTGGGATGAAGTTGGCGAACGTCAATTGCTAGGACCAGAATTGGTACAACAGACCCCCGAAATCGTCAAAGTGATCAGGGCGAGATTGATAACTGCTCAAGATAGGCAGAAGAAATATGCCGATCAATACCACAAAAATTGAGAATTTCAAACTGGTAGCTTCGTTTTCTTGAAAATGTCTCCCTAGAAGGGAAAAATTCATTTTAGTAAGAAGGGGAAACTGAGCCCGAGGTTCATTGGACCCTTTGAAGTGTTATGGAGAATTGGTGAAGTCGCGTATGAGGTAGCCATACTTCCAGTGTTAGAACATATCCATAATATTTTTTCATGTTTCGGTGTTACGACCATACAAACCCATCTACAAGCATGTTATAGAATATGAACCCCTGCAGTTTGAGAAAGATTTATCTTACGAGGAAATGCATGTTCAAATAGTTGACCAGAAAGAGCAAGTACTCAGAAATAAAATTATACCCTCTGTTGAGATGATCTGGAGGAACCATAACGCTGAAGAAGCTACGTGGGAACTCGAAGATCAGATGATGAAAAATTATCCTCAGTTATTTGCTTAGTTTATGTGTAGCGATTCTGGGGACAGAAACCTTGTAAGGAGGAGAGAATGTAACGAGACGAATTAATTGAGTCGTGATTCTAGGGACAGAATCCTTTTAAGGGGGAAAGATGTAACGAACAAGAATTTTATATTTGATCTTTAAATATTTATTGAATTAAATAAATATTTGTGTTGATTTATTTATTGAGTTAAACAAATATTTGATGAAATTATTGTAGAGTAATTTAATTAAATGTGTTACTTTGATTATATTAATGTGAAATAATTTTATAGTGCAAAGTGTGAATTTAATTGGGATAATTACATTAAATAAGTTGGTTAATAATTATAATGTTATTCTAATTAATTTAATAATTAATTAGAGATTTATTGACTTGTTATAATTAATAAATAATAATTTTATTTATGTGATAATTTGATTTAATGTGTAATATTGGCTTTAATTTAATTGAATTTAAATAAAATAATTTGATTAATTAAAATGTGACAAATAAACTATATAATACGTAAGTTAATTAAAATAAACCAAAAAGGAGCTTATAGGGACAACCAAACATGGCCTTGAGAACATGGGATCAGTTAAGGCCATAATGCGCTTAACTGATACCCACGCATATCAGTTACCATGTACGTAATTCATCAGTTAGTTCTTTCATAAGGCTAAAACAGAAAGAGAAAAAGAGAGAGAGTTTTGAGAAAATTTGAGAATTGGAAGAAGAATTCCCATCATCTAGCAATCTAAATCACTAATCAGAGGTAAATTCTTGAATTCAAGCTTTAAATTATGTTTTTAAGTTTCTCCATGAACGTACATTTTAAGTTCTCTGTTAATTGAGTTTCATGAGTGAATTGTTGAAAAGTTGTTTGCATTCATTAATATGCATGTGTGAATCATTATATGATGTTTATAAACTATTTTAGAGTAATTAATCCATGAAATTATGTTTAAAAAATAGAGTTTTGAATTTACAGTAAAGAATATACGAATATGGCTTATATGTATAAAAAATTGATGCTTAATTCATATGTTAATCTGTAAATTGATGATTGATTGTTGTAATACTATAAGAAACGAAAACAGTGCAAGTTAAATGTGTTAATTTAGTTGTAAAACGAGTTTATGGTGTTTGATTTTGCCAAAGATGTCAAGATGTGAATATTAAACATGAACATGCTTTTTAAACCTCTAAATTGATTGTTTATGTGTTTTATGTTGTTAGAATCGTTGAATACATGTTAGGTTTTAGTTTTATAAAGTTTAAAACATCTGGGTGTGATTAATTTGTCGTGTGGGTGATGAAGTTGGTTGTTTTTGGACTTGGAACTGCGCTGCTCACGAACTGCAGAATCTGGTTCTGAGTCTCTGCGCAGATGTGTCGGTTCCAAGGGCTACGCCGGTTTTCAATGTTAATGCAGCGCAGCTGCGCTATTGTGTAGTCTGTCCAGTAATGAGTATTTAAGTATAGGATCTTTGGTATATTATTACAATATCATTGAATGATTATAGTAAAGTGTAATGCATGTTATAGGACTTGAAAATAGATTGTAATCACATAGATGGTGAGAATAAGTTGCAAATTAGTAAGTAATGAAAGATGCTAACATGTTATTCGCGTGAACTGGAATGCTAAACCTTATGTGATATATATGTAGAAGCTCGAAGAGCATAAAATATAATTGTGTAACAAGCGTACGAGGCAAGTATCTTACCTTAACTTATTACTATTACGCAAGTTTACTATCCCTGACTTATTATCGCTATGCAAAGTTCTATAACTCTAATTTCATTGAGCAAGTTCTTAAACTCTACTTCTCTTTTATGCAAGTTTTCTATCTTTAATCTTCTTATTGCGTTGAATACAAATTTCTTAACTCTACTTTATATTAAACAAGTTCTTTACCTTAATTCCTTCAAGTTCATGAATTCAAATGAGATATTCTAATTCCTTTTAACTAATACCTCAGTTATACAGAGTTTATTCAATTGTATACCTTTGAGATTCAGTCTTTGGTTTTTGAATACCATTTACATTATATTATTGAGCCTTGGTTGACTAGCGAACCCTTATTGATTCGACTAGTCCATAGTTGACAAGCGTTCTAAATTCTAGAACTATTATTGAAGTCAATCCAAACCAAACTTCCTTTGGTACAGACTCTGATGTCAAAATGAGATGAACAACCCTTTTATAGGGGATTATATTTATGTGTTAGCGTTAAGATGTTATGCACAATACATTGCACGAAGGGCTGATCCCCCTAAGTACGAGAAGTAAGGTCCATATAGTCTTACGATTGTTAAAGGTTTAAAGTAAAAATACTTGATAACTTAGGACATAGTTCGTAGTCTTATGACCCTCAGATGTTCTTTTGATTCTTATTTCTAATCTGATTCAAAATTCGAGATTTCAATTACCAGTATCCATTGGTTATTCGCATGTTATTATTATTGTTACTGTTATACTTGTTAGGCAATTGTTGCTCACTCTTGCATAATAACATTGCAGCTAAGGTTGAAAGAGTTGACGAATCATCTACTAGAAAGGGAAAAGGCAAGGCGAACAAGTGATGAAGACTTGTTAATTTATTTAAAAGATGTTATGTAAAAGATCTATGTTAATTTATGTTATGTTTCCGCACTGATGTTTTATTTAAGGTTAGATGACTTGGGAATAATGTTATTATGATGTTGTAGCCCCTTTAATGGGAGGATTTCTATTTCAGTTAAGAGTTTTCATTCTTATTTATTCATGGTTAGTTAGATGTGATGTGATTTATTTGGATAGTGAACACCAAATCCTGTAGGAATGAAGTACCCGAATTTGGGGGTGTTACAACAGCGACAGTACCCATGTGGTAGGTGAAGTTGCAAACTGATGTGACAGGTCAAAGCCACAAAACAAGCTGACATAATAACTTAAGAAGTCAACATCAAGGATCTTAGAGTATCTGAGCATTAAATGCACAACAAGAACCTTGAAACAGGAAGCTCTCAAGAGGTCTATATAAGAGCAAGCAGATTTCAAATCAAACTAACAAAACAAGAACAATCAAGCTGAAACTCTACCAGAGAGCTTTAAAAGACCATTCTACGAAAATTAAGAACACCTTGTTTTGCTACTGAGTCATTTGGTTGTTGAGCTTAAACAAAACTTAGAAGCACCTCAAACAATAATATATCTTAGTAACTTACTGTCTTAGTGACAATCCTTCAAGTCTAAATGACTTGAAGAGATTTTAGTAATCTAGACTAAGTGTCCCTATTCTGAGACTTAGTGACTCGAAGGAAACTAAGTGGTTCAATTATAATAGATCTAAGTAATCTACATTCTTAGTGGATTTCCTACTCGCTGAATAAAAGAGTAGATTAGGAGTTATTCAATCTCTGAACTACATAAAATTTCTTGTGTCGTTTATTTTCTGCATTTACTTTCTGTCTAGTATTTAACTTATTTGTTTGTGACTTACAACCACAAGAACTAAATTTAGAACTGTGATTTTTTTGTACTCTTCAAGAGGGTTTTTCAACTTATATTCCGCTGTGCTTAACTAATACTGATTAACTAATTATTTGGTAATACATTCTTTAATCAAGTAAAATTTTTAAAGGATCTATTAATCCCCCCTTCTAGATCTCTTTGTACCTCTGGGAAACAATAGTATGTATACTTGCATTTTATTTAGTATGGCTATGTATTTTTAAAGTGTTACATTTTCTAGTTACTTTTTTCTTTATTAAACTCACACAAATAATATATGCATTTATATACATTTTACACATATTTTACGATAATGAAGAATTAAAATTTAGACTTTAATTACATTTATAATCACAATTTGCTACAAGAATTTTTGGAATATATATTACATTTTTCTCCCTTTATAAGGATTTCGTCCCCGAAATAACCAGTACTTACTCAAAAAGATGTGGGTAATTTTTTATTATTTTATCTTCTAACTCCCACGTAGCTTCTTCCATGAAGTGATTTCTCCATATTACCTTCACCGAAGGTATTACTTTGTTTCTTAGAACTTGCTCTTTTTTGTCCACAATTTGAACTGAAATTTCTTCACAGCTTAAGTTTTTCTTGACTTATATTGGCTTGTAATCTATCACATGTTTATAGTTCGGTTTATAAGGACGCAAAACAAAAAACGTGAAATACATTATGTATGTGTTCCAGTTCTTGAGGTAACGCTATTTTATAAGCTACTTCGCTTATTTTTCCAAGTACCTCAAATTGTCCTATAAAACGAGAACTAAGTTTCCCTTTTTTCCCGAATCACATTTTTCCTTTCCATGGAGGATACTTTTAGAAATACGTAACCGCTCACGTCGAATTCCCGAGTTTGACGTTTTTGGTTTACTTACTTCTTCTGGAGATCTTGAGCCGCTACGAGTCTTCCTCTTATGGTTTTGACGATATCTGTCGTCTGCTGCACCAATTCTGATCCGAGCAGTTATCGTTCCCCAATCTTATCCTAGCATAGTGGAGTTCTATATTTTCTTCTACATAACACTTCATAAGGCAATATTCCAATGCTATCATGATAACTTTTATTGTATTCGAACTTCACTAATGGTAGATGATCGTCTCAGCTACCCTTGAAGTCCATAACGCAAGCCCTATGCATGTCCTCTAAGGTTTGAATTGTTCTCACGCTCTGTCCATCCGTTTGAAGATGGTACGCAGTGCTCAACTTGATTTGAGTTCCTAATTGCTCTTGGAGACTCCTCCAGAAATTTGATGCAAATTGTGGATCTCGATCGGACACAATCAATGTTGAAACTCCATGTCGAGAGACAATTACATTAATATAAAGTTTTGCTAATTACTCTAAATTAAATTTTATTTTTATCGGCAAGAAGTGACCAGACTTTGTAAGCCAATCCACAATCACCCAGATAGCATCAAAACCCTTTGGTGTTGTTGGGAGTCCCACCATAAAATCCAATGTAATGTGCCCCTATTTCTAGTCAGAAATTTCTAAGGGTTGTAAAAGTCCACTTCATCGTTGATGTTTTGCCTTAATGCGTTGACACGTAATACATTTACTACCGATTTTACAATCTCTTTTTTCATACCTGGCCACCAGAAATTTTGGCACAAATCTTGATACATTTTTGTACTGGCATAATGAATTGAATATTTCGCACTATGTGCCTCTCGTAAAATTTCTTCTTTCAATTCCAACACCGGAGGTATCCAAAACCTCGCTTCAAATCGGTACTCCGTTTTTATCAAGCTGAAATTTTTCCACATCCTTTTCTGTTATCCTTCTCTTAATCCGCTCATATTCCTCATCTTTGTTTTGAAATTCCTTAATTCTCTAACGTAACGATGGTCGAGCTTCCATCTCATATACTTTTCCTATTAACTCACTAGGACTCCTTACCTCAATCTCTAATTTCTTAAACTCCCTCTTCAGTTCTTCCTGCGCAGTCAACATATTCAACATTTCTTGATTTTTCTAGTTTAACGCATCTGCTGCGACATTAGCCTTTCTCGGATGGTAAAAGATTGTACAAGCATAAGCCTTTAACAATTCTAGCCACCTCCTTTGCATCATATTCAACTCCCTTTGTGTGGAAATATATTTTAAACTTTTTTAGTCTGTGTATATTTTACACTTTTCTCCGTAAAGATAATACCTCTAAATTTTGAAAGCAAATACCACAACCGCTAATTCCAAGTCATGGGTAAGGTATCTTTTCTCGTAATCTTTCAGTTGTTGTGATGCATATGCAATCACCTTCCTATGTTGTATCAGGACACAGCCTAAACCTCTATGTTAGACATCAGATTAAACATTGACCAATACAGTGGAGACACGAGTATAAAACGCCATACAGACACATAAATTTTATAATTATCAGTGCCAATCTCTATTTTGGCTGAAGTATTTTTAATCATACTTTTAGTATCCTATCTTCATCTTTATTTTTTTTATATTAATTTTTAGACATATCTCAAAATCTATAGTACCTTTACATTTATAGTTAAATAATTTGATGACTTCAGGTTTTTCCTATTGATACAATTTTGATAGGACAGGTATAAAGAAGTGAGCAAATGAGGGAAATGTGGCACTTATAGCTCAATCCAGGAGAGGCTTGAAATTGACTACTGTTTTTCCAGGACAATAGAAACCAAATATTTTAATGATTGCTTACTTCCTTTACAATCAGCTCCTCTCATGCCATATCCATGACTCGAAGGAAACTTTAATGTCCATTTTCCTCCTAGAATTCCTTCCCATTCTCCAATTTCCATATATAATGTGCCTGCCCATTTTCAAAAATATCGCAAACTTAAGATACCATTCTGCGTAAAGAACACTTTTCATATTACGCAAATAGCTACTACATTCATGTTGGCGTGTGGTTTCTACAAAATCACAACTGGAAGCACGACTATTCTTTTATATACTTCCTCAGTCTCAAATATAAAAAATCATTATTGGCTTTAATTTTTACTTTTTCTTGATCTTGTACCCCCATTTTCTACAATGAGGATTATAAAATAAGTGGTTTATCAGATACATTAAGAGAAAGGGCAAAAATTAATTCATATCAATATACCAGTACACCAAAAATCTAGAATTAAGGCATTACATAATTCATCTCAATAACTAACAAAAAAAATCATAAATACAACTTACATAACGAAGTAGAAAAGGTCACGAATTAATCCTTCCGATTATCTCAGAGTCGGTAGAAATAGTAACTGAAGATGAGCCGCTAGAAGATATCTCTCGATTTAGATGAATAAATTTAAAAAGAACAAGAAAGATCGAGATGAACTGGAGAGGAGATGTAGATCGAGCCGGAGTGTGATTAAATTGGAAATAAAAGAACAGAGAAATAGTAAGTAAATGAAAAAAAAATATGGAAGACAAGAAATGAATTGATTGATTGAATTGAGAAGAAAGGTTACAAGCTTTGAAGTTAAGCTAACAAGAAGCAACTGATTATAATTTTGAATGCCTGTCTCCTTCACCTTTCTAGTACATTTATATAGTTATAATTCTACAGCTAGTAATTAACAGAATTACCTTTCCCTCCATTTTCTGTTATTATTTTGAATTGCATAACGACTCTTGATGTCATCTGCCATGTTGACAATTCGACCCTATTGATACCTTGTAAAGTTTCGTGATTCAAATCGTAGAGTAACAAATCAATGAATTGTAGAATAACCAATGAATCCTAGACTAATGAATCAAAAAATCTTAGAGTAATCACAGAATCGTAGAGAAATGATTAAATGAATTTTCATTTCTCTAAATTACTAGAACTACCATTTATCCCCAATAATCTCCACTGTTTATTGTAGATGATGATGAATGTTCATTAATTCCTAAAGTTTGGAATCAGTGTTGCACAATCCTTCTTTAACAACTTCTTTAGAATGAGTTCCCGCTGCCATTTGGCTTAACTAATGCCCCTGCAACTTTTCAAGCTCTTATGAACCAAGTTTTTGTTCCATACTTAAGGCAGTTCATTTTGATATTCTTTAATGATATGTTAGTCTATAGCTTTGATACCACTTGTTATAAGTATGATTAAATTGGAAACAAAAGAACAGAGAAATAGCAAGTAAATGAGAAAAAATATGGAAGACAAGAAATAAATTGATTGATTGAATTGAGAAGAAAGATTACAAGCTTAGAAGTTAAGCTAACAAGAAATAACTAATTACAATTCTGAATGCCTCTCTCGTCCACCTCTTTGATATATTTATATAGTTGTAGCTCTACAGCTAGCGATTAATAGAATTGCTTAACTTTCCCTCTATTTTTTATTATTATTTTGAATTGTATAATAACTCTTGATGTCATCTGCCATGTTGACAATCCGACCCTACTAATGTGTTAATTTCTATCAAATAACATTGTCACTCCCTTAACAAATCTTTATCCACAAGGATACAGACTGAACCTGTTCTCATGTGGTGAATGTAAAATCTAGAAATTGATACCTTGTAAAGTTTCGTGATTCAAATCGTAGAGTAACAAATCAATGAATCGTAGAATAACCGATGAATCCTAGACTAATGAATCAAAAAATCTTAAGAGTAATCACAGAATCGTAGAGTAATGATTAAATGAATTTTCATTTCTCTAAATTACTAGAACTACTATTTCTCCCCAATAGTCTCCAATGTTTGTTGTAGATGATGATGACTGTCCATCAATTCCTAAAGTATGGAATCAGTATTGCGCAATCCTTCTTCAACAACTTCTTTAGAACGAGTTCCCACTGCCATTTGGCTTAACTAATGCCTCATCTACTTTTCAAGCTCTTATAAACCAAGTTTTTGCTCCATGCTTAAGGTAGTTCATTTTGATATTTTTTGATGACATGTTGGTCTATAGCTCTGATACCACTTGTTATGAGTATGATTAACTTGGAAACAAAATAATAGAGAAATAGAAAGTAAATGAGAAAAAAATATGGAAGACAAGAAATAAATTGATTGATTGAATTGAGAAGAAAGGTTACAAGCTTAAAAGTCAAGCTAACAAGAAGCAACTGATTACAATTTCGAATGCCTCTCTTGTCCACATATCTGGTGCATTTATATAATTGGAGACAGCTAGCAATTAACAAAATTACCTAACTTTTTCTCCATTTTTTGTTATTATTTTGAATTGCATAACAACTCCTGATGTCATTTGTCATGTTGGCAATCCAACCCTACTAATGTGTTAGTTTCTATCACATAACAAATTTGAAAATAGAGGAGCGAGACTGCAATAGAGATAGACAGAGGGTGACGAAATTTGTGAGCGAATTTTTTTTTACTTTACCCAATTAATGACCCACCAATTTACCCATCTAACCCATTTATTTATTATTATCCATTTAACCTAACTCATTTAAAATTCATTAAAATAAATAGAGAATTTTACCCATTTAATGATAGGGTAGTGAACAGGTTAATGAGTTAATAGATAATTTTGCCAACTCTAATCATGGCCAATCAGAATAAAGAGACAAGGATCAAAAAACAATAACAACAACAAAAAATCAAATCAATACTCTGCAACAAAGCATCTATCTTGGTTTTAGTTTCTTTATCATTTTTGGTAGGTTTGTCATGCTGTCTAGAAGGTATATTTAGCATCCTTTGTAATTTACTCTTTATGAGATTAAGAGTAATGATAATTCTATATTAATTTTTAGTCTCGTATTATTAAAAATTATATTATTTTAATAAATAAATAAAATTTCATAGTGGACCATAATTAGCTAACATTCTAAGAAATCCTTAAGTCAAAAGGCGAACATACAATTGTCTAATTCTGAATAAGTAATTTTTTTCTGTTTAAAAAATATTTATTGTCTAAAATAATTTTTCAACATTAATAGTAACTAATAACTATTTTTTATGCCTATAAACCTTTTTAGGAATATGTGTAATAATAACTCATATTATAACTCTATGCAATCACATGTACTGATATGTTTTACAATTGTAATTGGGCACAAATTTGTTACAAATATATACCAAGACATTTAGAGCCTATTCGGGGACAATTTATAAGTTTGTCAAACTAACTTATAAGTTTTTTTTACTATTGAAGTGTTTAGGGCTAACTTATTTTTTGACTTATACGTCACTTTTAAGAAGTAGCAAATTCTAACTTTTTGAAAAATGAGTTATAAGTCATTTTAAAATAAGTAGGTTTGATCAAATGAAATAACTCTTTTGCCCTTATTTTAGTAGTATTTACATCTTATTTTAATTTATAAGTTATTTTAGCCAAACACCTTCACATTTTTTTTTTAAAACTTAATTTTTGAGTTATAAATCAAAATGATGTCAAACACTTTTATTTATAAGTCACCACTTAAAATGACTTATAACTTTTTTTAAAGTTTAACCTATAAGGCATTTTAAAATAAGTCATCCCAAACATGCCCTTTATAATATGTCTCAATTAAAGTATTAGTTAAAAGTTGTCTCACTCATTCTACGCATATACTTGTGCTTTAAATTTTTTATTATAATATAAAAAATATTTTAAAAAAATAAAATAAAATTAAAAAAAAGAATCTGATTTAATTATATGAGAGAGATTAATAAAAATAAAATAAGAGTCAAGAGAAATTATAAGAATTGGGAGAGATTTATAATGAAAATAAAATAAGAGATTAAATTATATCTCGTGAAAAATAGTTTTTTTGGGGTAAATACGGGGGAGCGGGAGTAAACATGTTCTTTTTAGGATAAAATTTACGCGTACTTGTAAATTAATTTGACTTTATTAAATTTTAATTATATATAGAGATTATTATATTTTGAAAAGAAAAATAAATTCATTTTTATTTCCCATTCCTCATCTCTGTCACTTCCGTCCTTCCCTCCTTTCACTGTGTACGTGTCCATAAAGGAAACCATAGATTAGTAGATCTGCAGATTGTACATAAAAAATAGCATAAAGATTCCGATAAGAGACGAATTGAATTTTGTTCAGATCATCTGAATGAAGCTTTAAATTTTGTTAGAGAAACTAGAGAGAGAAAGAGAAGAAGGGTAGTAAATAATGCAGCAGTAGTACTAATATTAAATTTCAGCACATTTGTTGTGAAAATCAAAACAGGTTTTCTTTTGCTTTTGGTTGTACCCATTATTGAGTAAAGCTTCAATTTCGCGTATAAATTATAGCATTTCACAAGTTAAGAATCAAAATTGCACCCAAAAAGGGGGAAATTGAGTGATTGGGAAAGAGAAATGTGGAATTCGCTGAAAAATGTTGGATCAGGAATTGGTTCCTGGTCGCGCGAAAAAATTCTCGATCCTCTGCTCCAAATCCTCCAAAGGTACTTTCTAATTTTTATTTGTTTATGTATATATATGTGTACTTTGTGTTTTTGGGTAATAGTTAGATTGTATCTTTTAGTAATTAATAATGTGTGTATTTATCTTTTTTATTTGCCTATTTGGATTGCTAAATTTTTTCGTAAGAAAGATTAGGATTATCTGATTCTACATCCATATAGTATGTGGAAAAGAGAAAATGCTGTCTTGTTCTTTTGGGTATGATAAGATTGGTAAGCTCTTTTTTAATTTTTTGGGTAATAGGAAAGATTAGGAGTATCTGATTTTATAGTATGCCAAGCATGGTTACAAGTAATCTTATTGACCGTGCGTAAAAAGGAGACTGGGTATTTGAAAGCTAGTGGAATGCGCTAGGCATACAGTTCATGTACCACGATTTGGAAGGATTTTACCTGGTTCGCGGAATGTAGGGTGTTCCATGGTAACCCGGAGACGAAAATATAACTACTGTGATGAGGGTCTTAGAATGTAACTGAAAAAGAAAGAATAAACAGTCATATACAAAGAATTCAACATTTCTTTTTACCTTTTTTTTCAGCTATAATCTAGAGCTTCATTACATCACTGAAAAATAAGCAAAGAAAAGAACTTTCTTTTACTTCTGTTAGATCAAATTGGATAATGAATTGTTAAAAGGAATTGCTTATACTTTTGTGGGTGATGTGAGAAATTCTCCTGTTTGATTCAGGGGTGCTGAGCCGAAGCAATTGGCATTCTCAGCTGCTCTTGGCATTACTTTTGGAATATTTCCCATTGTTGGTACGTTTGTTATTTTCAGGGGTTCCTGCAATATTGCTTCGTTACTTGATAAAGTACTACCATTTATATAGTAGTTTATGGGGAAGAGTTCGGTTATTTATTTGTTAAATTACACTACAGGATAACAACATTGAGTTTGGTTAAATTAATTGTTAATTTTCATTTCTCACTCTAGGATAACAACATTAATGTTAGGCGTCTTACCATCTTCTTCAACTCCTAATTTGATATGATGGATTGAATATTTGTCCTTCTTTGTTCTGTGCGAACAGAAAAAGGCTATTGGGATGATGTCATGTACTAGGACCATTATGTGTTCTTAGTTCAGTTTTACTATTGTATTTTAAAGTTACAGAAACTTCTGACTGTTAACGCATCATAGATGAGAATGGTGAATAAAGATTATTGTTTTTGCATGAATTCATGGTTCATCAATGGCAGGCTTAAATTCCAAGTTGCAACTGATTTAGCAAAAAAATTGAAAGAAACAATTTATTTGAGTTTACCAACTAGCGATAGTAAATTGTCTTGGTAATCATTAGAAAAGGGAAACTTCCTTGAAGTGTTCCTTCATCATGCAAGGTAGATAAAGGGCATTGTTAAGGGGAGGGATACTCATGTTTTATAAACTACATGTTGCTGTTTCGTTTTGATAGATTAACATTTCAGAAATGTTACTTTTCTTATCACAAATTTATTTTTCCTATTTTGGTGATAAACACTTACACTGGTAATTACCCTATCAAAGTGGAGAACAGTAAAAACCACATAACCACTTATAATGGTATTGACTTGTATCTAGAACTTAGATCTTTGTGCTAATTGAGTGTACAGCTGCAATTGCCCATTGAATCAATTTACTTCTTTGGCAGTCACACAGGTTAAGCCAATCTCTAGTGAAGTTCCTAATTGCTCTTTGTAACTACATGTATTCAAGTTCTGACTTCAATCCACCTGTTTTCCCAGCATTAGTATTCAGTACTGCTCAGGCCTAAGGCTAGAGCCTAGATATATGTATAAATCAGCTAATAACAAACATCATAAGGTCTTCAATTAACTAGTTGTTTGCCACAGGTTCTAGACTGACAACCTCTTTTTCCTGCTGTGATCCTGCAGTTATGATGATAGTGGGTGTTAATTTAACTGATATATAATACTACCTTCCATTTGGAAATAAGAGTACTACTTTTTAAGTTGACTTCCCCCACCCCCACCCCCTGAACAGTAAGGTTTTCATTTGTCACTTGGACATAATTTTTCTTAATAAATATTTCTAATAATATATTTTACTCTTTGAAGTTTAATATTGAAAAGAAATTATTTAGAAAATTTTTTCTAAGTTTGTCCAAAGCAAACCTTAAGCTTGAAGTGAAGTTCGCAGCCCTTCCTTAGGTCAATCCCTTTGAACAGCCTCTTCTGATTAACTTCCTGAATCACCAGCATTGGCTCAAGGGAAAAAAAAAAAGAGTAAGACTCTTATTCTTGACGGAGGAATATGTTTAAATTTTCGTTTGTTGCTTCCTTTTTTAGCTGTATTCTGTCCTGATTAATTTTAGACAATGACAGGTTATTGTATTTCCCAGTGTACTGTGATTGTTCCTTAGCTTTATGTTGATTGATACTTTTCTCAAAGGAATAGGACTTTCTAGTATATTGTTAGTTATGTGTTTATAATCTAGTTGAGGCATCTTGTTTTATTCTAATCATGACTGATGGAAATGCAAACCATAACTGAGAACCAAATCGAAAATTCTTATAATAGGAGTGAATTACTATGAGGACTGACTATTTTTTGTTTGCATATTGTATTCTCAGACATTGTTTTCCACAGTGATGATTTATGTGTGAAAGAGCAAATAATAATTTGCTACTTATGTAAAAGTTCTTTATTTGTATTGTGAAACAATAGTCTTTCTTCTCTCTTGTTGTCTTCTTATCAATAAAAAACTTCTTATTGTTTGTAATAAAAAAATTCTAGTGCTCTCACGTTGTAGATATACATTATAAGTCAAGCTTAAGATTATCCGTTAATTTATTTATCATTCTAAGTTTGGAACATCATCAGCTGAGTTCAGCACATTCTAGATTCAATTTTCCCTCTATACTCCTCTAAAATCAAGTTTAAGTAGTCTAAATGCGACCTGGTAAGCTGTTAAGTTGTTTATCCTACTCATTCAAGTCCCTGTTTTTCTCTATGCACCAAAAGAAATAAGTCCCATTTGTTCTCACTTCAGATTTTGTCTTCAGAACAGAGTGGTCTGACCATAATCCTTTTTGAAATATTGCCAGTATACTAGAGACACTTTTGTTGAATGATGAATAGAGAGAGAGACTTAGATTCGATTATACTAATAAAACAAAGGATAAGATTCAATTATAAGAAAGAACATGTGCGTCATGTTTTTCCCTCGTGTTGGATTCTAGTTGATATGTAATCAACGGACAGACTCAACAGAGAATGTTTATGTGGAACGTTATTTCTTGAGTATGTTATTCATGGGCTCACAAAACAAATTAATAATAAGAAATTATAAACACATACTTTAACTTCTTCAGACAAGCAATTTTCACTGCAATTAACTTCCAAATTTGTTGGGTTTGTCTGCGTAAATCTTTTTTGTCCTCCATGCTTGAATGCTAAATTTATTCTTGAGAAATGTGAGGCATCTGATATGCAGTTATGCGATAAGGTTTTCGGATTTTCCAGAAAATTAGTAGATTAACAACAGCATATGGATGAAAATGAAAGTATGAATGATTTTGAGTCGTTTGAAGATTCCTAAATGTTGACCTACTCTTATCATCAATAGGGGTCACTGTATTTCTGTGCGGGCTGGCCATTGCGGTGCTTGGATCTCGTTGCCATGCTCCAACTGTAATGCTGGCTAATTTTATTGCTACCCCAATTGAGTTGAGGTAAATATTTAGTTCATTGTCACATTTCAACTCTTTATTTCATGAGGTTGTAATGGGAAGAATTCACAATTTTTTTAAGTTTGCTAGATTTGTCTTTAGCATATGAAACAAGGCTTAAAAAAAACTGTAATGGAAGAGAAAAGTTTTAAGGAATCTTGTTCAAGTTTTGATTCATTTGATGCTCAACAAATTGTAACTAGACAATTATTTTAATACTATTTTATGCATTGTAAATTTCCGTCAGGTTGTGTCATAAAAAAACAGAAAATGTATACTCCTTTTGTTCGGCAAAAAAATAGTTCCTTTTGATTTTTTTTTGTACCACAAAATGTATTCCATTTCTTTGCAATGTTTTTTTGTTCCACAAAAAGAGCATCTTTTTATTGATAGTAGTACAAAATAACTTAATATCCTACTCCTCAGGTTTGCCATCATAATTTCATTTTGTACCGCAACACTATAAAACTAACGACTTGTTAATATTATGTGTAACATGGGACAAAACTATACCCTTAATTTATTTTGCTAGTTTTATAAATGAGACTATTTTTGTGGAACCGAGTACTATTGTATGGGAGCCGGAGGGATGATGGATCCACTTGCACCTGATAACAACTACTTATTCTTGTACCGCTTTTAACTTTTTTGTGGGATGAATATTTTGCCAAACATACTGTTGGAGTTACTATTGAGGCTTAAATATAAATTACTACCCTGAACTATTAACCTTTTCTACTTCGATGATTGACCTTTCAATTTTTTTCAATCAAATGATTAAACTATTAGTTTTTTCCACTTCAGTTCAATTAATCATGCCACGTCATAATTTGATGACGTGACCCGCCAACTAGACTAGTCAATGCTTATGTGTAACCAGAAAGTCTGAATTTAAAGGGTTTTTCATATTATTTTAAACATTTAAGGGTAAATATGTTAAACTATCATCTACAAATTTTGTGTAAAAGAAAAATATATTTTAAATTGTATAAAAGTGTAAGAGAGTAAAATAATTTACACAATTAACATAAAGTAAAAAAATTACGCAATTAACAAAATTAGTTACACAAGAACATAAAAATTAAAATTAACTACACAATTAATGAAAACAAATTACACACATAATATAAATTAAACAAAATAAACAATTAACATAAACTAAATAAAGTACAAAATTAACAAATTGTAAAATAAATTCAATTTAGCAAACAAATGCTCACCACTTCCAGAATACTCCACGCCTCCATCATCAGCTTCTACAATCCTAACTCATCACAAAGCATCCAGCCATCCACCATCAAAATCCTACCAGATCTTCACCATCAACCCCCTCCTCCTGACATTCGAACCATCATCGATACAACTGCTACTTTTGTGGCAAAGAATGGACCTGAGTTTGAGAAAAAGATTATTGACCCAAGTTCAATTTCTTAAATGCTTCAGATCCGTATCATGCCTATTACCAGCACCGTTTGTCTGAGTTTCGTAGCCAAGCTTCTACGCTGCAGCAACCCACTCAGACTGATGGCAACATAATCATCTCCCATCAAGCTCTTTCTCTTTCTCTATGTGAATATTTAAAACCCTAACTTTTTTGGGGATTTTCTTTCAAAATGATTGCGATTTCACGATTGAAGTAGAATCTATATTGAGTTTCTAATTGAAATTTAACATCTTTGGTTGCGATGGTTGAATGAGTGACTGAATGTAATGGTAGACAACAATGGAGATTGGGGTTTTTTGATTTCTTTTCTTCTCTTTTTATTTTTTATTTTTATTTTATATATATAAAGTCTGGATTTGGAAAAAGATTATAAATCAAAGGTTGTGGACACGTTGATGGTATGGTTATGTTCATCGGAGTTAACGTGTATATGGTTCTCGGTGATGGTGAAAAAAGGTTTCAATATCGGTGGGGTTGTGGTGGTGAATTAATTTTTTTTTCTTGTTGGTGCGCGTTTCCTCGGATGGTGGTGGTGATTGGTACTGTGGTGGCAGGTGGTTTGATGGTGATGGTACTGTGGTGGCGGGTGGTTTGATGGTGATGATACTGTGGTGGTGGGTGGATGGATGGTGGTGCAGTTGGGCAGTAATTGTAGTTGTGCATCGGTGATGGTGGTGATGGCAGTAATGGTGATTTGGCTGAGTTAGGGTTTGGAAGGTGATGAATAAGATGTATTTAGCTTGATTTTAATTTTCAAATTTTAATTTGTAATGTGTATAATTACATTTCAGCCCTTTTAACTCAATAAAATGATTTAAATTAATTGTAAAATGAGTCTTCTTTTTACACATAAGCATTGTCATGCCACTTGTCAAAGCCACGCCACTAATTTCTGATGGGGCATTTTAATTGAACCAAAGTGGAAAAAATTAAGAGTTTAATGCCTTGATTGCAAAAATTAAAAGGATGATCACGAAAGTGGAAAAACCTAAAAAGTTCAGGGTAGTAATTTATATTTAAGCCTACTATTGATTACATAATTGTTCTGTTTGCCAAATTTCAACTTCATTGTAGATCGGAAGATTCCATCTATGAAGTGCTCAATATTGTAACTGAATATCACCAAGAAATTTGAACATATAATAGTAGTTGAAATCTATTATCTCCAAATGGCTGACTAAGATAAAATTTAGTAAGCAGTAATAGGAACAATTAATCTATCCAATGATTGGTTTAATGCAACATGAATTACATAAAAGTTTATTAAGATGTCTAAGAACAAGAAGCTTTACATAAGTACACATGTGCAATGGATGTTTCCCCTTGTTATTGTAAGCCAATATTCTTTCTTTGTTGATGGTTCTTTGAGATACTAGCGACTTTATTTCCTAGGACAATAATTGGAAGGTGGTTTACAAAAAATTAATTTTATCTCACTTGCAACACACCATGTTTTTAGAGTCAAAGTACTTATGTAGGCATGGACCTTTATGCATGGCACCCTCATATTGTGTGCAGTGTGGAGTGTGGGGATAGATGCATGTATAAGCAACTTGTGCTTTTATTGTTATTATTATTATTATTTTGGAACTGATTGTGGAATGCATGCATCTTAGTATTCTGATCTCTGTTTGTTTTTAGTTTGGTTATACCATTCTTACGTGCTGGGGAAGTTGTTACTGGTGGACCTCATTTTCCTTTGACCTCTGATGCTTTGAAGAAGGTGTTGAAAGGACAAGCTTCAAAAGAGGTCTTCCAAAGCATCTTCCATGCGGTAGGTAACCAGTTCGATTATTTTATGCTTAAGCTCTCTCTCTCTCTTTCTCTCTCTCTCTCTTGTACCAACAAAAAAAAACAAAACAGAAAGAAGCTCTTTCTCTCTCTGCACATTTTTATTCTAGGTAGATATGAGTTTTACATTTCTTTCATCATGTGATCAACTATATAGACCCAAAAGTGTAAACACTTCAATTGCTAGGAGGTAAGCTTACGTACCAGGTTTAAGGTATACGAAGGTATGCCGTTAGACCTGTTGAGTTGACACCAAAGTCGCAAGTTCCTTTCAATTCAGTGGAAGAAGATGATAAATTTCATAAGATTGTTAACAAGTTTGTTAAATATTATATTCTAACTAGGTCTTGTAGTAGTTCAGAATGTCAGATTTGATTGCTCCATATTTCAGCATCGTATATGTACAAGATCAGTTTACACACACACGGCAAATGCAGATGAGATATCTCAATTGGTAACAGAATGTTATAATATTCTTATAAAAGAAGAAGATTAAGGTATATGAAGGTATGAGGTTAAAGGAATATGAGAAGTAACAGAGAATAGAGAAGGAGAATAGAAGATTATCCTCTTAGTTATAATAGTGAGCTACTTCAAATTGTATCCACTAATAATGTTCATAGTGACTACTCATATGCAAAGCATTTCAACGGCCAAAAGAAATTTGTAGAAGAATGTTAGACATGGCTCAGACCATAGAAGATTGCAGATGAGAGAACTCAAGCAACAATAATTATATGGAAAAAAATGAGGTATTGAAGCTTTTTTGAAGTAATGCTCTTAAATAGTAGGTGAAAATAGCAATAGTAATTAAAGATGCACTTGAAGGGACCTTTAAGAAATTTTAGGTCAGAGATCACTTCATTAGAGGGGTTTAATGGTAAACCATTCTGAGTTAGGAATTCGGTTGATTATCCGGTTCAGAAGGATTCAAAGATGAAGGGAATTCTTGTCAGGCTTATTATTTTTGCTGAGTTGAACCAATTCATAAGAGGAGAGTTTTATCAAAATCTGTCCGAAAAAGCCATTCAAGTCTGTTATTGCTACTAGTCTATGAGTTAGCAAATTTAAACCAGTTGATACATAATAATTTACTACCACAGTCAACATCACTGATCTAGTAATGCCTTTTCTTTTTTCCTTTTCTGTAGATGACTTGTATCTTTGATTTTTACAAAGCTCGTCAAACTCTACTTTGTTAAGTGAATTGTTGGAACTTTAGAAACCCTGGCTTACTTTGGTTATTTCAAAACGCCGTCTTAAGTCCTAATTTTGCTGTTCTTCATGTTTTTCTTTTTTTCAGTAATCAATGTTTTTCCTTGTTTTTATCGTACTCAAATGCTTAGATTAACAGTCATTTATTGACTATCTCTGCAGTTGTTGGGTTGGTTTGTCGCTGCACCAATCATCTTGGCTATACTCTATGTAATGTTTTTGCCCATCTTTACTATCCTGGTTCGCAAGTTCAGCGCTGGTCCATCAAGCCCGAAGGCACCACTCCTGGCCCTCACAGATGTCAATGTCAAGGTAAGGGATGTTTGATTAACATTACAGCTATTGAATGTATTATCGACCACATTAGTGTGGAGCAAATGTCGTTGCGCCTGACACTGCTTGTATATAGAAATTTATAGGATATGGTCAAGTTTCAAGCTTTCTAAGCATGTTAAACCCAATGTTGTTATTATGTGGTGTTACGGAAAATACGAAAGAAACAAAAACATCTGTTTAATGGTAATACCAATGAAGCACTGATATTCTTCAATCTGTTCCTCCTTTTAATTTTATGTGATGATCATTATTGACTTTTTTACACTCAATATGAGTTATTTATATTCTCAAATTGATATAGAAATTATAAGAATCAAGAAAGTACAATGTTACTCTCGGGGCAAATGATTTTTTTCTATTTTTTTGGTGGTTGATATTTCCCAAGTAAAAATGATGTTGTCAAAAAAAAAAATGTTTATCACACTTTTGTAATTGTTTTAACGATACTTAACATTTAAAGCGATATTTATTGTTCTGTTGACATTTTTTTTTGTTTTGAAAATATCAGTTGCCTTTTTCTTTCCTGGTATTATATTTTTTATGTTGATAATGACATTTTCCTCTTTTCTCTAGCTCTCTCTTTTTTGAAAAGACCCTCCCCGGAGATCTTGTTATCCAATCTCATTGTTGTTTTATCCTTTTGTGGAGTTTTTGTTTTTATTTTTATTTTTCTCTCTTTCGTGGGATTCCCCCCCCCCCCCCCCCTAGTTTGGGATTAGATAGATTTTTCATTTTTTTCTCCATTTTTTTTTTTGGGAGTTTGGATTCTCTCTATGTAAAGAGTTAATTTTGTCTATGGTGATGGGTGATTGCAAATATACTTATAATTAGATGCGGGATGTATCATGTCCAGATAGTTGTTTCCCGATATTTTATTTTATTTTATTGCTTGTAAAAGCTTGTAATGTATTTCATTTTGGGTAGGGTAGGCATTCCCTCTACTTCATCATACATATAATTCAAATCTCTCTAATTAAATTTGAATTTTTCCTGATATTAATCCTAGGATTTGTTAAAAAAAAAAACCCGGCTTTATACTCACTTTGATAATTATAATGCATGGATGGTAAATAGTATTCGATGAGGTGCCGTCAGTCAATTTGAATATAAAATCTATACATCTATGTGTGTGTATATATATATAGAGACAGAACGGATCAAGAGTATATCCTCTTAAATGACATACCAAGTATATTCCCTTTAGCGACGGACCGGGCGACTGTTTGGTCCGTCGCTAAAGCTTTTAGTGACAGACCTCATATAGCGACGGACCGGACCTATGGCGACGGAACAAACCGTTGTCCGGTTCGTCGCTAAATGGGGTATGCTTGGTATGTCATTTAAGAGAATATGCTCTTGAAATGCACTATATATATATATATATATATATTTATTTATATATATATATTCTTGTTTTAGCATCCAAGTTCTCTTGTTGGCTTTGATACCATGAAATAAAAGTGAGAAAAAGACCTTCAAAAGAATAAAGAAATCAAAACATTTTCAAGAGAAAAACTCCAATGACCACTTTCCTCCTCTCTTATTTTCTTCATTCCCCTTTGAAAGAAGTTATAAATAAAAAAAAAAAGAAAAAGAAAAAAATCTAATGCTCTAGGTCTAATTGAAGACCTTAAATGCTCATGCTAAAATATGGTTAAATATTTTTTACATCACTCAGTGTACTTTAAGCCAATTTATAAATGACTAACTATACTTTGTTTTTTCTTACATTCAACTAACCAAACTTTTTTTTTCTCTTACAAAACGTTATAAAATTTGTTAAATCATGTCGACTTTAAACGGTTTGCCACATGTGATTCCACATAAGAGAGAGAAAGATGACATGGAAATCTTAAAATAAATAAATAAATAAAATAATAAATTAAGCAAAAAATAAGTAGAAGAATTTTAAAAATAAAAAAGATATTACAAGATAAAAATACCTATGTGTCATGCGTAACTTGATTAGGAGTTTGTGCTTAATGAATCTATTATAAGTGTCTTGCATGAAAATAGCAATATAACTGAAATAAGTCTTTTTGTTAATCATTGAAAGATGTTAATAAATTGATAGGCAATCCTAGTTAATAATTTATTGAATTAATAAAGTAAAAATTGGATAAGGCGATTATTGCAACGCAATTGGAGAAATTGTATTCATATACTTTAATACATCTGGTAATTAATTCTTGTTAGTTTAGTTTAATTTTAGTTTTAAATTAATTTATTCTCAAAAACAACATTGACGACCGCTTAAATTAAATTGAATTGGTAGTAAATTGATAATTAGAATAATTGTTAGTATTCATTCCTTGTGGGTTCGACATCCTTCTTACTTATTTATTACTTGATTGACAGTGTATACTTGCACGTAATTGTCATTATATAAATCGGACAACAGAACTCTTACTAGAATTGATAGTACTTGAAACTGCAACCCAAGGATATAAACAGATATAAATACTGAAAATATCCTAGACTTGTACTTTAGGGGATCAATCTAATGTACCCTATATTGTGCACAACATAACAGTCTATTTGACTTTATTCATGTCTATTGGAGTCATAACGTCCGATATCAAATGCCCCTATAAAAGGGTTGTTCGGTCACAACATTAACATAGGAATCCACACCACAATAATGTGATTTGGAGAACACTTAATGAAATTTCTATGAATTCAAATTATTATTATATCTCAACATTTGTCTAACCGGAACAAATGACATTGACATTGACATACTTTAAACAGTTCATGCATATTCGAACTTTAAAACTTGAGCAGTTCAATAATTTAACAATCTTTACAATAAACTTTGAAAATAAGTTCGGATCGAGTACTTGTCTTTTGCGTCATTTAAATCTAACTGTTCTACCTTGTCATTGGTATAGTCTACACGTATAATTATGTTGGCTCACTTAGTCAATTATTCACATATCATTTAACATTTCCATGATACCTCATTTTACATACTAGTTTAATACACTAGTATGCTAACTATCCTCTTTTACATATAACAATTACCATATGGGTTAAGTTCTTACTATCTAGGTTTACTTACATTTGCATTTACCCATTCCATGTAAGACATTTTAATTATACTAATACATAGCATCATGTATGAACATACACAACACGCATCACTTTTACTTAATTTATACAAATTGTTTGATTTACATATTTTTCTTTAGGCATAGTATGACATAATATTTTGAACACTTCACACAAAGATAAACAACACATGTCAAACCATGCCTCATACCTGGATAGAACTCATCCCAACCCTGCCCTAACATGTTTTTAGCAAAAAATATGATTTTCTAGGGTACTTTGGAGATTTTTATAATTTTTAAAATTGATCCAATAGCTTCCAAATTTTGACAAGGATTTAGACCACATATCATAGTATTTAATTCCTCACTTAGTTTGCTGAAAATATTACATTTAAGTTCTCAAAACATGTGCTCAAAAAGCATGCCTAAAACAGTCACACTGCTGGAGAATCTGCAACAAATGTGATTTTCTGAGACGCTTTGAGGATTTTTATGATTTTCTAAGTTAATCCATTTGCTTTCAAGTTTGAACAAGGATCTAGACCACATAACATAGTATTTAATTCCTCACTTAGTTTGCTAAAAACATTACATTAAGGTTCTCAAAACAAAAGCTCAAAAAGCATGCCCAAAATAGTCACACTGTTGCAGATCTGTAGCAGTTGTGATTTTTTGGGTTGCTTTGAGGATTTTTATGATTTTCTATGCTAATCCATTTACTTCCAAGTTTGAACAAGGATCTAGACCATATGACAGAGTATTTAATCCATTATTTAGTTGACTAAAAACATTACACTAAGGCTACCAAAACAGAGGCTCAATCTGGCCTGTTCAACACAGATCTAGATTTGCCTTGTTTGGTTCAGGCCTCATGAAATTAAAATTCTCACTTTCCCACTCAGTTGATTCATTATAACATCTATACATGGATTACATGAAACCCTTTTTCAGTTGGCAACACCTCACCTTTTTATTCCCTTGAGTCATGGATACACAAAACACATAGCTTATGAAGATCTCATTTTTGGTTGAAAATAACTTTTTTTTACATATTTTATGTATATAATCCTTCTTAGCAAAGCTCTTTCAAAATCCTTAGTTCCCTTAAGTTTAGAAACTACAATGTTTCCATGTTCATTACACATAATGCCTTTATTTAAGTTTTCATAAGTTAAACTAACATAACCACACTAATCATCCAAAAACCATCTAACAGTAACACATAAGCATCTATATAAACATGTATTTACAGTTATAACACATAAGCATTGCCTTAGACTAGACTGAGCATTTAACATAACAGTTAGCAATTAAAATTGTTCTCTTAGGCATTTAATCGAACCGTTTATGAGCAACTTACAATGTTTAACATACATGGACATAACCACCTTATAATTTCCAACTTGATGCCTCCTTGTCCCCATTCACAGCAACACAACCAACCACCAGTCACAAGCATGATATATATAAGATCGAAGTAAAACACAGTCATCACTTGCATAATAACACAATGTGATTGCAGTTTACCTTGCTCAAGCCTAGTCGATTGCTAGTTTTAGTTGGCAAGTAAATGGATGTTAACTACTACCTGCTGCTCCTTCTCTCTTTGCGAACCAGCCGAAAGCTTCCTTTCTCAACATGACACAACATTTCTTTAAGGCTTAAATGCCATGTAATGTGATAGGAGGTTTGGGGGGGGGGGGGGGGGGATGGAAGAGCTAGTCTTAACTGACTGAGCTCTCCTTTTGCTTATCAATTAATGGCCCTTAAATGGCCTCTACCCAGCCCCTAATCAGAGACAGCCATCACTTCTCCTGCTAGCTATTAAACTACCCCTTTAAGCTGTCATTTCCTCCTCTCCTACCCCTAACTGAGGTCTCCTAGCCCCCAACTAACCACCTCTCTAGTTCCTAAGTCAACTTGATTGTTCAACCAACTTGAAATTAATTTAGTTCATTCCCCCCCCCCCCCCCAGCTGCCGCATGGAGCTAACAACAAGGCTCATAACAAGGCTGTTATTTTCATTTTAGTCTAAGACTTGGGCTGATAAGGCTTGCATGAACAGTTGGTTTAATTTAAACATAGGCTTTGTATTTCACATAAGGTTTTTATTAAAAGTGTAACATAACAATTTTGGTTCCCTAATTAAAATACTTATGGAACCTAGTTTCATAACTAATGAATTTGAGAATCACTTAATTAATCATCTTCTTCACGTAACCCTCTTGGCCAATATTCAAGTTATAAAATAACCTCAATTTAGTTCATACTACATGTCCTTGCTTTTGTTGTTTATTAACATCACATTTATAAAAACAATAATTTTGATATGAGCTCAATTTATAAAAACGTTTTATTTCAAGAAGCTCATATCAAAATTATAAAAGTTTTTACACGTTTATAAATTGTACTAAATTGATATACATGCTTACTCAGAAGCACATATCAAACTTATAAATGTTTTTACGCTTTTATAAAATTGGACTTCAACTGATATATTTTCTTCTTTCAGTAGCACATACAAGTCTTTGGACTTTTTACAAACTGCACTTAAATATACATTTGCTTAATCAGAAGTATATATCATATTAATAAAAGTTGTCATACTTTTATTAAAACTGCACAAAACTCATATTTGCTTATCATAAAAGTACATTCTTTATTTATAAAAGCTTTTGCGCTTTTATAAATACTGCACTGATTTATATACATCTGCTTATGTAAGAAGCATTCTATCAAAAACAAATCTTTTTCTGAAAAGGTATTAGAGTTTGTTTATTTTTGTATTTGTGAGAAAAAAGAGTAATCCTAAGACCAAGACTAGATTCGTAAAAAGGTCAATTAGAGGTTGGGTCTCTAACGTACTTATGAGGTAAGGGAGCGACTTTTTGTTTCAAGACCAGATGAAGAAATAGAATATATTTCTGGGTTACAGGTACAACTAAGTTTGAGAAAGGAGCCGAGAGTTTACTGTCTAAGATAATTAGTTGTGATTAGTTTTAAAGTTAAGCTTGAAAACTTCGTAAATGTTTCTCCGTCTGTAAAAGGAGTGTTATTATTACTGATTGTAATAAGATCTCAAGTCCTGGAGTAGAGCTTGAGACTGAACGTGGCAACATACTAGGTGTATGTTGTGAACCAGCTAAATCACTGTGCATTTGTGTGATTACTTTTAAATCTGTTTATTTATCTTTCAAATCACCAAGTAATTAATTCTTAATTAATAATTAAAAAGGCCAAGAATTTGTTTAAAAGACAATAATCTATTCAACCCTCCTCTTCTAGGTTATTATTACCTTTTCACCCCCTTTTTATACTTTATTAAATTAATTTGAAAAATTTTACAATTTAAATTATGATTACTTTGTAATATTAATTGACTTATTTATTTTTTTGGGGCTTTATATTTTATTTTATTTTTGATAGGTCTCCAAATCATTTTAGTTTATTTTGATGATAACAAAGTTAGTTTATAGGATTAAAAGGTTAGAATCCTCTCCATAGGATTTTATATAATTGATTTTAAATATATTATTTATTTTGACCAAAAATATTTTTCATCCTAAAATTGAATTTATTTCTGTTGACCTTGATAATTTAAATATCAAGTGTTAATGAAATTAATTCATATATTAACATTTCATAAGGCAAGAAGATTCCTATTATTTTTCAAAATAATTTTCAAAACCAAAATTCCTTTTTGGGCAAAAAGAAAAACAAAAGTATAATACACACACACACACACACACACACACACACACACACACCCCATTCCTTCTGCTTCAAAACCATCCACGCCGGTGATTTCAAAAATGTATTTTCAAATTATCTTTTTGCCCTAACTTCAGTAATTCTATAAATAGGAAGCTTTTCTTCATTTTCAAGTAACCAATTCCATAAGAATACAAAAGCTTATACTCTCCTTGCCTACATTCTATCTACAAAAAGCTTTCAGTCTCTCTTCTATCAAAGATATTATTTTCTAAAGAAAAGAAAATTGGTCACAAGTATTTTGATATAAGTTATCAAATTGTTGTATTTACATTATTTAATACTTGTTAGAAATTATAGATATATCAAATATAAACTGTTATACACATTTATATATATATATATATATATATATATATATTTCATCTATTCTTATCAGTTTAAGGACCAACTGTAGATACCGATATTTAAAAATATTCCTTAAACAAGAATATTATCTAAACGGTGTTTGAAGTTCTAGGTGATCCTTATTGATATAATTTGTTTATATAAATATCGTAAAGCAGATCATCTATAGATACCGATATTTGGAAGTATTCTTCAAACAAGAATATTTTATGAACGGTATTTGAAGTTCTAAGTGATATGTCAAAAATATTTATATAAATATAAGTTGTGAACTTTTAAATTCGGTCAGTTGTAGATACCGATATTTGGAAATATTCCTTAAACAATAATATTGTCTGAACGGTGTTTGAAGTTCTAAGTGACCCTATTTAATATTCACATAATATATAACATATATATATATATATATATTTGAGTTAAACAGATTTATTGGTTATATCAAATATTATTTGATTGATTAAACTGTCATTTTTTATATTCGTTATCACAAGTATTTGATCTAAAATTCATTTATTTTAAGATACTTGCTGAATAATATAAAAGTTATTCAAACGTTTATATCTTAAGTGAAAGGTATATCTGCACAAACACATAAACACATTCTTTATTATATACCTTTATAAATTTGTGTTTATAAGTCATACATTTGCTTATTCAGAAGCATTGTTAATTACTGAGCATAAATCAATATTTGCTTATTTGTGAAGCATCAAATATAAAAGTTAATTGAACTTATATATATATATATATATGTACTAAATTCTATCTGCTTATTTAAGAAGCATATTACTCTAAATCATTTGTAAAAGGAAAAGGTAGAGTTAGTTTATTTTATGTACCTGTGAGAAAGATGAGTAATTCTTTAACCAAGACCAGAGTCATAGAGAGGTCCGCTCGGAGCTGGGTCTCTAGTGTACTTGTAAAGTAAGGAAGAGGTTGTTGGTTCAAGACCAGATCATAGAGTAGAACTGAACTCAAAAAAATGTGTAGCTAAGCTTGAGGAGGGAGTTGAGAGCTTGCTGTCCAATAGAGTTAGTTGTGGATAGTTGTAAGTTTATATTTAAAAACTTTGTAAAGGTTTCTCTGCCCATTAAAGGAGTATTTATTACTGGGAGTAATAGGATCTCAATTCCTAGAGAGGAACTTTAGACTGGACGTAGCCACATACCTGGGATGCATGTTGTGAAGTACTAGACAAATCTTTGTGCATTCTGTGATTGAATTTTTACAATCTTTCATATTAATTTCTTACACTACAAAGTAATTTACTAAAAATTCAAAAAGGCCTGAAACAAATTTTTTTAAACGGTAATAATCTATTCAACCCCTTCTAGATTATTATTGGACTTTCAATTTTTTATATAAAAAAAGATTAAATTGACTCTTTTTTTTCTTTCTTATTTTTTCTCTACACTTTAGATTTAATTATTTTTTAATAAGAAAAGTGTACATTAAATATCATGTTAGTACTAGTTTACACATCAGCTGACATGTGTGATGTCACATCATCTTTGGTTAACCACAGTTTGAACCTTGGTCAAAATTTGAGTACTTTTAATAATTGTTTAAAAGTTCAATGTTATTGGTGTTAAAAATATAGTTTATTTATTTTTCTGATAGCTTGAGAAGAGTTCATTAGTTTTTTTTGATAATTAAGTCTTTTTTATGGAACAAAAATTTTCATATTTGAGTCATTTTTTGTGGGAGTATAAGATACACATAAAGACTACATAAAATAACTCTTGGAATATGATCTCTATTTCATGTAGTGCTTGTTGGTTTATGTATATTGAGTAACTCTTGGAATAACTCTTGTTTGCCTCCTCACAAAGGGGTTGTAGTCAGTGACGGATACAGAAATTTTATCAAGGGAGGGAAATATTTTAATTATAAAAAAATATTGACAAAAAAAATGCTAAAAAATCAACTATGGTATACAAAATGGAAATATATGTATTTGTACAATAAAAACAAGAAAAATAAATCTAATGAAAATTACACAAAGTCATTACAAAAATATTATTTAAGATTCATTTGTATGATATAATTTTATTTTATGTTTACGCTTAAATTGATTTTGTGTTTAAGTTAGTAGTAATAGTATTAAAAGCGCTAAACACTATTGCCACATACGCTATAAACGTCAAGTTGTTACAAAACATGCTCGTAAACCTTTGACACCATAAAGAGAATTAAATTCCACCTGATAGAATAGAAAAGCTTATACTCTCCTTGCCTACATTCTTTCTACAAAAAGCTTTCAGTCTCTCTTCTATCAAAGATATTATTTTCTAAAGAAAAGAAAATTGGTCACAAGTATTTTGATATAAGTTATCAAATTGTTGTATTTACATTATTTAATACTTGTTAGAAATTATAGATATATCAAATATAAACTGTTATACACACACACACACACACACACACACACATATATATATATATATATATATATATATATATATATATATATATATTTCATCTATTCTTATCAGTTTAAGGACCAACTGTAGATACCGATATTTAGAAATATTCCTTAAACAAGAATATTATCTAAACGGTATTTGAAGTTCTAGGTTATCCTTATTGATATAATTTGTTTATATAAATATCGTAAAGCAGATCATCTATAGATACCGATATTTGGAAGTATTCTTCAAACAAGAATATTTTATGAACGGTATTTGAAGTTCTTAGTGATATGTCGAAAATATTTATATAAATATAAGTTGTGAACTTTTAAATTCGGTCAGTTGTAGATACCGATATTTGGAAATATTCCTTAAACAATAATATTGTCTGAACGGTGTTTGAAGTTCTAAGTGACCCTATTTAATATTCACATAATATATAACATATATATATATATATATATATATATATATTTGAGTTAAACAGATTTATTGGTTATATCAAATATTATTTGATTGATTAAACTGTCATTTTTTATATTCGTTATCACAAGTATTTGATCTAAAATTCATTTATTTTAAGATACTTGCTGAATAATATAAAAGTTATTCAAACGTTTATATCTTAAGTGAAAGGTATATCTGCACAAACACATAAACACATTCTTTATTATATACCTTTATAAATTTGTGTTTATAAGTCATACGTCTGCTTATTCAGAAGCATTGTTAATTACTGAGCATAAATCAATATTTGCTTATTTGTGAAGCATCAAATATAAAAAGTTAATTGAACTTATATATATATATATATATATATATGTACTAAATTCTATCTGCTTATTTAAGAAGCATATTACTCTAAATCATTTGTAAAAGGAAAAGGTAGAGTTAGTTTATTTTATGTACCTGTGAGAAAGATGAGTAATTCTTTAACCAAGACCAGAGTCATAGAGAGGTCCGCTGGGAGCTGGGTCTTTAGTGTACTTGTAAGGTAAGGAAGAGGTTGTTGGTTCAAGACCAGATCATAGAGTAGAACTGAACTCAAAAAAATGTGTAACTAAGCTTGAGGAGGGAGTTGAGAGCTTGCTGTCCAATAGAGTTAGTTGTGGATAGTTGTAAGTTTATATTTAAAAACTTTGTAAAGGTTTCTCTGCCCATTGAAGGAGTATTTATTACTGGGAGTAATAGGATCTCAAGTCCTAGAGAGGAACTTTAGACTGGACGTAGCCACATACCTGGGATGTATGTTGTGAAGTACTAGACAAATCTCTGTGCATTCTGTGATTGAATTTTTACAATCTTTCATATTAATTTCTTACACTACAAAGTAATTTACTAAAAATTCAAAAAGGCCTGAAACAAATTTTTTTAAACGGTAATAATCTATTCAACCCCTTCTAGATTATTATTGGACTTTCAATTTTTTATATAAAAAAAGATTAAATTGACTCTTTTTTTTCTTTCTTATTTTTTCTCTATACTTTAGATTTAATTATTTTTTAATAAGAAAAGTGTACATTAAATGTCATGTTAGTACTAGTTTACACATCAGCTGACATGTGTGATGTCACATCATCTTTGGTTAACCACAGTTTGAACCTTGGTCAAAATTTGAGTACTTTTAATAATTGTTTAAAAGTTCAATGTTATTGGTGTTAAAAATATAGTTTATTTATTTTTCTGATAGCTTGAGAAGAGTTCATTAGTTTTTTTTGATAATTAAGTCTTTTTTATGGAACAAAAATTTTCATATTTGAGTCATTTTTTGTGGGAGTATAAGATACACATAAAGACTACATAAAATAACTCTTGGAATATGATCTCTATTTCATGTAGTGCTTGTTGGTTTATGTATATTGAGTAACTCTTGGAATAACTCTTGTTTGCCTCCTCACAAAGGGGTTGTAGTTAGTGACGGATACAGAAATTTTATCAAGGGAGGGCAATATTTTAATTATAAAAAAATATTGACAAAAAAATGCTAAAAAATCAACTATGGTATACAAAATGGAAATATATGTATTTGTACAATAAAAACAAGAAAAATAAATCTAATGAAAATTACATAAAGTCATTACAAAAATATTATTTAAGATTCATTTGTATGATATAATTTTATTTTATGTTTACGCTTAAATTGATTTTGTGTTTAAGTTAGTAGTAATAGTATTAAAAGCGCTAAACACTATTGCCACATACGCTATAAACGTCAAGTTGTTACAAAACATGCTCGTAAACCTTTGACACCATAAAGAGAATTAAATTCCACCTGATAGAATAGAAAAGCTTATACTCTCCTTGCCTACATTCTTTCTACAAAAAGCTTTCAGTCTCTCTTTTATCAAAGATATTATTTTCTAAAGAAAAGAAAATTGGTCACAAGTATTTTGATATAAGTTATCAAATTGTTGTATTTACATTATTTAATACTTGTTAGAAATTATAGATATATCAAATATAAACTGTTATACACACACACACACACACACACACATATATATATATATATATATTTCATCTATTCTTATCAGTTTAAGGACCAACTGTAGATACCGATATTTAGAAATATTCCTTAAACAAGAATATTATCTAAACGGTATTTGAAGTTCTAGGTTATCCTTATTGATATAATTTGTTTATATAAATATCGTAAAGTAGATCATCTGTAGATACCGATATTTGGAAGTATTCTTCAAACAAGAATATTTTCTGAACGGTATTTGAAGTTCTAATTGATATGTCGAAAATATTTATATAAATATAAGTTGTGAACCTTTAAATTCGGTCAGTTGTAGATACCGATATTTGGAAATATTCCTTAAACAATAATATTGTCTGAACGGTGTTTGAAGTTCTAAGTGACCCTATTTAATATTCACATAATATATAACATATATATATATATATATATATATATATATATATATTTGAGTTAAACAGATTTATTGGTTATATCAAATATTATTTGATTGATTAAACTGTCATTTTTTATATTCGTTATCACAAGTATCTAATCTAAAATTCATTTATTTTAAGATACTTGCTGAATAATATAAAAGTTATTCAAACGTTTATATCTTAAGTGAAAGGTATATCTGCACAAACACATAAACACATTCTTTATTATATACCTTTATAAATTTGTGTTTATAAGTCATACATCTGCTTATTCAGAAGCATTGTTAATTACTGAGCATAAATCAATATTTGCTTATTTGTGAAGCATCAAATATAAAAAGTTAATTGAACTTATATATATATATATATGTACTAAATTCTATCTGCTTATTTAAGAAGCATATTACTCTAAATCATTTGTAAAAGGAAAAGGTAGAGTTAGTTTATTTTATGTACCTGTGAGAAAGATGAGTAATTCTTTAACCAAGACCAGAGTCATAGAGAGGTCAGCTGGGAGTTGGGTCTCTAGTGTACTTGTGAGGTAAGGAAGAGGTTGTTGGTTCAAGACCAGATCATAGAGTAGAACTGAACTCAAAGAAAGGTGTAACTAAGCTTGAGGAGGGAGTTGAGAGCTTGCTGTCCAATAGAGTTAGTTGTGGATAGTTGTAAGTTTATCTTTAAAAACTTTGTAAAGGTTTCTCTGCCCATTAAAAGAGTATTTATTACTGGGAGTAATAGGATCTCAAGTCCTAGAGAGGAACTTTAGACTGGACGTAGCCACATACCTGGATGTATGTTGTGAAGTACTAGACAAATCTCTGTGCATTGTGTGATTGAATTTTTATTATCTTTCATATTAATTTCTTACACTGCAAAGTAATTTACTAAAAATTCAAAAAGGCCTGAAACAATTTTTTTAAACGGTAATAATCTATTCAACCCCTTCTAGATTATTATTGGACTTTCAATTTTATATATAAAAAAAGATTAAATTGACTCTTTTTTTTCTTTCTTATTTTTTCTCTACACTTTAGATTTAATTATTTTTTAATAAGAAAAGTATACATTAAATGCCATGTTAGTACTAGTTTACACATCAGCTGACATGTGTGATGTCACATCATCTTTGGTTAACCACAGTTTGAACCTTGGTCAAAATTTGAGTACTTTTAATAATTATTTAAAAGTTCAATGTTATTGGTGTTAAAAATATAGTTTATTTATTTTTCTGATAGCTTGAGAAGAGTTCATTAGTTTTTTTGATAATTAAGTCTTTTTTATGGAACAAAAATTTTCATATTTGAGTCATTTTTTGTGGGAGTATAAGATACGCATAAAGACTACATAAAATAACTCTTGGAATATGATCTCTATTTCATGTAGTGCTTGTTGGTTTATGTATATTGAGTAACTCTTGGAATAACTGTTGTTTGCCTCCTCACAAAGGGGGTTGTAGCCAGTTACGGATACAAAAATTTTATCAAGGGAGGGCAATATTTTAATTATAAAAAAATATTGACAAAAAAATGCTAGAAAATCAACTATGGTATACAAAATGGCAATATATGTATTTGTATAATAAAAACAAGAAAAATAAATCTAATGAAAATTACACAAAGTTATTACAAAAATATTATTTAAGATTTCATTTAGATGATATAATTTTATTTTATGTTTACGCTTAAATTGATTTTGTGTTTAAGTTAGTAGTAATAGTATTAAAAGCGCTAAACACTATTGCCACATACGCTATAAACGTCAAGTTGTTACAAAATATGCTCGTAAACCTTTGACACCATAAAGAGAATTAAATTCCACCTAATAGGAGATATTCTCTCCCAATTCGTACAATTTCCCACCACAAAAACTTGAAATTTCAGCGAGAAAGTGATCAGTCAGTTCCATGTATTCAATGAGTCTCTATCTATGTGCTGGATAATGGGTTGATCATTTATTGTAATGCCTGAAATTTGTATGATGAAATGCCCGACTGAAGTTTCATCTTAAATTGGGTGTTTAGCCAATTGGGAATTTATTTCCTACTTTTCTGAAGATCTATGATAACTGAGGAAGCATGCTTCATGCTTCATGCTTGTGTTGTGGCTGCTGATTTTCATGTTTTTGTATTTTTATCTTTTGTGCAATTTATTAAGTTTTTGGGTGATTGCATCTCTATGAAGATTTTGAGTGATTGTTTATAAAGATTTTTAGTTTTGTTTTATAAGATTAACCTTTAGGTTGTGTTTGTTTACAAAAATGATGGGTGAGACAGGACTATTCGTACTAACTTATTATCAGTTCGAATTATTTTATCTCATAATTATTTTGTTATTTAATCTCATGTACTATATTATATCATTTATAAGGTCATTTAATGAGTGATTATAATATGAATAGTTCTGTCTCACCCAGTATTTTTGCAAACAAATGTTGTCTTAGTTGATTGTGTTATTATGTTTCTATTGTGGGCTTAGTATATCACTGATTTCTCAAGCTGTGGGCTATAGCAGTAGAAACTTTTTACCTCTCATACTATTCATTTTAAAGATATTATATAATAGGAAATTGTTAAATCCACAACAAAAAATGTTATTTCTACAACAAAAGTGTCGCTATAGATATATAGTGACTGTAACGCCCTCCAAAATCGGGACCAACTTAATGTAAAATTAAGACTAATTTTAATCCCGACCTTGTGCGTTAAATACTATCTTAATTCAACTTTACATCATATTAAGATGAAATAATAGCTGAAAATGCGGATAATTAAAACGTTTTCTATCTTTCTTTTCTATTCCCTGAAATCGCAACCTTTACAATTATACATTGAAGTAGATATGAGTATATACAATTCAATTCTACATTCAAATTCTTTCTTATCTAGTATTATCACTATATTGATTTTCTTTATATAATAATCATCCCAATATATTCAAAACAAATATTCTTTATATATTGAATAATTCAAACTTCACGTACTAGTCAGTTACATATATCAAGAATCATTGTCGCGATTCAATACAAGTTCTAATTAAAGAAACGAAATTTCTTTGCACGACTTCTAATCTTTATCGTCCAGATAGCAGATAATATCGCCCTGCATCTTTATCCTGCAAAATTTGGGTTTTGCAAGTCTGAGCTCGACAGCTCAGCAAATCTAGCAGTTTTCATGCTTCACGTAGCACAGAATTTCATGGTCAGTTCATTCATTATAATCATTCTACTATGCATATCATACATGCATTATAACTCTAAACAATACGAGTTCATATGCTTAATATATCACATATCACATATAGATTGAGTTCCATAACTCAATCAACTTAGTCATAATTTGACTTTCATAATTCATAGAGCATAGTATGGAATTTAACATTCTTCTGAAGATCTCATTCACAATACGATAAAGATTACATATAATCAATATTAAATTCATATAACACAAAAGAACCGAAAGACTTGCCTCTGGTTTTGTTCACCATGAAACGCTCATTGAACGTTTACTGTATAATCTCACTTCGCCGCTAAGCTTATCGTTTATAACCGGTCAAGCTAATTCATAATTTTACCGTTCCACGTAATACTTATCGAGCAAGGCGTCGAGTGCCAAGTGATCCTACAATAATAGGCCAAAGATCCTTTGCCATTGAGTCCCGTACAGGATCTTTAAACGATGTTGCTGGAAACACAACTATTATCCCTTGGTTGTTCCCATCTAGTGGGTAACTGCTCTAAAAGTTGTGCCGAAAACCATCGGACATTCATCAAAGAGGTTACAGTATCACTCATTAATTTTAAGGGAGAGTTTGGAGTTTTTCTTTTATAACTCATCTACAAGTTTAATAGCATCATATGCCATTAGAAGGCTTAAGGCTGATGAAGATGAAATATCCTTCAATAAAATCCCTTGTCCATTAACTTGTTCCAATAGATTAAGGTCACTCAATGCTATAACTGCATCATGCCCCTGATGTTTCTTATTTTGGTATACCGCACAAAATTTTCCCGTGACAGGAAAATAAATATGTATTCTATTTTCCTGGGAATAAACCTTTCTCCCGAAATCTAACCATCTAAACTTTGTTCCAAAACTATAACAAGATGCTCCACCACCAATCATTACAAGATTATCAGCAATGACAGTTGTTGTGCTACGAACGAAAAGTTCTTTGCCTATAGAATTCTAACACGACATGCTTCCAAGAACAAGATTGCAAGTTAAGAATTGACAACTCTTGATAATATTGTATGACCGGACATCCACCAATTATGCCAATAAAATGCTTATAAATAAACATCAAATGGGAAAATCTAGCATATGATGTTCCTCCTACTATATTTTCCTTCTTCCACAAACATGTCTGAACACTGAAACTATAAAGATCCCTTAGTCACCTTGGATACATATCTCATTCCATTCCAGATTCTAAATCAAAGTCACCTCTATGATAAGCAAGGAAAGACTTGAGACTACTTGATCCAAATTGATGATCTATCATGATAGATTAAATGCAGCAAATGGGTTGCGGTAGAATAAGAAATCAAACATACCCATTTTGGAATTTTCAGAAAGAAATCAATTAGATCATAATTCTCAGATTCAGAAGTAAAATTAAACTTGTAAAATCAATACAACCAATCATGGAGAAATGAAGAATACAAATCACCTGGAATAATCAATCGGAACTCAATATGGAGAGAGATTTTGGGTCAATATGGATGATACAGTAGAAATGGATTAAGGATATTAAGCTTCTCTAAGCAGCTAGGTGGTACTCCACTTCATGCTTTTCAATGCCAGGTGTCTTGCAAATATAATGCTTACATACACCAAAACATTCCACTAGGTCCACTATTTTCAGCATTTTGTTTTACTTAACAAAGCATTTTTTTTTCTTTTAACTTGCCACCATATTTAGTCACTTAAGAGTTCATGGTGGTCCACCATTACTTGGTTCACAATTATTTTTTTTCTCTTTTGTGCTGATAGTCCCATAAGCTTACACGTCCTACTAAAAAAAATGACTCAGCACCTAATTCTTAACATATCTTCCTTATATATATATATATATATATATATATATATATATATATTGATCAACGTATTCTAATTACATGTATTCTCATTAATCCAACTTAAATAGTTATACATTTAAAATTACGTTTAAAAATCATCCCACGAATTAAGGAATTATTCCATAATTAGTTTAACACTTTTTGTGTAATCAACGTTACATTAAATGATAACTTATTTAATTTATACAATTAATATTGTATAATTAAATTAAATTAAAATTGCTCCTTCTTTTCATAAATTGTTTCAAAACAATTTATTTAACTCGTATATATTTAAGCATAAATTAAATATTAGTTAACTTTACTAATTTTAACACCAATATTCGAACATATTGGTTACTCATTTCATATTTTTATTCACATCTCTTTAGTATAATAATATATATTATACTATTATCTGCTACATTATAGTAACATAATTCTCATTATCAATAAATATCTTTCTTTATTAAATTAATCAAAACTAATATTTTAATCTACCAATTTCCAAACAATGAACTAATTACATCATTTCATATTTAATTTATATTCGTTTGGCATAATATAATATATTAAGCCATCACATAAATATACTACATATAATATATATTACAAATATATATTACATACCCCTCTGTACTTCTCGCGTAATAAATTAAATATTATACCAAAAATATTTTCCATAAAAATGAAAACCATGCATTAAATAAAAATAATTTATTTAATGAAATAATTTCTATATATTAAAATAAGTTAATTCCATAAATTATTTTAGTTCTCTTTATTCAATGTAACACAACAATTAAAATAGTTAATATTCAATTAACTATTTTAATTTAATTATTTAATATATACAACAAATTTTGTATATTTAAATTTAATCATCTTCATGTTCCCATAAAATGTCTTCAACAATTTATTCCTATTCATTAAATATATTATTTTAATATATTAAACCATAATTTAAATATTACCTTAATCCACTAATTTAATTTAGTGAATTAATTAACTTTCTCATGAAATTAATTCCTAACGAATTCATTACAAGACTTTATATAATCAAATTATATTATTTGATAGTATAATTTAAATTTAATCTCCATCTATAAATTACTTCTAATAATTTATTTACATCATACTTCTATTAAAATAATTTAATATTATAAATTATTTTAATTTACTCATTAATAGATACAAAAGTTTTGTATCGTTAAAGCTATCCGCCTCATTAAATAAATTGATTCCCACAATTTATTTCAAATCAAAACAAATATATAATAATATATTCAATTATTTTATTTTCTTTCTATAAATTTTTTTCTCACAATTTATTTAATTATAGTAAATATAATTATATATTCACTATATTACAATCATGCATACATTATTCTCAATAATGTAATAGTATTACAAAATTCTTTTCATAAAATGGAGGTTATTAAATATATTTAATACCATCAATTTACTATATTAAAATAATTTAATATTATAAATTATTTTAATAATTTCCTTCATCATAAACTATACTCATCCTATTTCTTCTTAATAAATTGATTCTACAATTTATTTTCATGAAATAATAAATATATAATAATATATTTATTATTCACAAAAATCACATATTGCATAACATATTACCAAATAAGAATTTTATTTATTAAATTCTTATTTTTAATATTTTATGAAAATCCGGGTCATTACATTGATGACCTGAATTTTTAGAAAAATATTAAAATTCTTATTTGGTGGTATGTGATGTGATATTATATTGCATAAGTCAATACGTGCCTTGCAATATGTGATTTTTGTGAATAGCAAAAATTTATTATTATTATATATTTATTATTTCATGTAAATAAATTGTAGAATCAATTTATTAAGAAGAAATGAGATGAGTATAGTTTATGATGAAAGAATTACGTAATAATATTACATTATTGGGTGTAATGTATGCATGTTTTTAGTGTAATGAATATATTATTATATTTACTACAGTTAAATAAATTGTGTGAAAACAGTTTATAGAAAGAAAAAAAAATTATTAATTGGATATATTATTATTTTGGACAAAAATAAATTGTGGAAAACAATTTATTGCAAAAGGAAGTAATTAAATTTATGTATACTAAATTAGTGTATACATTAAATAAGGTGAATTAAAATAATTGATAATATTAAATTATTTTAATATGGTGAAATTATTGCATTAAATAAATTATTTTATTTAATTTATAGCTTTCATTTTTATTGGAAAGATTAAATGATTATACATTAAATGAAAATGTATTACGCGATAAGTACGGAGGGACATATGTAATGGAAAAATATATATATTATGTGATATTGTTCAAGTACGTATTAAGAATATATGAGTGAGCATGTAATAATAATAATAATGTAAAAGTTAGTACATGTTGGGTATCATATTTGATGCAAGTAATATGTATATGTGTATAATAAGAATGTATGTAACTTATGCATTTTATTAATGTGAGAATGAGATGCTGAGTCATTATACCCAGCAGGAGGTGTCACTTAGTTAGCTTCAAGAGAATAGACTAAGTAATTATATGTTAAATGAAAGAGAGGGAGCTGAGATAGGCTTTGTCTGTTAATTAGAAGAGATGAGAGGCTTAGTGACTCTTCACAATCTCAGCCCATCCGTTCATTCCAAACCAAATTCAACAACCAAGTTCCTAATTTACGAAGCTATCAAGAGTTCCAAAGTTTCATATAAAAAAAAACTAGAGAAAGATGGTTGAAGTTGTGATACAAACTTGATTGGATGAAGATGTGGAACTATCAACTGCAATTGAAGGAGGAATTGAGCAAAAGAGATTATCAGAGGAAGAATTCAACTCAATGATAATCCAAATTAAAGTAAGTTTTCAGTTTATTAACCTATTAAATAAAGGGTATTTACTTCCTCTTGATAAAATAGAGAATTATAATACGAAATAGTTGATTATGTGTAATTTGATTGTGATAACAGTTAATTATGGTTTGAATTAGAGCCCTGGAGCTTAGTTGTTGTGGTGCGGAGCAATAAGGAGATAAGGAGGGTAAATTGGGTTTATAATGTAAAGGAATGGCTATGAAATCTGAGTTTTAAAGTGACGCACATAACGTGTTCGCTAAAAGTCCTCTTAGGACTGTTTTTGCTAAAAACGAGGAATGAAGCTAAGCTAAGACTTAAGTTACGTATATATACACTATATATAGTTAATTAAAGGGTTTGGGTAAATCGAATTAAGACGTTAAGACGGAAAGCGTTTTTAACTCAAAACGAAAAGTTAGAAAGTTAGTGTGTCGGGTCATTTTTGGGGTCTGTTTTGGGCAGCCTAAATAATCTAAAATGGAGGGTTAGTATTTTTTAAAAATATTATGTTATAGTTTTTATAACATACCCAAAGTTGGTTATCATCGAATTTAAGAGCTGGAATTTAAAAATTCGCAAAGGGGTTGCGTAGGAAGTGCACGGGCTGACTGCTACAGTCAGCAGTGCGTCTGCGCCATGCTGACTGCTGCAGCAGCTCGGCTGGGCTATTTTAGCCTCTCATTTAATGCCTATAAATTACCCGAAATACAACGCTAACATTTTCTAAAAACTAGGTGGATATACCACCTATAACAGACCAAAAATGCATTATGATTGAATTAGTAGATTGTGAATTAGAGAATTGCAAAAGGGGTGACATGGGAAGGGGGGCTGCTGCCCAGCCTCAGCACATAGGCCCTGCCTAGTGTGTGCTGTTTTGTTAAAGCAATGGGTTTTAATAGTTTTGATGAGAAAATTCATGGAAATAAGATAGAAATGAAATTTAGACGTGTACGTAAAATAGTATACGACTTAAAAACATTCAGTCAATGCTATTAATATGCTATAAAAACGCAAAATGATTATGTAATGGATACTAAGGGTTTAGAAATTAGAAATGCACTTTATTGAATGTTTCTAAAGCTACGTTAAAGCATTTTTAACGTAAAAATTATTAGAGTAAGTAAAAGACTAAAAGATTTTAAGATAAAAGCAAGCAATTTTCAAAATAGAATGAAAAGGGTATTTAAAACATGATTAAGAACCATGTATATTAAAGTTTACATCGAGTAAACGTGACTAATTTACATGTTATGTATTGAATAACTATAAATTGTTCAATACACAAAAGAATCTATGAGTGTATTATGTAAGCTCAAGTTTACATATAAACGTTTAAGATTTCCATACAATGGATTGTAAATAATTTCTTAATTGAAAAGGCAACGTATTGATATTCTAAGGCCATGTTAAAGCTTCTTGGACATAAAATTATTATAACAAGCAAAAGTCTTAAAACGACTTTAAACGAAAGTGAATAGATTTTCAAAACAAGAACAAAGACAATTAGTTAATGAAAGACACCGAATGGAGCCTATATGGTTGTCTAATATATAGCTATACATGTTATGTAATATAAATGTATAGCTAATGTATGTGTATATATGGTCGTAATTATATAGGTTTTGCAAAGACAAGTTAAGAGAAACTATAAACGATAATCATCGAGCAAGGCAAGTTTTTCAGTTTACTGATGTGAACTCGATATGGATATGTGTAATTGTTATAACAACTTGTTACCATGATTATGAATATATTGAAATGCATTTGTTGCTATTTTATGATTATGAAAGTCAAAATATGACTAATTGTTGAATTGAGTTATGGAACTCAATATATTTGCAATGGATAATAGGTGCAAAACATGGGTAGTATGATATGGGATATATGTTGTTACTAGCGTTGCATAAGTTTGATGATGCATTTGTAATATGCATGAACATGAAGAATATAATGCATGAACACGAAGAATGTAATGCATGAACTGAATATGAAACTATGTGCTACGTGAAGCAGCATGATAAACTGTTGGACTTGCTGGGCCGTTGTGCTCAACCTTGCAATAATCTGCAGGTTACAATTGTGAAGCTATTCAGATGATAAAGTTCAGAGGAACGTGTAAAGAAGAAATAGTTATTTTGAATAAGATTGTATTAACTTGTGATGATAATTAACAATGTGTGTAAAGTGCTATTATACTGTAACGCCTCCAAAATCGGGACCAACTTAATCCAAAATTAGGACTAATCTTAATCCCGACCTTGTGCGTTAATACTATCATGTTCTAGCTTTAAAACATTATTTACTGCTAAAATAGTTAAAAATGTGGAATAATTTTTTTTTCTGCCATTTATTCGTTCCTTGAATCGCAACCTTTACGATTCTACTTTATACTGAAATCATAATTATTATATGATTTATTTAATCTGAGTAAATGTATTAAGAGCTTCAAGTCTCAATACTTAATATTTGTTTTCTTTTGATGGATATCATGAGTTGACTTTTGTTCATGTTACTCAATAGCTTATTTTACTATTAAAGTATACTCCACAGAAAACATTTATTCTTTCATATATTATGATTGTATATTACTCGCTGAGCACTTTTATGATTGCATATTATGATGAAGGAAATTATTAAAATAATTTATAATATTAAATTATTTTAATATAGTAAACTGGTGGTATTAAATAAATTTAATAACCTCCATTTAATTGGGTGAAATGTATGCATTTTTTTAATATAGTGAGTATATTATTATATTTTCTATAGTTAAATAAATTGTGAGTAAGCAATTTATAAAAGAAAAGAAAATAGTTGGATTATTATATATTTGGTTTAAAAAAAATAATAAGTTAATATTAAAATAATTTATATAATTATTTTAATATGGTGAGATTAGTCATTGAATTTATGTATACTAAATTAATGTATACATTAAATAAGGTGGTTTAAAATAATTTATGATATTAAATTATTTTAATTATCTCATTAAATAATTTATTTTTATTTAATGCATAACTTCCATTTTTATGGAAAATATTTTTGGTGTAATATTTAATTTATTACGCGATAAGTACAAAGGGGTATGTAATATATATTATATATAATATATTTATGTGATGGCCTAATATATTATATTATGCCAAACACATATAAATTAAATATGAAATGATGTAATTAGTTCGTTATTTGGAAATTGGTAGATTAAAATATTAGTTTTGATTATTTAATAAAGAAAGATATTTATTGATAATATGACTATAATTTAATTACCATTGCTTAACCAATTAAACATGCATACATTAGCTTTCTTTTTTTCCTAGAAACTCCAAATAACATATATAATATCTTCAAGTAGAATGAACCTTATAAAGTTACAAAACAAAATTCCCAAATTCTATAATTCCTACCGAATGTCTAAGTATAACATTTAATACCCAATTTCTATCAAGCTAACAAAAATAATAGTCTGAATATCACATTAAACAATACCCATAAATTATAAGACTTTTACAACAATAACTTTATAGCAACAATAACTCTACCATTACCGAAATTCAATGCTTCAATTAGAAATTCCCAAATTGTAGAAATCAATTGGGGGTAAAACTCTAAACACAAAGTTACAACTTCCCAATCCAACTACACGACCAAATTATTTTCACAATTACCGAATGAAACTTTCGATTTCATTACCCATTACCACTTCAAGCCCTAACTCAGAAATTACAAAATTCAACTCTCAATTAAGGAGTTTAAGCATACCTAACGATTATTAGTCCTAATGTCCAGCAATTGCAAGCTCTTCTTTCTTCTTTCCACACGAAACTGCAATTGCCAGCCCTTCCTTCGTCTTTTCACGCGAAACAGTCGAGCCCAATCTCAGGGGTTTCCCACCGAGGCTCCCTTTCCCCCCCTTGTGTAAACTACCTCCTATCTCAGCATAAACAAAGAATATATTCATTAACCTACTAAATCTCGCCAGCTCCTGCTTGCCCAAGTGCATTATCAGCTCCTCCCCAACCTAACTTTTTGCCACCTCTTGCTTCAATCGGATGTATGAGAGAAGAGACCTAAGGCTGCGTTTGGCTAGGTAGTGTTTCCTCTTTTTTTTATTTTGAATCCCTCATGAGTATTATTTAATACTTACCCATTAGGAAGGAATTAAAAACCCCTTCACAAAATCCATTATAAACCAATTAAGGGATTATACTATTTATCTAAGCTCCTGCTTGCCCAAGTGCATTATCAGCTCCTCCCCAACCTAACTTTTTGCCACCTCTTGCTTCAATCGGATGTATGAGAGAAGAGACCTAAGGCTGCGTTTGGCTGGGTAGTGTTTCCTCTTTTCTTTTATTTTGAATCCCTCATGAGTATTATTTAATACTTACCCATTAGGAAGGAATTAAAAACCCCTTCACAAAATCCATTATAAACCAATTAAGGGATTATACTATTTATCTATAAGGTACACTATTAAAATAATTTATATCACTAAATTATTTTAATAAACTATAAGATAAAATAAAATATTCTACTCTTTAATAAAATATTGACGCCCCCAAATTCAGGTACTTGCAACCCTTATTTAGTGCTCACGATATCCAAAGCATAACCAAAAGTAGACACCAAACTTATATAAAATTATTACATCAGAGTTTCAAATCCCAAGGTACGTAACCTTAACTACATAATATAATAGTTAAATATATACAATCATTTAACTATCTATTACAGGGAGCAACAAATTTTAGTCTACGACCTTCCCTTTGCCTTTGTTTTCTGCCAACCCTGTAGTACACTCCGGATGCACTGAAAATATTTATAGACAACGCAAGAGTGAGCATAAAAGTGCTCAACAAATAATATACAATCATAATATATGAAAGAATAAATGTTTTCTGTGGAGTATACTTTAATAGTAAAATAAGCTATTGAGTAACATGAACAGAAGTCAACTCATGATATCCATTATCATTAAATAATAGGCTGAGTGGTTATATAAACCATGAACAATAGTTTCAATTTTATTGAAAAGGTTCCAAGCAAAGTTTCTTTTGCGAAGCGTCTGAACTTACGGGCACGGTGGGTGATCAGCCCGATATACCCTGCGTTGATCAACACTGCTGTTTGTGAACAACTATTAGGTTCACCCCTCACACTCATAGAGTGCTACAAGTCTGTACCGCCCTGGGGGCGGGTTTCAGAATATTCCCATATTAGGGATTGTTCATACTCAGACTAGAATTCAAACCATACTCAATACAGTTGAATGACAATAACATTTCGATATTTTGGAAATAAAAGGGATAGAGATGTTATAAGTTTAGTCCAGCCTAAACAATTGGCTTGGACCCTCTGTACACAATTCATGCATATCAGATACCTATATAATATGCCATAATAAAAGTCTCACCAATCTTGTGAAGCTGATTGGAATAAAATGGATTTAACTCCTTTTATTTACCTTATGTATGAAAACATAAACTTACTTCTATAAGATCAAGTCAACTTACTTGGTCAATTTAGAAAGAATCTGTGTTTAGATACTTGCCTGTTGTTTAAGCAATGACAACACTTTGTTAGTCCGACCTTGTGGATCCTACACATACATATATGTATATGATTTATGTAGAGGGTTAACTATATATTCTAGTGAATAATAATTAAAAGTTAATATCACATAAACATGTTATGGATACATATAAACACATTTTTCAAATACCTCATTCATACTAGGGTCCAATCCTTTATTGACTAATTTTGGGTTCGATTAAGATAAGAGTACTTTATTACTCTACTACTAGAACACTTAAAGTAATATAGGTGGTTCATTTACAAATTCCAAATATTAAGAATTTTGAGGTTTATAAGTCCAAAGTTTGAAAACTAATTAATTTGTTTTCATTCTTGTTGTTTTTGAAAAATTCTTATATTCTTTTCAACAACATTTATCCTATTACTCACAATAGTTATTTATTGCTTTACTAACTTTGACGTTATTTCAGTTTATGAATATTTCACAATTTCAATTTATAAACCACTTGTAATTTAAATACATGGGTATTTCATCTTTTTTATACACAACTTAGATATTCAAGGTGAACTCGCAGTTCATTCTGTGTATTGGGAGTAGTTATAGATAAAATAGGGAAACTACAGTTGCCAAATCGCTTTATAGATTCATTTTTGTTTTCTAGGTTAATGCACTAAAAACCAACACACTTTGATATATTGCCAAAACAGTCCCCTAAACTTTCTACACCCAAGCTTTCAACTCAATTATAAAGAATTGTAAATTTATTATCGATTTTATATACTTGTTTATTTTGAAAGTTTTTAACCCAAACTTTATAGTTAAATTCTCAAATTACGTCATGAAGCTAAAATAATTTACCTAAAATGGTTATAACAGCCCTTTGCTGTTGCCTACTGTTGCCATTAGGCAGCAGCCCTTCCCTTGTTCCTTACCTTGCAAAAATTCACTTCTTAGTTTACTAGTTCAATCACCACGAATTTCTGGTATGCTATAGGTGATGTAATTACGTATTAAAATACTACAACAGTTGTAATAAGTGAACTGACTACGCGACTAACTTGTTCACCACAATTATCAAGCTGGCCTTGCAGTGACTGTTGCTGTTGGTTCGCTGCACGCTGTGTGCGATGGCTGCTAGGCACGTATGATGTTGCACATTGCTGCTACGTTGCTGCTAGGGAGGTGCCCGCTATGGCCTGCTGTGGCGATGGGGCTGCTACTGGCCTCTGCGTGCTGCTGCTAGCACCTACTCGCTGCTGTTGTGTCGCACATTGCTGTGCACGCAACTGCTGCACACACAGCCCCCCTTGCCACGTAGCTAACTTACAAATTATTACTTCTAACACGTACGTCCGATAAAAATCAAATTCGACTATATTATAGTCACTATAGTAGACTATTTAAAAAAAAATACTAGTCACCAATTGCGGGTCCGATACTCAGCCCGAATAGCACGTCAAAAATAGGCGCGTGTACTAATTATTAAGTTTTCATTTTTCGTTTAAAACACATTTCGTCACGGTTTAATTCCACGAGACAATTAGATTAGTTCTAGTTTGGATATACGAACTTAACTTGGATCTGGGCTTCGCAAAATTTTGGGTTTTAAGCCAGAATAGCTCTTTTAGGCCATAACACAAACATATCACGCGCGGTATTTTTATGGACTGATTTCTAAGGGTTTGGTTTACGTTTTAATCCCATTTTCGCCACCCTTATAGCTCCGCACAACAACTAGTCTCCATGGCTCTATCTCAGTCCATAACAACCCATTTCAATCCATATAATCAATAATAATAAGTATCAAGCTTTCTTTCAAAATTCCCACTATGTGAAGTTACACAAAATGGTATGTTTTAAACCATTTACTCTAATCTCGCATGCTTACTAACATACTCAATCATATAAGGGTTAATTTCATATGACCACTTGGGGTTTAACGTATTTCCCACTTGACCACCTGCAGTCCAGAAACCTACATTTAAACACCCGAGTTTTTGAGTTGAAGTGAAAACGTCACCTTTTCCATCCAGATTAACGGTGTGTGCATAACACTCGCCAAAAGAGCGTGAGGTCGGGCTATAACAATCAAAAGTGGCTGAAAAAAGTCAAAAATGCCCTCTTTCATGTACTTTGGCTTTAAAAGTCTCATTTTGCTTGTATTTTTTTAGTTTTTTAAAAATAATTATAATAACTTTCAAATTTATTTATTATTTTTATTTTTTTATTAAATCTAATTATGTTTGTAAATAAAAGGATAGTATATGATTATAAAAGTCTAAATTAAATTATTTTATTTTTTATCCAAATTTGTTTATCTTTTGACATAAAAAAATTTGGATGAATAAAGTTTACTTTTTGTCTACTAAACTGAACTCTAATTTATATTTGCAATACTAAATTAATTATTTTTTTCATTCAGGTCATTATAGTGCTATTTTTTTTTCAAAACGTCATAAATTTCGTTAAAATCAGTTAATTTTAACGATTGAAAATTAAAAATACATATATTTATTCAATTAACCACATAGACATATCAAATAATAACAAACACCACAAATTTTGTCCATTTGGATACCAAGGAGGAAAAATAATTAAATATGTGTAAAAAGTAATAAATTATAATTTTTTATATTCTTAATATATTATAAATTTAAAACAAATTAAACAATTAAGAGGAAAGAGAAAGATTCAAGATGTATGAAGCTGAATTCACCCAGGAGTTGATGGCAAAATACTTTTCGAATCAGGATATTTTTGGAGGTAAACACTCAATACAAGATACCATAATAAGGTCTTAATTGTGTTTGTATCTTTCCATTGTAGCAGAAGTCTTGCCATAACAAATGCATCTTCATGATAGTGGGCTGTAGTTTTCTGTGCTATATTTGTTTTGTTGCTTCAAATTTTTTAATTCTAACTCTGTTCCTGATTTGTTAGGGAATTAATTTTGACAAGCAACCCTTTCTCTGAGAAAATATATTCTCTGAATTAGAGTATGACGAAATTCAATTTTGTGATCTAAATGCAGTATAATTGCTTTGTGGGCTGATAGGATAATTAAATCTCTCTCTCTCTCTCTCTCCACAAAATTACTGCAGGGAATTGTTCCACAACATGTGATATAGACTATTATGTGGGTACTGAATCCTATTATCTGTTTACATATGGGACTCATTTGTAGACTATCCAATTAGTTTGCATAATAGGCGTTCTTCAGTTGGGTTTAGTATTGAATCTGATTCTTTGATGAACAAAACAAAACAATGGAGCACCCAGAAGATTCACTAATTACTATCCCTTTAACCTCCCAAAATACAGCAAATTAACGCAATTACCTACAGTAGTGTGGTCTTCAATTCAGCCCGTGAGCGAAATTTTCTTCTAAAGCATGGAAAAAACAAGAGACGGGTAACATTTACTGGGAAAAAGATCGAAATAATCGACATACAAGTGAGAAATTAGAGAAAAGGAGTGTGGAGATCAGAGAAATTGACTCTTTCTCTCTCTGATTTTTAGAGAGAGAAAGCGAGTGGTTGTGGTTGTGGTGACATTAGTGACGAGGTGTGGAGGATCTGAGAGGGAAAAGTAGGAATGAAACCCTAGACATGATGAGTCTCAGGCGGAGGAAGAGAGAAGATGCAGTAGGAAGATAGCTGAGCTCTTCTAATTATATATGGAGGGCAAATATGTCTTTAGCCATTTCAAATCACGATGTTAACACGGAAAGCACTTTTTCACTTCAACTCAAAAACTCGGGTGTTTAAATGTAGGTTTCTGGACTGCAGGTGGTCAAGTGGGAAAGACGTTAAACCCCAGGTAGTCAAGTGAAATTAACCCATCATATAAATATGTATAAAGAGGTCAGCCACATGATACCAAATAATGTTCTATTTGCATAATTCTTAGAATTTTATACCACAACCATATGTTTGAGAGCATCCTCCTGTTTATGCTAAAACAGAAAAATCACAATACATGACTATAATTTAATTACCATTGTTTAACCAATTAAACATGCATACATTAGCTTTCTTTTTTTCCTAGAAACTCCAAATAACATATATAATATCTTCAAGTAGAATGAACCTTATAAAGTTACAAAACAAAATTCCCAAATTCTATAATTCCTACCGAATGTCTAAGTATAACATTTAATACCCAATTTCTATCAAGCTAACAAAAATAATAGTCTGAATATCACATTAAACAATACCCATAAATTATAAGACTTTTACAACAATAACTTTATAGCAACAATAACTCTACCATTACCGAAATTCAATGCTTCAATTAGAAATTCCCAAATTGTAGAAATCAATTGGGGGCAAAACTCTAAACACAAAGTTACAACTTCCCAATCCAACTACACGGCCAAATTATTTTCACAATTACCGAATGAAACTTTCGATTTCATTACCCATTACCACTTCAAGCCCTAACTCAGAAATTACAAAATTCAACTCTCAATTAAGGAGTTTGAGCATACCTAATGATTATTAGTCCTAATGTCCAGCAATTGCAAGCTCTTCTTTCTTCTTTCCATACGAAACTGCAATTGCCAGCCCTTCCTTTGTCTTTTCACGCGAAACAGTCGAGCCCAATCTCAGGGGTTTCCCACCGAGGCTCCCTTTCCCCCCCCTTGTGTAAACTACCTCCTATCTCAGCATAAACAAAGAATATATTCATTAACCTACTAAATCTCGCCAGCTCCTGCTTGCCCAAGTGCATTATCAGCGCCCCCCAACCTAACTTTTTGCCACCTCTTGCTTCAATCGGATATATGAGAGAAGAGACCTAAGGTTGCGTTTGCTGGGTAGTGTTTCCTCTTTTCTTTTATTTTGAATCCCTCATGAGTATTATTTAATACTTACCCATTAGGAAGGAATTAAAAACCCATTCACAAAATCCATTATAAACCAATTAAGGGATTATACTATTTATCTAAGCTCCTGCTTGCCCAAGTGCATTATCAGCTCCTCCCCAACCTAACTTTTTGCCACCTCTTGCTTCAATCGGATGTATGAGAGAAGAGACCTAAGGCTGCGTTTGGCTGGGTAGTGTTTCCTCTTTTCTTTTATTTTGAATCCCTCATGAGTATTATTTAATACTTACCCATTAGGAAGGAATTAAAAACCCCTTCACAAAATCCATTATAAACCAATTAAGGGATTATACTATTTATCTATAAGGTACACTATTAAAATAATTTATATCACTAAATTATTTTAATAAACTATAAGATAAAATAAAATATTCTACTCTTTAATAAAATATTGACGCTCCCAAATTCAGGTACTTGCAACCCTTATTTAGTGCTCACGATATCCAAAGCATAACCAAAAGTAGACACCAAACTTATATAAAATTATTACATCAGAGTTTCAAATCCCAAGGTACGTAACCTTAACTACCTAATATAATAGTTAAATATATACAAACATTTAACTATCTATTACAGGGAGCAACAAATTTTAGTCTACGACCTTCCCTTTGCCTTTGTTTTCTGCCGACCCTGTAGTACACTCCGGATGCACTGAAAATATTTATAGACAAAGCAAGAGTGAGCATAAAAGTGCTCAACAAGTAATATACAATCATAATATATGAAAGAATAAATGTTTTCTGTGGAGTATACTTTAATAGTAAAATAAGCTATTGAGTAACATGAACAGAAGTCAACTCATGATATCCATTATTATTAAATAATAGGCTGAGTGGTTATATAAACCATGAACAATAGTTTCAATTTTATTGAAAAGGTTCCAAGCAAAGTTTCTTTTGCGAACCGTCTGAACTTTCGGGTACGGTGGGTGATCTGCTCGATATGCCCTGCGTTGATCAACACTGCTGTTTGTGAACAACTATTAGGTTCACCCCTCACACTCATAGAGTGCTACAAGTCTGTACCGCCCTGGGGGTGGGTTTCAGAATATTCCCATATTAGGGATTGTTCATACTCAGACTAGAATTCAAACCATACTCAATACAGTTGAATGACAATAACATTTCGATATTTTGGAAATAAAAGGGATAGAGATGTTATAAGTTTAGTCCAGCCTAAACAATTGGCTTGGACCCTCTGTACACAATTCATGCATATCAGATACCTATATAATATGCCATAATAAAAGTCTCACCAATCTTGTGAAGCTGATTGGAATAAAATGGATTTAACTCCTTTTATTTACCTTATGTATGAAAACATAAACTTACTTCTATAAGATCAAGTCAACTTACTTGGTCAATTTAGAAAGAATCTATGTTTAGATACTTGCCTGTTGTTTAAGCAATGACAACACTTTGTTAGTCCGACCTTGTGGATCCTACACATATATATATGTATATGATATATGTAGAGGGTTAACTATATATTCTAGTGAATAATAATTAAAAGTTAATATCACATAAACATATTATGGATACATATAAACACATTTTTCAAATACCTCATTAATACTAGGGTCCAATCCTTTATTGACTAATTTTGGGTTCGATTAAGATAAGAGTACTTTATTACTCTACTACTAGAACACTTAAAGGAATATAGGTGGTTCATTAAGAATTTTGAGGTTTATAAGTCCAAAGTTTGAAAACTAATTAATTAGTTTTCATTCTTGTTGTTTTTGAAAAATTCTTATATTCTTTTCAACAACATTTATTCTATTACTCACAATAGTTATTTATTGCTTTACTAACTTTGATGTTATTTCAGTTTATGAATATTTCACAATTTCAATTTATAAACCACTTGAAATTTAAATACATGGGTATTTCATCTTTTTTATACACAACTTAGATATTCAAGGTGAACTCGCAGTTCATTTTGTGTAGTGGGAGTAATTATAGATAAAATAGGGAAACTATAGTTGCCAAATCGCTTTATAGATTCATTTTTGTTTTCTAGGCTAATGCGCTAAAAACCAACACACTTTGATATATTGCCAAAACAGTCCCCTAAACTTTCTACACCCAAGCTTTCAACTCAATTATAAAGAATTGTAAATTTATTATAGATTTTATATACTTGTTTATTTTAAAAGTTTTTAACCCAAACTTTATAGTTAAATTCTCAAACTACGTCATGAAGCTAAAATAATTTACCTAAAATGGTTATAGCAGCGCTTTGCTATTGCCTACTGTTGCCATTAGGCAGCAACCCTTCCCTTGTTCCTTACCTTGCAAAAATTCACTTCCTAGTTTACTAGTTCAATCACCACGAATTTCTGGTATGCTTTAGGTGATGTAATTACGTATTAAAAATACTACAACAGCTGTAATAATTGAACTGACTACGCGACTAACTTGTTCACCACAATCACCAAGCTGGCTTTGCAGTGACTGTTGCTGTTGGTTCGCTGCACGCTGTGTGCGATGGCTGTTAGGCACGCATGATGTTGCACACTGCTGCTACGTTGCTGCTAGGGAGGTGCCCGCTATGGCCTGCTGTGGTGATGGGGCTGCTACTGGCCTCTGCGTGCTGCTGCTAGCACCTAATCGCTGCTGTTGTGTCGCACGCTGCTGCACATTGCTGTGAACGCAGCTGCTGCACACACAACAACCCCCCTTGCCACGTAGCTAACTTACAAATTATAACTTCTAACACGTACGTCCGATAAAAATCAAATTCGACTATATTATAGTCACTATAATAGACTATTTAAAAAAAATACTAGTCACCAATTGCGGGTTCGATACTCAGCCCGAATAACACGTCAAAAATAGGCACGCGTACTAATTATTAAGTTTTCATTTTTCGTTTAAAACACGTTTCGTCACGGTTTAATTCCACGAGACTATTTGATTAGTTCTAGTTTGGATATACGAACTTAACTTGGATCTGGGCTTCGCAAAATTTTGGGTTTTAAGCCAGAATGGCTCTTTTAGGCCATAACACAAACATATCACGCGCGGTATTTTTATGGACTGATTTCTAAGGGTTTGGTTTACGTTTTAATCCCATTTTCGCCACCCTTATAGCTCCGCACAACAACAACTAGTCTCCATGGCTCTATCTCAGTCCATAACAACCCATTTCAATCCATATAATCAATAATAATAAGTATCAAGCTTTCTTTCAAAATTCTCACTATGTGAAGTTACACAAAATGGTATGTTTTAAACCATTTACTCTAATCTAGCATGCTTACTAACATACTCAATCATATGAATATGTATAAAGAGGTCAGCCACATGATACCAAATAATGTTCTATTTGCATAATTCTTAGAATTTTATACCACAACCATATGTTTGAGAGCATCCTCCTGTTTATGCTAAAACAGAAAAATCACAATACATGACTATAATTTAATTACCATTGTTTAACCAATTAAACATGCATACATTAGCTTTCTTTTTTTCCTAGAAACTCCAGATAACATATATAATATCTTCAAGTAGAATGAACCTTATAAAGTTACAAAACAAAATTCCCAAATTCTATAATTCCTACCGAATGTCTAAGTATAACATTTAATACCCAATTTCTATCAAGCTAACAAAAATAATAGTCTGAATATCACATTAAACAATACCCAGAAATTATAAGACTTTTACAACAATAACTTTATAGCAACAATAACTCTACCATTACCGAAATTCAATGCTTCAATTAGAAATTCCCAAATTGTAGAAATCAATTGGGGGTAAAACTCTAAACACAAAGTTACAACTTCCCAATCCAACTACACGACCAAATTATTTTCACAATTACCGAATGAAACTTTCGATTTCATTACCCATTACCACTTCAAGCCCTAACTCAGAAATTACAAAATTCAACTCTCAATTAAGGAGTTTGAGCATACCTAACGATTATTAGTCCTAATGTCCAGCAATTGCAAGCTCTTCTTTCTTCTTTCCACACGAAACTGCAATTGCCAACCCTTCCTTCGTCTTTTCACGCGAAACAGTCGAGCCCAATCTCAGGGGTTTCCCACCGAGGCTCCCTTCCCCCCCCCCTTGTGTAAACTACCTCCTATCTCAGCATAAACAAAGAATATATTCATTAACCTACTAAATCTCGCCAGCTCTTGCTTACCCAAGTGCATTATCAGCTCCCCCCCAACCTAACTTTTTGCCACCTCTTACTTCGATCGGATGTATGAGAGAATAGACCTAAGGTTGCGTTTGGCTGGGTAGTGTTTCCTCTTTTCTTTTATTTTGAATCCCTCATGAGTATTATTTAATACTTACCCATTAGGAAGGAATTAAAAACCCCTTCACAAAATTCATTATAAACCAATTAAGGGATAAACTATTTATCTATAAGGTACACTATTAAAATAATTTATATCACTAAATTATTTTAATAAACTATAAGATAAAATAAAATATTCTACTCTTTAATAAAATATTAAAGAGTCTCGATTTCCCTCGACCACTCACTTGATAATGCAGAGGGGATTACCTAATTAACCTAGGGTTTAAATATTAAAATAATTTAATCCTTTAAATTATTTTAATAACTTGTACGATAATCGCTCCCATAATTTTTTTTTTTTAGGATTTCGTCCCACAAAATCCTAACTTGAGACCACATATATATAATATACATATGTCACAACAACAAACGAAACCAAATAAATAAATAAAAAAAAAATTTTTATACCCAAAATTCATATATGAAATCAGGCTAGAATAATTATACCTGTTTTAAAAACTTCAGGGTTTTACAATCTTTCCCCCTTATAAAGATTCCGTCCTCGGAATCGCCAAAAACATACTACTCGAAGAGGTGAGGATAATTCTGTCGCATTTTATCTTCCAACTCCCAGGTTGCCTCTTCTACATTGTGGTTTTTCCACAAGACTTTTACCGAAGGTATTGTCTTGTTTCGTAAAATTTGATCCTTTCTATCCATTATTTGAATAGGAACCTCTTCATAGGTCAAATCTTTTTCGAACTGGATCGGTTCGAAATCTATCACATGTTTATGGTCCAGTTTATATGCTCGTAAGACTGACACGTGAAAAACGTTATGTACATGTTCCAAATCTGGAGGTAAGGCGATTTCATATGCTACCTCACCCACTTTTCTTAAAACCTCGAAGGATCCAATGAAACGAGGACTTAGTTTTCCCTTTTTACTAAATCTAACTTTTCCTTTCCAAGGAGATACCTTCAGGAAAACATGCGACCCCACTTCAAAATCCCTCTTCTGCCTGTGTTAATCAGCATACTTTTTCTGGCGATCCTGGGCAGTTACTAACCGCATTCTTATGACTTTAATCATATCTGGAGTTTGTTGTACCAATTCAGGTCCTAGTATTTGACGTTCACCGACCTCATCCCAACACAGTGGTGTTCTGCATTTTCTACCATATAACGCTTCGTAAGGCGGCATGCCTATACTAGCGTGATAACTATTATTATATGCAAATTCCACCGGGGGTAAATGTTCGTCCCAACTTCCTTTAAAGTCTAAGACACAGGCTCGTAGCATGTCCTCTAGAGTCTGTATAGTCCTTTCACTCTGTCCATCAGTTTGAGGATGATAAGCTATACTTAACCTCAGCTGCGTTCCCAAATTTTCTTGAAGACTTTTCGACAAGTTTGACGAAAACCTAGGATCTCTATCCGACACAATCAAAATTGGAACCCCATGATGAGAAATAATTTCTTTAATATACAGGGTTGCCAATTTATCCAGAGAATATCTAACTTTAATCGGCAAAAAGTGTGCCGATTTGGTTAATCGATCAACTATTACCTAGATAGCATCAAATCCCTGCTGAGTTCTTGGAAGTCCTACCACAAAATCATTGTGATATGCTCCCATTTCCATTCCGGAATATCAAGTGGTTGAAGCAATCCACTTGGTCTTTGGTGTTCCGCTTTAATTCTCTGACAAGTCAAACACTTGCTGATATATTCTGCAACTTCTCTTTTCATACACGACCACCAAAAATGTTGTTTTAAATCCTGATACATTTTAGTACTCCCCGGATGTACTGTGTATCTTGAACAATGTGCTTCTTGCATAATTTCTTCTTTTAATTGCGGTTCAGTCGGAACCCAAATTCATCCTTCAAAACGAATTATGTTATCGTTGTCTATTCTATACTTGTCCTCTTTTCCCCTTGAAATTTTCTCCCTTAATTTTGCACATTCTTCATCTTTGCCTTGGGCTTCTGCTATTCTATCCAATAGAGATGAACTGGTCTCCACTGAATACAATTGTTCCCGTGCTTCTAAAGAAATAGAAACGTCTAATTCCATTCTCTCCGTGGCTGTGATCAACTCTTCCCGAGCTGTTATCATTTTCAATTTTTCACGACCTTTACGACTCAAGGCATCAGCTACCACGTTTGCTTTTCCTGGGTGATAAAGGATTTCGCAGTCATAATCCTTAATCAGTTCCAGCCATCTTCTTTGCCTCATATTCAGCTCTTTTTGAGTGAAAATATATTTCAGACTTTTATGATCTATATATATTTCACATTTCTCTCCATAGAGATAATGTCTCCATATTTTCAAAGCAAACACTACCGCTGCTAATTCGAGATCATGAGTAGGATATCCCGTTTCATAATCCTTCAATTTCCTTGATGCATACGCGATAACCTTCCCGTGTTGCATCAATATACATCCCAACCCCATATGAGATGCGTCACTATAGACTACAAAATTACCAGTATCATCTGGTAAAGATAACACTGGTGCATTACTCAACCTTCTCTTGAGTTCCTGAAAACTCGCTTCACACTTTTCAGACCAAATAAATTTTTCAGTCTTTCTTGTTAAATTGGTTAACGGAATTGCTATCTTGGAAAAATATTGAATGAATCTTCGATAGTAACCCGCTAATCCGAGAAAACTACGCACTTCTGTTGGCGTTTTTGGCTGTTCCCAATTCACAACTGCTTCCACTTTAGCTGGGTCCACTGATATTCCCTCCTTATCAATCACATGACCCAAAAATTGAACTCTTTCTAACCAAAATTCACACTTACTGAATTTTGCATACAATTGTGCTTTTCGTAGTGTTTCCAACACTATTCTTAAATGATCCGCATGATCCTTTTGAGTCTTAGAATAGATAAGAATATCATCAATAAATACTACCACAAACTTATCCAAATATGGTTTGAATACCCGATTCATCATGTCCATAAATGCTGCTGGCGCATTTGTTAGACCAAATGACATTACTAGGAATTCGTAATGACCATATCGAGTTCGGAATGCTGTTTTGGGAACATCCTCATCCTTTACTTTCAGTTGATGATACCTTGTCCTTAAATCTATCTTGGAAAAATATCTTGCTCCCTTCAACTGATCAAAAAGATCATCAATTCTGGGCAGAGGATATTTATTCTTTATTGTTACCTTATTCAACTCTCTATAGTCAATACAGAGTCTTAATGAACCATCCTTCTTTTTGACAAATAGTACTGGAGCACCCCATGGAGATGTGCTTGGTCTAATATACTTCTTATCTAGAAGCTCCTGTAGTTGAATCATCAACTTTTTCATTTCCATTGGAGCCATTCTGTACGGTGCCTTTGAGATTGGTGCTGTGCCGGGTACCAACTCAATCACAAATTCTATTTCCCGATCTGGTGGCAAACCTGGTAGTTCCTCTGGAAAAACATCAGTAAATTCATTTACTACTGCAATCTGTTCTTTTAGTGTTCCTTTCTGTTGAGTATCTATCACGTATGCTAGATATTCCAAACATCCCTTTTTTAATAACTTTCTCGCTTGCATAGTTGTTAAACAACAGGATTGTTTTGGTGATTTATTACCATAAAACACCACCTTAGGTTGCTTTACAGGTTTAACACTCACCAATTTCTTGTGGCAATCAATCAACGCCCCATGTTAATACAACCAATCCATTCCCAGAATGATATCAAATTCTCCCAATTGAATAGGAATTAAATCTACCATTAACTCACATCCTCCTATTTTAACACAACAATTCTTGTAGACATGCCCTACATGAACGATTTTTTTATTCGCAATTTCAATGTTTAGAGGCATATCTAAGTTTGATAAAGGCACATCTAAACACTTAGCAAAATCAGAAGATGCAAAAGAACAGGATGCTCCAGAATCAAACAACACATAAGCATTTATATTGTTGATTGGAACAATACTTGAAACCACCTCCTTTGACGCCATTGCATCCTTAGCCGTCATGTTGAACGTTCTAGCAGTTGGCTTGCTCGGAGTGGTTATACCTATTGCAGTTGCCTTGTTATTATTCTTAATATTATTTCCTCCTTTTGATCTTTTCTTGGGACAATTCTTGGCAAAATGCTTTTCTGATCCACAGATAAAACACCCCGAACTTTTCTTTGTACTTGTACAATTTGGAGAGATGTGACCCTCCTGTCCACATTTATAGCAGACTGATTTTCATTTCATACATTTACCAGAATAATTTTTGCCACAATTCTTGCAGGCTTTTGTTTTTGATTTCATCTGATTTTGCTGAAACTTACCCGCATTTCCAAAGTTATTCCATTTTCTTTTCTTTGATCCTCCGCTTGTTCCTTCGATTTTATCTGAGCCATCTATCCTTCCCTTGTTTTTCTTATTTTTGTTGTAACCCATGTTTTCGTTTCCACCTTCAGCTATAATCGCTTTTTCAAGAATGGCACCGAATGATCCAATCTGCAGTACTGACAGTTTATTATAGATCCAGGGCCTTAAACCCAACTCAAAGCGTTTAGCCTTTCTTGCTTCGGTGTCCACCTGATGTGGAGCAAAACGAGCTAACTCGTTAAACTTTGCCGCATATTCTGACACTGACATATCGCCTTGTTTCAGTTCCAGAAAATGAACTTCCATTAAACTCTGCATTCCTGGAGGAAAGTAATTTTCAAGGAAAATTTCTTTAAAGTTTTCCTACGGTATTACCCCAGCACCTGCTCGGGCTTTGTTTGCTTCCCACCAAAAGTTAGCTTCCCCTTTTAGCATATATGCTGCAAATGCAGTTTTCTGTTCTTCACTTACCCTTGCTACTTCAAAGGCTTTTTCTATCTCCTGAATCCAAGACCGAGCTTCAATCGGTTCTTTAGCCCCTCTGAACTCTGGAGGTCCTGTACTTCTAAAATCTTTGAAATTAGCCATATGTGCTATTGGTGGTGGTATATTAGCCTGGGGTGGTTGATTTCCATTTTGGAAAGCCCCCATCATATATTCCATGAAATGGTGCATAGGATTCTCTTGATTTTCATTTCTATCATTATTCAAGTCATTACTGGACTCCTCGTCCCGATGTCTATTATGCGGCGGTCTACCACGACCTCTACCTCTACCTCTAGGCAACATTCTCTGTTTAATAACAATTTAGTTATTTCCTTATTTCTTATGGTTTTAAAACAGTAAAATAAATAACGAAACAACTACAAACATACACCACCAACATAGTTAATACCATTTATATATATTAAACATGTTTATATACAACCTGCAACTTACATATCTTATAGCTACATCTGCTATAACTTGAATGACACCAGCATACCTATGACGTTACCCACCTCTTACAAAAAGAGTGCTATACACAAAAACTGTACCCTGCAGTAGGAATCTAACTCCTTACCGCTCCCAAAAGTGGATAACATCAGACCAGTACTAAGCCAACATATATACATTCATCTCAAAACCTGAAAACTATGTATAACAAACTCTTAGACCTAACCAACTCAAAGCTAACCTTGACCCCCAGACAGGGATCCAATCCTCTCTATTTCAGATATGGCAATAACTATAGCTCGAGAGATGGAATATGGAAGTTGTCTTGTCTCCTGTGGGTAATTCCACACTGTTGTCTGGACTCGCTGAATGGAGGTAGAGTATGCCCTCGACATCAATTCTATTCTTCTATTGCACTCTCTCAGCTTAGCTTCCAGAAACTGCATATACATGTCGGAGGCTTCCTGACGCTGAATCCCCGCAGTCCTAACATTATTAAGTCTGTGGTACTCAACCTGAAGCTCCTCTAGCTGCCCTTACAAATTATGAATCCTAGCCTCTGCTGTTTGCAGACTAGTAGTCAGCTGAGTATTCTGGTCAGCTAGATGCTGAATCAAATGCTCCATCTGTGTTAATGTATCCTGCTGTTGAGTAGCATCCTCCTGAGCATTGGTCTCTGGATTTATTATCTCAATAGGATCCTCCTCCCCATCTCAATAGGAGCCAACATATATACATTCATCTCAAAACCTGAAAACTATGTATAACAAACTCTTAGACCTAACCAACTCAAAGCTAACCTTGACCCCCAGACAGGGATCCAATCCTCTCTATTTCAGATATGGCAATAACTATAGCTCGAGAGATGGAATATGGAAGTTGTCTTGTCTCCTGTGGGTAATTCCACACTGTTGTCTGGACTCGCTGAATGGAGGTAGAGTATGCCCTCGACATCAATTCTATTCTTCTATTGCACTCTCTCAGCTTAGCTTCCAGAAACTGCATATACATGTCGGAGGCTTCCTGACGCTGAATCCCCGCAGTCCTAACATTATTAAGTCTGTGGTACTCAACCTGAAGCTCCTCTAGCTGCCCTTACAAATTATGAATCCTAGCCTCTGCTGTTTGCAGACTAGTAGTCAGCTGAGTATTCTGGTCAGCTAGATGCTGAATCAAATGCTCCATCTGTGTTAATGTATCCTGCTGTTGAGTAGCATCCTCCTGAGCATTGGTCTCTGGATTTATTATCTCAATAGGATCCTCCTCCCCATCAGTATCGGAGTCAATAATCAGGATTTCTGCATTAATTGGTATAGGAGCATTATGCTCCTCCACCTCCACTGGCTGTCCTATGACTCCTGCCATCTACACACAACCAACAAAACTCAATTAATACATAATAGACAACCTGGTCATAATATAAGACAGTTAACTAATACAATTAACAATTAACAATTAGGTATTAATTATCTTTTATTAATAACATTAGGATTGCGGGGATTCAGCGTCAGGAAGCCTCTGACCTGTATATGCAGTTTCTGGAAGCTAAGCTGAGAGAGTGCAATAGAAGAATGGAATTGATGTCGAGGGCATACTCTACCTTCATTCAGCCAGTTCAGACAACAGACCCACAGGAGACAGGACAACTTTCATATTCCATCTCTCGAGCTAGAGTTATTGCCATATCTGAGATAGAGAGGATTGGATCCCTGTCTGGGGGTCAGGGTTAGCTTTGAGTTGGTTAGGTCTAAGAGTCTGTTGTACATAGTTTCCAGGTTTTGAGATGAATGTATATATGTTGGCTTAGTACTGGTTTGATGTTATCCACTTTTGGGAGCGGTAAGGAGTTAGATTCCTACTGCAGGGTACAGTTTTTGTGTATAGCACTCTTTTTGTAAGAGGTGGGTAACGTCATAGGTATGCTGGTGTCAGCCAAGTTATAGCAGATGTAGCTATAAGATATGTAAATTGCAGGTTGTATATAAACATGTTTAATATATATAAATGGTATTAACTATGTTGGTGGTGTATGTTTGTAGTTGTTTCGTTATTTATTTTACTGTTTTAAAACCATAAGAAATAAGGAAATAACTAAATTGTTATTAAACAGAGAATGCTGCCTAGAGGTAGAGGTAGAGGTCGTGGTAGACCGCCACATAATAGACATCGGGATGAGGAGTCCAGTAATGACTTGAATAATGATAGAAATGAAAATCAAGAGAATCCTATGCACCATTTCATGGAATATATGATGGGGGCTTTCCAAAATAGAAATCAACCACCCCAGGCTAATATACCACCACCAGTAGCACATATGGCTAATTTCAAAGATTTTAAAAGTACGGGACCTCTAGAGTTCAGAGGGGCTAAAGAACCGATTAAAGCTCAGTCTTGGATTCAGGAGATAGAAAAAGCCTTTGAAGTAGCAAGGGTAAGTGAAGAACAGAAAACTGCATTTGCAGCATATATGCTAAAAGGGGAAGCTAACTTTTGGTGGGAAGCAAACAAAGCCCGAGCAGGTGCTGGGTAATACCGTGGGAAAATTTTAAAGAAATTTTCCTTGAAAATTACTTTCCTCCAGGAATGCAGAGTTTAATGGAAGTTCGTTTTCTGGAACTGAAACAAGGCGATATGTCAGTGTCAGAATATGCGGAAAAATTTAACGAGTTAGCTCGTTTTGCTCTTAATCAGGTGGACACCGAAGCAAGAAAGGCTAAATGCTTTGAGTTGGGTTTAAGGCCCTGGATCTATAATAAACTGTCAGTACTGCAGATTCGATCATTCGGTGCCATTCTTGAAAAAGCGATTATAGCTGAAGGTGGAAACGAAGTCATGGGTTACAACAATAATAAGAAAAACCAGGGAATGATAGATGGCTTAGATAAAATCGAAGGAACAAGCTGAGGATCAAAGAAGAGAAAATGGAATAACTTTGAAAATGCGGGTAAGTTTCAGCAAAATCAGATGAAATCAAAAACAGAAGCCTGCAAGAATTGTGGCAAAAATCATTTTGGTAAATGTATGAAAGGGATATCAGTCTGCTATAAATGTGGACATGAGGGTCACATCTCTCCAAATTGTACAAGTACAAAGAAAAGTTCGGGGTGTTTTATTTGTGGATCAGAAAACTATTTTGCCAAGAATTGTCCCAAGAAAAGATCAGAAGGAGGAAATAATATTAAGAATAATAACAACAAGGCAACTGCAACAGGTATAACCACTCCGAGCAAGCCAACTGCTAGAACGTTCAACATGACGGCTAAGGATGCAATGACATCAAAGGAGGTGGTTTCAGATATTGTTCTAATCAATAATATAAATGCTTATGTGTTGTTTGTTTCTGGAGTATCCTGTTCTTTTGCATCTTCTGATTTTGGTAAGTGTTTAGATGTGCCTTTATCAAACTTAGATATGCCTCTAAACATTGAAATTGCGAATAAATAAATCCTTCCTGTAGAGCATGTCTACAAGAATTGTTGTGTTAAAATAGGAGGATGTGAGTTACTGGTAGATTTAATTCCTATTCAATTGGGAGAATTTGATATCATTCTGGGAATGGATTGGTTGTATAAACATGGGGCGTTGATTGATTGCCACAAGAAATTGGTGAGTGTTAAACCTGTAAAGCAACCTAAGGTGGTGTTTTATGGTAATAAATCACCAAAACAATCCCGGTGTTTAACAACTATGCTAGCGAGAAATTTATTAAAAAAGGGATGTTTGGGATATCTAGCATACGTGATAGATACTCAACAGAAAGGAACATTAAAAGAACATATTGCAGTAGTAGAGTAATAAAGTACTCTTATCTTAATCGAACCCAAAATTAGTCAATAAAGGATTGGACCCTAGTATGAATGAGGTATTTGAAAAATGTGTTTATATGTATCCATAACATGTTTATGTGATATTAACTTTTAATTATTATGCACATAATATATGAAAGAATAAATGTTTTCTGTGGAGTATACTTTAATAGTAAAATAAGCTATTGAGTAACATGAACAGAAGTCAACTCATGATATCCATTATCATTAAATAATAGGTTGAGTGGTTATATAAACCATGAACAATAGTTTCAATTTTATTGAAAAGGTTCCAAGCAAAGTTTCTTTTACGAACCGTCTAATATTACGGGCACGGTGGGTGATCAACCCTATATGCCCTGCGTTGATCAACACTGCTGTTTGTGAACAACTATTAGGTTCACTCCTCACACTCATAGAGTGCTACAAGTCTGTACCGCCCTGGGGGAGGGTTTTAAAATATTCCCATATTAGGGATTGTTCATACTTAGACTAGAATTCAAACCATACTCAATACAGTTGAATGACAATAACATTTCGATACTTTAGAAATAAAAGGGATAGAGATGTTATAAGTTTAGTCCAGCCTAAACAATTGGCTTGGACTCTCTGTACACAATTCATTCATATCAGATACCTATATAATATGCCATAATAAAAGTCTCACCAATCTTGTGAAGCTGATTGGAATAAAATGGATTTAACTCTTTTATTTACCTTTTGTATGAAAACATAAACTTACTTCTATAAGATCAAGTCAACTTACTTGGTCAATTTAGAAAGAATCTGTGTTTAGATGCTTGCATGTTGTTTAAGCAATGATAACCCTTTCAACTCATGATATCCATTATCATTAAATAATAGGCTGAGTGGTTATATAAACTATGAACAATAGTTTCAATTTTATTGAAATGGTTCCAAGCAAAGTTTTTTTTGCGAACCGTCTGAACTTACGGGCATGGTGGGTGATCAGCCCGATATGCCTTGCGTTGATCAACACTGCTGTTTGTGAGCAACTAGTAGGTTCACCCCTCACACTCATAGAGTGCTACAAGTCTGCACCGCCCTGGGGGCGGGTTTCAAAATATTCCTATATGAGGGATTGTTCATACTTAGACTAGAATTCAAACCATACTCAATACAGTTGAATGACAGTAACATTTCGATATTTTGGAAATAAAAGGGATAGAGATGTTTTTGTCTATTAAGTATTAATTGAGTTTTGTTGGTTGTGTGTAGATGGCAGGAGTGATAGGACAGCCAGTGGAGGTGGAGGAGCATAATGCTCCTATACCAATTAATGCAGAAATCCTGATTATTGACTCTGATACTGATGGGGAGGAGGATCCTATTGAGATAATAGATCCAGAGACCAATGCTAAGGAGGATGCTACTCAGCAACAGGATACATTAACACAGATGGAGCATTTGATTCAGCATCTAGCTGACCAGAATACTCAGCTGACTACTAGTCTGCAAACAGCAGAGGCTAGAATTCATAATTTGGAAGGGCAGCTGGAGGAGCTTCAGGTTGAGTACCACGAACTTAATAACATTAGGACTGCGGAGATTCAGCGTCAGGAAGCCTCCGACCTGTATATGCAGTTTCTAGAAGCTAAGCTAAGAGAGTGCAATGGAAGAATGAAATTGATGTTGAGGGCATACTCTACCTCCATTCAGCGAGTCCAGATAACAGTCTGGAATTACCCACAGGAGACAAGACAACTTTCATATTCCATCTCTCGAGCTAGAGTTATTGCCATATCTGAGATAGAGAGGATTGGATCCCTGTCTGGGGGTCAGGGTTAGCTTTGAGTTGGTTAGGTCTAAGAGTCTGTTGTACATAATTTCCAGGTTTTGAGATGAATGTATATATGTTGGCTTAGTACTGGTCTGATGTTATCCACTTTTGGGAGCGGTAAGGAGTTAGATTCCTACTGCAGGGTACAATTTTTGTGTATAACACTCTTTTTGTAAGAGGTGGGTAACATCATAGGTATGCTGGTGTCAGCCAAGTTATAGCAGATGTGACGCCCCCAAATTTGGGTCTCCAAATACCCGGATCTGGTCATCACGATTCAATACAACATTCACCTTTAACAACATATGATATCTAAAAGTGCGGAATATAATAAACATACATTGTTCATTACAAGGTGTCACTAGTCCCAGAATACGATTAACCTTAAACATTTACACAATCCATACCCTAAATAGCTAGCAGGGTTTAAATTACATCAGTAAATAACTAACACATGAATCTAAGGTCAGCTACAAGAAGTCTATCATTTCATCTTTTCTTTCCCTTTATTCTTCCCTGACGTCTCGGGTTTAGCTGCAATGAAATCATGATATAGCAAGAATGAGCAACGAGTTTGCCCAGCAAGTTTAAAGTGCAACAATAAGGATATATCATGATGAAGGGATATAAAAAGGGATTTCAACAATAGAATAATCAGAAGCAAGAACATTAAATGCTTTTAGAACAAATGATAGTCAAATAGACTTTGAACGATAACTTCCAGAGGAGTCAATAGCTGGTTGACCCTCTGGTTACTGGCTACAGAATAACGTACTTGAGGGGATCAGCCTCGCGTACCCTATGTATATGCATAACATTTAATTCTGCTATTTGTACCTTATATACGGTACGTGGGGTACTCCCCTATAAATAAAGGGGTGTTCATACAGTCTAAGAATCCTCACCATTGATTGGTTCGGATAGCTTTTATAAATTTCACATACTTTGTCTGACCGAACAAGGGTTCAGACTTAACCATGAATGGTTTATAAATTCCTGAATTTAAATATACGAATTTCAAATGCACGAGTGCGAATGTCAATAAATATACAGATGTGGAATAATTTTGAAAGTAATTAGACCACTTAAGGCATGCTTGGAGATAAAAACTCAAGCTTAAAGAATAACTTGCAACAGTATATATATACCTTTTTGCACGAATTAGAAATAGTGCATAAGGCTTAGAAATTTGCTCAATGTAAAAGTTGAGTAAGATAGAACTTGCATTCAATATACTGAAAGAATGAAGTTAGGGAACTTGCAGAAATCAAAGTTCGGGATAGAGGACTTGCCTGTTTGCTCAGCTACAGATAAATTCTAGCTTTAATTAATTGATTTCGAGTGACCTATCATTGGATAAAGTCGGCTTATCAATTATTATAACATGATTGTATCTTGGCACACTTTATTATACTATTTACTTAGCAAATAAAGAATTCACAACCTATAATCAATTACCATTTAACATTAGGCAAACGGAAATTTATTAATGACCCTTAGCTATAATAATAGATCATGGTCACTCAATTCATTTCCTTTAATAGTATCTAGGTATGGTTTAACAAACTTTATTTATTATCTATAAAATAAATTTATTTTGGTTTAGAGATGACAGAAACCATTGATCATTTATTCCGTTTACTCTTAATTACCATTACCTTAGGGGTAATTTAGTAATTATTAACCTTGTCTCTTATTCAACATTGATTTAATACTTACTGTATGAATCCTGCCCATACTTAATTATTATTAAGAAATCCTTAAGGGTTTATTATCATTATCTATTAAGGGCCGTAGCTAAACTGATAAATCTCCCTTATACTTAATCATTATTTCATTAATGATTAAGTAGTTAATTTCCTTCCTATTCAATAACTTTATTCATACTTAGTTATTATTATTAAATAGTAATCAAATACCTAGTACCTTCATTTACTATTTAGTAATAAATAATAAACAATTATTTTATTAACTTTATTCATATTTAATTATTTAATATTACTTAATAATTAAATACTCATTTTCTTTACTTATTAATTATTAGTGAATAATAATTATCTCATTAATATTATTCATATTTAATTATTATTAAGTAATAATTAAATATTTACTAATCTCATTTATTAATTATTGTCGAATAATAATAATTCTTCCATTGATTTATTGTTAGCAGTTTGCCTAATAGATTCCTTCAATCTAATACAAGGAATTACAATATCCCAAAACACAGTGTGGTGCCAACTGTTTACGTCCCAACAGTATTTACACAATACAAAGAAAATCAACCCAACCAACCCAGTCGGTTCAATTGCTGAAGAAGGAAAAGAAGGTGAATGAACTAACTATATCATTGCATTACCAGAGTTTGAAACCCAACAATTTTAAATGTCATGTTCTAGATTTTCAAACCAAGCCGTGTCCAAAACTAAATCCCAATACCAGAACCATCATGACACAATATATATATACTATATCAGTACAGAAGGAAAATCAGTGCACAGCTAAGTCACCAGAACCACTAGGGTTCTTCAAATTACTGAGTTCCAAACAGTGAACCCAATTCAGAGCAACAACCCAATTTCAGTACAATGTATAATGTAAACTAAACACTTCCATTGAACCATTTTAATTTAATTCAGAGAAATAAAACTCCTTAATACATGGGAACAATCTAATTCAATACACAGAAGCAAATTACCCCATACAGAGCTTATGCTACCCAATACCAGGGGACAACACAAACCCAGCAACACAACAGAACAAATTCAACCCAATACAACGTATACTACAAACTAAACACAGCACAAATAGCAAGAAAATTATACAGAACCTAACTGGAAGCTATCACAACCCATTTCGATACCTTGGTTTTGATCGAGCTGCCACTCTTCTTCTCCTTCCACAATATTCAACCCAATCGGACATTAACAGCTCTGGAATCGCCGTTCCCCAAATGATTTCCCCTGTTTCCTCTCCTCTCTGTAACTCCTTACCAACTTGAAACCCTAATTTCTAGTTTGGAACTCGCACAAAGGAGAATCGAATTGGCAGCTGGTTTAGGGTTTGGGGGGAAAACCCAATTTATAGAAGATTAGTTGCCCAGTAATTGGGTATTACCCTACCTGACCCACTGTTAACCGTCGGTAGGAGAGGGGTTGAGCTGTCGATCGTTTCACATCCACCCAGCTGTGATTTGCCGTCACTTTCTTGAGCCGCGCGTCTCGCCGGTCGTTTTTGCCGGATTTCTGGGACCTTCGGTCCTTGCCGCGTTTTGCTCGGTCGTTGGGGCTTCCGCTCGTTTGTCCGCTGGTTGCTTCAATCTCTTGCCGGCATCTCCTCCTTCCCGTCTTTTGCTCGACTGATGGACTGATTGAGGTGTTAGGGTTTGATTTCCTCTGATTTGAGAGGCTTTGCTGGGATTACCTTCTTGCTCGGTTACTTTGATTTGGGGGTTTTGATTTCGCTCGATTGTCTGGTATGGATTGGCTTGGCTCGGTTAATCCCCAACGCCTATTACAGGTTTTCCCAATTTGATAACTGGTATGCTACATATGGACCCAAGCCGGCTAAAGGAAAGGAATGGGCTGACCCGGTGATCTTGGTTCAACCCGCTGGAATCCAAATTGGACTTAACCCAATAGTTGGGCCAGCTGAAATTAGTTAAGAGGCGGCCCAAATTTAAAAAGAAAGGGAATTTGGGCTTAAATCAAAATAAATAAGAGCAATGGGCTAATCTAAATGAGGAAAATCGGCCCAGTTAAATCAACCATCTCGTATTTCTGATATTTTAAATTAATGGCTAAACAAATTAATTATTTATTTAAAATATTTAATATAACTATAATTCTTCACTCGAATTATTTAATCTGATAATAATAAAATCATCTATTTAATTATCCAAATTTCTTTGCAAATAAATTCTTTGGGTTAACTCATTAATTTAAATCGCACTAATAATGAGCCCCTTTAATGCAAAAAGTTTATTGGACCTATAATTATATAATTAAATAAACATTCTTACATGGGTCCAATTAAAATTATATAAAATGAATTTATTTACAAAAATAAATTTGATACAGTGTTTAAAATTTTCCGGACATTACATCCTCTCCCCCTTATAAAAATTCCGTCCTCAGAATTTCAATCTAAGGTTACTCAAATAACTGAGGGTAATTTGCTCTCATCCTTTCTTCGAGCTCCCACGTGGCCTCTTCCACCGCGTGATTTTTCCAGAGAACTTTCACCGAGTGAATGATTTTATTCCTCAGCTTCTGCTCTTTTCTATCCAGTATTTGAACAGGAATCTCCTCGTACGATAGGTCTTTTTCGACTTGAATTGGTTCATAGAAATAACATGTTTGTAATCTGGCTTATACGGATGCAACACTGATACATGAAACACGTTGTGAATGTGCTCAAGTTCAGGAGGTAATGCTATCTCGTACGCCACCTTGCCGATTCGTCTCAAAATTTCGAACGGTCCTATGAACCTAGGGCTCAATTTACCCTTTTTCCAAAACGGATCTTTCCTTTCCAGGGAGATACCTTCAGGAACACAAAACTTCCAACTTCAAAGTCTCGTTTCTGGCGATGTAAGTCGGCGTACTTCTTTTGGCGATCCTGGACTGCTACTAACCGTTGTCTTATTACTTTAATGATTTCTACGGTTTGTTGTACCAACTCTGGTCCCAACAATCTCCGTTCACCCACTTCATCCCAACACAACGGCGTTCGACACTTCCTTCCATATAGCGATTCGTACGGTGGCATACCAATGCTAGCATGATAACTGTTGTTGTAAGCGAACTCTACTAGTGGTAAGTGATCGTCCCAGCTACCACTTAAATCCATCACGACTGCTCGAAGCATGTCTTCCAGGGTCTGAATTGTCCGCTCACTTTGACCATCAGTCTGGGGATGATATGCCGTACTCATTCTTAACTGTGTTCCTAGTCTCTCCTGTAGGCTTCTCCAAAAATTTGACGTGAAGCGCGGATCCCTATCAGACACAATAGATACCGGCACTCCATGTCGTGATACTATTTCCTTCACATAAAGTTTCACCAACTGTTCTAATTTGTACCTGATCTTGATTGGTAGAAAGTGGGCAGACTTGGTCAACCGATCCACGATCACCCAGATGGCGTCTAGACCCTTTTGCGTTGTTGGAAGTCCCACCACGAAATCCATTGTGATGTGCTCCCACTTCCATTCGGGAATCTCTAAGGGTTGCAACAATCCGCTCGGCCGTTGGTGCTCAGCCTTGATCCGTTGACAGGTTAAACACCGGCTAACGAATTCTGCAACTTCCCCTTTCAAATGCGGCCACCAATAATGTTGACGAAGATCTTGATACATTTTGGTGCTACCTGGATGTACCGAAAATCTCGTATTATGGGCCTCCTGCAAAATTTCTTCCCTTAGCTCTGGTACGTACGGTACCTAGATCCTTCCCTCGAATCTTAGCAGCCCTGTACTGTCAATTTTGAATTTCAACGTTTTCCCCTCCGATAGTTGTTTCTTGATGTCAATGCATTCCTCGTCAAATTCTTGAGCCTCTTTTATCTTATCCAGTAGAGTTGGACCTACCGTCACGGCGAACACCTTTTCGTCCACCTCCATTGGATACCTAACTTCCAGCTCCAGACGTTCAAAGTCCCGTATCAACTCCTCCTGGACTGTCAGCTGCATCAGTTTCACCTTGCCTTTCCTACTTAAGGCATCAGCCACTACATTTGCCTTGCCCGGATGATACAGAATTTCACAGTCGTAGTCCTTGATCAATTCTAACCATCGGCGTTGCCTCATGTTCAGCTCCTTTTGAGTGAAGATATACTTCAGACTTTTGTGATCTGTATATATCTCACACTTCTCCCCGTATAGGTAGTGCCTCCAAATTTTCAAGGCGAAAACTACCGCTGCTAACTCCAAGTCATGAGTCGGATAACCCTTCTCATAATCCTTCAGCTGACGCGATGCGTATGCCACGACCTTGCCGTGTTGCATCAGTACACAGCCAAGACCCTTGTGTGATGCATCGCTATACACTACGAAACCCCCAGTGTTGTCCGGTAAGGTCAACACTGGTGCTTGGCTGAGTCTCTTCTTCAACTCCATGAAACTCTCCTCACACTTCTCCGACCAAACAAACTTGACTGTTTTCCTGGTGAGATTGGTCAATGGCGATGCTATCTTGGAAAAATCCTGAATGAATCTCCGATAGTATCCCGCTAATCCCAAGAAACTCCGGATCTCCGTCGGCGTCTTCGGCTGTTCCCAGTTGATAACGGCTTCTACCTTTGCTGGATCCACCGAAACACCATTCTTGTCTATGACATGACCCAGAAATTGTACCCTCTGCAACCAAAACTCACACTTCGAAAATTTTGCGTACAACTTCTCCTTCCTGAGAGCTCCTAATACAATCCTTAAGTGTTCAGCATGCTCCTCCTCTGTTTCTGAATACACCAAGATGTCATCGATGAATACAACTACGAACTTGTCCAAGTACTGCTTGAACACTCTGTTCATCATATCCATGAATGCTGCTGGTGCGTTCGTCAATCCAAAAGACATTACCAGAAACTCGAAGTGCCCGTAACGAGTCCTGAATGCAGTCTTCGGGATATCTTCCTGCCTCACCTTCAGCTGATGGTAGCCTGTTCTTAAGTCGATTTTTGAAAAGTACTTCGCTCCCTTGAGTTGATCGAACAAATCGTCAATTCTAGGAAGTGGATACCTATTCTTAATCGTAACTTTGTTCAACTCTCGATAGTCGATACAAAGCCTCATTGAACCGTCTTTCTTCTTTACAAACAGAACTGGCGCTCCCCACGGGGACACGCTCGGTCTGATATAACCCTTATCCAATAGTTCCTGCAGTTGCACCATCAACTCCTTCATCTCCACAGGTGCCATCCGATACGGCGGCTTCGATATTGGTGCGGTTCCTGGTGCCAAATCGATAACAAACTCGGTTTCCCTATCCGGCGGCAGTCCCGGAAGTTCATCGGGGAAGACATCAGTGAAATCTCTCACGACTGGTATTTGACTCATCTCATCCCCGACCTGACGAGTATCGACCACATGGGCCAAATAACATTCGCAACCCTTCTTGAGTAATCTCCTTGTTTGCATCATAGTAAGACAACAAGATGGTTTTGGTGATTTGCTGCCATAAAATACCACCTTAGACTTATTAGAAGTCTTTAGGTGTACACACTTCTTCTTATAATCGATGACTGCTCCGTGAATCGATAACCAATCCATTCCAAGGATCACATCGAACTCCCCCAAACGAATCGGTATCAAATCCACGCTGAGCTTAAATCCTCGCAATTCGGCACAACAATTCCTATGAATGCATTCTACGGGGATAATTTCCTTATTTGCTACTTCTACGTTCATAGGGTTTTCTAACTTTTCACGAGGTAAGTCTAACATTTTAGCAATCCTTCAGAAACAAAAGAGCAGGTAGCACCCGAATCGAATAACACATAAGCATTTATATCATTGATTGGGATGATACCTGACACCACGTCCTTGGACCCCACGACATCCTTCCTTGTGACCATCATGGCTTTTCTGATCTTGGTTGTACTTTGTCAACGCTTCATTTCCTCCTCGGCAACGATTGCTTCCTTAAGTAACGTAGGAAATGTGTTGATCTGCAAAACCACAACCTTACTATACGCCCAGGGCTTCAACCCTTGATCAAATCTCTTCGCTCGCCTAGCTCCGGTGTCCACTTGGTGTGGATCAAACCTAGCTAGTTTGTTAAACTTCATTGCATACTCTGCTACCGACATATCATCTTGCTTCAGATCCAAGAACTTTATCTCCATACTTGCCTGCGTGCTTTCTAGAAAGTAATTTTCTTTTTTTTGAAAAATAGCTCCTTAAAATGAGTCCACGCAGTCGCACCTTCCCCAGCTCGGCTTCTATTTGCCTCCCACCAGTAATTTGACTCACCCTTCCTCATGAAAGTGGCAAACGAAGTCTTCTGTTCCTCGGTCACTCTTGCGACCTCGAAAACTTTCTCCATTTCTTCTACCCATGTCTGAGCTTCACTCGAATCCATATTCCCACGAAACTCCGGTGGTCCTAGTAATTTGAAACCCGTAAAGTTTGCCATGTGATTTCATGGCCAAACAACCGCAATGGCTGGTCTGCCTTGCATCGTTTCCTCTAACAAGTTCGCAAAGGTCCTCTTGGGGTCAGTCTGACCCTCCTCGTTATTCACTGACTCTTCCACCCTCGTGTATCGGGTTGTCTCCTTGACGGCATTGTTTGTTCTAAACAAAACCTTACATAAATCCTTCTTGTTTTACACATCGTGCAAAATTCTACTGATGTTATCATTTAAGAGTCAAGGCACAAATCGATCACAATCAATCATGTAATAATAATACCACATTTATATTCATACACCCCTTAGTGTGTCAAACACTTATAATTCCGGCATATTCCTATAAATGTTAACTATCCCATTAAGACACAAAAGATGGGATTAATAAGAACTCCATTCCCCTAGATCTGAAAAGTGGGGATGTATCATCATCATATCAACTCAAGGCACCTTTAGTAAATACTAATAAGCTCATCTTAGTACCTCGTACTACTTACATCATATAACATTCCTGATATCCACTTATCCCTCTGTTACTAACAACAAGATGGGATTCACATAACTACTCCACAACTTACACAAAATTGGGACTTACAACAGATATACTGCTCTCTGTACAAAAACTGAGATTCACATTTCTTACATGCATAGGTATACTAGTACATATACATTGACTACTATTCTTTATTCATTACGACTCACAAAGGTCTTATAACTCTCAGACTTAATCTTTCTTTCTTTCATTTCCTCCACTTATTCCTTATATTGGCTCCAATTGATCCTCCTTAGGGATTTCTATTATCTCATCATTCAGTTCCATCTCTAGATACTTTTTCCAGATCAGACACTAAATCTACCCTCGGTTCCTTTCTTATAATCTCTCCGTTGTCTCTCCTTTCTAATCATCAAAACAATCTAAATTGCCATCAGTCATCTCTTAATTTTTTTTTATTTTTTTTTTTTTTTTTGCATATAAAATCATTCATCTTAATACTCTCAACTTTTGCTTAACAACTCTATATGAGTTCATTACCTTTGTCTCACCTGGCATTCCACCATAAAGCTTAATAACTTAACTAACACTTCAAAATATCGATATATTCATTATTTATCGAATTAATCATTTCCTTCTTGCAAACCTTAACCCAACAGATTCTAAGGTACCCTCTCTTCTTCACAAAGAAACTCTATACCACATCACTCCAATATCTTATCTAATGAATAGCCACAAAAATTAATCAATAGCCACAGAATTGATCAATAACATCAAATGATTAATCTAATTACCTCGAATATCTATAACTCCAGCTTACAATGGATCGTCCATACTTAATGGTCTTCACTTTACCATATTATCTCATCAATACACATTCCTCAAATTATCCACAAGCTTAATAACACCAACGTATGATCCAAATCCTCAATTTTAAGATCATAATAAATTTCTACCCAAAAATAACTCTATATGAGTTCTATCCTCTTCTATTCCTCTATATTCTCTCAGGTTATAGCCTAAGGACTCTTTCTCCTAAGGGTTATAACCTATGGCTCTGATACCAACCTGTGACGCCCCCAAATTCGGGTCTCCAAATACCCGGATCTGGTCATCACGATTCAATACAACATTCACCTTTAACAACATATGATATCTAAAAGTGCGGAATATAATAAACATACATTGTTCATTACAAGGTGTCACTAGTCCCAGAATACGATTAACCTTAAACATTTACACAATCCATACCCTAAATAGCTAGCAGGGTTTAAATTACATCAGTAAATAACTAACACATGAATCTAAGGTCAGCTACAAGAAGTCTATCATTTCATCTTTTCTTTCCCTTTATTCTTCCCTGACGTCTCGGGTTTAGCTGCAATGAAATCATGATATAGCAAGAATGAGCAACGAGTTTGCCCAGCAAGTTTAAAGTGCAACAATAAGGATATATCATGATGAAGGGATATAAAAAGGGATTTCAACAATAGAATAATCAGAAGCAAGAACATTAAATGCTTTTAGAACAAATGATAGTCAAATAGACTTTGAACGATAACTTCCAGAGGAGTCAATAGCTGGTTGACCCTCTGGTTACTGGCTACAGAATAACGTACTTGAGGGGATCAGCCTCGCGTACCCTATGTATATGCATAACATTTAATTCTGCTATTTGTACCTTATATACGGTACGTGGGGTACTCCCCTATAAATAAAGGGGTGTTCATACAGTCTAAGAATCCTCACCATTGATTGGTTCGGATAGCTTTTATAAATTTCACATACTTTGTCTGACCGAACAAGGGTTCAGACTTAACCATGAATGGTTTATAAATTCCTGAATTTAAATATACGAATTTCAAATGCACGAGTGCGAATGTCAATAAATATACAGATGTGGAATAATTTTGAAAGTAATTAGACCACTTAAGGCATGCTTGGAGATAAAAACTCAAGCTTAAAGAATAACTTGCAACAGTATATATATACCTTTTTGCACGAATTAGAAATAGTGCATAAGGCTTAGAAATTTGCTCAATGTAAAAGTTGAGTAAGATAGAACTTGCATTCAATATACTGAAAGAATGAAGTTAGGGAACTTGCAGAAATCAAAGTTCGGGATAGAGGACTTGCCTGTTTGCTCAGCTACAGATAAATTCTAGCTTTAATTAATTGATTTCGAGTGACCTATCATTGGATAAAGTCGGCTTATCAATTATTATAACATGATTGTATCTTGGCACACTTTATTATACTATTTACTTAGCAAATAAAGAATTCACAACCTATAATCAATTACCATTTAACATTAGGCAAACGGAAATTTATTAATGACCCTTAGCTATAATAATAGATCATGGTCACTCAATTCATTTCCTTTAATAGTATCTAGGTATGGTTTAACAAACTTTATTTATTATCTATAAAATAAATTTATTTTGGTTTAGAGATGACAGAAACCATTGATCATTTATTCCGTTTACTCTTAATTACCATTACCTTAGGGGTAATTTAGTAATTATTAACCTTGTCTCTTATTCAACATTGATTTAATACTTACTGTATGAATCCTGCCCATACTTAATTATTATTAAGAAATCCTTAAGGGTTTATTATCATTATCTATTAAGGGCCGTAGCTAAACTGATAAATCTCCCTTATACTTAATCATTATTTCATTAATGATTAAGTAGTTAATTTCCTTCCTATTCAATAACTTTATTCATACTTAGTTATTATTATTAAATAGTAATCAAATACCTAGTACCTTCATTTACTATTTAGTAATAAATAATAAACAATTATTTTATTAACTTTATTCATATTTAATTATTTAATATTACTTAATAATTAAATACTCATTTTCTTTACTTATTAATTATTAGTGAATAATAATTATCTCATTAATATTATTCATATTTAATTATTATTAAGTAATAATTAAATATTTACTAATCTCATTTATTAATTATTGTCGAATAATAATAATTCTTCCATTGATTTATTGTTAGCAGTTTGCCTAATAGATTCCTTCAATCTAATACAAGGAATTACAATATCCCAAAACACAGTGTGGTGCCAACTGTTTACGTCCCAACAGTATTTACACAATACAAAGAAAATCAACCCAACCAACCCAGTCGGTTCAATTGCTGAAGAAGGAAAAGAAGGTGAATGAACTAACTATATCATTGCATTACCAGAGTTTGAAACCCAACAATTTTAAATGTCATGTTCTAGATTTTCAAACCAAGCCGTGTCCAAAACTAAATCCCAATACCAGAACCATCATGACACAATATATATATACTATATCAGTACAGAAGGAAAATCAGTGCACAGCTAAGTCACCAGAACCACTAGGGTTCTTCAAATTACTGAGTTCCAAACAGTGAACCCAATTCAGAGCAACAACCCAATTTCAGTACAATGTATAATGTAAACTAAACACTTCCATTGAACCATTTTAATTTAATTCAGAGAAATAAAACTCCTTAATACATGGGAACAATCTAATTCAATACACAGAAGCAAATTACCCCATACAGAGCTTATGCTACCCAATACCAGGGGACAACACAAACCCAGCAACACAACAGAACAAATTCAACCCAATACAACGTATACTACAAACTAAACACAGCACAAATAGCAAGAAAATTATACAGAACCTAACTGGAAGCTATCACAACCCATTTCGATACCTTGGTTTTGATCGAGCTGCCACTCTTCTTCTCCTTCCACAATATTCAACCCAATCGGACATTAACAGCTCTGGAATCGCCGTTCCCCAAATGATTTCCCCTGTTTCCTCTCCTCTCTGTAACTCCTTACCAACTTGAAACCCTAATTTCTAGTTTGGAACTCGCACAAAGGAGAATCGAATTGGCAGCTGGTTTAGGGTTTGGGGGGAAAACCCAATTTATAGAAGATTAGTTGCCCAGTAATTGGGTATTACCCTACCTGACCCACTGTTAACCGTCGGTAGGAGAGGGGTTGAGCTGTCGATCGTTTCACACCCACCCAGCTGTGATTTGCCGTCACTTTCTTGAGCCGCGCGTCTCGCCGGTCGTTTTTGCCGGATTTCTGGGACCTTCGGTCCTTGCCGCGTTTTGCTCGGTCGTTGGGGCTTCCGCTCGTTTGTCCGCTGGTTGCTTCAATCTCTTGCCGGCATCTCCTCCTTCCCGTCTTTTGCTCGACTGATGGACTGATTGAGGTGTTAGGGTTTGATTTCCTCTGATTTGAGAGGCTTTGCTGGGATTACCTTCTTGCTCGGTTACTTTGATTTGGGGGTTTTGATTTCGCTCGATTGTCTGGTATGGATTGGCTTGGCTCGGTTAATCCCCAACGCCTATTACAGGTTTTCCCAATTTGATAACTGGTATGCTACATATGGACCCAAGCCGGCTAAAGGAAAGGAATGGGCTGACCCGGTGATCTTGGTTCAACCCGCTGGAATCCAAATTGGACTTAACCCAATAGTTGGGCCAGCTGAAATTAGTTAAGAGGCGGCCCAAATTTAAAAAGAAAGGGAATTTGGGCTTAAATCAAAATAAATAAGAGCAATGGGCTAATCTAAATGAGGAAAATCGGCCCAGTTAAATCAACCATCTCGTATTTCTGATATTTTAAATTAATGGCTAAACAAATTAATTATTTATTTAAAATATTTAATATAACTATAATTCTTCACTCGAATTATTTAATCTGATAATAATAAAATCATCTATTTAATTATCCAAATTTCTTTGCAAATAAATTCTTTGGGTTAACTCATTAATTTAAATCGCACTAATAATGAGCCCCTTTAATGCAAAAAGTTTATTGGACCTATAATTATATAATTAAATAAACATTCTTACATGGGTCCAATTAAAATTATATAAAATGAATTTATTTACAAAAATAAATTTGATACAGTGTTTAAAATTTTCCGGACATTACAGCAGATGTAGCTATAAGTTATGTAAGTTGCAGGTTGTATATAAATTGTCATTTAACTGTATTGAGTATGGTTTGAATTCTAGGCTGAGTATGAACAATCCTTAATATGGGAATATTTTGAAACCCGCCCCCAGGGCGGTACAGACTTGTAGCACTCTATGAGTGTGAGGGGTGAACCTAATAGTTGTTCACAAACAGCAGTGTTGATCAACGCAGGGCATATCGGGCTGATCACCCACCGTGCTCGTAAGTTCAGACGGTTCGCAAAAGAAACTTTGCTTGGAACCTTTTCAATAAAATTGAAACTAATTAGACCAAGCACATCTCCATGGGGTGCTCCAGTACTATTTGTCAAAAAGAAGGATGGTTCATTAAGACTCTATATTGACTACAGAGAGTTGAACAAGGTAACAATAAAGAATAAATATCCTCTGCCCAGAATTGATGATCTTTTTGATCAGTTGAAGGGAGCAAGATATTTTTCCAAGATAGATTTAAGGACAGGGTATCATCAACTGAAAGTAAGGGATGAGGATGTTCCCAAAACAGCATTCCGAACTCGATATGGTCATTACGAATTCCTGGTAATGTCATTTGGTCTAACAAATGCGCCAGCATCATTTATGGACATGATGAATCGGGTATTCAAACCATATTTGGATAAGTTTGTGGTAGTATTTATTGATGATATTCTTATCTATTCTAAGACTCAAAAGGATCATGCGGATCATTTAAGAATAGTGTTAGAAACACTACGAAAAGCACAATTGTATGCAAAATTCAGTAAGTGTGAATTTTGGTTAGAAAGAGTTCAATTTTTGGGTCATGTGATTGATAAGGAGGGAATATCAGTGGACCCAGCTAAAGTGGAAGCAGTTATGAATTGGGAACAGCCAAAAACGCCAACAGAAGTGCGTAGTTTTCTCAGATTAGTGGGTTACTATCGAAGATTCATTCGAGATTTTTCCAAGATAACAATTCCGTTAACCAATTTAACAAGAAAGACTGAAAAATTTATTTGGTCTGAAAAGTGTGAAGCGAGTTTTTAGGAACTCAAGAGAAGGTTGAGTAATGCACCAGTGTTATCTTTACCAGATGATACTGGTAATTTTGTAGTCTATAGTGACGCATCTCATATGGGGTTGGGATGTGTATTGATGCAACACGGGAAGGTTATCACGTATGCATCAAGGAAATTGAAGGATTATGAAACGGGATATCCTACTCATGATCTCGAATTAGCAGCGGTAGTGTTTGCTTTGAAAATATGGAGACATTATCTCTATGGAGAGAAATGTGAAATATATACAGATCATAAAAGTCTGAAATATATTTTCACTCAAAAAGAGCTGAATATGAGGCAAAGAAGATGGCTGGAACTGATTAAGGATTATGACTGCGAAATCCTTTATCACCCAGGAAAAGTAAACGTGGTAGCTGATGCCTTGAGTCGTAAAGGTCGTGAAAAATTGAAAATGATAACAGCTCAGGAAGAGTTGATCACAACCATAGAGAGAATGGAATTAGACGTTTCTATTTCTTTAGAAGCACGGGAACAATTGTATTCAATGAAGACCAGTTCAACTCTATTGGATAGAATAGCAGAAGCCCAAGGCAAAGATGAAGAATGTGCAAAATTAAGGGAGAAAATTTCAAGGGGAAAAGAGGACAAGTATAGAATAGACAACGATAACATAATTCGTTTTGAAGGACGAATTTGGGTTCCGACTGAACCGCAATTAAAAGAAGAAATTATGCAAGAAGCACATTGTTCAAGATACACAGTACATCCAGGGAGTACTAAAATGTATCAGGATTTAAAACAACATTTTTGGTGGTCGTGTATGAAAAGAGAAGTTGCAGAATATATCAGCAAGTGTTTGACTTGTCAGAGAATTAAAGAGGAACACCAAAAACCAAGTGGATTGCTTCAACCACTTGATATTCCGGAATGGAAATGGGAGCATATCACAATGGATTTTGTGGTAGGACTTCCAAGAACTCACCAGGGATTTGATGCTATCTGGGTAATAGTTAATCGATTAACCAAATCGGCACACTTTTTGCCGATTAAAGTTAGATATTCTTTGGATAAATTGGCAACCCTATATATTAAAGAAATTATTTCTCGTCATGGGGTTCCAATTTCGATTGTGTCGGATAGAGATCCGAGGTTTTCGTCAAACTTCTGGAAAAGTCTTCAAGAAAATTTGGGAACGCATCTGAGGTTAAGTACAACTTATCATCCTCAAACTGATGGACAAAGTGAAAGGACTATACAGACTCTAGAGGACATGCTACGAGCCTGTGTCTTAGACTTTAAAGGAAGTTGGGACGAACATTTACCCCTGGTGGAATTTGCATATAATAATAGTTATCACGCTAGTATAGGCATGCCGCCTTACAAAGCGTTATATGGTAGAAAATGCAGAACACCACTGTGTTGGGATGAGGTCGGTGAACGTCAAATACTAGGACTTGAATTGGTACAGCAAACTACAGATATGATTAAAGTCATAAGAATGCGGTTAGTAACTGCCCAGGATCGTCAGAAAAAGTATGCTGATCAGCACAGGCAGAAGAGGGATTTTGAAGTGGGGTCGCATGTTTTCCTGAGGGTATCTCCTTGGAAAGGAAAAGTTAGATTTAGTAAAAAGGGAAAACTAAGTCCTCGTTTCATTGGATCCTTCGAGGTTTTAAGAAAAGTGGGTGAGGTAGCATATGAAATCGCCTTACCTCCAGATTTGGAATATGTACATAACGTTTTTCACGTGTCAGTCTTACGAGCATATAAACTGGACCATAAACATGTGATAGATTTCGAACCGATCCAATTCGAAAAAGATTTGACCTAAGAAGAGGTTCCTATTCAAATAATGGATAGAAAGGATCAAATTTTGCGAAACAAGACAATACCTTCGGTAAAAGTCTTGTGGAAAAACCACAATGTAGAAGAGGCAACCTGGGAGTTGGAGGATAAAATGCGACAGAATTATCCTCACCTCTTCGAGTAGTATGTTTTTGGCGATTCCGAGGACGGAATCTTTATAAGGGGGAAAGATTGTAAAACCCTGAAGTTTGTAAAACAGGTATAATTATTCTAGCTTGATTTCATATTTGAATTTTGGGTATAAATTTTTTTTTTATTTATTTATTTGGTTTCGTTTGTTGTTGTGACATATGTATATTATATATATGTGGTCGCAAGTTAGGATTTTGTGGGACGAAATCCTAAAAAAAAAAATTATGGGAGCGATTATCGTACAGGTTATTAAAATAATTTAAGGGATTAAATTATTTTAATATTTAAACCCTAGGTTAATTAGGTAATCCCCTCTGCGTTATTAAGTGAGTGGTCGAGGGAAATCGAGACACTTTAATATTTTATTAAAGAGTAGAATATTTTATTTTATCTTATAGTTTATTAAAATAAGTTAGTGATATAAATTATTTTAATAGTGTACCTTATAGATAAATAGTATAATCCCTTAATTCGTTTATAATGGATTTTGTGAAGGGGTTTTAATTCCTTCCTAATGGGTAAGTATTAAATAATACTCATGAGGGATTCAAAATAAAAGAAAAGAGGAAACACTACCCAGCCAAACGCAGCCTTAGGTCTATTCTCTCATACATCCGATCGAAGCAAGAGGTGGCAAAAAGTTAGGTTGGGGGGGAGCTGATAATGCACTTGGGTAAGCAGGAGTTGGCGAGATTTAGTAGATTAATGAATATATTCTTTGTTTATGCTGAGATAGGAGGTAGTTTACACAAGGGGGGGGAGGGAAGGGAGCCTCGGTGGGAAACCCCTGAGATTGGGCTTGACTGTTTCGCGTGAAAAGACGAAGGAAGGGCTGGCAATTGCAGTTTCGTGTGGAAAGAAGAAAGAAGAGCTTGCAATTGCTGGACATTAGGACTAATAATCGCTTCAGGTATGCTCAAACTCCTTAATTGAGCGTTGAATTTTGTAATTTCTGAGTTAGGGCTTGAAGTGGTAATGGGTAATGAAATTGAAAGTTTCATTCGGTAATTGTGAAAATAATTTGACCGTGTAGTTGGATTGGGAAGTTGTAACTTTGTGTTTAGAGTTTTACCCCCAATTGATTTCTACAATTTGGAAATTTCTGATTGAAGCATTGAATTTCGGTAATGGTAGAGTTATTGTTGCTATAAAGTTATTGTTGTAAAAGTCTTATAATTTCTAGGTATTGTTTAATGTGATATTCAGACTATTATTTTTGTTAGCTTGATATAAATTGGGTATTAAATGTTATACTTAGACATTCGGTAGGAATTATAGAATTTGGGGATTTTGTTTTGTAACTTTATAAGGTTCATTCTACTTGAAGATATTATATATGCTATTTGGAGTTTCTGGGAAAAAAAGAAAGCTAATGTATGCATGTTTAATTGGTTAAGCAATGGTAATTAACTTATAGTCATGTATTGTGATTTTTCTGTTTTAGCATAAACAGGAGGATGCTCTCAAACATATGGTTGTGGTATAAAATTCTAAGAATTATGCAAATAGAACATTATTTGGTGTCATGTGGCTGACCTCTTTATACATATTTATATGATTGAGTATGTTAGTAAGCATGCTAGATTAGAGTAAATGGATTAAAACATACCATTTTGTGTAACTTCACATAATGGGAATTTTGAAAGAAAGCTTGATACTTATTATTATTGATTATATGGATTGAAATGGTTGTTATGGACTGAGATAGAGCCATGGAGACTAGTTGTTGTGCGGAGCTATAAGGGTGGCGAAAATAGGATTAAAACATAAACCAAACCCTTAGAAATCAGTCCATAAAAATACCGCGCGTGATATGTTTGTGTTATGGCCTAAAAGAGCCATTCTGGCTTAAAACCCAAAATTTTGCGAAGCCAAGATCCAAGTTACGTTCGTATATCCAAACTAGAACTAATCTAATAGTCTCGTGGAATTAAACCGTGACGAAACGTGTTTTAAACGAAAAATGAAAACTTAATAATTAGTACGCGCGCCTATTTTTGACGTGCTATTCGGGCTGAGTATCGGACCCGCAATTGGTGACTAGTATTTTTTTTAAATAGTCTATTATAGTGACTATAATATAGTCGAATTTGATTTTTATCGGACGTACGTGTTAGAAGTTATAATTTGTAAGTTAGCTACGTGGCAACGGGGGGCTGCTATGTGTGCAGCAGCGTGCGACACAACAACAGTGAGTAGGTGCTAGCAGCAGCACGCAGAGGCCAGTAGCAGCCCCATCGCCACGGCAGGCCATAGCGGGCACCTTCCTAGCAGCAACGTAGCAGCAGTGTGCAACATCATGCGTGCCTAGCAGCCATCGCACACAGCGTGCAACGAACCAACAACAACAGTCACTGCAAGGCCAGCTTAGTGATTGTGGTGAACAAGTTAGTCGCGTAGTCAGTTCACTTATTACAACTGTTGTAGTATTTTAATACGTAATTACATCACCTATAGCATACCAGAAATTCGTGGTGATTGAACTAGTAAACTAGGAAGTGAATTTTTGCAAGGTAAGGAACAAGGGAAGGGCTGCTGCCTAAGGGCAACAGTAGGCAGCAGCAAAGCGCTGCTATAACCATTTTAGGTAAATTATTTTAGCTTCATGACGTAGTTTGAGAATTTAACTATAAAGTTTGGGTTAAAAACTTTCAAAATAAACAAGTATATAAAATCTATAATAAATTTTCAATTCTTTATAATTGAGTTGAAAGCTTGGGTGTAGAAAGTTTAGGGGATTGTTTTTGCAATATATCAAAGTGTGTTGGTTTTTAGCGCATTAACCTAGAAAACAAAAATGAATCTATAAAGCGATTTGGCAAATATAGTTTCTCTATTTTATCTATAACTACTCCCAATACATAAAATGAACTGCGAATTCACCTTGAATATCTAAGTTGTGTATAAAAAAGATGAAATACCCATGTATTTAAATTACAAGTGGTTTATAAATTGAAATTGTGAAATATTCATAAACTGAAATAACGTCAAAGTTAGTAAAGCAATAAATAATTATTGTGAGTAATAGAATAAATGTTGTTGAAAAGAATATAAGAATTTTTCAAAAATAACAAGAATGAAAACTAATTAATTAGTTTTCAAACTTTGGACTTATAAACCTCAAAATTCTTAATATTTGGAATTTGTAAATGAACCACCTATATTCCTTTAAGTGTTCTAGTAGTAGAGTAATAAAGTACTCTTATCTTAATCGAATCCAAAATTAGTCAATAAAGGATTGGACCCTAGTATGAATGAGGTATTTGAAAAATGTGCTTATATGTATCCATAACATGTTTATGTGATATTAACTTTTAATTATTATTCACTAGAATATATAGTTAACCCTCTACATATATCATATACATATATGTATGTGTAGGATCCACAATGTCGAACTAACAAAGAGTTGTCATTGCTTAAACAACAGGCAAGTATCTAAACACAGATTCTTTCTAAATTGACCAAGTTGACTTGATCTTATAGAAGTAAGTTTATGTTTTCATACATAAGGTAAATAAAAGGAGTTAAATCCATTTTATTCCAATCAGCTTCACAAGATTGGTGAGACTTTTATTATGGCATATTATATAGGTATCTGATATGCATGAATTGTGTACAGAGGGTCCAAGCCAATTGTTTAGGCTGGACTAAACTTATAACATCTCTATCCCTTTTATTTCCAAAATATCGAAATGTTATTGTCATTCAACTGTATTAAGTATGGTTTGAATTCTTGTCTGTGTATGAACAATCCCTAATATGGGAATATTTTGAAACCCGCCCCCAGGGCGGTGCAGACTTGTAGCACTCTATGAGTGTGAGGGGTGAACCTAATAGTTGTTCACAAACAACAGTGTTGATCAACGCATGGCATATCGGGCTGATCACCCACCGTGCCCGTAAGTTCAGACGGTTCGCAAAAGAAACTTTGCTTGGAACCTTTTCAATAAAATTGAAACTATTGTTCATGGTTTATATAACCACTCAGCCTATTATTTAATGATAATGGATATCATGAGTTGACTTCTGTTCATATTACTCAATAGCTTATTTTACTATTAAAGCATACTCCACAGAAAATATTTATTCTTTCATATATTATGATTGTATATTACTTGCTGAGCACTTTTATGCTCACTCTTGCTTTGTCTATAAATGTTTTCAGCGCATCCGGAGTGTACTACAGGGTCGGCAGAAAATAAAGGCAAAGGGAAGGCCGTAGACTAAAATTTGTTGCTCCCTGTAATAGATAGTTAAATGTTTGTATATATTTAACTATTATATTAGGTAGTTAAGGTTACGTACCTTGGGATTTGAAACTCTGATGTAATAATTTTATATAAGTTTGGTGTCTACTTTTTGTTATGCTTTGGATATCGTGAGCACTAAATAAGGTACTTGAAAGTTTCATTCGGTAATTGTGAAAATAATTTGGCCGTGTAGTTGGATTGGGAAGTTGTAACTTTGTGTTTAGAGTTTTACCCCCAATTGATTTCTACAATTTGGGAATTTCTGATTGAAGCATTGAATTTCGGTAATGGTAGAGTTATTGTTGCTATAAAGTTATTGTTGTAAAAGTCTTATAATTTCTGGGTATTATTTAATGTGATATTCAGACTATTATTTTTACAAGTGAAACGCCCCCAAAATGGGGACCAACTTAATCCAAAATTAGGACTAATTTTAATCCCGACCTTGTGCGTTAAATACTGTCTTCATTCAGCTTTACATCATATTAAGATGAAATAATAGCTGAAAATGCCGAATAATTAAAACTTTTTATATCTTCTTTCTTTCGTTCCCTCAATCGCACTTATATAAAATTATTACATCAGAGTTTCAAATCCCAAGGTACGTAACCTTAACTACCTAATATAATAGTTAAATATATACAAACATTTAAATATCTATTACAGGGAGCAACAAATTTTAGTCTACGACCTTCCCTTTGCCTTTGTTTTCTGTCGATCCTATAGTACACTCCGGATGCACTAAAAACATTTATAGACAAAACAAGAGTGAGCATAAAAGTGCTCAGCAAGTAATATACAATCATAATATATGACAGAATAAATGTTTTATGTGGAGTATACTTTAATAGTAAAATAAGCTATTGAGTAACATGAACAGAAGTCAACTTATGATATCCATTATCATTAAATAATAGGCTGAGTGGTTATATAAACCATGAACAATAGTTTCAATTTTATTGAAAAGGTTCCAAGCAAAGTTTCTTTTGCGAACCGTCTGAACTTACGGGCACGGTGGGTGATCAACCCGATATGCCCTGCGTTGATCAACACTGCTGTTTGTGAACAACTATTAGGTTCACCCCTCACACTCATAGAGTGCTACAAGTCTGTACCGCCCTGGGGGCGGGTTTCAAAATATTCCCATATTAGGGATTGTTCATACTCAGACTAGAATTCAAACCATACTCAATACAGTTGAATGACAATAACATTTCGATATTTTGAAAATAAAAGGGATAGAGATGTTATAAGTTTAGTCCAGCCTAAACAATTGGCTTGGACCCTCTGTACACAATTCATGCATATGAGATACCTATATAATATGCCATAATAAAAGTCTCACCAATCTTGTAAAGCTGATTGGAATAAAATGGATTTAACTCCTTTTATTTACCTTATGTATGAAAACATAAACTTACTTCTATAAGATCAAGTCAACTTACTTGGTCAATTTAGAAAGAATCTATGTTTAGATACTTGCCTATTGTTTAAGCAATGACAACACTTTCTAAGTCCGACCTTGTGGATCCTACACATACATATATGTATATGATATATGTAGAGGGTTAACTATATATTCTAGTGAATAATAATTAAAAGTTAATATCACATAAACATGTTATGGATACATATAAACACATTTTTCAAATACCTCATTCATACTAGGGTCCAATCCTTTATTGACTAATTTTGGGTTCGATTAAGATAAGAGTACTTTATTACTCTACTACTAGAACACTTAAAGGAATATAGGTGGTTCATTTACAAATTCCAAATATTAAGAATTTTGAGGTTTATAAGTCCAAAGTTTGAAAACTAATTAATTAGTTTTCATTCTTGTTATTTTTGAAAAATTCTTATATTCTTTTCAACAACATTTATTCTATTACTCACAATAGTTATTTATTGCTTTACTAACTTTGACGTTATTTTAGTTTATGAATATTTCACAATTTCAATTTATAAACCACTTGTAATTTAAATACATGGGTATTTCATCTTTTTTATACACAACTTAGATATTCAAGGTGAACTCGCAGTTCATTTTGTGTATTGGGAGTAGTTATAGATAAAATAGGGAAACTACAGTTGCCAAATCGCTTTATAGATTCATTTTTGTTTTCTAGGTTAATGCGCTAAAAACCAACACACTTTGATATATTGCCAAAACAATCCCCTAAACTTTCTACACCCAAACTTTCAACTCAATTATAAAGAATTGTAAATTTGTTATAGATTTTATATACTTGTTTATTTTGAAAGTTTTTAACCCAAACTTTATAGTTAAATTCTCAAACTACGTCATGAAGCTAAAATAATTTATCTAAAATGGTTATAGCAGCGCTTTGCTACTGCCTACTATTGCCATTAGGCATCAACCCGTCCCTTGTTCCTTACCTTGCAAAAATTCACTTCTTAGTTTACTAGTTCAATCACCACGAATTTCTGGTATGCTATAGGTGATGTAATTACGTATTAAAATACTACAACAGCTGTAATAAGTGAACTGACTACGCGACTAACTTGTTCACCACAATCACCAAGTTGGCCTTGCAGTGACTGTTGCTGTTGGTTCGCTGCACGTTGTGTGCGATGGTTGCTAGGCACGCATGATGTTGCACACTGCTGCTACGTTCCTGCTTGGGAGGTGCCCACTATGGCCTGCTGTGGCGATGGGGCTGCTACTGGCCTCTGCGTGCTGCTGCTAGCACCTACTCGCTGCTGTTGTGTCGCACGCTGCTGCACATTGCTATGCACGCAACTGCTGCACACACAACAACCCCCCTTGCCACGTAGCTAACTTACAAATTATAACTTCTAACACGTACGTCCGATAAAAATCAAATTCGACTATATTATAGTCACTATATTATAGTCACTATATTATAGTCACCAATTGCGGGTCCGATGCTCAGCCCGAATAGCACGTCAAAAATAGGCGCGCGTACTAATTATTAAGTTTTCATTTTTCGTTTAAAACACGTTTCGTCACGGTTTAATTCCACGAGACTATTAGATTAGTTCTAGTTTGGATATACGAACTTAACTTGGATCTTGGCTTCGCAAAATTTTGGGTTTTAAGCCAGAATGGCTCTTTTAGGCCATAACACAAACATATCACGCGCGGTATTTTTATGGACTGATTTCTAAGGGTTTGGTTTACGGTTTAATCCCATTTTCGCCACCCTTATAGCTCCACACAACAACAACTAGTCTCCATGGCTCTATCTCAGTCCATAACAACCATTTCAATCCATATAATCAATAATAATAAGTATCAAGCTTTCTTTCAAAATTCCCACTATGTGAAGTTACACAAAATGGTATGTTTTAAACCATTTACTCTAATCTAGCATGCTTACTAACATACTCAATCATATAAATATGTATAAAGAGGTCAGCCACATGATACCAAATAATGTTCTATTTGCATAATTCTTAGAATTTTATACCACAACCATATGTTTGAGAGCATCCTCCTGTTTATGCTAAAACAAAAAAATCACAATACATGACTATAATTTAATTACCATTGCTTAACCAATTAAACATGCATACATTAGCTTTCTTTTTTTCCCAAAAACTCCAAATAGCATATATAATATCTTCAAGTAGAATGAACCTTATAAAGTTACAAAACAAAATCCCCAAATTCTATAATTCCTACCGAATGTCTAAGTATAACATTTAATACCCAATTTCTATCAAGCTAACAAAAATAATAGTCTGAATATCACATTAAACAATACCTAGAAATTATAAGACTTTTACAACAATAACTTTATAGCAACAATAACTCTACCATTACCGAAATTCAATGCTTCAATCAGAAATTTCCAAATTGTAGAAATCAATTGGGGGTAAAACTCTAAACACAAAGTTACAACTTCCCAATCCAACTACACGGTCAAATTATTTTCACAATTACCGAATGAAACTTTCAATTTCATTACCCATTACCACTTCAAGCCCTAACTCAGAAATTACAAAATTCAACTCTCAATTAAGGAGTTTGAGCATACCTGAAGCGATTATTAGTCCTAATGTCCAGCAATTGCAAGCTCTTATTTCTTCTTTCCACACGAAACTGCAATTGCCAGCCCTTCCTTCGTCTTTTCACGCGAAACAGTCGAGCCCAATCCCAGGGGTTTCCCACCGAGGCTCCCTTCCTCCCCCCTTGTGTAAACTACCTCCTATCTTAGCATAAACAAAGAATATATTCATTAATCTACTAAATTTCGCCAGCTCCTGCTTACCCAAGTGCATTATCAGCTCACCCCCAACTTAACTTTTTGCAACCTCTTGCTTCGATCGGATGTATGAGAGAATAGACCTAAGGCTGCGTTTGGTTGGGTAGTGTTTCCTCTTTTCTTTTATTTTGAATCCCTCATGAGTATTATTTAATACTTACCCATTAGGAAGGAATTAAAAACCCCTTCACAAAATCCATTATAAACCAATGAAGGGATTATACTATTTTTCTATAAGGTACACTATTAAAATAATTTATATCACTAAATTATTTTAATAAACTATAAGAGAAAACAAAATATTCTACTCTTTAATAAAATATTAAAGAGTCTCGATTTCCCTCAACCACTCACTTAATAATGCAGAGGGGATTACCTAATTAACCTAGGATTTAAATATTAAAATAATTTAATCCCCTAAATTATTTTAATAACCTGTACGATAATCGCTCCCATAAGTTTTTTATTTTTTTTTAGGATTTCGTCCCACAAAATCCTAACTTGCGACCATATATATATAATATACATATGTCACAAAAGCAAATGAAACAAAATAAATAAAAAAAAAAAAATTTATACCCAAAATTCATATATGAAATCAGGCTAGAATAATTATACCTATTTTAAAAACTTTAGGGTTTTACAATCTTTCCCCCTTATAAAGATTCCTTCCTCGGAATCGCCAAAAACATACTACTCGAAGAGGTGAGGATAATTCTGTCACATTTTATCCTCCAACTCCCAGATTGCCTCTTCTACATTGTGGTTTTTCCACAAGACTTTTACCTAAGGTAATGTCTTGTTTCACAAAATTTGATCCTTTCTATCCATTATTTGAATAGGAACCTCTTCATAGGTCAAATCTTTTTCGAACTGGATCGGTTCGAAATCTATCACATGTTTATGGTCCGGTTTATATGCTCGTAAGACTGACACGTGAAAAACGTTATGTACATGTTCCAAATCTGGAGGTAAGGCGATTTCATATGCTACCTCACCCACTTTTCTTAAAACCTAGAAGGGTCCAATGAAACGAGGACTTTGTTTTTCCTTTTTACCAAATCTAACTTTTCCTTTCCAAGGAGATACCCTCAAGAAAACATACAACCCCACTTCAAAATCCCTCTTATGCCTGTGCTGATCAGCATAATTTTTCTGGCGATCCTAGGCAGTTACTAACCGCATTCTTATGACTTTAATCATATCTGCAGTTTGTTGTACCAATTCAGGTCCTAGTATTTGACGTTCACCGACCTCATCCCAACACAGTGGTGTTCTGCATTTTCTACCATATGACGCTTTGTAAGGCGGCATGCCTATACTAGCGTGATAACTATTATTATATGCAAATTCCACCAGGGGTAAATGTTCGTCCCAACTTCCTTTAAAGTCTAAGACACAGGCTCGTAGCATGTCCTCTAGAGTCTGTATAGTCCTTTCACTCTGTCCATCAGTTTGAGGATGATAAGCTGTACTTAACCTCAGCTGCGTTCCTAAATTTTCTTGAAGACTTTTCCAGAAGTTTGACGAAAACCTCGTATCTCTATCCGACACAATCGAAATTGGAACCCCATGACGAGAAATAATTTCTTTAATATACAGGGTTGCCAATTTATCTAGAGAATATCTAACTTTAATCGGCAAAAAAGTGTGCCGATTTGGTTAATCCATCAACTATTACCTAGATAGCATCAAATCCCTGCTGAGTTCTTGGAAGTCATACCACAAAATCCATTGTGATATGCTCCCATTTCCATTCCGGAATATCAAGTGGTTGAAGCAATCCACTTGGTCTTTGGTGTTCCGCTTTAATTCTCTGACAAGTCAAACACTTGCTGATATATTCTACAACTTCTCTTTTCATACACGACCACCAAAAATGTTGTTTTAAATCCTGATACATTTTAGTACTCCCCGGATGTACTGTGTATCTTGAACAATGTGCTTCTTGCATAATTTGTTCTTTTAATTGCGGTTCAGTCGGAACCCAAATTCGTCCTTCAAAACGAATTATGTTATCGTTGTCTTTTCTATACTTGTCCTCTTTTCCCCTTGAAATTTTCTCCCTTAATTTTGCACATTCTTCATCTTTGCCTTGGGCTTTTGCTATTCTACCAATAGAGTTGAACTGGTCTCCATTGAATACAATTGTTCCCGTGCTTCTAAAGAAATAGAAACGTCTAATTCCATTCTCTCCATGGCTGCGATCAACTCTTCCTAAGCTGTTATCATTTTCAATTTTTCACGACCTTTACGACTCAAGGCATCAGCTACTACATTTGCTTTTCCTAGGTGATAAAGGATTTTGCAGTCATAATCCTTAATCAGTTCCAGCCATCTTCTTTGCCTCATATTCAGCTCTTTTTGAGTGAAAATATATTTCAGACTTTTATGATCTGTATATATTTCACATTTCTCTCCATAGAGATAATTTCTCCATATTTTCAAAGCAAACACTACCGCTGCTAATTCAAGATCATGAGTAGGATATCCCGTTTCATAATCCTTCAATTTCCTTGATGCATACGCGATAACCTTCCCGTGTTGCATCAATACAAATCCCAACCCCATATGAGATGCGTCACTATAGACTACAAAATTACCAGTATCATCTGGTAAAGATAACACTGGTGCATTACTCAACCTTCTCTTGAGTTCCTGAAAACTCGCTTCATACTTTTCAGACCAAATAAATTTTTCAGTCTTTCTTGTTAAATTGGTTAACGGAATTGTTATCTTGGAAAAATCTCGAATGAATCTTCGATAGTAACCCACTAATCCGAGAAAACTACGCATTCTGTTGGCGTTTTTGGCTGTTCCCAATTCATAACTGCTTCCACTTTAGCTGGGTCCACTGATATTCCCTCCTTATCAATCACATGACCCAAAAATTGTACTCTTTTTAACCAAAATTCACACTTACTGAATTTTGGATACAATTGTGCTTTTCGTAGTGTTTCCAACACTATTCTTAAATGATCCGCATGATCCTTTTGAGTCTTAGAATAGATAAGAATATCATCAATAAATACTACCACAAACTTATCCAAATATGGTTTGAATACCCGATTCATCATGTCCATAAATGCTGCTGGCGCATTTGTTAGACCAAATGACATTACCAGGAATTCATAATGACCATATCGAGTTCGTAATGCTGTTTTGGGAACATCCTCATCCCTTACTTTCAGTTGATGATACTCTGTCCTTAAATCTATCTTGGAAAAATATCTTGCTCCCTTCAACTGATCAAAAAGATCATCAATTCTGGGCAGAGGATATTTATTCTTTATTGTTACCTTGTTCAACTCTCTGTAGTTAATACAGAGTCTTAATGAACCATCCTTCTTTTTGACAAATAGTACTGGAGCAACCCATGGAGATGTGCTTGGTCTAATTAGTTTCAATTTTATTGAAAAGGTTCCAAGCAAAGTTTCTTTTGCGAACCTTCTGAACTTACGGGCACGGTGGGTGATTAGCCCGATATGCCCTGCGTTGATCAACACTGCTGTTTCTGAACTACTATTAGGTTCACCCCTCACACTCATAGAGTGCTACATGTCTGTACCGCCCTGGGGGCGGGTTTCAAAATATTCCCATATTAGGGATTGTTCATACTCAGACTAGAATTCAAACCATACTCAATACAGTTGAATGACAATTTATATACAACCTGAAACTTACATAACTTATAGCTACATCTGCTATAACTTGGCTGACACCAGCATACCTATGATGTTACCGACCTCTTACAAAAAGAGTGTTATACACAAAAACTGTACCCTGCAGTAGGAATCTAACTCCTTACCGCTCCCAAAAGTGGATAACATCAGACCAGTACTAAGCCAACATATATACATTCATCTCAAAACCTGGAAATTATTTTAATAACCTGTACGATAATCGCTCCCATAATTTTTTTTTTTTAGGATTTCGTCCCACAAAATCCTAACTTGCGACCACATATATATAATATACATATGTCACAACAGCAAACGAAACCAAATAAATAAATAAATAAAAAATTTATACCCAAAATTCATATATGAAATCAGGCTAGAATAATTATACCTGTTTTAAAAACTTCAGGGTTTTACAATCTTTCCCCCTTATAAAGATTCCGTCCTCGGAATCGCCAAAAACATACTACTCGAAGAGGTGAGGATAATTCTGTCGCATTTTATCCTCCAACTCCCAGGTTGCCTCTTCTACATTATGGTTTTTCCACAAGACTTTTACCCAAGGTATTGTCTTGTTTCGCAAAATTTGATCCTTTCTATCCATTATTTGAATAGGAACCTCTTCATAGGTCAAATCTTTTTCGAACTGGATCGGTTCGAAATCTATCACATGTTTATGGTTCGGTTTATATGCTCGTAAGACTGACACGTGAAAAATGTTATGTACATGTTCCAAATTTGGAGGTAAGGCGATTTCATATGCTACCTCACCCACTTTTCTTAAAACCTCGAAGGGTCCAATGAAACGAAGACTTAGTTTTTCCTTTTTACCAAATCTAACTTTTCCTTTCCAAGGAGATACCCTCAGGAAAACATGCGACCCCACTTCAAAATCCCTCTTCTGCCTGTGCTGATCAACATACTTTTTCTGGCGATCCTGGGCAGTTACTAACTGCATTCTTATGACTTTAATCATATCTGCAGTTTGCTGTACCAATTCAGGTCCTAGTATTTGACGTTCACCGACCTCATCCCAACACAGTGGTGTTTTGTATTTTCTACCATATAACGCTTCGTAAGGCGGCATGCCTATACTAGCGTGATAACTATTATTATATGCAAATTCCACCAGGGGTAAATGTTCGTCCCAAAATCCTTTAAAGTCTAAGACACACGCTCGTAGCATGTCCTCTAGAGTTTGTATAGTCCTTTCACTCTGTCCATCAGTTTGAGGATGATAAGTTGTACTTAACCTCAGCTGCGTTCCCAAATTTTCTTGAAGACTTTTCCAGAAGTTTGATGAAAACCTCGGATCTCCATCCGACACAATCGAAATTAGAACCCCATGACGAAAAATAATTTCTTTAATATACAGGGTTGCCAATTTATCCAAAGAATATCTAACTTTAATCGGCAAAAAGTGTGCCGATTTGGTTAATCGATTAACTATTACCCAGATAGCATCAAATCCCTGCTGAGTTCTTGGAAGTCATACCACAAAATCCATTGTGATATGCTCCCATTTCTATTTCGGAATATCAAGTGGTTGAAGCAATCCACTTGGTCTTTGGTGTTCCGCTTTAATTCTCTGACAAGTCAAACACTTGCTGATATATTCTGCAACTTCTCTTTTCATACACGGCCACCAAAAATGTTGTTTTAAATCCTGATACATTTTAGTACTCCCCGGATGTACTGTGTATCTTGAACAATGTGCTTCTTGCATAATTTCTTCTTTTAATTGCGGTTCAGTCGGAACCCAAATTCGTCCTTCAAAACGAATTATTTTATCGTTGTCTATTCTATACTTGTCCTCTTTTCCCCTTGAAATTTTCTCCCTTAATTTTGCACATTCTTCATCTTTGCCTTGGGCTTCTACTATTCTATCCAATAGAGTTGAACTGGTCTCCATTGAATACAATTGTTCCCGTGCTTCTAAAGAAATAGAAACGTCTAATTCCATTCTCTCCATGGCTGTGATCAACTCTTCCTGAGCTGTTATCATTTTCAATTTTTCACGACCTTTACGACTCAAGGCATCAGCTACCACGTTTGCTTTTCCTGGGTGATAAAGGATTTCGCAGTCATAATCCTTAATCAGTTCCAGCCATCTTCTTTGCCTCATATTCAGCTCTTTTTGAGTGAAAATATATTTCAGACTTTTATGATATGTATATATTTCACATTTCTCTCCATAGATATAATGTCTCTATATTTTTAAAGCTAACACTACCGCTGCTAATTCGAGATGATGAGTAGGATATCCCGTTTCATAATCCTTCAATTTCCTTTATGCATACACGATAACCTTCCCGTGTTGCATCAATACACATCCCAACCCCATATGAGATGCGTCACTGTAGACTACAAAATTACCAGTATCATTTGGTAAAGATAACATTGGTGCATTACTCAACCTTCTCTTGAGTTACTGAAAACTCGCTTCACACTTTTCAGACCAAATATATTTTGCAGTCTTTCTTGTTAAATTGGTTAACGGAATTGCTATCTTGGAAAAATCTTGAATGAATCTTCGATAGTAACCCGTTAATCCGAGAAAACTATGCACTTCTATTGGCATTTTTGGCTGTTCCCAATTCATAACTGCTTCCACTTTAGCTGGGTCCACTGATATTCCCTCCTTATCAATCACATGACCCAAAAATTGAAGTCTTTCTAACCAAAATTCACACTTACTGAAATTTGCATACAATTGTGCTTTTCGTAGTGTTTCCAACACTATTCTTAAATGATCCGCATGATCTTTTGAGTCTTAGAATAGATAAGAATATCATCAATAAATACTACCACAAACTTATCCAAATATGGTTTGAATACCCGATTCATCATGTCCATAAATGCTGCTGGCGCATTTGTTAGACCAAATGATATTACCAGGAATTCGTAATGACCATATCGAGTTCGGAATGCTGTTTTGGGAACATCCTCATCCCTTACTTTCAGTTGATGATACTCTGTCCTTAATTCTATCTTGGAAAAATATCTTGCTCCCTTCAACTAATCAAAAAGATCATCAATTCTGGGCAGAGGATATTTATTCTTTATTGTTACCTTGTTCAACTCTCTGTAGTCAATACAGAGTCTTAATGAACCATCCTTCTTTTTGACAAATAGTAATGGAGCACCCCATGGAGATGTGCTTGGTCTAATATACTTCTTATCTAGAAGCTCCTGTAGTTGAATCATCAACTCTTTCATTTCCATTGGAGCCATTCTGTACGGTGCCTTTGAGATTAGTGTTGTGCCGGGTACCAACACAATCACAAATTCCATTTCCCGATCTGGTGGCAGACCTGGTAGTTCCTCTGGAAAAACATCAGTAAATTCATTTACTACTGCAATCTGTTCTTTTAGTGTTCCTCTCTATTGAGTATCTATCACGTATGCTAGATATCCAAACATCCCTTTTTAATAACTTTCTCGCTTGCATAGTTGTTAAACACCGGGATTGTTTTGGTGATTTATTACCGTAAAACACCACCTTAGGTTGCTTTATAGGTTTAACACTCACCAATTTCTTGTGGCAATCAATCAACTCCCCATGTTTATACAACCAATCCATTCCCAGAATGATATCAAATTCTCCCAATTGAATAGGAATTAAATCTACCATTAACTCACATCCTCCTATTTTAACACAACAATTCTTGTAGACATGCTCTATAGGAACGATTTCTTTATTCGCAATTTCAATGTTTAGAGGCATATCTAATTTTGATAAAGGCACATCTAAACACTTAGCAAAATCAGAAGATGCAAAAGAATAGGAATTTATCTATAACTACTCCCAATACACAAATTGAACTGCGAGTTCACCTTGAATATCTAAGTTGTGTATAAAAAAGATGAAATACCCATGTATTTAAATTACAAGTGGTTTACAAATTGAAATTGTGAAATATTCATAAACTGAAATAACATCGAAGTTAGTAAAGCAATTAATAACTATTGTGAGTAATAGAATAAATGTTGTTGAAAAGAATATAAGAATTTTTCAAAAACAACAAGAATGAAAACAAATTAATTAGTTTTCAAACTTTTGACTTATAAACCTCAAAATTCTTAATATTTGGAATTTGTAAATGAACCACCTATATTCATTTAAGTGTTCTAGTAGTAGAGTAATAAAGTACTTTTATCTTAATCGAACCCAAAATTAGTCAATAAAGGATTGGACCCTAGTATGAATGAGGTATTTGAAAAATGTGTTTATATGTATCCATAACATGTTTATGTGATATTAACTTTTAATTATTATTCACTAGAATATATAGTTAACCCTCTACAAGGTCGGACTAACAAAGTGTTGTCATTGCTTAAACAACAGGCAAGTATCTAAACACAGATTCTTTCTAAATTGACCAAGTAAGTTGACTTGATCTTATAGAAGTAAGTTTATGTTTTCATACATAAGGTAAATAAAAGGAGTTAAATCCATTTTATTCCAATCAGCTTCACAAGATTGGTGAGACTTTTATTATGGCATATTATATAGGTATCTGATATGCATGAATTGTGTACAGAGGGTCCAAGCCAATTGTTTAGGTTGGACTAAACTTATAACATCTCTATCCCTTTTATTTCCAAAATATCGAAATGTTATTGTCATTCAACTGTATTGAGTATGGTTTGAATTCTAGTCTGAGTATGAACAATCCCTAATATGGAAATATTTTGAAATCCGCCCCCAGGGCGGTACAGACTTGTAGCGCTCTATGAGTGTGAGGGATGAACCTAATAGTTGTTCACAAACAGCAGTGTTGATCAACGCAGGGCATATCGGGCTGATCACCCATCATGCCCGTAAGTTCAGACGATTCGCAAAAGAAACTTTGCTTGGAACCTTTTCAATAAAATTGAAACTATTGTTCATGGTTTGTATAACCACTCAGCCTATTATTTAATGATAATGGATATCATGAGTTGACTTCTGTTCATGTTACTTAATAGCTTATTTTACTATTTAAGTATACTCCACAAAAAACATTTATTCTTTCATATATTATGATTGTATATTACTTGCTGAGTACTTTTATGCTCACTCTTGCTTTTTCTATAAATGTTTTTCAGTGCATCCGAAGTGTACTACAGGGTCGGTAGAAAACAAAGGCAAAGGGAAGGCCGTAGACTAAAATTTGTTGCTCCCTGTAATAGATAGTTAAATGTTTGTATATATTTAACTATTATATTAGGTAGTTAAGGTTACGTATCTTGGGATTTGAAACTCTGATGTAATAATTTTTTATAAGTTTGGTGTCTACTTTTGGTTATGCTTTGGATATCGTGACCACTAAATAAGTGTTGCAAGTACCTGAATTTGGGGGTGTCACAGGTTAAAAAAATTATGGGAGCGATTATCGTACAGGTTATTAAAATAATTTAAGGGATTAAATTATTTTAATATTTAAACCCTAGGTTAATTAGGTAATCCCCTCTGCGTTATTAAGTGAGTGGTCGAGGGAAATCTCTGTTTAATATTTTATTAAAGAGTAGGATATTTTATTTTATCTTATAGTTTATTAAAATAATTTAGTGATATAAATTATTTTAATAGTGTACCTTATAGATAAATAGTATAATCCCTTAATTGGTTTATAGTGGATTTTGTGAAGGGGTTTTTAATTCCTTCCTAATGGGTAAGTATTAAATAATACTCATGAGGGATTCAAAATAAAAGAAAAGAGGAAACACTACCCAGCCAAACGTAGCCTTAGGTCTATTCTCTCATACATCCGATCGAAGCAAGAGGTGGCAAAAAGTTAGGTTGGGGGGGAGCTGATAATGCACTTGGGTAAGTAGGAGCTGGTGAGATTTAGTAGATTAATGAATATATTCTTTGTTTATGCTGAGATAGGAGGTAGTTTACACTGGGGGGGGGAAAGGGAGCCTCGGTGGGAAACCCCTGAGATTGGGCTCGACTGTTTCGGGTGAAAAGACGAAGGAAGGGCTGGCAATTGCAATTTCGTGTAAAAAGAAGAAAGAAGAGCTTGCAATTGCTGGACATTAGGACTAATATTCGCTTCAGGATCCACAAGGTCGGACTAACAAAGTGTTGTCATTGCTTAAACAACAGGCAAGTATCTAAACACAGATTCTTTCTAAATTGACCAAGTAAGTTAACTTGATCTTATAGAAGTAAGTTTATGTTTTCATATATAAGGTAAATAAAAGGAGTTAAATTCATTTTATTCCAATCAGCTTCACAAGATTGGTGAGACTTTTATTATGGCATATTATATAGGTATCTGATATGCATGAATTGTGTACAAAGGGTCTAAGCCAATTGTTTGGGCTGGACTAAACTTATAACATCTCTATCCCGTTTATTTCCAAAATATCGAAATGTTATTGTCATTCAACTGTATTGAGTATGGTTTGAATTCTAGTCTGAGTATCAACAATCCCTTATATGGGAATATTTTGAAACCCGCCCCCAGGGTGGTACAGACTTGTAGCACTCTATGAGTGTTAGGGGTGAGCCTAATAGTTGTTCACAAACAGCAGTGTTGATCAACGCAGGGCATATCGGGCTGATCACCCACCGTGCCCGTAAGTTCAGACGGTTCACAAAAGACACTTTGCTTAGAACCTTTTCAATAAAATTAAAACTATTGTTCATGGTTTATATAACCACTCAGCCTATTATTTAATGATAATAGATATCATGAGTTGACTTCTGTTCATGTTACTCAATAGCTTAGTTTACTATTAAAGTATACTCCACAGAAAATATTTATTCTTTCACATATTATGATTGTATATTATTTGCTGAGCACTTTTATGCTCACTCTTGCTTTGTCTATAAATGTTTTCAGTGCATCCGGAGTGTACTACAGGGTCGGCAGAAAACAAAGGCAAAGGGAAGGCCGTAGACTAGAATTTGTTGCTCCCTGTAATAGATAGTTAAATGTTTGTATATATTTAACTATTATATTAGGTAGTTAAGGTTACGTACCTTGGGATTTGAAACTCTGATGTAATAATTTTTTATAAGTTTGGTGTCTACTTTTGTTTATGCTTTGGATATCGTGACCACTAAATAAGGGTTGCAAGTACCTGAATTTGGGGGCGACACATAATTGTATAAATTAAATGAGTTATCATTTAATGTAACGTTGATTACACAAAAAGTGTTAAACTAATTATGGATTAATTCCTTAATTCGTGGGATGATTTTTAAACGTAATTTTAAATGTATAACTATTTAAGTTGGATTAATGAGAATACATGTAATTCTAATACTTGGATCAATATATATATATATATATATATATATATATATATATAAAAGGAAGATATGTTAAGAATTAGGTGCTGAGTCATTTTTTTTAGTAGGACGTGTAAGCTTATGAGGCTATCAGCACAAAAGAGAAAAAAAATAATTGTGAACCAAGTAATGGTGGACCACCATGAACTCTTAAGTGACTAAATATGGTGGCAAGTTAAAAGAAAAAAAAAATGCTTTGTTAAGTAAAACAAAATGCTGAAAATAGTGGACCTAGTGGAATGCTTTGGTGTATGTAAGCATTATATTTGCAAGACACATGTCATTGCAAAGAATGAAGTGGAGTACCACCTAGCTGCTTAAAGAAGCTTAATATCCTTAATCCATTTCTCCTGCATCATCCATATTGACCCAAAATCTCTCTCCATATTGAGTTCCGATTGATTATTCCAAGTGATTCGTATTCTTCATTTCTGCATGATTGGTTGTATTGATTTTACAAGTTTAATTTTACTTCTGAATCTGAGAATTATGATCTAATTGATTTCTTTCTGAAAATTCCAAAATGGGTATGTTTGATTTCTTATTCTACCGCAACCCATTTGCTGCATTTAATCTATCATGATAGATCATCAATTTGGATCAAGTAGTCTCAAGTCTTTCCCTGCTTATCATAGAGGTGACTTTGATTTAGAATCTGGAATGGAATGAGATATGTATCCAAGGTGACTAAGTTATCTTTATAGTTTCAATGTTCAGACATGTTTGTGGAAGAAGGAAAATATAGCAGAAGGAACATCATATGCTAGATTTTCCCATTTGACGTTTATTTATAAGCATTTTATTGGCATAATTGGTGGATGTCCGGTCATACAATATTATCAAGAGTTGTCAATTCTTGACTTGCAATCTTGTTCTTGGAAGTATGTTGTGTTAGAATTCTATAGGCAAAGAACTTTTCGTTCGTAGCACAACAGTTGTCATTGCTGATAATCTTGTAATGATTGGTGGTGAAGCATCTTGTTATGCTTTTGGGACAAAGTTTAGATGGTTAGATTTCGGGAGAAAGGTTTATTCCCAGGAAAATGGAATACATATTTTTTTCCCTGTCATGGGAAAATTTTGTGCGGTATACCAAAATAAGCAACATCAGGGGCATGATGCAGTTATAGCATTGAGTGACCTTAATCTATTGGAACAAGTTAATGGACAAGGGATTTTATTGAAGTATATTTCATCTTCATCAGCCTTAAGCCTTCTAATGGCATATGATGCTATTAAACTTGTAGATGAGTTATAAAAGAAAAACTCCAAACTCTCCCTTAAAATTAATGAGTGATATTGTAACCTCTTTGATGAATGACCGAGGGTTTCCGGCACAAATTTTAGAGCAGTTACCTACTAGATGGGAACAACCAAGGGATAATAGTTGTGTTTCCAGCAACATCGTTTAAAGATCCTATATGGGACTCAATTGCGAAGGATCTTTGGCCTATTATTGTAGGATCACTTGGCACTCGACGCCTTGCTCGATAAGTATTACGTGGAACGGTAAAATTATGAATTATCTTGACTGGTTATAAACGATAAGCTTAGCGGCGAAGTGAGATTATACAATAAACGTTCAATGAGCGTTTCGTGATGAACAAAATTAGAGGCAAGTCTTTTAGTTCTTTTGTGTTATATGAATTTAATATTGATTATATGTAATCTTTATCGTATTGTGAATGAGATCTTCAGAAGAATGTTAAATTCCATACTATGCTCTATGAATTATGAAAGTCAAATTATGACTAAGTTGATTGAGTTATGGAACTCAATCTATATGTGATATGTGATATATTAAGCATATGAACTCGTATTGTTTAGAGTTATAATGCATGTATGATATGCATAGTAGAATGATTATAATGAATGAACTGAACATGAAATTTTGTGCTCCGTGAAGCATGAAAACTGCTAGATTTGCTGAGCTGTCTAGCTCAGACTTGCAAAACCCAAATTTTGCAGGATAAAGATGCAGGTCGATATTATCTGCTATCTGGACGATAAAGATTAGAAGTCGTGCAAAGAAATTTCGTTTCTTTAATTAGAACTTGTATTGAATCGTGACAATGATTCTTGATATATGTAACTGACTGGTACGTAAAGTTTGAATTATTCAATATATAAAGAATATTTGTTTTGAATATATTGGGATGAGTATTATATAAAGAAAATCAATATAGTGATAATACTAGGTAAGAAAGAATTTGAATGTAGAATTGAGTTGTATATACTCATATCTACTTCAATGTATAATTGTAAAGGTTGCGATTTCAGGGAATATAAAAGAAAGATAGAAAACGTTTTAATTATCCGCATTTTCAGCTATTATTTCATCTTAATATGATGTAAAGCTGAATTAAGATAGTATTTAACGCATAAGGTTGGGATTAAAATTAGTCTTAATTTTACATTAAGTTGGTCCCGATTTTGGAGGGCGTTACACTTAGTATCAGAGCTATGGGTTATAAACCTTAGGCAAGCATACCTTAGGCTATAACCATAAACAAGATAGATGAAAAGGAAGAAGAAGCTAAGCATAAACTCGAATGAGGTTTAAATAATCGTCAAATGAAGTTAGAAATTCATAAAGAATGCGTTAAAATAATACGCAAAGATTCGAAGAAGAATCTTGAAAAGTCAAAGGATCAGGGAACACCTGATTTGAATAATCATAAAATAATATGATTAAAGAAAGGAGTAAGAAGATCGTAAAAACAAAACGATCATAAGATAGAAAAGAATCGTAATATAACACGATTATAAGATAAGATCACAACGTGATCTGATTGAGTCAAAGAATTGAATGATTGACAATTTTAGCTTAATGCTATAAATAGAAGGTACTATGAGAGAGTACGAATAAAACTCAGAAAGAGTTATAGATGATGGAATACGGATTAAAGAAAATTCGTGTTGAGCAAAGAGCAATATAATATTTGATAGGATTTGGTGGGATTTAAATTGAGGACTCATGTGATAGCTGAGTTGTACAAACCTTTGTATGGGCAGGGGTTTTGTGCTTGGTTTAACGATCACTTAGTCTATCACATTGATAATCATTGAAATATTGGTGTTACGATATCAATGTATATATGGTGAGAAGGTGATTCTTTTCTCATATGTATATTTGATAATTAGAGAATAAGTTTAGGTGCGAGTTCTTAAAACTCATGCTTATGGTAAGTTTGTGACTCATAATTATATGATGTGTTTTGAGCCCCTAAGCATATGGACAGTCCTTGATTGGTTCTTGGACTACGTATTGCTAGGACAAGCTCCTAAACTCATATTATTATGGAAAGTTCCTAAACACATAATGTGTGTAAGTTTGATGAACTATACTAGGATATAGGAATATTATCGAATAAGAGCTAATTATTTTTAGTCTATTGAGCATTGATGGTGCTAGAGATAGATAAAATTGTTTCATAGTGAAACCATAGAGTAAGTTGAAGTTACTGGAGAAAAATGGATATTCCAAATCTTCTAGCTATGCTAGATTTCGAAGTTTATTGAAATCGTACTGGTATTTGCACTATTGTGTTTTTTTGAAAAATATTGGGTCAGATTATTGAACCAATGAGTTTTAAAAGTTATATTATTTATATGTCTATGCTTATTGTTTCAGCTAGATAAAAGTGATTTGAAAATCTCAAAATGTATTTTAAACGATGGAGTCATCAATGCAGCCTAACTTAGTGTTGGATGTGATCTAAGGATCGTCAGCCCACTATGATACGATGTAGTATGACGAAATCATAAAATGACGACATTCTCAACGGACTGCTAAAAACAGTGCGGTACTATGAGTCATAAAATGATTTTCAATATTTTAATAGTTAAAGAAGTGTCAAATGCCATTTGAATCGGCTAGACACAGATTCAGTATTATAAAAGAAGCACATTGTTCAAGATACACAGTATATCCGGGGAGTACTAAAATGTATCAGGATTTAAAACAACATTTTTGGTGGCCGTGTATGAAAAGAGAAGTTGCAGAATATATCAGCAAGTGTTTGACTTGTCAGAGAATTAAAGCGGAACACCAAAGACCAAGTGGATTGCTTCAACCACTTGATATTCCGGAATGGAAATGGGAGCATATCACAATGGATTTTGTGGTAGGACTTCCAAGAACTCAGCAGGGATTTGATGCTATCTGGGTAATAGTTGATCGATTAACCAAATCGGCACACTTTTTGCCGATTAAAGTTAGATATTCTCTAGATAAATTGGCAACCCTGTATATTAAAGAAATTATTTTTCGTCATGGGGTTCTAATTTCGATTGTGTCGGATAAAGATCCGAGGTTTTCGTCAAACTTCTAGAAAAGTCTTCAAGAAAATTAGGGAACGCAACTGAAGTTAAGTACAGCTTATCATCCTCAAACTGATGGACAGAGTGAAAGGACTATACAGACTCTAGAGGACATGCTACGAGCCTGCGTCTTAGACTTTAAAGGAAGTTGGGACGAACATTTACCCCTGGTGGAATTTGCATATAATAATAGTTATCACGCTAGTATAGGCATGCCGCCTTACGAAGCGTTATATGGTAGAAAATGCAAAACACCACTGTGTTGGGATGAGGTCGGTGAACGTCAAATACTAGGACCTGAATTGGTACAACAACCTGCAGATATGATTAAAGTCATAAGAATGCGGTTAGTAACTGCCCAGGATTGCCAGAAAAAGTATGCTGATCAGCATAGGCAGAAGAGGGATTTTGAAATGGGGTCGCATGTTTTCCTGAGGGTATCTCCTTGGAAAGGAAAAGTTAGATTTGGTAAAAAGGGAAAACTAAGTCCTCGTTTCATTGGACCCTTCGAGGTTTTAAGAAAAGTGGGTGAGGTAGCATATGAAATCGCCTTACCTCCAGATTTGGAACATGTACATAACGTTTTTCACGTGTCAATCTTACGAGCATATAAACCGGACCATAAACATGTGATAAATTTCGAACCGATCCAGTTCGAAAAAGATTTGACCTATGAAGAGGTTCCTATTCAAATAATGGATAGAAAGGATCAAATTTTGCGAAACAAGACAATACCTTCGGTAAAAGTCTAATGGAAAAACCACAATGTAGAATAGGCAACTTGGGAGTTGGAGGATAAAATGCAACAGAATTATCCTCACCTCTTCGAGTAGTATGTTTTTGGCGATTCCGAGGATGGAATCTTTATAAGGGGAAAGATTGTAAAACCCTGAAGTTTTTAAAACAGGTATAATTATTCTAGCCTGATTTCATATATGAATTTTGGGTATAAATTTTTTTTTTATTTATTTGGTTTTGTTTGCTGTTGTGACATATGTATATTATATATATGTGGTCGCAAGTTAGGATTTTGTGAGACGAAATCCTAAAAAAAAAATTATGGGAGCGATTATCGTACAGGTTATTAAAATAATTTAAGGGATTAAATTATTTTAATATTTAAACCCTAGGTTAATTAGGTAATCCCCTCTGCGTTATTAAGTGAGTGGTCGAGGGAAATCGAGACTCTTTAATATTTTATTAAAGAGTAGAATATTTTAATTTATCTTATAGTTTATTAAAATAATTTAGTGATATAAATTATTTTAATAGTGTACCTTATAGATAAATAGTATAATCCCTTAATTGGTTTATAATGGATTTTGTGAAGGGGTTGTTAATTCCTTCCTAATGGGTAAGTTTTAAATAATACTCATGAGGGATTCAAAATAAAAGAAAAGAGGAAACACTACCCAGCCAAACGCAGCCTTAGGTCTATTCTCTCATACATCCGATCGAAGCAAGAGGTGGCAAAAAGTTAGGTTGGGGGGGAGCTGATTATGCTTTGGATATCGTGAGCAGTACTTGCAACCCTTATTTAGTGCTCACGATATCCAAAGCATAACCTAATTGGACAAAGTGTTCATTTGTTGCTCCCTGTAATAGATAGTTAAATGTTTGTATATATTTAACTATTATATTAGGTAGTTAAGGTTACGTACCTTGGGATTTAAAACTCTAATGTAATAATTTTATATAAGTTTGATGTACTGCTCACGATATCCAAGTGCATTATCAGCTCCCCCTAACCTAACTTTTTTCCACCTCTTGCTTCGATCGGATGTATGAGAGAATAGACATAAGGCTGCGTTTGGCTGGGTAGTGTTTCCTCTTTTCTTTTATTTTGAATCCCTCATGAGTATTATTTAATACTTACCCATTAGGAAGGAATTAAAAACCCCTTCACCAAATCCATTATAAACCAATTAAGGGATTATACTATTTATCTATAAGGTACACTATTAAAATAATTTATATCACTAAATTATTTTAATAAACTATAAGATAAAATAAAATATTCTACTCTTTAATAAAATATTAAAGAGTCTCGATTTCCCTCGACCACTCACTTAATAACGCAGAGGGGATTACCTAATTAACCTAGGGTTTAAATATTAAAATAATTTAATCCCTTAAATTATTTTAATAACCTGTACAATAATCGCTCCCATAATTTTATTTTTTTTTAGGATTTCGTCCCACAAAATCCTAACTTGCGACCACATATATATAATATACATATGTCACAACACCAAACGAAACCAAATAAATAAATAAAAAAATAAAATTTTATCCCCAAAATTCATATATGAAATCAGGCTAGAATAATTATACCTTTATTAAAAACTTCAGGGTTTTACAATCTTTCCCCCTTATAAAGATTCCGTCCTCGGAATCGCCAAAAACATACTACTCGAAGAGTTAAGGATAATTCTGTCGCATTTTATCCTCCAACTCCCAGGTTACCTCTTCTACATTGTGGTTTTTCCACAAGACTTTTACCGAAGGTATTGTCTTGTTTCGCAAAATTTGATCCTTTCTATCCATTATTTGAATAGGAACCTCTTCATAGGTCAAATCTTTTTCGAACTGGATTTGTTCGAAATCTATCACATGTTTATGGTCCGGTTTATATGCTCGTAAGACTGTCACGTGAAAAACGTTATGTACATGTTCGAAATCTGGAGGTAAGGCGATTTCATATGCTACCTCACCCACTTTTCTTAAAACCTCGAAGGGTCCAATGAAACGAGGACTTAGTTTTTCCTTTTTACCAAATCTAACTTTTCCTTTCCAAGGAGATACCCTCAGGAAAACATGCGACCCCACTTCAAAATCCCTCTTCTGCCTGTGCTGATCAGCATACTTTTTCTGGCGATCCTGGGCAGTTACTAACCGCATTCTTATGACTTTAATCATATCTGCAGTTTGCTGTACCAATTCAGGTCCTAGTATTTGACGTTCACCGACCTCATCCCAACACAGTAGTGTTTTGTATTTTCTACCATATAACGCTTCGTAAGGCGGCATACCTATACTAGCGTGATAACTATTATTATATGCAAATTCCACCAGGGGTAAATGTTCGTCCTAACTTCCTTTAAGTCTAAGACACAGGCTCGTAGCATGTCCTCTAGAGTCTGTATAGTCCTTTCACTCTGTCCATCAGTTTGAGGATGATAAGTTGTACCTAACCTCAGCTGCATTCCCAAATTTTCTTGAAGACTTTTCCAGAAGTTTGACGAAAACCTCGGATCTCTATCCGACACAATCGAAATTGGAACCCCATGACGAGAAATAATTTCTTTAATATACAGGGTTGCCAATTTATCAAGAGAATATCTAACTTTAATCGGCAAAAAGTGTGCCGATTTGGTTAATCGATCAACTATTACCCAGATAGCATCATATCCCTGCTGAGTTCTTGGAAGTCCTACCATAAAATCCATTGTGATATGCTCCCATTTCCATTCCGGAATATCAAGTGGTTGAAGCAATCCACTTGGTCTTTGGTGTTCCACTTTAATTCTCTGACAAGTCAAACACTTGCTGATATATTCTGCAACTTCTCTTTTCATACACGGCCACCAAAAATGTTGTTTCAAATCCTAATACATTTTAGTACTCCCCGAATGTACTTTGTATCTTGAACAATGTGCTTCTTGCATAATTTCTTCTTTTAATTGTGGTTCAGTCGGAACCCAAATTCGTCCTTCAAAACGAATTATGTTATCGTTGTTTATTCTATACTTGTCCTCTTTTCCCCTTGAAATTTTCTCCCTTAATTTTGCACATTCTTCATCTTTGCCTTGGGCTTCTACTATTCTATCCAATAGAGTTGAACTGGTCTCCATTGAATACAATTGTTCCCGTGCTTCTAAAGAAATAGAAACGTCTAATTCCATTCTCTCCATGGCTGTGATCAACTCTTCCTGAGCTGTTATCATTTTCAATTTTTCACAACCTTTACGACTCAAGGCATCAACTACCACGTTTGCTTTTCCTAGGTAATAAAGGATTTCGCAGTCATAATCCTTAATCAGTTCCAGCCATCTTCTTTGCCTCATATTCAGCTCTTTTTGAGTGAAAATATATTTCAGACTTTTATGATCTGTATATATTTCACATTTCTCTCCATAGAGATAATGTCTCCATATTTTCAAAGCAAACACTACCGCTGCTAATTCGAGATCAAGAGTAAGATATCCCGTTTCATAATCCTTCAATTTCCTTGATGCATACGCGATAACCTTCCCGTGTTGCATCAATACACATCCCAACCCCATATGAGATGCGTCACTATAGACTACAAAATTACCAGTATCATCTGGTAAAGATAACACTGGTGCATTACTCAACCTTCTCTTGAGTTCCTGAAAACTCGCTTCACACTTTTCAGACCAAATAAAATTTTTAGTCTTTCTTGTTAAATTGGTTAACGGAATTGCTATCTAGGAAAAATCTTGAATGAATCTTCGATAGTAACCCGTGAATTCGAGAAAACTACGCACTTCTGTTGGCGTTTTTGGCTGTTCCCAATTCATAACTGCTTCCACTTTAGCTGGGTCCACTGATATTCCCTCATTATCAATCACATGACCCAAAAATTGAACTCTTTCTAACCAAAATTCACACTTACTGAATTTTGCATATAATTGTGCTTTTCGTAGTGTTTCCAACACTATTCTTAAATGATCCGCATGATCCTTTTGAGTCTTAGAATAGATAAGAATATCATCAATAAATACTACCATAAACTTATCCAAATATGGTTTGAATACCCGATTCATCATGTCCATAAATGCTGCTGGCGCATTTGTTAGACTAAATGACATTACCAGGAAGTCGTAATGACCATATCAAGTTCGGAATGCTGTTTTGGGAATATCCTCATCCCTTACTTTCAGTTGATGATACCCTATCCTTAAATCTATCTTAGAAAAATATCTTGCTCCCTTTAACTGATCAAAAAGATCATCAATTCTGGGCAGAGGATATTTATTCTTTATTGTTACCTTGTTCAACTCTCTGTAGTCAATACAAAGTCTTAATGAACCATCCTTCTTTTTGACAAATAGTACTGGAGCACCCCATGGAGATGTGCTTGGTCTAATATACTTCTTATCTAGAAGCTCCTGTAGTTGAATCATCAACTCTTTCATTTCCATTGGAGCCATTATGTACGGTGCCTTTGAGATTTGTGCTGTGTCGGGTACCAACTCAATCACAAATTCCATTTCCCGATCTGGTGGCAAACCTGGTAGTTCCTCTGGAAAAACATCAGTAAATTCATTTACTACTGCAATCTGTTCTTTTAGTGTTCCTTTCTGTTAAGTATCTATCACGTATGCTAGATATCCCAAACATCCTTTTTTTAATAACTTTCTCGCTTGCATAGTTGTTAAACACCGAGATTGTTTTGGTGATTTATTACTATAAAACACCACCTTAGGTTTCTTTACAGGTTTAACACTCACTAATTTCTTGTGGCAATCAATCAACGTCCCATGTTTATACAACCAATCCATTCCCAGAATGATATCAAATTCTCCCAATTGAATAGGAATTAAATCTACCATTAACTCACATCCTCCTATTTTAACACAACAATTCTTGTAGACATGCTCTACAGGAACGATTTCTTTATTCGCAATTTCAATGCTTAGAGGCATATCTAAGTTTGATAAAGGCACATCTAAACACTTAGAAAAATCAGAAGATGCAAAAGAATAGGATGTTCCAGAATCAAACAACACATAAGCATTTATATTGTTGATTGGAACAATACCTGAAACCACCTCCTTTGACGTCATTGCATTCTTAGCCGTCATGTTGAACGTTCTAGCAGTTGGCTTACTCGGAGTGGTTATACCTGTTGCAGTTGCCTTGTTGTTATTATTCTTAATATTATTTCCTCATTCTGATCTTTTCTTGGGACAATTCTTAGCAAAATGGTTTTCTGATCCACAGGTAAAACACCCCGAACTTTTCTTTGTACTTGTACAATTTGGAGAGATGTGACCCTCATGTCCACATTTATAGCAGACTGGTTTCCCTTTCATACATTTACCAGAATGATTTTTGCCACAATTCTTGCAGGCTTCTGTTTTTGATTTCATCTGATTTTGCTGAAACTTACCCGTATTTCCAAAGTTATTCCATTTTCTCTTCTTTGATCCTCCGCTTGTTCCTTCGATTTTATCTGAGCCATCTATCCTTCCCTTGTTTTTCTTATTTTTGTTGTAACCCGTGACTTCGTTTCCACCTTCAGCTATAATCGCTTTTTCAAGAATGGCACCGAATGATCCAATCTGCAGTACTGACAGTTTATTATAGATTCAGGGTCTTAAACCTAACTCAAAGCGTTTAGCCTTTCTTGCTTCAGTGTCCACCTGATGTGGAGCAAAACGAGTTAACTCGTTAAATTTTGGCGCATATTCTGACACTGACATATCGTCTTGTTTCAGTTCCAGAAAACGAACTTCCATTAAACTCTGCATTCCTGGAGGAAAGTAATTTTCAAGGAAAATTTCTTTAAATTTTTCCCATGGTATTACCCCAGCACCTGCTCGGGCTTTGTTTGCTTCCTACCAAAAGTTAGCTTCCCCTTTTAGCATATATGCTGGAAATGCAGTTTTCTGTTCTTCACTTACCCTTGCTACTTCAAAGGCTTGTTCTATCTCCTGAATCCAAGACTGAGCTTCAATCGGTTCTTTAGCCCCTCTAAACTCTGGAGGTCCCGTACTTTTAAAATCTGTGAAATTAGCCATATGTGATACTGGTGGTGGTATATTAGCCTGGGGTGGTTGATTTCTATTTTGGAAAGCCCCCATCATATATTCCATGAAATGGTGCATAGGATTCTCTTGATTTTCATTTCTATCATTACTCAAGTCATTACTAGACTCCTCGTCCCGATGTCTATTATGCGGCGGTCTACCACGACCTCTACCTCTACCTCTAGGCAGCATTCTTTGTTTAATAACAATTTAGTTATTTCCTTATTTCTTATGGTTTTAAAACAGTAAAATAAATAACGAAACAACTACAAACATACACCACCAACATAATTAATACCATTTATATATATTAAACATGTTTATATACAACCTACAACTTACATATCTTATAGCTACATCTGCTATAACTTGGCTGACACCAGCATACCTATGATGTTACCCACCTCTTACAAAAAGAGTGCTATACACAAAAACTGTACCCTGCAGTAGGAATCTAACTCCTTACCGCTCCCAAAAGTGGATAACATCATACCAGTACTAAGCCAACATATATACATTCATCTCAAAACCTGGAAACTATGTACAACAGACACTTAGACCTAACCAACTCAAAGCTAACCCTGACCCCCAGACAGGGATCTAATCCTCTCTATCGCAGATATGGCAATAACTCTAGCTCGAGAGATGGAATATGGAAGTTGACCTGTCTCCTGTGGGTAATTCCAGACTGTTGTCTGGACTTGCTGAATGGAGGTAGAGTATGCCCTCGACATCAATTCCATTCTTTATTGCACTCTCTCAGCTTAGCTTCTAGAAACTGCATATACAGGTCGGAGGCTTCCTGATGCTGAATCCCCGCATTCCTAATGTTATTACGTCTGTGGTACTTAACCTGAAGCTCCTCCAGCTGCCCTTCCAAATTATGAATCCTAGCCTCTGCTGTTTGCAGACTAGTAGTCAGCTGAGTATTCTGGTCAGCTAGATGCTGAATCAAATGCTCCATCTATGTTAATGTATCCTCCTGTTGAGTAACATCCTCCTGAGCATTAGTCTCTGGATCTATTATCTCAATAGGATCCTCCTCCCCATCAGTATCGGAGTCAATAATCAGGATTTCTACATTAATTGTATAGGAGCATTATGCTCCTCCACCTCCACTGGCTGTCCTATGACTCCTGCCATCTACACACAACCAACAAAACTCAATTAATACTTAATAGACAACCTGGTGATAATATAAGACAGTTAACTAATACAATTAACAATTAGGTATTAATTATCTTTTATTAAGACCTATGATGAATCTCCATATTTCATCACTGAGTCGACTCTACACGAGTCTAGGCTTAACAACAGTCTTACTAGCCTAAAGTTATAACCCAAGGTTCCCTCCTAAGGTTTCTAACTTAAAGCTCTGATACCAACCTGTGACGCCCCCAAATTCAGGTACTTGCAACCCTTATTTAATGCTCACGATATCCAAAGCATAACCAAAAGTAGACACCAAACTTATATAAAATTATTACATCAGAGTTTCAAATCCCAAGGTACGCAACCTTAACTACCTAATATAATAGTTAAATATATACAAACACTTAACTATCTATTACAGGGAGCAATAAATTTTAGTCTACAGCCTTCCTTTAGCCTTTGTTTTCTGTCGACCCTGTAGTACACTCCGGATGCACTGAAAACATTTATAGACAAAGCAAGAGTGAGCATAAAAGTGCTCAGCAAGTAATATACAATCATAATATATGAAAGAATAAATATTTTCTATAAAGTATACTTTAATAGTAAAATAAGTTATTGAGTAACATGAACAGAAGTCAACTCATGATATCCATTATCATTAAATAATAGGCTGAGTGGTTATATAAACCATGAACAATAGTTTCAATTTTATTGAAAAGGTTCCAAGCAAAGTTTTTTTGCGAACCGTCTGAACTTACGGGCACGGTGGGTGATCAGCCCGATATGCCCTGCATTGATCAACACTGTTGTTTGTGAACAACTATTAGGTTCACCCCTCACACTCATAGAGTGCTACAAGTCTGTACCGCCCTGGGGGCGGGTTTCAAAATATTCCCATATTAGGGATTGTTCATACTCAGACTAGAATTCAAACCATACTCAATACAGTTGAATGACAATAACATTTCGATATTTTGGAAATAAAAGGGATAAAGATGTTATAAGTTTAGTCCAGCCTAAACAATTGGTTTGGACCCTCTGTACACAATTCATGCATATCAAATACCTATATAATATGCCATAATAAAAGTCTCACCAATCTTGTGAAGCTGATTGGAATAAAATGGATTTAACTCGTTTTATTTACCTTATGTATGAAAACATAAACTTACTTCTATAAGATCAAGTCAACTTACTTGGTCAATTTAGAAAGAATCTGTGTTTAGATACTTGCCTGTTGTTTAAGCAATGACAACACTTTGTTAGTCCGACCTTGTGGATCCGACACATACATATATGTATATTATATATGTAGAGGGTTAACTATATATTTCAGTGAATAATAATTAAAAGTTAATATCACATAAACATGTTATGGATACATATAAACACATTTTTCAAATACCTCATTCGTACTAGGGTCCAATCCTTTATTGACTAATTTTGGGTTCGATTAAGATAAGAGTACTTTATTACTCTACTACTAGAACACTTAAAGGAATATAGGTGGTTCATTTACAAATTCCAAATATTAAGAATTTTGAGGTTTATAAGTCCAAAGTTTGAAAACTAATTAATTAGTTTTCATTCTTGTTGTTTTTGAAAAATTCTTATATTCTTTTCAACAACATTTATTCTATTACTCACAATAGTTATTTATTGCTTTACTAACTTTGACGTTATTTCAGTTTATGAATATTTCACAATTTCAATTTATAAACTATTTGTAATTTAAATACATGGGTATTTCATCTTTTTTATACACAACTTAGATATTCAAGGTGAACTCGCAGTTCATTTTGTGTATTGGGAGTAGTTATAGATAAATTAGGGAAACTACAGTTGCCAAATCGCTTTATAGATTCATTTTTATTTTCTAGGTTAATGCTCTAAAAACCAACACACTTTGATATATTGCCAAAACAGTCCCCTAAACTTTCTACACCCAAGCTTTCAACTCAATTATAAAGAATTGTAAATTTATTATAGATTTTATATACTTGTTTATTTTGAAAGTTTTTAACCCAAACTTTATAGTTAAATTCTCAAACTACGTCATGAAGCTAAAATAATTTACCTAAAATGGTTATAGCAGCGCTTTGCTGCTGCCTACTGTTGCCATTAGGCAGCAGCCCTTCCCTTGTTCCTTACCTTGCAAAACTTCACTTCCTAGTTTACTAGTTCAATCACCACGAGTTTCTGGTATGCTATAGGTGATGTAATTACGTTTTAAAATACCACAACAGCTATAATAAATGAACTGACTACGCGACTAACTTGTTCACCACAATCACCAAGCTGGCCTTGCAGTGACTGTTGCTGTTGGTTCGCTGCACGCTGTGTGCGATGGCTGCTAAGCACGCATGATGTTGCACAGTGCTGCTACGTTGCTGCTAGGGAGGTGCCCGTTATGGCCTGCTGTGGCGATGGGGCTGATACTGGCCTCTACGTGCTGCTGCTAACACCTACTCGCTGTTGTTGTGTCACACGCTGCTACACATTGTTGTGCACGTAGCTGCTGCACACACAGCAGCCCCCCTTGCCACGTAGCTAACTTACAAATTATAACTTCTAACACGTACGTCCGATAAAAATCAAATTCGACTATATTCTAGTCACTATAGTAGACTATTTTAAAAAAAATACTAATCACCAATTGTGGGTCCGATACTCAGCTCGAATAGCACGTCAAAAATAGGCGCGCGTACTAATTATTAAGTTTTTATTTTTCATTTAAAACACGTTTCGTCACGGTTTAATTCCACGAGACTATTAGATTAGTTCTAGTTTGGATATACGAACTTAACTTGGATCTTGGCTTCGCAAAATTTTGGGTTTTAAGCTAGAATGGCTCTTTTAGGCCATAACACAAACATATCACGCGCAGTATTTTTATAGACTGATTTCTAAGGGTTTGGTTTACGTTTTAATCCTATTTTCGCCACACTTATAGCTCCGCACAACAACAACTAGTCTCCATGGCTCTATCTCAGTCCATAACAACCCATTTCAATCCATATAATCAATAATAATATGTTTTAAGATTTCTTTCAAAATTCCCACTATGTGAAGTTACACAAAATGGTATGTTTTAAACCATTTACTCTAATCTAGCATGCTTACTAACATACTCAATCATATAAATATGTATAAAGAGGTCAGCCACATGATACCAAATAATGTTCTATTTGCGTAATTCTTAGAATTTTATACCACAACCATATGTTTGAGAGCATCCTCCTATTTATGCTAAAACAGAAAAATCACAATACATGACTATAATTTAATTACCATTGCTTAACCAATTAAACATGCATACATTAGCTTTCTTTTTTCCCCAGAAACTCCAAATAGCATATATAATATCTTCAAGTAGAAAGAACCTTATAAAGTTACAAAACAAAATCCCCAAATTCTATAATTCCTACTGAATGTCTAAGTATAACATTTAATACCCAATTTCTATCAAGCTAACAAAAATAATAGTCTGAATATCACATTAAACAATACCCAAAAATTATAAGACTTTTACAACAATAACTTTATAGCAACAATAACTCTATCATTACCGAAATTCAATGCTTCAATCAGAAATTCCCAAATTGTAGAAATCAATTGGGGGTAAAACTCTAAACACAAAGTTAAAACTTCCCAATCCAACTATACGGCCAAATTATTTTCACAATTACCGAATGAAACTTTCAATTTCATTACCCATTACCACTTCAAGCCCTAACTCAGAAATTACAAAATTCAACTCTCAATTAAGGAGTTTGAGCATACCTGAAGCGATTATTAGTCCTAATGTTCAGCAATTGCAAGCTCTTCTTTCTCCTTTTCACACGAAACTGCAATTGCCAGCCCTCCCTTCGTCTTTTCACGCGAAACAGTCTAGCCCAATCTCAAGGATTTCCCACCGAGGCCCCCCTTTTCCCCCCTTATGTAAACTACCTATAAGGTACACTATTAAAATAATTTATATCACTAAATTATTTTAATAAACTATAAGATAAAATAAAATATTCTACTCTTTAATAAAATATTAAAGAGTCTCGATTTCCCTCGACCACTCACTTAATAACGCAGAGGGGATTACCTACTTAACCTAGGGTTTAAATATTAAAATAATTTAATCCTTTAAATTATTTTAATAACCTGTACGATAATCACTCCCATAATTTTTATTTTTTTTTAGGATTTCGTCCCACAAAATCCTAACTTGCGACCACATATATATAATATACATATGTCACAACAACAAACGAAACCAAATAAATAAATAAAAAAAAATTTATACCCAAAATTCATATATGAAATCAGGCTAGAATAATTATACCTGTTTTAAAAACTTCGAATTTTATACCAACATGTGAGGCCCCCAAATTTGGGTACTTAAAACCCGTACTTGGTGCTACACGATACTATTCATTCAAACAGCTTAATATATTAATTAATAAAAAGATTACATCAGGGTTTACTATCCCAGGTACGAAGATCCTTAAGTACTTCATTACATGATAGATAAGGTATTATCATATTACAAAAATATGCTATTACAAGCAACGATTTTTGACTACTCATTCAGCTTCTCTTTGCCCTTGTCCTTGCCGGACCCTTCTACTCGCTCGGATTTAACTGAAAATATTTAATTTCAAAGCAAGAATGAGCATTCGATTGCTCAGCAAGTAATAACAGGTAATAAACATTATAGAAAAGGATTAAATGTTTCATTTGAGGGATACTTCTACAGCGAATCAATAGTTATGAAGTAATTGAAACCAACTCTCAAATAACCTATCAAAACGTTTATATTTTCGAAACGACATACTAACTACAGATGCTAAGCGATCAAAAGACCAAGAACTTGTGTTTTCAAATTTATGATAAGGTTTGAACAGAAATTCATCCGTAAACCGACTGACTTACGGGCACGGTGGGTGATCAACCCGTTATGCCCTGCGTTGATCAACACTAGCTACTAGAACGACATTTGCGTTCATCATCCGCCTTTGGCACATAAAAGTTTCCCCAAATAAGGGTAGTTCATACTCAGACTTGAGGCCAAACTAAAACGATTCAGTTGGACAACGCTATCTAATCTCAATAATGTATAAAGAGTTGCACATGAGAAAGGACATTAGTCTAGCCGTAACAAAGGCTTAGACTGGTGGTTTAAACAGTTCATATTCAATAAGAACGAAAAACATGCCTCTTAACATAACTTATCAACATAAACCTCGAAGGTAATATAGAAAACTTGGATGAAACTTGGTTATAGATAAATGAGTTCAAGATACAAAAAGACCATTGTAAAAGTTTAAGATACTTGCACCGGAATACGATGCAAGGCTAGAACACCTGCACCGTAATGAATTTAATACAAAGGTGAAAGAAACTTGCTCGAAAATAAATAAGATCCAAATACTTGCTCAAATGGAAAATGAGTTTGAGATACTTGCCTTGTTCGGTGATTATTGATATAAGTTTTAGTTTAACTTCTCTTCACAAATCCTACACAGTTATGTTCACATGTACACACATATTAGTCACATATCCATACCACATAACATGTATAGTTATTAAATATTCACACAAGCCATATCAATATCTATTGTTTTCCTTTTCGAAAAACTTCCGTATTCCTTTAAAATCTTTGAAACTTTGGCTTACTATAGCCATAAATTGCTCAAAATGTTCTAATATGGCTTTTAGAATGCCAAGTACATTGCATTTGTAGTTACTAACTATTTACAACGCATTTCACAAACATTGTATACATTTATATATAACTTGCATCTATATTGTGTATTCGTGTCTTCTTTTGTTAAAATTTCTCCAGCTCTTGCTTATCATTTGCTTACTCAGCTTAATGAATTACACCTCCTACTTAGTCTTCTAATGTTCAACATACTTACAGTAGCATATATATATATATATATATATATATATATATATATATATATATATATGTATGTATATATATACTTATATTATATACTTACATTATATACTTACATGTAAGTATGTACGTAATACATATAACACCTTTAATATATATTTTAATTAATGCATTAAAAGTAACTAATTCTTCCAATAAAAATAGAATTAATACATTAAATAAAATAACATATTTAATGTAACGAACCAACTGTATTAAAATAATTAATATTAAATTAATTATTTAAATTCACTTATTTAACATAACAGACCAATTAAAATAACTAATATTCAATTAACTATTTTAATTCACTTATTTTAAATATACAACTAATTTTGTATAATTAAAATAATTATCTCATTCCTTTCGTAAATTGTCTTCAAACAATTTAGATATGTAAATTTAATATTCTCAACTATTTAAAATTAAATATCTTTGTCCTCCCATAAATTGTTTTCAAAAATTTATAAAATATATAATTTAATATATTTCATCCCTTATAAAAAAATAAATTTAAGTTTCTAATTTGATACAAATATACATATTGGATTTCATATTTTTAATATACATTTGTTCGACATAATATTAAATATTATCCCGTTATTCATGTTATATTCAATATTATACACAAATATAATGATCATATTTAATTAAATAAATTTCATTAAAACAAACATTTAACTTACTAACTTTCAATTAGCATATTAATTTACTCATTTAATATTACAGCTAATTCAAACAAATATATTTAATAGTTTTATTAACTATTAAATATAATTGTTTAAATAAATGCATATTCTCTACATTTATTTAAACATTTGAATATTCACACACAAAATTTCACGTAATTCACAGCACATATACATTTATACAGTCAAACTCAACATATCCCAGTAATATAAATTAAATAAAATATATAATTTAATATATTTTATTTATTAATAATTTCTGAAAATTTTGAATTGTCACATTCTTCCCTCCTTACAAAGATTCCGTCCCCGGAATCGTAAAATAAAACTATTCATGCTATGCGAGTAATCTGAACGATCTTCGCTATTTACTTGTACCAATTCTGGTTCTAGTACCATAACGTTCAGTAATTTCGTCTATATGATTCTTCATAAAACTATGCGCTTGTATTCGTGTAATAATTATATTTATACATAAATTACGGCGATTGGTCGATCCATCTCCGATGCCCTTCAATTTGCTTCTGCATGCTCGTCTAAAAATTGTCGCAAAAATACGGATCCCGAGCCGTTATGATTAACATTGCCTAGTTATCTTAACACGCAAATCTCGCCTTCAAATTCTGAATATGCTTTTATTAACGAGTTATATTATAACTTATTTCTTTTCCTGGAATTTCTCTTTCTTATTTCTATTATCAAGGGATTCTAATGTCTCCAAAGGTAACGTCAAAATCTTTTAGCAAAATTATAATATTCAAAGAAAATAGGTTGCATCCGAATTAAATATATACATTTATATAATTGATCAGAATGGTACCTGCAACTCCATCTCTAGCTGCTACTGTGTCTTGGACCGTCATGTTGAAGGTCCTTGCGGTTGGTCTACTTGGTGGAGTTGGACCGGTTATAGCCAGCTTTCTGCTGTTATTCCCTGTATTGAAGTTTCCCCCGTTGGCTCCTTTCTTCGGGCAATTCCTTATCATATGGTCTGTCGACCCACAAATAAAACATCCATTATTCTTTTTTGGATTTGGGCAGTTAGGAAAGATGTGTCCCTCTTGTCCGCAGTTATAACATATCGATCTTCCCTTCAAACATTCTCCTGAGTGATTTTTTTCGCATTTATTACATTGTTCGACCCTTTTCTTCGGGTTTCTCTGATTATTTCCGACATTCCCGGAGTTATTCCATCTTTTCTTTCCACTTCCATCTCTGTAACACCCTCATTCCAGAATAAGGAAAGGGAGGTCACATGCAAAGCACAACAGAACTAACAAAATAAATCAATAGCTCTATGCCTCAAAATTTAACTCCAATAATTAATAATCTCCAGAATTCAAACCGTAATAAATGTCAAATCAGCTCAAACCACAATTTAAAATCTTTAATACAACTCCAAATCAACCGACGTATCACAACCTAGACAAAATATCTAAATCACTGGATAAAAGAAAACTCTCGTCACACTAGCCCTGAATCACCCCTGCAAACCTGCCGGAAGAAAAACACAGCATGAGCCAAAAGTCCAGTACGGATATAAATATACAAAGATGTATAACTGAAATACGAAATCAACTGAGACAAAATACTGAACAAAGCCTCAAGCTTAGATATCGACAAAAATATAATCTCGAAAGTCTGAATAGAACATATCTGAATCAACAAAATTAACGAAACAAACAGAGGAGTACAGAAATAATGAACTGAAATAATTAACTCAATTAATTGAACTGAACAGAAACAAACAAAAATAACACAATGAATTTAATAGGCTAAATCAAATGGCTGAGTGTTATAATTTCAGACTGAGCTCAGAAATATAGCTTGCCACATAGACAAGTCAAATAATGCCACATAGGCAAATCTAAGAATGCCATATAGGCAAATCATGCATTGGACTGTAGATCCAAATGCATGCAAAATCGGAAGGTGTGTTTGGCACAACATCGCCAATCCGCAGAACAAAACAGAACAGAAAACTAGGGTCGACTCATACGCCTCTCACAACAAATCACCAAATGGCCAACTCCCATCGGAGCACAAAACAGAGACGTCGTGGACTAATCACACCGCCACGGAAGTGTCATGTCTCTTGTGCCAAGACGACATGCCTGTGGTACCCCCACAGGTGGTTATAGCTCAAGTATACCTTACGGTATGTTCTAACAAAAATATGATGTCACAACACATGCGACATAATACCAACAAAAGGGTTCTATATGTACATATTAAACCAGATCAAATCATAATCATAATGTCTCAAAAGAATGTAACAACCTGTACCGCTCTACAGATATCAAAATAAATACTAGACATGAAAATCCAACTCAAAGAATACAAATACGAGTCATGTGTATCAACTCTAAAATGAAACTATTAAATGAATTTCACAAGAAACAATTATGTGAAATAATAACGGAATTCGAAACGAGAAACAAAACGAACTACTTAAATTTCACAGGAGTATTGCTGAAGAAGTACGAAAATCCGTACCTGATATCCGAAACCACTTATAGCACACTCCACAAAATCTTCCCTCAATGCCAACGATATCGAACACGAAATGTTATTCAACACCTAAACATATTCACCTCAAATTAAAGATAATCCAACTAATAATTTCCAAAATAATTCGCAATCCATTCAAGGTGTCTTTAATAATTGCCTTAGATCATTATTAATACTCCAAAACTTAAAAGTGACTAACCAAACTTAAGAAATCTTAAAACCCAATATGACAAATTATTCTTAAGACATCCGTCCACTATTTTGATCTTATCACCATTAATAATTATCTTATATTATTATAATATTTTCCACCATTCATAGAATTCCTATGAATTTCCATTAATTTTTAAACTAACTTTATATAGCTTAAAAATTCAATAAACACTTATGCTCTTCAATAATATTCCAAAACTTTCCAGAAATTCTGAAATAATAAATTTACAATTCTTTATAATTTAGTTGAAAGCTTGGGTGTAGAAAGTTTAGGGGGCTGTTTTGGCAATATATCAAAGTGTGTTGATTTTTAGCGCATTAACCTAGAAAACAAAAATGAATCTATAAAGCAATTTGGCAACTGTAGTTTCCCTATTTTATCTATAACTACTCCCAATACACAAAATGAACTGCGAGTTCACCTTAAATATCTAAGTTGTGTATAAAAAAGATGAAATACCCATGTTTTTAAATTACAAGTGGTTTATAAATTGAAATTGTGAAATATTCATAAACTGAAATAACGTCAAAGTTAGTAAAGCAATAAATAACTATTGTGAGTAATAGAATAAATGTTATTGAAAAGAATATAAGAATTTTTCAAAAACAACAAGAATGAAAACTAATTAATTAGTTTTCAAACTTTGGACTTATAAACCTCAAAATTCTTAATATTTGGAATTTTTAAATGAACCACCTATATTCCTTTAAGTGTTCTAGTAGTAGAGTAATAAAGTACTCTTATCTTAATCGAACCCAAAATTAGTCAATAAATGATTGGACCCAAGTATGAATGAGGTATTTGAAAAATGTGTTTATATGTATCCATAACATGTTTATGTGATATTAACTTTTAATTATTATTCACTAGAATATATAGTTAACCCTCTACATATATCATATACATATATGTATGTGTAGGATCCACAAGGTCGGACTAACAAAGTGTTGTCATTGCTTAAACAACAGGTAAGTATCTAAACACAGATTCTTTCTAAATTGACCAAGTAAGTTGACTTGATCTTATAGAAGTAAGTTTATGTTTTCATACATAAGGTAAATAAAAGGAGTTGAATCCATTTTATTCCAATTAGCTTCACAAGATTTGTGAGACTTTTATTATGGCATATTATATAGGTATTTGATATGCATGAATTGTGTACAGAGGGTCCAAGCCAATTGTTTAGGCTGGACTAAACTTATAACATCTCTATCCCTTTTATTTCCAAAATATCGAAATGTTATTGTCATTCAACTGTATTGAGTATGGTTTGAATTCTAGTCTGAGTATGAACAATCCCTAATATGGGAATATTTTGAAACCCGCCCCCAGGGCGGTATAGACTTGTAGCACTCTATGAGTGTGAGGGGTGAACCTAATAGTTGTTCACAAACAACAGTGTTGATCAACGCAGTGCATATCAGGCTGATCACCCACCATGCCCGTAAGTTCAAACGGTTCGCAAAAGAAACTTTGCTTGTAACCTTTTTAATAAAATTGAAACTATTGTTCATGGTTTATATAACCACTCAGCCTATTCTTTAATGATAATGGATATCATGAGTTGACTTCTGTTCATGTTACTCAATAACTTATTTTACTATTAAAGTATACTCCATAGAAAACATTTATTCTTTTATATATTATGATTTTATATTACTTGATGAGCACTTTTATGCTCACTCTTGCTTTGTCTATAAATGTTTTCAGTGCATCCGGAGTGTACTACAGTCGGCAGAAAACAAAGGCCAAGGGAAGGCCGTAGACTAAAATTTGTTGCTCCCTGTAATAGATAGTTAAATGTTTGTATATATTTAACTATTATATTAGGTAGTTAAGGTTACGTACCTTGGGATTTGAAACTCTGATGTAATAATTTTATATAAGTTTGGTGTCTATTTTTGGTTATGCTTTGGATATCGTGAGCACTAAATAAGGGTTGCAAGTACCTGAATTTGGGGGCGTCACAGGTTGAATACTATCTTAATTCAGCTTTACATCATATTAAGATGAAATAATAGCTGAAAATGCGGATAATTAAAACGTTTTCTATCTTTCTTTTCTATTCCCTGAAATCGCAACATTTACAATTATACATTGAAGTAGATATGAATATATACAACTCAATTCTACATTCAAATTCTTGCTTATCTAGGATTATCACTATATTGATTTTCTTTATATAATACTCATCCCAATATATTCAAAACAAATATTCTTTATATATTGAATAATTCAAACTTTACGTACCAGTCAGTTACATATATTAAGAATCATTGTCGCGATTCAATACAAGTTCTAATTAAAGAAACAAAATTTCTTTGCACGACTTCTAATCTTTATCGTCCAGATAGCAGATAATATCGCACTGCATCTTTATCCTGCAAAATTTGGGTTTTGCAAGTCTGAGCTCTACAGCTCAGCAAATCTAGCAGTTTTCATGCTTCACGTAGCACATAATTTCATGTTCAGTTCATTCATTATAATCATTCTACTATGCATATCATACATGCATTATAACTCTAAACAATACGAGTTCATATGCTTAATATATCACATATCACATATAGATTGAGTTCCATAACTCAATCAACTTAGTCATAATTTGACTTTCATAATTCATAGAGCATAGTATGGAATTTAACATTCTTCTGAAGATCTCATTCACAATACGATAAAGATTACATATAATCAATATTAAATTCATATAACACAAAAGAACTGAAAGACTTAACTCTGGTTTTGTTCACCATGAAAAGCTCATTGAACGTTTACTGTATAATCTCACTTCGCCGCTAAGCTTATCGTTTATAACCGGTCAAGCTAATTCATAATTTTACCGTTCCACATAATACTTATCGAGCAAGGCGTCGAGTGCCAAGTGATCCTGCAATAATAGGCCAAAGATCCTTTGCAATTGAGTCCCATACAGGATCTTTAAACGATGTTGCTGGAAACACAACTATTATCCCTTGGTTGTTCCCATCTAGTGGGTAACTGTTCTAAAAGTTGTGCCGAAAACCCTCGGTCATTCATCAAAGAGGTTACAGTATCACTCATTAATTTTAAGGGAGAGTTTGGAGTTTTTCTTTTATAACTCATCTACAAGTTTAATAGCATCATATGCCATTAGAAGGCTTAAGGCTGATGAAGATGAAATGGCCTTCAATAAAATCCCTTGTCCATTAACTTGTTCCAATAGATTAAGGTCACTCAATGCTATAACTGCATCATGCCCCTGATGTTGCTTATTTTGGTATACCGCACAAAATTTTCCCGTGACAGGAAAATAAACATGTATTCCATTTTCCTGGGAATAAACCTTTCTCCCGAAATCTAACCATCTAAACTTTGTCCCAAAAGTATAACAAGATGCTCCACCACCAATCATTACAAGATTATCAGCAATGACAGTTGTTGTGCTACGAACGAAAAGTTCTTTGCCTATAGAATTCTAACACGACATGCTTCCAAGAACAAGATTGCAAGTCAAGAATTGACAACTCTTGATAATATTGTATGACCGGACATCCACCAATTATGCCAATAAAATGCTTATAAATAAACATCAAATGGGAAAATCTAGCATATGATGTTCCTTCTGCTATATTTTCCTTCTTCCACAAACATGTCTGAACATTGAAACTATAAAGATCCCTTAGTCACCTTGGATACATATCTCATTCCATTCCAGATTCTAAATCAAAGTCACCTCTATGATAAGCAAGGAAAGACTTGAGACTACTTGAGCCAAATTGATGATCTATCATGATAGATTAAATGCAGCAAATGGGTTGCGGTAGAATAAGAAATCAAACATACCCATTTTGGAATTTTCAGAAAGAAATCAATTAAATCATAATTGTCAGATTCAGAAGTAAAATTAAACTTGTAAAATCAATACAACAAATCATGGAGAAATGAAGAATACGAATCACCTGGAATAATCAATCGGAACTCAATATGGAGAGAGATTTTGGGTCAATATGGATGATGCAGGAGAAATGGATTAAGGATATTACGCTTCTCTAAGCATCTAGGTGGTACTCCACTTCATGCTTTGCAATGCCAGGTGTCTTGCAAATATAATGCTTACATACACCAAAGCATTCCACTAGGTCCACTATTTTCAGCATTTTGTTTTACTTAACAAAGCATTTTTTTTTCTTTTAACTTGCCACCATATTTAGTCACTTAAGAGTTCATGGTGGTCCACCATTACTTGGTTCACAATTATTTTTTTTTCTCTTTTGTGCTGATAGCCTCATAAGCTTACACGTCCTACTAAAAAAAATGACTCAGCACCTAATTCTTAACATATCTTCCTTATATATATATATATATATATATATATTGATCCAAGTATTCTAATTACATGTATTCTCATTAATCCAACTTAAATAGTTATACATTTAAAATTACGTTTAAAAATCATCCCACGAATTAAGGAATTAATCCATAATTAGTTTAACACTTTTTGTGTAATCAACGTTACATTAAATGATAACTTGTTTAATTTATACAATTAATATTATATAATTAAATTAAATTAAAATTGCTCCTTCTTTTCATAAATTGTTTCAAAATAATTTATTTAACTCGTATATATTTAATCATAAATTAAATATTAGTTAACTTTACTAATTTTAACACCAACATTCGAACATATTGGTTACTCATTTCATATTTTTATTCACATCTCTTTAGTATAATAATATATATTATACTATTATCTGCTACATTATAGTAACATAATTCTCATTATCAATAAATATCTTTCTTTATTAAATTAATCAAAACTAATATTTTAATCTACCAATTTCCAAATAATGAACTAATTACATCATTTCATATTTAATTTATATTCGTTTGGCATAATATAATATATTAAGCCATCACATAAATATACTACATATAATATATATTACAAATATATATTACATACCCCTCTGTACTTCTCGCGTAATAAATTAAATATTATACCAAAAATATTTTCCATAAAAATGAAAACCATGCATTAAATAAAAATAATTTATTTAATGAAATAATTTCTCTATATTAATGTCGACGCCGGGAAAATCGCTTTTATGCTAATTATTACCCTTTCCAATTTTAGCCTTTTTATTAGATGATTTTTTGGAAAAGGTCGGCACAAATGTCGACGGGGTTTTGAAAGATCGTTTTTTTATGATGAGCCAATTGACCAGAGTCGCCAGTTGGTATATTTGAAATGGATGTACCAACTCAGCCGAGCTTCGTTTTCATAAATCGTTGGCTCATATGTGACTCCGAATTAATTAGCCTGCAAACCGAGATTTATAGAGTTCGGGGGCTTGCTTAAGCGAGGGGAATGTGTTAGGCACCCCCGACTTCCATGAAACACAGTTATCGCAATCTCGATGCTTTTCCTATCCTTTAATTCTTAAAATGTGTGTGTGCGCGCGTGTGTGCCTATGTGAATGTAGTGGTGAGTTTGCATGAAAAAACCATTTGGTTTTTTGTGAAAAGTCGTGCTTTAATTTGAGAATGCTTTAGAATGTCTTTCGGTCTATACGAGAAAGTTTTATTATTATTATTATATTTTTTTGTGAGAAATGTTTGATTTTAATTGTCAAAAGCTGTGAGATTTTCATTAGGTGTCGTTTTGGCAAAACAAGAGTTTTTTAAACCTTCGTCAAAATAGGAATCGAGACCTATACGTTGCTTTCGTAAATAAAATGACGGGCAATCTAGGATCTCTTTAACCCTATGCACAAAGATTTAATAAAACGTTATTTTATTTTTATAAAACCATTTTTGTGATGTTTGAAAACGATTTTTTCTTTATCCTTCTCGTTTAAATAGGAGTCGACATTCATTAGCACTTCCAATTTTAAGCCTCGTGGTGCTAATAACCTAATTTGATTGATTTTATAGAAATCTTCATCGTTTAGCATTGAAATCAGTTTTTGTGTCGTAAATCAAATCAAGCATTAAAATGTGTGGAGGATATTCATGGGCATGTGAGCCATCAAAATAACCCCAAACGCCCATAATCACATATTTCACTATTACGGGGCCTTAAACCCGATTTTCAACTTGATATCGTTTTAAGGCCTGGCAATTACATATTTACAATAAAGGGTACATCGACCCTACTACATACACCCAAAAATGTCCATCATTGGATTTGGACCACGGAGTCGCGTTCCTAGGCTCACATCCAAAATTGCTACACACCCACAAAATGGATACTACAAAAAATAAACAACACCGGGTTGCCTAACACACCACAATATCCTAAAATAGGAATCTAAATACACTACGCATAATACATTGCCATAACGAGCTAAAAATCACCAAATGGATATCATCGGGCCATTAGGAAAAATTTCGTTCCGTTGGAACCCTCACTAATAGTCCTTAATCCATGGATCCTCAATAATATACAAGAAAAACTACATTTAATATAGCCCGAATGACAAAAAGTTTAACAAAATGATATAACAAAAATGCTATAAAAAAGAGCTTTTCACCTTGCAAATGACACCACGATGCGTATAAACTCGTATATTAAATAGAGTAGAAAGTGTATGTGATACAATCTAACAAAAAGGGATATAAATCCTCATTTTTTCTCTCTTTTCTCTCCTCTCCCGCTGCTGCTTGTTGCTGCTTCTTCCCCTTTTTTTCTTTCAAAGTGAAGAACTGCATTGATCTGCGGCTAGCCTCGGTTCTCCCGCGCCGCGCTCAGTTCCCCCGCGCCGCGCTCGAGTGCCGTGTCGTCAGTCATCCCATCATTGGTCACGGATTGATCTGCGGCTGGCTGGGCTAATTTTCTTGATTTTCGTACCGCACCTCGATTCTCGTGTCGTACTGTTGGTTTTCGCTGAAAGGCTTGTATTTTGCAGTTCGGGAACCGCTGGGAAACGTGCCATGTCATTAAGGAATGCTTGTTTCGAATGGCTGCGACATGATACAGGATTTATATTTAGAGCTTGGTTTCCAGGGGGCGCTGCCCCCCGACCCCCACCAGCTCACCGGCGAGCAGGTAAGCGTAGTGGCCATTAGTCGATTCCTATATCCGCTCGTTGTCGTGCCAGCTTTGATCGTAAGTCGTTGTGGTGGCTTTGAGTGTTCGTACTTATGTCCACCTTTCGTTCTCGTAGGCTAGGTTAATTGACGATTTTGCCCTCCTGTCAGGGTTAGTATACGAAGCGCAAAATTTAGGTGTCTACAGCTGCCCCTCTTTATCATGTTTATGGAATGTTAAATGAAATGAACATGATAAAGAAGTAGACACCTGATGCATGAATGACGGTGCATAAGAATGACAGTATATACATGATGCAACACATATAGCTTATGATGCAACACGAGATGTAAGGCATGCAACACATTTGTAAAGGTGTCAATGCATCGTGCAATCGTAAATTTATTGTGAGTATTGACCTCAACAAGACTCAATCGCTGATCGCATCGTTGTTGTCGGGTTCCGTCTCTAACAGGTCGTTGCTATAATCATTATCGCAAATGTCGTGCTCCGTCTCGTAATCGTCGTCGTCTTGGAATCGTCGTCGTCTCATAACTGTCGGGTCTCGTATCCGATCGATCGTCTCGTAGATGTAGGGTCTAGTCTCCGATTGATCGTCTCGTCTGTATCGGTTCTCATCTCCGATTGGTCGACTTGTCTGTATCAGTTCTCGTCTCCGATTGGTCGACTCGTCTGCACCGGGTCTCATTTCCGGTTGAGCATCTTGTCGGCACCGGGTCTCGTTTTCGGTTGATCGTCTCGTCGGCACCGGGTCTCGTTTCCGGTTGATCATCTCGTCGGCACCAGGTCTCGTTTCCGGTTGATCGTCTCATAAATCACCTTATTCCTGTCGGGTCCCGCCCCGACAAATCGATTCGTCGTGTTCCGCACCCGATCGGTCGAAATCTCGTATTTTATTTTCACATAACAAGTCAAATGGGTTTGAAAAATTGATCAATTGCTCTATTATTAACTGTATGATGCATGCTTTTTATTCATGGATAGAGAATGACCCCTGCACAGTCTTTTTGATACTATTTTTCACAGATGTCGTCACCCGATGCCGTGGTACGTTTAGATCTCGGTCCTCCCACAGGGTTGGTTGGCAAGCTTTTTCGCTGGTTGGACAGTTTGTCGCCGGGCGACAGGGTTATTGTAGATGGTCTTCTGGGACATTCCTGGTCTTTATTATCCTTTCAGGTGCCGGCGGGCTTTGCGGAGGGTACTCTGAACTATTGGGCTCCTGCCCGTCAGGTGTTCAGATTAGGGACAGTGGAGCTGACCCCTACTCTCGAGGAGTATGCCCGCTTTAGTGGCTTGTCTTTGGATGGTCCTTGTGTCAGGGTCACAACTGGTCCCATGCGCCGTCAGTTCTTGACTTTTATTGGGTTGCGGAGGACAGTTATGTTATCGGTAATCACATCAGACCATCTAGTTCCCCTTTATTTCCTGATTGACCGATTTGGCTCACCCGATAGTTTTCATCTATTCTCTGGTGAATTTTCCGTATCTGAGGAGCGTTGGGGCGCTTTGAGAGTAGATTTTTTGATGGCTTGTGTTATATCAGTTTTGTATCTGCCAGCCGGATCTGATCTGTTGGATATGCGAGTTATTGCGACCACTAGAGCCCTTCAGGAACATCACACCATTATTCTCATGATACTAGCAGACACCTACATGTCAGCCTCATATTGTCAGTCTTTCTGAGGCAGAGTATTCAGAGGGAGCTCTATTTTGTTGTATGTATGGTTTATGAGCCATCTCAGCCCCATCAGTCATTTCCGTTGCCATGGGTTTTGCTTCAGCCACGACATAGCCATTCAATTTTCGTTCCGTCCCGTGAGCTGTACTGATGCGACTTCCTGGATAGAATTTTTATTGGCTATTGAGAAGCCCTTTCATCTCTTGATCTATTTGGGTTATTGCTCCTTCATGAGCTTCTCGACTCATATGCCCACCTTGGATTTCATCCCTATTTCTGGCTTGAGGGGCGTGACGACTTATCATCCCTTGGCGGTTATGGGGCAGTTTGATCAGATACAGGATTTTCACCCTTTCACGGGCGCAATCGACTACTGATTCCTCATATCACCCCAGACAGAGAGAGATCTACTGCGGGTATATGATCTTTGGTCTCGCAGGATCTTTGTCGAGTTTAGTGAGAGTTGCCCCATTCAGACATATGCTTATGTGCAATGGTTGCACGGAGATCAGACTGGAGTATTTGATGACTCTCGAGTGATTTTCACAGATGATACCACCCCAGAGGTATTTATTCCTCCTGAGTCTATAGAGATGATGTCCAGATATGATTTTGAAGGCTTCTCCACTCTCGCCCATATTCCTTATTCCATCTCAGCTAATTCTGCCCCTAGTCGGGTTACTAAGGATAGCCGGATCCGACTGGCCTTGATTACTACTGAGGCTGAGAGGGACGCTGCTCTTGTTGAGAGAGATGCTGCTATTTTGGCCAGAGATGCTGCCCTCACTGACAGAGACATCATTGTATTGCAGACTAGGGCAGTTATAGATGCTCACTCTAAGACTGTTAGCCGACCCACTGCTTTATTGGATCGCATCGACATGATGGGGCAGCAGATTGCAGGGGATGCTGATGCTTCAGATCTATCCACCACCTTATCCATCCTGCTTCAGTTAGTTTCAAATTTGTAGCTCATTTTATTTCCTGCATAGACTATGTCAGTTTCATCGGTTATCGAAAGAGAAATCTTGTAACAAAATGACTTATATATATAGACATGCATTTAAAATTAGTCATTTTCTCTTTTTGTCGTATTGTTGCCTTTCATTGGATCCTTATTTTATCCAGCTAACCACGATTTTGATATTTTGCCTTCTTTCTCTTCTCAAGTCTTGATGGAGATTTGACAGATATTGCCGCACACCCTGTTGATTTCATCGGATTGAGTCTTAGATTTTGGCTAACTGTTTGGTTGGGTTAGGGTTATGTCATTTGAGATGAAGCTGCTTAGCTGGCTGGTTTCGGGAAGGTTTCGAGGGTATAGGAAGGTTTTTCTGCTTGTTAGGAATCAGTTTTGGTTAGAAAAAGTATTATTTTGTAAAGAAATGGACCGTGCCCTGATGGCTGCCTACGTACTCCTACAAGTCGGGAGATCAGGTCTTACGTAGTTCGTTCTTCAAAGAAAGAGGAGAAAATGATGATGATTTTTTTTTATGTGCAGAACCTCTTCACCGAGTCAGAATTGATGGGCTGTGGAAACACCTCACCATCCATCTCTTGCAATATGAGGGCTCCTCCGGACTGCACTTTCTTAATCACAAAAGGTCCTTCCCAGCTCGGGGCAAACTTCCCTTTGGCTTCGTCTTGACAAGGCATGACTCTTTAGCACTAGGTCATTTTCCTTGAACTTCCGAGGTCTTATCTTTTTGTCGTACGATCGAGAGATTCTTTGCTGATATAACTGATCGTGCAAAACAGCAGCCACCTTCCTTTCATCAATTAGGGCCAATTGGTCGTACCGACTTTGCATCCAATCCTCCTCGTTTATCTGAGCATCAATCAAGATTCTGAGGGACGCCATCTCAACCTCAACTGGCAGAACAGCCTCCATTCCGTATACCAAAGCGTAAGGGGTTGCCCCTGTAGAAGTATGCACCGACGTTCTGTACGCTAGCAAGGTGAGAGGTAGCAGATCCGGCCATCCCCGTTGATTGGCAGACATTCTCGCCATGATCTTCGTGATATTCTTATTTGCAGCCTCCACGGCCCCATTCATCTTAGGACAGTAAATGACATAATTGAGGTGTTTGATCTTAAACTGGTCACATAATTCCTTCATGAGGGCATTGTTCAAATTCTTGGCATTATCGGAGACTAAGACCTCAGGTTGCCTGTATCGGCAAATGACATTATTCCTGATGAAACGGTCGATGATCTCCTGAGTTACTTTGGGGAAAGAAGCTGCTTCTACCTATTTAGTGAAGTAATCGATCATGACGAAGATAAATCGGTGTCCGTTGCTTGCTTTGGGCTCTACTGGTCAGATTACATCCATACCCCACATTGAGAATAGCAAAGGGGAGGTCATACAATGCAGTTCATTGGGAGGCGCATGGATTACATTGTCGTGTGCCTGGCATTGGTAACATCGTTTGACATGATCATCGTAGTCGGCTTTCAGTGTTAACCAGTAATGCCCCGTTCTCAAGATCTTTTTGGCCAGCATCGGTCCACTCATGTGTGGCCCACAGACTCCACCATGTATTTCGTCCATAATCTTTTGGGCCTGCGTTTCATTTACACATCGCAAAAATCCCAAACCGGCATCCCTCTTGTATAATGAATCCCCGCTCAGATAAAACCTCATTGCCATCTTTTGGATTCTCAACCTCTTAGCTCGGCTTGCTTGGTCAGGAATGGATCTATCCCTTAGATACTCCCTTATGTTGTGATACCAAGGCTGCTTTGGCAGAACCACCTCCTCCGATAATACTGCCACATGCTCCTCGTATGCCGGGGCATTCTGTACCGCTATTTCAATCTATGGAGCATCCCTGCTTTTGATTATGTGGATTAAGGAAGCCAGAGTTGCCAATGCATCGGTAAAATCATTCCGTCCCCGGGGGATATGTTGGAAAGCGATATCTTCAAACTCTCACATCAATTGGATAACACATCGATGGTATGGAAGTAACCGGAGCTCCTTAGTGCTATACACCCCGATCGCCTATCTGATTACCAGCTCTGAATCCCCGAACACCGCTAGTCTCTTCACTCCCATATCGCGAGCAAAACGGAGTCCCAATATACATCCCTCATACTCAGCTGTGTTATTCGAATTACTGAACTGCAATTTAGTGGCCACGGGGTATTGCTTTCCGGTGATAGAGATCAGGACTGCTCTGACTCCTGCCCCTTCAGCATTCATGGCACCATCAAAATATAACTTCCAGAACTGCCCCTCGTCATCACATCTCGTGTGTAAGACCCAGAATACATCTTCGCCCGGTTAAGGAGTTTCTAAAGGCTCCATCCCCCCTGCTGGCATTTCTGACAACTGATTTGCAATTCCCTGCCCTTTCATGGTTTTCTGAGTTACGTATACGATGTCGAACTGCTATAAGATTAACTGCCACCTTGACAATCGACAGTCAGCATGGGCCTTTCAAAGATATACTTCAGAGGATCCATTCTCGATATCAGGTACGTAGTGTGCCCATGGAGATAGTGTTGTAATCTCACTGCAGCCCACGCCAAAGCACAACAGGTCCTTTTGACGGGGGTGTAATTCTGTTCACATTGGCTAAATCTCTTGCTGAGGTAATAGATGGTCTGCTCTTTGCCTGATTCATTCTTCTGTCCCAGCATACATCCCATCGCAATGGCATTGATCGATATATACATAAACAAAAGGATCCCATTCTTCGGGGGTACCAGCACCGGTGCTTCTATCAGCTGCTTCTTAATGGTCTGAAGGGCTTTCTGGCATTGCTTATTCCACTCTTGGGAGACATCTTTCCTTAACAGTTTAAAAATCGGCTCGCATGTAGTTGTCAAGTGGGATATGAAGCGGCTGATGAAAGTGGTCTTTTCCCGGTCTTCCTCCGCCACCATTATCTGATGATACCCCGCAAAGCAATCAATAAAAGAGTATATCTCGTATTAGGCTGTGTTATCCACCAAGATGTGTATAAAAGGCACTGGAAAGTTGTCCTTGAGACTGGCCTTGTTCAGATCTCTATAGTCGACACATACCCTCACCTTCCCTCCAGGCTTAGCCACTGGGACTATATTGGACAGCCATTCCGGGTAAGTGGACACCATAATGATTCCAGCCTTGAACTGTTTGACGATTTCTTCCTTCACCTTCAAGCTCCACTCCGGTTTTAGCTTTCTTAGTTTCTGCTTGACGGGCTTGAAACCCTTCTTGATGGGCAACCGGTGTATCACAATGTCGGTGGACAATCCGATCATGTCCTCATGAGACCAGGCAAAAACATCCTCATACTGGATTAGCAACTCGGTTATTTCTGTTTTCTGGCTAGGGGTCAGATTTGTCCCTATCTTGAGCTCCTTGGGTTGGTCAGGGGTTCCGATATTTATGGTGATGGTTTGGTCTAAGTTGGGTTTGGGTTTGTCTTCGACCCATCCTTTGATCTCGTCAGGCGTGTCATCATTATCAGTCTCATCCTGCTCAATGCCCATTAAATCGAAATCCAGCTCAATATCAAAATCATAGTCATCTTTCAAATTCGAAAAATCGTTTATTAGGCAAGAAATACTCAAATTGGTACACCTAACATGAAACAAAAATATTTGTCATATATATAAGTCATTTTCCCACAATGATCATCTTTAAAATAACATGACAAAATAACATAACTATGCAAAATTCAAAAAAAGGAACAAAACTGGTATCTATTCATCCCCTACCATCCGGGGTCTACCACCCCGATGCCATATTTTACCCTCGTTTGGATATTACTGGCTCCATCGTCCAGTTGTCTGTGGTCAGATCGGCCGGAATGCGACAGATGAAAGGCGGCTTCGCATCGAAAACTTCCTCGATGACTACAGCCACATCGCATTGGTCCTTCTTCATAACCTCTTCAGGAATAGTCAGCCCCGCCCAATTGATGACAGGCACACTCTGTTGGGATCCTGATGGCGTGGCAACATCCTTCCTCTTTCCACTGCTTACTGACTATCCAGGGATATAACACTTGGTTTCAAACTATTGCATGACCTCCTGCAGGAAACTCTCCTTTTTGGCCGACTCATCATTCGTGGGGGTCAATTTTTTACCTCCTGTCTCAGACACAGGCTTGCCAGTACCTTGTTCATTGTTGACTTCCGACATCACAATTTCGGCCAGTCGAGTTGGGGTCTCCCCTTGAGAGTGTTTCTGTTCTACGCCTCCATAATACCCCAACCCTGCCTTGCCTATCTGATTGGGCAGTTGAATAGGCTCAGTAATTCCTTGACTGTTCTTTCCCAACCCTCGCCCAGGTCGAAACTTCATCTTCATCATTTCTCTAGCAACAAAGGTAAGTTCAGGAGAGACCTTAGGTTTTACGGCTGGAGCCCCCAGACATCTGTAGTAGGGAGTATTGATTTCCAGTGCCTGAAAACTGACGGGTACCACCGATTGGTCCAAATTAATCACCGGTAGGCCATTCCTGGAAGAAGAAGGGCCATCACGCTCTGTAGAGACCGTCACCAGATTCCCGTCGATGATAAACTTAATTTGCTGGTGTAGCGTAGAGGAAACGGCCTCGGCCATGTGTATCCATGGCCTTCCCAATAACATGTTATAACTTGCTGCAATATTTAGGACTTGGAATGAAATATCGAAAGTACAAGGCCCTATCTCCACAGGTAATTCTATCTCCCCCATCGTATCCTTCCGGGATCCTTCAAAGGCTCGTACCACCACATAACTGGCCCGCAGTCGCTTAGGATTGATGTTCATTTTCTTCAATGTATTGAATGGACAGATATTCAATGTTGATCCCTCATCAATTAGCACCCCATTCATAACATATCCTGATGAGATTACCGCAATATGCAGCGGTTTCCGATGCCCCCTTCTCTCTTTGGGCATATCATCATCTATGAACGATATTACATTGTTTTCTAACAGATGGTCCACTAGATGGCCGAAACCTTCTTTGCTAATCACCTTGGGAATGTGTGCCTCTTCCAGGACTTTGGCCAGAATTCTGCAGTGATCGTCGGATGATAATACCAAATCCATGATCGATGTCAGAGTCGATTCCTCGCTCAATACCTTGCCCCCCTTTCTTCTGGATGATTCATCTTCCTTAAGAATTCCACAGCTTTCTCCTGGGATATCTTTTCGTTCTTCTTCCCTTTGCTCTCAAGGGTTCGTCCTGGAAGATATAAAGGATTCCACTTTGATGTTACAGAAGCACAATTGGCTGGCTCCTCTGATACTCCCCCGTAATTCCACGGTACTGTTTTCAGACTGCTAATGGGGATTTGTGGTCTCGCTGCAATGGTGAGAAGTTTCAGAGCCGTTAACCTGATAGGCCCCTCTGTGATACTCCTGCTCAGACCCGCCAACCTAATCGGTGTCCCTCGTATATTCTCCTGATTATTCGTCATGATAATCATCTCATTAATTTTCTTTATATAATTCAGCCTTGGTGGTCCTCTGGCTTCGCTAACTTCCACCACATTGACCCCTTCCCCATCATGCTTAGGCAGGGGATTGACTTTAACATTTGGTGACTCTGGTTGTTCCACCACGATCTCCCCTATTGATCATGTTCTGAATCTTGTGCTTCAGCGCCCAACATTCCTGAGTATCATGACCAGGAGATCCCGAATGGTACGCACACTTCTTACTCGGGTCAAATCTTCTCCCTTTCGGGTTAATTGGGGGTGCCAAATTGACTATCTTTCTCTGTGCTATTAATACTGTCAAAATCTGTTCAAGAGGATCCCCAAGCGGGGTGAATACCCGATCTCTTGTGGTCTCAAATCTTCTTTGTCCGTCCGTCCTTTGATTATTGAAATTAGGTTGTCGGGGTGGCACAATTCTCTGTATTTGCACTGGAGAGCTATTCTCCACCTTCCTAGATGATCCCTGCAGGATGAGGGAAACATCTTCCTCCTTTCTCTTTTGGGTCCTGCGGGAAGCACTGCCATAGTTTTCACTCTGGATTTGCTCGCGCAACTGTTTCTAGAGCTGTGAAGTCCCGGATCTTACCATAATTTAACCCCATGTCAACCATTTCTCCATGCTTTATCATTTTAGCAAAAGGTCTTCCAATCCCCGCTATCACTCGCTCATAATAGGGCGCCTCCTGAATATTCACAAAGGTCATTACCATCTCCGCCTCGCTCATTGGGGGATTCACCTGTGCAGCCATACCCCTCCACCGCTGTGCATAGTCCCTAAAAGATTCCTTTGGTTACTTCTTGACCTTTATCATCTGATATCTGTCAGGGGTCATCTGTGCCTGGAAGCTGTATTGTGTCAAGAAAGTATGGGCCACCTCCTCCCAGTTATGGATCCGAGCATTATCAAGGCGGGCATACCACGTTCTTGCTTCTTCCGTTAGGCTCTTTTGGAATAACTGCATCCTCAGTCCTTCGTCCTCTACATAAGACCCAAGTTCCACAATGTATATCTTCAGGTGTGTATAAGGGTCTCCCTTCCCATTATATTTCTCAAATTCGGGGATCTTGAACTTCTCCGGATACCTGGTTCTTGGAAAGACACACAGATCTGAATAATTTACCCTGCCCAGGGAACCTATGCTTTTCAGAGACTGGATAGTCTCCTCTATCTACTTCATTTTCTTTCGAAGATCATCAGTGTCTCCCTCCTCTCGAATAGTGATTACTGTCCTGTTAGGCGTAGGAATGGCCTTGGGGATGACTGGCTCGCCCTTAGGCTGGGGTTGCTCATTCTTAGAAAGGATTGTATCATCTTTAGGTGGATTATGGTTACCCCCCGGTGGTGGCATATTAGGCGGATCCTTGTTTGGCGGATCTTGTCTCAGTAGCAACTGCTCTTTTAGCATCGTGGCCATTTCCAACATCTGTTTTTTAAAATCATCGAATTCCTCTCGAGATATGGAACCAGGATTAGGAGGTGGAAAATCAGCCATTTCAGATGTAGAATCCTAGGCCTTTTTAGATCGCAAACGCGTTTGAGGAGCAATCCTACAGGGGAAAACGGTTTGAAGTTTAGTCTTGGGAAATGAAAGATGTGGATGCATGCTAAAGCTGTAACTTTTGTGTTTTGGGTTTTTCAATCTTTCCCTGCAAAAAAAAAATGTTAGCAGTCCCTCATTGCAATAATAAATGCTAGACACGAATTATTATGCCTTCCCAGCTATTCCCCGCAAAACATAGAGGTTAGTACTTTCTTTTGACAAAAAGGGGAGGTATATATAAAAATATTGAATGGGACTATGACATTTATATGCGTAAACGTAAAAGGGCATGAGGAGACTTTCCCTGCGTTGGGTTAATCTGAGGCTGACCTACCCTAAGGTTACTCTCGCGGCTTTTCGGCATGAAGGTCCCCAAATCTTCGCAATCTACTCGTCTAAATCCTTTCGATTGGAGCGGATCTGAGTGGTGCATTTCCTGAGCCATCTCCGGGGAGCAGCCCCTTCGAGTCCAGTAATAAGCAACCGACAGGTTTGCCTCAAGAGGAGGTACACTCTCAACATACATTCACATTCATCGTTCTCACCGTATGCAAATGATTACTTTAAAGTAAAGCAATTCCATTCAATCATTCATTCATTGGACAAAAACACACATTCACACAACAAGTAAAACAGGTCAAAATATCGCACGTACATACACATTCATAAATTTTTAAAGGATAGGACAGCATCAAGATTATCGGGCCATTAGGAAGAATTTCGTTCCGTTGGAACCCTCACTAATAGTCTTTAATCCATGGATCCTCAATAATATACAAGAAAAATTACATTAAATAGAGCCCGAATGACAAAAAGTTTAACAAAATGATATAACAAAAATGCTATAAAAAAGAGCTTTTCACCTTGCAAATGACACCACGATGCGTATAAACTCGTATATTAAATAGAGTAGAAAGTGTATGTGATACAATCTAACAAAAAGGGGTATAAATCCTCACTTTTTCTCTCTTTTATCTCCTCTCCCGCTACGGCTTGCTGCTGCATCTTCCCCTTTTTTTTCTTTCAAACTCCCTGTCTCCCTGGATTAAAAATGAAGAACGACATTGATAAAGGCTGCCAGAGGCAGCCGCAGATTGATCCGCGGCTTGGCCGCAGATTGATCTGCGGCTAGCCTCGGTTCCCCCACGCCGCGCTCGAGTGCCATGTCGTCAGTCGTCACATCATTGGCAGCGGAGTGATCTGCGGCTGGCTGGGCTAATTTTCTTGATTTTCGTATCGCACCTCGATTCTCGTGTTGTACTATTGGTTTTCGCTAAAAGGCTTGTATTTTGCAGTCCGGGAACCGCTGAAAAACGTGTCATGTCATTCAGGAATGCTCGTTTCGAATGGCTGCGACATGACACAGGATTTGTATTTGGAGCTTGGTTTCCAGGGGGCGCTGCCCCCCGATCCCCACCAGCTCACCGGCGAGCAGGTAAGCGTAGTGGCCATTAGTCGATTCCTGATATCCACTCGTTGTCGTGTCGGCTTTGATCGCAAGTCGTTGTGGTGGCTTTGAGTGTTCGTACTTATGTCCACCTTTCGTTCTCGTAGGCTAGGTTAATTGACGTTTTTGCCCTCCTGTCAGGATTAGTATACGAAGCTCAAAATTTGGGTGTTTACAATTAAAATAAGTTAATTCCATAAATTATTTTAGTTCTCTTTATTCAATGTAACACAACAATTAAAATAGTTAATATTTAATTAACTATTTTAATTTAATTATTTAATATATACAACAAATTTTATATATTTAAATTTAATCATCTTCTTATTCCCATAAAATGTCTTCAACAATTTATTCCTATTCATTAAATATATTATTTTAATATATTAAACCATAATTTAAATATTACCTTAATCCACCAATTTAATTTAGTGAATTAATTAACTTGCTCATGAAATTAATTCCTAACGAATTCATTACAAGACTTTATAATCAAATTATATTATTTCATAGTATAATTTAAATTTAATCTCCATCAATAAATTACTTCTAATAATTTATTTACATCATACTTCTATTAAAATAATTTAATATTATAAATTATTTTAATTTACTCATTAATAGATACAAAAGTTTTGTATCGTTAAAACTATCCGCCTCATTAAATAAATTGATTCTCACAATTTATTTCAAATCAAAACTAATATATAATAATATATTCAATTATTTTCTTTTCTTTCTATAAATTATTTTCTCACAATTTATTTAATTATAGTAAATATAATTATATATTCACTATATTACAATCATGCATACATTATTCTCAATAATGTAATAGTATTACAAAATTCTTTTCATAAAATGGAGGTTATTAAATATATTTAATACCATCAATTTAGTATATTAAAATAATTTAATATTATAAATTATTTTAATAATTTCTTTCATCATAAACTATACTCATCCTATTTCTTGTTAATAAATTGATTCTACAATTTATTTTCATGAAATAATAAATATATAATAATAATATATTTATTATTCACAAAAATCACATATTCCATAATATATTACCAAATAAGAATTTTATTTATTAAATTCTTATTTTTAATATTTTCTGAAAATCCGGGTCATTACAGTGACGCTTAAAAAGTGTCGCTATACATCTATAGCGATACTTTTGTTGTGAAAATAACATTTTTTATTGTTTCCCTATATAATATGCTTGCATAGACTATGGTATGATTCCATTAAGCCAATCATTTATGTTACATATTAAATAATGATAGACATTAAGAAAAAGAAAGGTATTTTGGTGGGTAAGGGATTTTTGGTAGAAATTAAGAAAAAGAAGGGTTATTGAGGTGAGTGCTTACGGAATTCTTGGTAGAAATTAAGAAAAAGAAAGGTAATTGAGGTGAGTATCTAGAATTCCTAGGATAACATAAATAAGCCAACCTATCTACTTCATGGCTAAACACTAGACACTGGCTGCTCAGAAATGGGAGGTCATTCATCATCACTTCTTATTCTTTCTCTACTTGGGTTCTTATTCTTCCAGTGTTCCAGTGCGAGTGCCCAAGAGGAATTCAAAACAGCCAACCTATCTACTTCATGGTTAAACACCGGCTCATTTTCTCTTGGTGTTGGTGCAAATGAAAGCTGGACTTTTACTGATGGTTCCAACCTCAGGCCCATCCTTCTTCACCAGTACAGAGATTATGCTTAGGGTGAATATGGAAATAACAACATTTCTAATTCCTTCTTTCTTGTTCTGCTGATGTTCGAAATAGATTTAGTCAGAAATAACAGCTAAGCCCTTGTTATTTGGACTGCAAACAGAGACCAAGCAGTGAGAAATAATGCCACTCGAGAATTTGATGCCTATGGGGACTTGATATTGAGAGATGTAGATGGTACTCTTGTTTGGTCTACTAATACCACTGGCCTCCACGCAACAACTGTACTACTTGAGGAATCAAATCTAATGCTTGTTAACAATAGTTTTAATACGAGTAATAAAGTTTATGGTGACTATAATCACCTAACAGACACTTGGATGGGCTCACAAGAATTGCATGTTGGTGAGCTGTTAAGCTCTAGCACGTCAGTTTCTAATTCGTCAGAGGGCATGTTCTACTTGTTTGTGACTAATGTTGGCTTAGAAGCTTTTCTTGATTCCGATCCCCCACAACTGTATGCAACTCTCTTGCGCTGCCCTCATGGTTCTGGATCTCTAAATTTTCCTTTTGGGTTATTTGAGTGTTATCCCTCTTACGTTGTACTTTCAGGACTGTCTCGTATAGATGACTTCATAAAGTTGGAGCCAGACGGGCATCTTAAATATTATTCCATGTCTGATCAAGGTATTCTTAGGTAGAATGAAGTTTACAAAGGTGACTACAGTTTATGCCACTGTATGTGGGAATTTTGGAATTTGCTCCAAGGGAATTTGTGATTGTCCTCTTGGGATTGAAAATTCAAGTTATTTTAGTCAGGTGACCCCTGGACAACCTCAGATGGGATGTGCTCCGGTTACCCCATTGTCCTGCTAAGACACCCACCTCCAAACATTTCTTGAGCTTCCAGATGTTACGTATTTTGATTTCATCCCCTCGCTGTTGGAAGTCGATGCAGAGAGCTGTAAAAGGGCGTGTTTTAACAACTGTTCTTTAGTCTTACAGCTCCTTTCAATGATGACTGCGGCAGCAGAGGATGGGTATAGATCTTTCACTTTCCTTAAGGTCCAAAGCCACCTGCTAGAGAACTGCCAAAAGCTAAATCATCATCTTCTTTTATTCGAATACTGATACTAACTCTTTCAGCTGGGCTTCTGTTTTTGTTTCTTGTTGTTGGGACATGCTACTATTATGTAGTTATGGTAAAGAAAGTTGAAGATAATGACAAAGAAGGTGAAAATAAGTTGGTTGAAGGATTGACAATATTCACTTGGGAAGAATTTGAAAATAATATGCCCTCAAGCCAATTATATTTGATGTAATAAGCATTTACTTTGTAATCTTATTCAAATATTAATAATAGAATAAAAGGCATATTTTAACCATGTTAATTGGTTGAATTAATAAATGTGATGAACCCATAATTTTCGAGCAATGCTTTTAGAATCATGATGAGATCATGCTAGTAAGATCTAAATTCAAGAAAGCTCAAAACTAAAATGTTCCTAATCGTTGGATCACTAACATTGGAATTACTGATCCGGATAGATTAGTACATACTATGCTTGATCTTTAGAAGATGATGATTGATCTCATAATCATTTGTGTAGAGACACTAAAGCAAGTATGTAGGTGCTTATTGGAGAATAAGTTTACTGAACGTGACTCGCTTTAAGAACCCTAATGAAGTTTTATTCACCTGTCAATAGGGAAGTTCTTAAGTGATAGTTGTACAAGTGATTCTTGGACTTGAGATCATCATAGTACCTTGTGTATGTTAAGTTATACTTTATCATATTCCTTAATACCTTAGGGTATGTCATAGGGTATGTACGGGTATAATAAAATATACACGGAGGTAGGTGAATGATCGACAAATGATCTACCACTTCTGATAAAGGGAGAGAATGTCCTATGCGATTTGATAAATGACAGCTAAGAAATTCCTGACCAGGGTTGAATGAAAATTAGAAAGGAGTTTCTAATTTACATTAATCGGAGTTGTGCATTCTTGGATCGAAATACATATGATTAAATAAAATAAGACTTGTCAGTAATTCCATTTCTTATATTTAATCGGGACATTGTTTGGTAGAAGGATTGAATTATACGGTAACTACTGCTGAATAGGTTCTATGTGATTAAACATTAATTTCATATTATTCGGATAGTCATGATACATTATCTTAAGGTGTCTCTCATTATGTAGAATAAATATTATTTATTTATGTTTGAATTAAAGGAGTTTAATTCATTATAAATAATATTAGAATTGTTCTAATTTATTTATTCTACTATCGGTATAATATTGAACCTAAAGGGTCACACCGCAAAAGAATGATATTATATTGGTAACAATTGGCTTAGTGATAATAAATTAAGTATTTAATTTATTAGTTGAATAAATTGAAATGCCTAATATTTATAATGATATATTTAGAGAAATATTGAATTATAAATTAATAAGAGAAATCTTATTATTATTATTATTATTATTATCATTTAATTCTTAATTAGATTAAGAATTAATTTAAATGAAATATAAATATCATTTAAATTAAATGCAAATTTGAATTTGGTCAAATAATTGCAAAACATGTGTTAAGTGCTTAAATGCAAAACATGTGGGTTAGGATAATAATATTACTTACATATTATGTAAGTATTGTATACTTGTAGTATTCTAATTGAATTAGGGTTTCTCCTAATCAACCTAACCAAGCATTCATTGCACTTAGAGAAGTGCTATCCTCCATTTTCAAGAACACCAAATATTAGAGATCAAGTTGTTGATCAAATCTACTAAGTGTTCTTAATAAATTGTTCTTGTTATTCTTAAGAGTTAAGGATAAAAGAACATATTGGATTAGCCATCCAAAATTTGTAAAAATCAAATATTGTTCCATATAATCATTCTTGGTGGATCACCTCTAGAGTGCTTCATACACTTTGAAACTAGTGTTGAATCCAAGGAACAAAGAAATGAGGAGCTTGAAGAAATCAACAAGGACTAGATCTTGTAGCGGTTCAAAGGGTGGATCTATAAAGGTATAACTTTTGTTCATCTTCTTCTTCAATTAATAGTTATGCATAAGGTGATTCATGGATAAGTTGTAAAAATTTTCATTTTCATTTTTCGTTGCGTATCTCAATTAGATTGTGATTTTGCATACTTACAGTGGTATCAAGAGCCATCCTTATGTGTATTATTAATTGTGTTAATCATATATATGTTGATATGTGTTTAGAACAATTTTTTGGGTATAATTATTAGTATGAAATTATGTTCTTTGAAAAAACATCAAAATAAAAAAAAATAAAAAAAAACTGCTGCCTGGCACTGTTCACTACTGCCCGACGCTGTTCACTGCACTGTTCATAAAAAAATTAATATTGGATTTCAATTTTGAACAGAGATTCTAAATTTTTATAAATGAGTTTATATTAATTTGGAATGGATTGAAATAAAGAACTTTATTTTAATTGGATTTTGGATTTCTACTAGTCAATTGCTCATTAAATGATATCAATATATATTGAATGGTTTATTATTCATAAGATGAATGGTATTTATATATATTGATATATATATATAGGGGATGATATATATATATATAGGGGATGATTAAGGACTATTGATAAATGTGATTGGATTTAATTTGAATGGATGTTTGAATGAATGGTTTTATTCATAATGGGGTCTGCGTATCTCGCCTATCTAAATTTCTAAATGTAATTTCTATCTTTCTCTTATGTACTTCCCCTTGACTGTTGATCAAGGTTTCTATTTTGTTAAAATAGAGTGAAATAAGATTTTGTAAAGTTACTCAAGAAATTAGAGCCGAAGAGCAGGAGCATTGAAGACTCATTTGTAATGAAGTCTGGGTTGAATGTAATAGTTATATTCAAATTCATTCTTGCACCCCTAGGTTTGACCTATTGATAAACTCGGTGGCTCGAGTGAATCAAATTAGATTAAGTTCATAATCATCCCATATAGAATATTATATTCTATGAATGCATGCTTATAATATATATATATATATATATATATATATATATATTATTCATATTGATGAATGTTTAATATGTCGCGTATTTATATGTGCATGTGCACTAATCAAGATGAGACCATTAATAACAACACCCACATTTTCAAAATATTAAGTTGAAAAACGTTCAAAGATATTTCAATAAAAAATATTGAACGTAGCCTTCTAGCATTATAAAGCAATAGAGTATTAATTATTTAATATTAGTTTGTTGTGCACACACAAAGCTCATATTAAAATTTTAAGATGTTGGTTTATTACATGAAAATATTTTATATAGGAATTGAACAATACTGTTTTGTTGTGCACACACAAGAACCGTATTTTTCTATACCTTATATGGAAATGCTAGGTATAACTTAACTTGGATTATTTAGTTCGGATGTGCACACACTTGACTATTGTAATCTAAGAGGCAAAATAAAATGAGTTACATAGTTGATGTAATTGACAAGAGTTGTCTACCCTTGAATGAATATATAGTTTGTTGTGCACACACAAGGCTATATATTTAGGTCATTGGATCCTATCTCACTAAACAAATTTCAATAAAAATTTGTTGGACTATATATGGAGGGTCATATAGTTTGTATAAAATAGTGGGAGACACCATTTTTATAAAGTCCTATATTAAAGTGGTGATTAATAAAAATGAATATATGCTAATGTTATTTAAATAAAAATTCATTTACAGATTTTTACAAATGGCTCATTCACTATCACTGCGAAGTATATTGGATGCTAATAAATTAACCGGACCGAACTACACAGATTGGTTAAGGAATTTAAGAATTGTTCTCAGCGCTGAAAGGTTATCTTATGTCCTTAATTCACCCCTTCCTGCAACTATTGTAGAGAATGCCTCTGAGGAAGAAATTGTCACTTTTAAAAAATGACAAGATGATTGTCGACGCCGGGTTTTCGTGTCTCCTTCGCGATATTCATCCTTTTCCGATCTTAGCCTTTTTCTTATGTGATTTTGGAAAAAGGGTCGGCTTGAGTGTCGACGGGGTTTTGAAAGATCGTTTTTATGATGAGCCAATTAACCAGAGTCGCCAGTTGGTATATTTGAAATGGATGTACCAACTCATCCGAATTTCGTTTTCGTAAATCGCTGGCTCATATGTGACTCCGAATTAATTGGTCTGCGAACCGAGATTCATAGAGTTCGGGGGCTTGCTTAAGCGAGGGGAAGGTGTTAGGCACCCCCCGACTTCCGTGAAACACGGTTACCGCAATCTTGATGCATTCCTATCCTTTAATTCTCGAATGTGTGTGTGTGTGTGTGCGCGTATGTGTGTGTGTGCCCATGTGAATGTTTTGTATGAAAGAATCATTTGGATTTTTAGGGAAAATCGTGCTTTAATTTGAGAATGCTTCGAAATGTCTTTTCGGCATACACGAGAAAGCTTTGTGAGAAAAGATTTGATTTTAATTGTCAAAAACTATGAGATTTTCATTAGGTGTCGTTTTGGCAAAACAAGAGTTTTCCAAACCTTCATCAAAATAGGAATCGAGATCTATACGTTGCCCTCGTAACTCAAATGATGGGCAATTTCTAGGATCTCTTTAACCCTATGCACAACGGTTTAATAAAACATCACTTATTTTATGAAACAATTTTTGTGATTTCTGAAAACGATTTTCTTTAGCTTTCTCGTTAAATAGGAATCGACATTCGTTAGCACTTCTCATTTTAAGCCTCGTGATGCTAACAACCTAATTTGATTGATTTTTATGAAAATCTTATCATTTGGCTTTGAAATCAATTTCGTGTCATAAATCAAATCAAGCATAAACACGCATCGGAGTTATTCATGGGCATGTAAGCCATCAAAATAACCCCAAACGCCTACAATCACAAGTTTCACTATTTTGGGGCCTTAAACACGATTCTCGCCTTGGCGTCGTTTTAAGGCCCGACGATTACATATTTTACAATGAAAGGTACATCGAATTTATTACATATATCAAACGATGTCCATCATCGGATTTGGACCACGGGGTCGCGCTCCTAGGCTCACATCCAAAATCGCTACACACCCACAAGATCCTAAAAATAACAATCTAAATAAACTATGCATAATACATCATTACAACGAGCTAAAATTCACCAAATGGATATCATCGGGCCATTAGGAAGAAATTCGTTCCAATTGGAACCCTCCCTAATAGTCCTCAATCCATAGATCCACAACAATATACAAGAAAAACTACATTTAATTTAACCAAACAATATGATATAAATTGCTAGAACAAAGGGAATTTTCACCTTGCAAATGATCTCAAATGGATGTGAACTTGTGTATTTGACTAAGATAAGGAGTATATTTGGTACAATCAAAATCAAAGAATATAAATCCTCTCTTTTTTTCCTCTCTTTTCTTCCTATTTGATTGCAAAATTTGCTCCTTTTTCTCACTATTTCCGTGTTCTTGCTGCTGCAGAATTCTTCTTCCTTCACATTCTTCCCACCACCTGTATGCTGCAACGAAACTAAGCTGAAATAGGCTGGCTTAGGGCAGCCGCAGATTGATCTGCGGCTGGCCGCAGATTGATCTGCGGCTGGCCGCAGATTGATCTGCGGCTGGCTGGCCCACCCCCCATCGCACTTAGCTGGTTTCCTGGTTTCGAGTCCCGTGCGCACCACCATTATTTTAATCATTTGGCCGCAGATTAATCCGCGGCTGGGTGGGCTGATTTTCTCGTTTTCCGAACCGCACCTTGTTTCTCGTGTCGTGACGTCGGTTTTCGCCGACAGGCTTGTATTTTGCAGTCCGAGAATCACTGGGAGACGTGCCACATCATTCGGGCATGCTCATTTCGGACGGCCCTGCTGTCACGTCGATTTTGATTTGCAAATCGTTGCGGTGGCGTCGAGTGTTCGCACTTGTGCATCCCTCGCTCTCACAGGCCGGTTCATTTGACGATTTTGCCCTCCTGTCACGGTTAGTATACGAAGCGCAAAATTTGGGTGTCTACAATGATGTTATGGTAGCCCAATGCATCATGCTCGCATCCATGAGTAACGAGTTACAGCGTCAACACGAGAAAATGGATGCACCTACTATTTTGCTTCACCTTCATGAGTTGTATGGTGAATAGAGTAGGTCTGCAAGATATGAGATATCTAAGGAGCTCTTCCGATATTGAATGACCGATGGCACCACAGTACAGACACATGTCCTAAAGATAATCAATCTGATTGAACAATTAGGACAACTTGGTTTTGTTATGGATGGAGAGTTGAGCCAAGATTTGATCTTGCAGTCACCCCCGGACTCCTACTCACAATTCGTTGTGAATTTCCACATGAACAAGCTTGATGTTAGTTTACCTGAATTGGTTAACATGTTGAAAACTGCAGAGAGTCACTTTCCATCCAAAAAGAACCATGTCTTACTTGTGAGATACGCTTCCAAGAAAAGGAAGTGGTCCAAAGGATCTTCTTCAAAGAAGACAAATTCAAAGAAGGCAAAAGGAATGAACACTGAAAAGGACAATAAGATTAAAACAACTGCAGATAGCAAAGGTGTTTGCTTCCACTGCAACAAGCCTGGACATTGGAAAAGAAACTGCAAAGATTATCTTGCAGAAGTAAAGCAGAAAAAGCTTGGTGAAGCTTCAACTACAAATACAGGTTTATTCATGATTGAAATAAATCTTTCTGTAAGTCAAAATTCTATTTGGGTATTGGATACCGGTTGTGGTTCTTATATATGCAATTCATTGCAGGGAATAAGTAGAAGTAAAAGGCTAAACAAAGGCGAAGTAACTCTACGAGTGGGAAATGGAGCAAAGGTTGTTGCATTAGCTGTGGGGACTTATTGTTTAGCACTGCCTGCGGGAAAATCTATCAATTTGCTCCTTTTTCTCTCTATTTACGTGTTCTTGCTGCTGCAGAATTCTTCTTCCTTCACATTCTTCCCACCACCTGTATGCTGCAACGAAACTAAGCTGAAATAGGCTGGCTTAGGGCAGCCGCAGATTGATCTGCGGCTGGCCGCAGATTGATCTGCGGCTAGCTGGCCCACCCCCCATCGCACTCAGCTGGTTTCTTGGTTTCGAGTCCCGTGCGCACCACCATTATTTTAATCGTTTGGCCGCAGATCAATCCGCGGCTGGGTGGGCTGATTTTCTCGTTTTCCGAACCGCACCTTGTTTCTCGTGTCGTGACGTCGGTTTTCGCCAACAGGCTTGTATTTTGCAGTCCGAGAATCACTGGGAGACGTGCCACATCATTCGGGCATGCTCATTTCGGACGACCCTGCTGTCACGTCGATTTTGATTTGCAAATCGTTGCGGTGGCGTCGAGTGTTCGCACTTGTGCATCCCTCGCTCTCACAGGCCGGTTCATTTGACGATTTTGCCCTCCTGTCACGGTTAGTATACGAAGCGCAAAATTTGGGTGTCTACAGCTGCCCCTCTTTATTATGTTTATGAAATGTTAAATGAAATGAACATGATAAAGAAGTAGACACACGATGCATGAATGACAGTGCATAAGAATGACAGTGCATACATGATGCAACACATTCAACTTATGATGCAACGCAAGATGTAAGGCATGCAACACATTCGTAAAGGTGTCAATGCATCAATCCCTAACCTGTCGCTCGTCTCGTAATCGCCGGGTCTCGTATCCGGTCGATTGTCCTGTGAATGCCGGGTCTCATATCCGGTCACCCCTCTCGTAATCACCTTATTCCATCCCATTGTCATCAAAGGAAGTTATTCTCCTGACTAGCTTTGAAGGGCATCCTTGGAGTTCGTCCTCGTACATCGCTCTTGGCAGCCATAGCCTTTGACTCTGATAGGCTAGGACTTTGACACCTAACCTGCATGGATCACGTACAGAATTATCACTTATTCAATGCATGTGACACAACATTTAAAATGAAAAATGACCCCTGTACAGTCTTTTGATACGATTCTACAGGTGTCACCGCTTGTCGGAGCCGGTTCTCGTCGCCGGACATCCATCTCGTAATCGCCGGTTATCGTCGCCGGTCAATTGTCTCGTCGGGGCCAGGTATCGTCGCCGGTCACCCATCTCGTAACCCCCGGTTATCGTCGCCGGTTGGTGATCTTGTCGGAGCCGGTTTTCGTCGCCGGACATCCATCTCGTAATCGCCGGTTATCGTCGCCGGTCGATTGTCTCGTCGGGGCCGGGTATCGTCGCCGGTCACCCATCTCGTAACCCCCGGTTATCGTCGCCGGTTGGTTATCTTGTCGGAGCCGGTTTTCATCGCCGGACATCCATCTCGTAATCGCCGGTTTTCGTCGCCGGACACCCATCTCGTAACCCCCGGTTATCGTCGCCGGTTGGTTATCTTGTCGGAGCCGGTTTTCGTCGCCGGACATCCATCTCGTAATCGCCGGTTATCGTCGCCGGTCGATTGTCTTGTCGGGGCCAGTTTTCGTCGCCGGACACCCATCTCGTAACCCCCGGTTATCGTCGCCGGTTGGTTATCTTGTCGGAGCCGGTTTTCGTCGCCGGACATCCATCTCGTAATCGCCGGTTATCGTCGCCGGTCGATTATCTTGTCGGGGCCAGTTTTCGTCGCCGGACACCCATCTCGTAACCCCCGGTTATCGTCGCCGGTTGGTTATCTTGTTGGAGCCGGTTTTCGTCGCCGGACATCCATCTCGTAATCGCCGGTTATCGTCGCCGGTCGATTATCTTGTCGGGGCCAGTTTTCGTCGCCGGTCGCCCATCTTGTACCCCCCGGTTATCGTCGCCGGTTGGTTATCTTGCCAGAGCCGGTTTTCGTCGCCGGACATCCATCTCGTAACCCCCGGATATCGTCGCCGGTTGATTATCTTGGATCTCAGCCCTTCCCAGGGTTTGTTGTTTTTTGTCTTTTTTCTTTTTGTGGATATCAGCCCTTCCCAGGATTGCTCACCATCTTGTTGTGGTTCGCGTGGATCTCAGCCCTTCCCAGGGTTTGTTGTTTTTTGTCTTTTTTCTTTTGTGGATATCAGCCCTTCCCAGGGGTGCTCACCATCTTGTTGTGGTTCGCGTGGATCTCAGCCCTTCCCAGGGTTTGTTGTTTTTTGTCTTTTTTCTTTTTGTGGATATCAGCCCTTCCCAGGGGTGCTCACCATCTTGTTGTGGTTCGCGTGGATCTCAGCCCTTCCCAGGGTTTGTTGTTTTTTGTCTTTTTTCTTTTTGTGGATATCAGCCCTTCCCAGGATTGCTCACCATCTTGTTGTGGTTCGCGTGGATCTCAGCCCTTCCCAGGGTTTGTTGTTTTTTGTCTTTTTTCTTTTGTGGATATCAGCCCTTCCCAGGGGTGCTCACCATCTTGTTGTGGTTTGCGTGGATCTCAGCCCTTCCCAGGGTTTGTTGTTTTTTGTCTTTTTTCTTTTTGTGGATATCAGCCCTTCCCAGGGGTGCTCACCATCTTGTTGTGGTTCGCGTGGATCTCAGCCTTTCCCAGGGTTTGTTGTTTTTTGTCTTTTTTCTTTTTGTGGATATCAGCCCTTCCCAGGGGTGCTCACCATCTTGTTGTGGTTCGCGTGGATCTCAGCCCTTCCCAGGGTTTGTTGTTTTTTGTCTTTTTTCTTTTTGTGGATATCAGCCCTTCCCAGGGGTGCTCACCATCTTGTTGTGGTTCGCGTGGATCTCAGCCCTTCCCAGGGTTTGTTGTTTTTTGTCTTTTTTCTTTTTGTGGATATCAGCCCTTCCCAGGGGTGCTCACCATCTTGTTGTGGTTCGCGTGGATCTCAGCCCTTCCCAGGGTTTGTTGTTTTTTGTCTTTTTTCTTTTGTGGATATCAGCCCTTCCCAGGGGTGCTCACCATCTTGTTGTGGTTCGCGTGGATCTCAGCCCTTCCCAGGGTTTGTTGTTTTTTGTCTTTTTTCTTTTTGTGGATATCAGCCCTTCCCAGGGGTGCTCACCATCTTGTTGTGGTTCGCGTGGATCTCAGCCCTTCCCAGGGTTTGTTGTTTTTTGTCTTTTTTCTTTTTGTGGATATCAGCCCTTCCCAGGATTGCTCACCATCTTGTTGTGGTTCGCGTGGATCTCAGCCCTTCCCAGGGTTTGTTGTTTTTTGTCTTTTTTCTTTTGTGGATATCAGCCCTTCCCAGGGGTGCTCACCATCTTGTTGTGGTTCGCGTGGATCTCAGCCCTTCCCAGGGTTTGTTGTTTTTTTGTCTTTTTTCTTTTTGTGGATATCAGCCCTTCCCAGGGGTGCTCACCATCTTGTTGTGGTTCGCGTGGATCTCAGCCCTTCCCAGGGTTTGTTGTTTTTTGTCTTTTTTCTTTTGTGGATATCAGCCCTTCCCAGGGGTGCTCACCATCTTGTTGTGGTTCGCGTGGATCTCAGCCCTTCCCAGGGTTTGTTGTTTTTTTGATTTGATTTTGAGGGATTTCTTGAAGTGGGATGTGTGATCGGCTTCTGTCCCAGATCTTCCACCAATCATCGTCCACGTACTATGCCGCAAAAGCCATCACGGTCTGATCATTTGTGAGGTTGAAGGCGACGTGCTTGTACTTTCCTGAAGATTTTCATTTTGATCGTACCTGCATGCACAAAAAAGATGTTACACATGATCTGGCAGATATGGTATGGACAGATGCATGTGCACAACACATGTTTTAGATAGAAATGACCCCTGTTCAGTCAAATGATATGATTCGACGGTCGTCGTTGTTTGCCAACATTTGATTGGATCACGCCTCATCGTGAAGTGTAGTTTTTAGACTTCAACATTGGTTTTGTACTCTGCCTGCTCTTGGTCGTCTTCATTTCATCGAGTTGAGGCAGTTTGTTTCGCTCTCCGTGATGATCGACAGCTATGTTGGGGCTCCTTGGCCCTTTGATCATTTCTGCTGGCCGATATGCTGCTGTCCCGCATTATATCATCCTTGTATATGCTCATGCATGTGGATCATTTGGATATCGAGGCAGTGATAGTCAGGATTGGGGAGAGGCCCAATGCCGAAGAGTTCTGTGCAGCCTCAGCTTCCTTCCATTTCACGATTCTTAACTGCCCCTGCCTTGGCGCGTGTCGCTACCAAGAATTTCTATCGAAAACTCGCGATGTTGACCGTGCTGAGTTATCCACAGCTCTACAAGATCCTGCATATCAGATGACTAACAAATGCCAAAACTTGAAGGCTCGGGCCGTTAGTGTTAGTTCAACACAAAGCTATTATAATCTCGACAAAAATGCAGTTAAAGCACATGAAATTGAATATCTTTTGATCACATAATCTAGCAAGCGGTGAACTGTGAATGTACTAGATTGGAATTATTATTATTATTATTATTATTATTATTATTATTATTTTTTTCAATCTCTCGTGAGTTGATGATTTTCTATTTGACGAGTTATGAAATCGTAAGAACACCTTCAAGCATTCATGGTCATTGTACGTGAGTGAGGTCGAATTCAAACGAACTACCTTCCCTCGTCAAAAGCACTCTGTCTCCATTCTCGACAACGTCCTTAGCAGGATTGACGTCATATGACAAATGCACTGTGCGATGCAGCATTCAGTAGGGGTTTCTCTTTCCTGACTTTTTGTTTAAGGCCGAGAGTTTTTTTCATATTATCTTTTCTCTTTATCAGCCCACTTCACTTGTCTCGTTTTCTTAGGCTTTTCAAAGTTACCCATTTAACGAGTTTTGGACCAATGACTCCCGAACCAGACGGTTTTGGGGCATTAGGTGTACAGACACCCCTTCGGGTTTATTTACTCGAGTAACAAAGGCCACGGTTCGAGACAAGCTGGTGGTCTGCCCCACTCATTCTTTGCTTGACCTTGCGCAAGATTCGTTTTCTTAGGCTTGAGTTACCCATGTAGCGAGCGTTAAGCCGGTGACTCCCAAACCAGATGGCTTTAGGGCACCAGATGCAGAGACACCCCTTAGGCTTAATTACTCGAGTAGCCCATGCCACGATTCAAATCTGCTCGGGCCTCCTCTACTGTAATGCTCGTTTTCTTAGGCTCTGAGTTACCCATGTAACGAGTGTTGGGCCAGCGACTCCCAAACCAGATGGCTTTAGGGCACCAGGTGTAGAGACACCCCTCGGGCTTAATTACTCGAATAACCCAGGCCACGATTCGAGACATTAGCTTGATGATCATTTATCGTCTGACTTCTTGATTTTAGCTTGATAATTATTGACTGTCTGACTGCGTGTTAACTGCCATCAACATCGTCATAGTTTTATACCCCACAACTGAAAGCTTATGCAAATGCAAAGTGAAGGTTGTCACATGAGGTCGATTCTGTCGCAAACGTTGCTTTGAATTAAGGCTTTGTACCCGATCAAAAGGTTGAATAGCCTTCTTCGTCTAATTATACTCACGATCGTGCTCCACGGTTACTTGTCAGAATTAATCCGATTCCTATCAAGCCAAATAAAATCCCCCTTTCACGCGGATCATCGTATCCCGGGAAAACTATGCTTGACAACATGCTAGATGATCGTACCGTTGAAGATTGAATTGACATGAGGCAGCATTTGATGATGATGGTGCCTGTTGATGGGATTGTTTCGTGGGTGCCAATTTGCACTTCATCATCTCCTGGGTAGTGACAAATGCCCCAGTGTTAAGTTATTTTTCTTGTGATCTCCCTCGTACTGGTTGCATCGGTATCTCGCTGGCTGACAAAAGATCCGGTCCTTTGACTTGTTGAAAGGTTTGTGGGATTTTTGATTTTTGAGATTTTTTTTGTTTTTTTTTTTTTTTTTAAAGAGTGGTTTCACAGAGTCAGAATTAACGGGCTGGGGAACGCCTTCCGTCTATTCCTTGTAAGATGAGGGCTCTCCCAGAGAGGATTTTTTATCGTGACGGCTCCTTTTGATTTAGAGCGAAACCCCATAGCTTCGTCTTGGCAGGGCGCGATCCTCTTGAGGACTAAATCGTTCATTTTGAATTTCCGGGATCCTACCCTCTTGTCGTATGCCCGGGAGATGCGTAAGGGGCTGCCCTTGTAAACGTGCGAACTGAGGTTCGACAGGCAAACAGGGTGAGCGACAATAAATCCGGCCATCCCCGATGATTGGCGGACATTCCTCCCATGATCGTCTTTGTGTATTATTTGTAGCCCCCACTGCCCCATTCATTTTGGGCCGGTAAATGACTGAATCAAAATGTTTGATCTTGAATTTGTCATATATCTCCTCCTTGAGGGCATCGTTTAGATTTCTATAGTCGATGCGGCCCCTCACCTCTCCTCCCGGCTGTGGTACTGGGATTCTGTCGGAAAGCCATTTAGGGTAAATAGACACCGTGATGATTCCTGCTTTAAACCGCTTGATAATCTCGTCCTTTATTTTCATCCTCCATTCAGGCTTCAACGTTCTCAACTTTTGCTTAATTGGTCGGAACCCTCCTTGATGGGCGGTCGATGTCCTATAACGTCTGTGGACAATCCACTCACGTCGCCACGGGACCAAGCGAACATATCTCCACACAGGATCAACAACTCGGCTATTTTTTCTTCTTCTTTTTTTTTTTTTTTTTTTTTTTTGTTTTCGAATTTGCCCCTACTCCGGGTTCTTTGTGATCGCTAAGGGCTCTGACGTTTGATGGCGATGGTTTGGTCTAAACTGGGTTTGGGTTTACCCCCGACCCATCCTTTGATCTCACCAGGCGTATTGTCGATATCTGTCTCGTCCTGCTCAATCCCCACTAGATCGAAATCTGGCTCTATACCAAAATTGTGATCCTCCTTCAAATTTGGCCTATCGCTTGTCAGGCTAGAATACCTCAATTCGGGGTACCTGACATAAAACACAAATGCTTGTCACATATATAAAACATTTCAGCACATGATCTTCTTTTTGGATAACATGACAAAATGACATGAGCGTGCAGGGATCTGAAATAAAACTCAGGATTTTAAAATCCATTGATCTTCTACTGGCCGGGATTCACTGCCATACTCCTGGATTTACCCCCTCCGGGATATCACCTGCTGCACGGTCCAACTAGTCACGGTGAGGTCAAACAATGGAGCTCACTAGGAGGTGCATGGGTCACATTGGTATGGATCTAACATTGATGGCATTTCCTGACATGAGTATCGCAATCAGTTTTCATGGTTAGCCCGTAGCGACCCGTTCACACGCTTTTCTTTGCAAAAAGTGTTCTGCTCATATGGGCTTTGCACACATTGCCATGTACTTCGTTCATTAATCTGTGGGCTTCTTCGGCTTCCAGATATCTCAGCAGTCCCGTAGCTAGGTCCCATTTATGCCCTTTGATGCTGTATATTCCCATGGCCTGCCGGATGACCAATTCGAGTCTCCAACTACTATCATCTTTTTGATTCCCATTCCCAAGGCTAATCTCAGTCCTAGGATGAATCCCTCGTATTCGGCCGTATTGTTGGAGTGGCAGAATTGTAATTTCATGGCTATCGGCCTCTGTTATTTGGATGGATAGAGTATGGACTTTACGGCCTCTTAGTACTGTGCCAGTTACAAGTTAGCAGATGCATGTCACCTTTTTTTTGGTCGAATATGCCCCTACTCCGGGTTCTTTGTGATCATTATGCCAGGCCTTCACGGTTCTCCTAATCTTATCCTGCAAAACAAGGTCAGTGTTTGATGACAGGATAGTATTTAGAAGTTTTTAGAAAACCTTGGTACGTGGCACAGATTGCCTTCCTGCAAAAACCATGTCAGTACTCTTTATATGTGCAGGTGATGTAATCACATGATACATGACATTTTTACTATGATGATGACGGTATGAGAGTTATATGCCATTTACATGACATTTATTTATTTGACTGAACGATAAAAGGGCATGAAGAAGCTTCCCTTTCGTTAGGTTTATCAGAGGCTGACCTACCCTAGGGTTACCCTCGCGGGCTTTTCGGCATGAAGGTCCCCAAATCTTCGTAATCTACTCGTCTGAATCCTTTCGATTGGAGCGGATTTGGGTGGTGCGTTTCCTGAGCCATCTCCGGGGAGCAGCCCCTTTGAGTCCAGTAATAAGCAACCGACAGGTTCGCCTCAGGAGGAGGTACTCTCTCAACATACATTTACATTCATCGTCCTCACCGTATGCAAATGATTACTTTAAAGTAAAACAATCACATTCAAATCATTCATTTATTGGACAAAAACACACATTCACACAACAATAAGTAAAAGAGATCAAAATGTCGCACACACATACACATTCATAAATTTTAAAGGATAGGACAGCATCAAGATTTGAACGTGGCTTAAGCCCTCTAATTTCCCCAGCAGAGTCGCCAGCTGTCGACGCCGGGTTTTCGTGTCTCCTTCGCGATATTCGTCCTTTTCCGATCTTAGCCTTTTTATTATGTGATTTTGGAAAAAGGGTCGGCTTGAGTGTCGACGGGGTTTTGAAAGATCGTTTTTATGATGAGCCAATTAACCAGAGTCGCCAGTTGGTATATTTGAAATGGATGTACCAACTCATCCGAATTTCGTTTTCGTAAATCGCTGGCTCATATGTGACTCCGAATTAATTGGACTGCGAATCGAGATTCATAGAGTTCGGGGGCTTGCTTAAGCGAGGGGAAGGTGTTAGGCACCCCCCGACTTCCGTGAAACACGGTTACCGCAATCTTGATGCATTCCTATCCTTTAATTCTCGAATGTGTGTGTGTGTATGCGCGTATGTGTGTGTGTGCCCATGTGAATGTTTTGTATGAAAGAATCATTTGGATTTTTAGGGAAAATCGTGCTTTAATTTGAGAATGCTTCGGAATCTCTTTTCGGCATACACGAGAAAGCTTTATGAGAAAAGATTTGATTTTAATTGTCAAAAACTATGAGATTTTCATTAGGTGTCGTTTTGGCAAAACAAGAGTTTTCCAAACCTTCGTCAAAATAGGAATCGAGATCTATACGTTGCCCTCGTAACTCAAATGATGGGCAATTTCTAGGATCTCTTTAACCCTATGCACAACGGTTTAATAAAACATCACTTATTTTATGAAACAATTTTTGTGATTTCTGAAAACGATTTTCTTTAGCTTTCTCGTTAAATAGGAATCGACATTCGTTAGCACTTCTCATTTTAAGCCTCGTGATGCTAACAACCTAATTTGATTGATTTTTATGAAAATCTTATCATTTGGCTTTGAAATCAATTTCGTGTCATAAATCAAATCAAGCATAAACACGCATCGGAGTTATTCATGGGCATGTAAGCCATCAAAATAACCCCAAACGCCTACAATCACAAGTTTCACTATTTTGGGGCCTTAAACACGATTCTCGCCTTGGCGTCGTTTTAAGGCCCGACGATTACATATTTACAATGAAAGGTACATCGAATTTATTACATATATCAAACGATGTCCATCATCGGATTTGGACCACGGGGTCGCGCTCCTAGGCTCACATCCAAAATCGCTACACACCCACAAGATCCTAAAAATAACAATCTAAATAAACTATGCATAATACATCATTACAACGAGCTAAAATTCACCAAATGGATATCATCGGGCCATTAGGAAGAAATTCGTTCCAATTGGAACCCTCCCTAATAGTCCTCAATCCATAGATCCACAACAATATACAAGAAAAACTACATTTAATTTAACCAAACAATATGATATAAATTGCTAGAACAAAGGGAATTTTCACCTTGCAAATGATCTCAAATGGATGTGAACTTGTGTATTTGACTAAGATAAGGAGTATATTTGGTACAATCAAAATCAAAGAATATAAATCCTCTCTTTTTTTCCTCTATTTTCTTCCTATTTGATTGCAAAATTTGCTCCTTTTTCTCTCTATTTCCGTGTTCTTGCTGCTGCAGAATTCTTCTTCCTTCACATTCTTCCCACCACCTGTATGCTGCAACGAAACTAAGCTGAAATAGGCTGGCTTAGGGCAGCCGCAGATTGATCTGCGGCTGGCCGCAGATTGATCTGCGGCTGGCTGGCCCACCCCCCATCGCACTCAGCTGGTTTCCTGGTTTCGAGTCCCGTGCGCACCACCATTATTTTAATCGTTTGGCCGCAGATCAATCCGCGGCTGGGTGGGCTGATTTTCTCGTTTTCCGAACCGCACCTTGTTTCTCGTGTCGTGACGTCGGTTTTCGCCGACAGGCTTGTATTTTGCAGTCCGAGAATCACTGGGAGACGTGCCACATCATTCGGGCATGCTCATTTCGGACGGCCCTGCTGTCACGTCGATTTTGATTTGCAAATCGTTGCGGTGGCGTCGAGTGTTCGCACTTGTGCATCCCTCGCTCTCACAGGCCGGTTCATTTGACGATTTTGCCCTCCTGTCACGGTTAGTATACGAAGCGCAAAATTTGGGTGTCTACAATGATGTTATGGTAGCCCAATGCATCATGCTCGCATCCATGAGTAACGAGTTACAGCGTCAACACGAGAAAATGGATGCACCTACTATTTTGCTTCACCTTCATGAGTTGTATGGTGAATAGAGTAGGTCTGCAAGATATGAGATATCTAAGGAGCTCTTCCGATATTGAATGACCGATGGCACCACAGTACAGACACATGTCCTAAAGATAATCAATCTGATTGAACAATTAGGACAACTTGGTTTTGTTATGGATGGAGAGTTGAGCCAAGATTTGATCTTGCAGTCACCCCCGGACTCCTACTCACAATTCGTTGTGAATTTCCACATGAACAAGCTTGATGTTAGTTTACCTGAATTGGTTAACATGTTGAAAACTGCAGAGAGTCACTTTCCATCCAAAAAGAACCATGTCTTACTTGTGAGATACGCTTCCAAGAAAAGGAAGTGGTCCAAAGGATCTTCTTCAAAGAAGACAAATTCAAAGAAGGCAAAAGGAATGAACACTGAAAAGGACAATAAGATTAAAACAACTGCAGATAGCAAAGGTGTTTGCTTCCACTGCAACAAGCCTGGACATTGGAAAAGAAACTGCAAAGATTATCTTGCAGAAGTAAAGCAGAAAAAGCTTGGTGAAGCTTCAACTACAAATACAGGTTTATTCATGATTGAAATAAATCTTTCTGTAAGTCAAAATTCTATTTGGGTATTGGATACCAGTTGTGGTTCTTATATATGCAATTCATTGCAGGGAATAAGTAGAAGTAAAAGGCTAAACAAAGGCGAAGTAACTCTACGAGTGGGAAATGGAGCAAAGGTTGTTGCATTAGCTGTGGGGACTTATTGTTTAGCACTGCCTGCGGGAAAATCTATCAATTTAATAAATTATTATTATGTACCTGTTCTCATTAGAAACATTATATCTATTTCTATGTTGGACAAAGAAGGATTCGATGTTATATTTAAGAACAATGGTTATTCTATTTATAATAATAATGTTTTGTTTGGAACTAGTAGATTAATTGATGGACTTTACTTACTTGACTTATATGAAAATTCAAATTGAACAAACTTGTAAAAGAAAAAGAGATGAAATAAATCATACTTTCATTTGGCACTGTAGACTCGGTCACATCAATGAAACAAGATTAAACAAATTGCATATTGATTGTCTTTTAGAACCATTCGATTTTGAATCATATCCAACTTGTGAATCATTTCTCATGGGTAAAATGACTAAATCTCCATTTAGTAGACATGGAAAGAGAATTGTAGGGTTGTTAGAGCTGGTACACACAGATGTATGTGGACCTATGACAACAGATGATAGAGGAGGGTATTCGTATTTCATTACATTCACTGATGATCATTCAAGATTTGGATATGTATATTTAATGAAATACAAATCTGAATCATTTGAAAAGTTCAAAGAATTCAGAAGTGAAGTAGAGAAACAAACTGGCAAAAGTGTTAAGATTCTTCGATCAGATCGATGAGGAGAATACTTTAGCAATGAGTTTCTTAATCATCTCAAAGAAAATGGTATTCTCTCTCAATGGACACCTCCTGGTACGCCACAATTAAATGGTGTATCTAAAAGGAGGAATCGTACTTTGTTAGATATGGTGCGGTCCATGATGAGTTTTACCGATCTTCCAATATCTTTCTGGGGTTATGCCCTAGAAATAGCTGTATATCTACTAAACAAGATCCCCTCAAAGTCCGTCATGTGGACATAGAGGAAACCTAGTCTTAAACATGTTAAGATTTGGGGTTGTACAGCTTATGTAAAGAAGTTACAAAGTGACAAACTTGAGACAAGATCTGATAAGTGTAGATTTGTGGGGTATCCTAAAGAAAGTTTAGGATACTATTTCTATAATCCTACTGAGCAAAAGGTGTTTATTGCCAAACACGCTACCTTCCTAGAAAATGAGTTTATCCTTGAAGGGGCTAGTGGGAGGAAAATAGATCTTGAAGAAGTTCAAGAACCACAAATCACTACAGATCAAGTGGATGAACCTGTTCAAGTAGATATAACTTCTGTACCACAACCGAGTCGTAAATCTGGAAGAGTGTCGTAAATACCTAAAAGGTATACACTCATTATAGAAGACGATGATGAGGTACGCATCATAATTGATGATGATTCAGTAACATACGATGAGGCTATGAGTAGTGAACAATCTGAGAAATGGCAAATAGCCATGAAATCCGAAATGGACTCCATGTATGAAAATCAAGTATGGACTTTGGTTACTCCACCTGAAGGCATTGTGCCTATAGGGTGTAAATGGGTCTTTTAGAAAAAGACTGGAGCAGATAGCAAGTTGGAAACCTATAAGGCCAGACTGGTAGCAAAAGGTTTCAAACAAAGACAGGGAGTTGACTATGATGAAACCTTCTCACTAGTAGTCATGCTCAAGTCTATCCGGATTTTGCTTGCGATTGCAGCTTACTATGACTACGAAATCTGGCAAATGGACGTGAAAACGGCCTTCCTCAATGGGAAACTAGATGATGATGTATATATAACACATCCAGAGGGTTTTGTTTCAAAGGTTGGAACAAATCAAGTATGTAAGTTACAAAGATCCATTTATGGATTGAAGCAAGCTTCTCGAAGTTGGAACATCCGTTTTGATGAGACAATCAAAGAGTTTGATTTTATCAAAAATGAGAATGAACCATGTGTGTACAAAAGTTAGTGGGAGTGCTGTGACATTCCTGGTATTATATGTTGACGATATATTACTAATAGGGAATGACATATCGATGCTACAGTCAGTTAAAATTTGGTTATCTAAACACTTCTCCATGAAGGACTTGGGAGAAACATCCTACATATTGGGGATAAAGATCTATAAAGATAGATAAAAGAGGATGCTTGGCTTGACCCAAGGTGCATATATTGATTCGATGCTAAAGAGGTTTAGTATGCAAGAATCCAAGAGAGGGCTTATACCAATGAGTCATGGAGTAAATCTCTCTAAGAAATTATCCCCAAAGACACATGAAGAGAGAGAACGCATGAATCAAATACCTTATGCTTCGGCAATAGAATCCATAATGTATGGAATGATATGTACCAGACTAGATGTTGCCTATGCACTTAGTGTAACAAGTAGATATCAGTCTAATCCTGGAGAAGAACATTGGAAAGCTGTGAAAAACATCTTGAAGTACTTAAGAAGAACTAAAGATGTGTTTCTAGTATATGGTGGGTCTGATTTGAAACTAGAGGGCTTTACAGACTCAAGTTTTCAAACTGACCAATATGACAGTAAATCCATGTCAGGGTATGTATTTATCTTGAATGGTGAAGCAGTGAGTTGAAAGAGTTTCAAACAGCAAACAGTTGCTGACTCAGTGACAGAGACAGAGTATATAGCTGCAAGTGAAGCTGCAAAGGAAACTGTTTGGATGAAGAAGTTCATTTCTGAAAACTTTTAGAATCATGATGAGATCATGCTAGTGAGATCTAAATTCAAGAAAGCTCAAAACTAAAATGTTCCTAATCGTTGGATCACTAATATTAGGATTACTGATCCGGATAGATTAGTACATACTATGTTTGATCTTTAGAAGATGATGATTGATCTCATAATCATTTGTGTAGAGACACTAAAGCAAGTATGTAGGTGCTTATTAGAGAATAAGTTCACTGAACGTGACTCGTTTTAAGAACCATAATGGAGTTTTATTCACCTGTCAATAGGGAAGTTCTTAAGTGATAGTTGTACAAGTAATTCTTGGACTTGAGATCATCATAGTACTTTATGTATGTTAAGTTATACTTTGTCATATTCCTTAATACATTAGGGTATGTCATATGGTATGTACGGGTATAATAAAGTATACACGGAGGTAAGTGAATGATCGACAAAGGATCTACCACTTCTGATAAAGGGAGAGAATGTTCTATGCGATTTGATAAATGACAACTCAGAAATCCCTGGCCAGGGTTGAATGAAAATTAGAAAGGAGTTTCTAATTTACATTAATCGGAGTTGTGCATTCTTGGATCGAAATGCATATGATTAAATAAAATAAGACTTGTCAGTAATTTCATGTCTTATATTTAATCGGGTCATTGTTTGGTAGAAGGATTGAATTGTACGGTAACTACTGCTGAATGGGTTCTATGTGATTAAACATTAATTTCTTATTATTCGGATATTCATGATACATTATCGTAAGGTGTCCCTCATGATGTAGAATAAATATTATTTATTTATGTTTGAATTAAAGGAGTTTAATTTATTATAAATAATATTAGAATTGTTCTAATTTATTTATTCTACTACCGGCATAATATTGAGCCTAAAGGGTCACACCGCAAAAGAATAATATTATATTGATAACAATTGGCTTAATGATAATAAATTAAGTATTTAATTTATTAGTTAAATAAATTGAAATGCTTAATATTTATAATGATATATTTAGAGAAATATTGAATTATAAATTAATAAGAAAAATCTTATTATTATTATTATCATAATCATTTAATTCTTAATTAGATTAAGAATTAATTGAAATAAAATGTAAATATCATTTAAATTGAATGCAATTTTGAATTTGGTCAAATAATTGCAAAACATGTGTTAAGTGCTTAAATGCAAAACATGTGGGTTAGGAGAATAATATTACTTACATATTATGTAAGTATTGTATACTTGTAGTATACTAATTGAATTAAGGTTTCTCCTATTAAACCTAACCAAGCATTCATTGCACTTAGAGAAGTATTATCCTCCATTTTCAAGTACACCAAATATTAGAGATCAAGTTGTTGATCAAATCTACTAACTGTTATTAATAAATTGTTCTTGTTATTCTTAAGAATTAGGGATAAAAGAACATATTGGATTAGTCATTCAAGATTTGTAAAAATTAAATATTGTTCCATATAATCATTCTTGGTGGATCACCTCTAGAGTGCTTCATACACTTTGAAGCTAGTGTTTAATCAAAGGAACAAAGAAAGGAGGAGCTTGAAGAAATCAACAAGAAGTAGATCTTGTAACGGTTCAAAGGTTGGATCTATAAAGGTATAACTCTTGTTCATCTTTTTCTTCAATTAATAGATATGCATAAGGTGATTCATGGATAAGTTACAAAAATTTTAATTTCCATTTTTCGTTGTGTATCTCAATTAGATTGTGATTTTGCATACTTACAGAATTGAGGTCTGCCGCTCAGGATTTTCGAGTAAAACTCGGTCAAGGGGGATTCATATCTATGTTTGAAGGAAATCTGCAAAATAGAACTAAAATTGCAGTAAAACAACTGAAAAACGCAATGAGCATACGAGCATGTTTCCAATGGGTCTTTGAATAAATGGATTTTCCATCAAAACAAAGCACAAACTCTTATATGGGATACTAGACGTAAAATCATTCTTGGCATTGCTAGAGGACTTGAATATCTCCATGTTGAGTGCAACCCAAATGTTATTCACTTTGACATTAAACCCCAAAATATCCTTCTAGACGAAGAATTTAATGTCAAGAATGCAGATTTTGGGTTGGCCAAATTGGTTAATAGAGATCAGAATCAGTTGTTGTTGAACAGAGAGCAAAAGGAACACTTGGATATGTAGCTCCTGAAATGTTTAGAAATTAGAAGAAGACATATTTCGACTAAGGTTGACGTCTATAGCTTTGGTGTTGTGATCTTGGAAATTATATGTGGTAGAAAAAATATAGTTTCCGCAGAAGTTGACCCATTAATTGATTTAGTAAGGATAAAGGCAGAAGCTGATCAGCTTGCTGAGTTAGTTGATGAGGCTTTGCAGGCCAATACAAAAAAGAAGCGGTGGAGATGATAAAGATAGCTATCTGGTGTCTACAACCTCATTCTCGAAGGCCATTTATATCCATGGTTGTGAGTGTCCTAGAGGGTTTAACAGACATGGAACCTATAACAAATTATGAATTCTTAAGTATGTTTAACATTTGGACTGTTTTGGAAGCCACTCCAAGGGAATCGGCTCCTCCAGTGGCATCAATTCTATCAGGACCAAGATAATGGATGCTGATCTATCTGTGTACTCCCTCCCTCTGTTCCAAAAAATTTAGAGGTATACTTCCCTTTTTAGTCTATCCTAAATTAGAGATACATTTTTAATTTAAGAGCATAAATTGACATGAAATTGCTAACATGTCATTATTTATATTCTAGGCAGAATGAATGTTATCATGCCATTACTATCACATTTCTAACAATGTTAGTAATATGTTCGGAAAAATAAAAATTTTCTTAGAAGTCGTCAATTTTAGAAATGCATCTCTAAATTTGAAATGGAGAGAATATTTGATTTTTCCTCTAGTTTTCTTCTGTGCTTTTGATTAGGCTTGCTCAGTGTGCAATCTGCATATATAATTTTTGCTAGTTCATATCTCTAGTTATTTTTCTCAGTATACTAATGAAACGATTGCCTACTTTTATACAGAGCCTTCTTTGTACCATTTGAGGGCGAGGACGCTTCGATTTGTTCATCTCTTTGCTATCTAGTGGAGATGAGTGTCGACTACTTTGTAAAGCTGTTCGTGTTTGTATTGCCGCCTTGTAGTTTATCGTTTATTTTATGGAATAAGTATTGTTCAGCAGCCTGCATTTTCTTTTCACGAATGAATGATGGTTTTTGGTGCCATCAAGTTTTTCATGTATCAGTTGTGACCAGCTCGGTATCCCGTGTCATGCACGGATTTTACAATTATATTCAATTTTTATTGTAATTTATATTATCAAATGTACTCTTAAGATAGCTAAATAATGGTAGTGTGATGGTATAAATGATAGTAAAAAAATAATAACAAACTAAGGCCGTCATATCATTTTATTAGTCTAAAACAAAAATATATCTTTAATTTTGAACCTAACTAGAAAAAAAATTGTATCCGTAATTTTAAACAGAGCGAGTATTAGTTAAAAATTATATAATATAAAGTAACTTTGAAATGTTATTTCAGTCATTATTTATTGAAATGGTTAGACATATAATCTTACTCATAATAATATTTTATATTTGTTTTTAGAGTTTAATAAAACACCTGGACTCATCAAGAAAAAAAGAAAAAAAGAAGAAGATACAAATATAATAAAAGTAAAATCAACCAATTAAATCCATGTAAAGTTTGATGAGTCAACTTAGTTCATAGCCGACTAAAATATTTCAGTTAACTCGTACAATATAATATTGTTTGTATTATTATAATAAGCAATATATTATATGTTTTGAAACCTCACTTTTATACATAAAAGCTACAGCCAGAACATTTTGTATTTTGTAGGAATTATACATTCTCATGGATGACATGTAACAAATTAATCTGGATAGTTGGAAACTGATGCATAATTTTTACTATGAACAAATATGTGAGATGACATAATAAATTCTTTATTTATACTCTTGAGCTATATTTGTTTGCAAAGATGATAGATGAGATAAAATTATTTGTACTAATTTATTATCAATACAGACTATTTTATCTGATGATTAGTCTGTTATTTAATTTCATAGATTATATTTAATCATTTCTAAGTCCATTTGATGTGGGATTATAATTTTAAGTGAAAATGTGGTATTATATAATCTCTCTTTCAAGATATTAAATAATCTTAAAAATAATAAGAAATAGTCTTTGAATTAAATCACAAATTAATTATGAGATTAAATAGTCCGTAGTAATAATAAATTTGTACAAATAATCTTATCTCAATCATTATTTTTACAAACAAATTATCTATGATAACAAATAGTGTATAGATTAAATAATAAACTAAAGATGATGGATTATGATAACTAGTCTATTAGCCCGTGCGAGAGGCACGTGTCTTGTTCTTTTGTCATTTTATAAATTTTTTTGGCCATTCAATAATCTTTATGTATAAAGTTGTAAAATTTACAATCAATCAAAGGTGTATATTTAAACATATAACACAGTAATTGTCAGTTTTCCTCAGTAATTTAAAATTAAGCTTAAATCCAACTCACCTAAATATAAAAGTGAGTAGTATTGAACTCAATAAGAAAAAATAGAATAGTTAGTCAATTTGTAAGCTTTCCTATAAAATGGGTCTCAAATTCTCAGTCTCTCAGTAACATGAATTTTTGCAAAATATCCAATAAATTTATAAAAAAAAATTCCTTCTTTCTCTCTTATTGTCATTTTTTTTCTTTTCTTTTGAGTGATTTGTGTAGGAAATCACAGCTCATACTAAATGTGATTATGATTAGATGCATTCAAGAAACTCAAAAAATGAATATAAATGGTTATTAATCAATGCTAAAATTTATGTGCACCTGTCATCAATAATTAAAATTTTTAATAAATTAATGCAATAAATAAGTAAACATAACATTAACAAATATCGAATCAGTCGGTTGTAATTATTAAACACAACATTTATTACTATCGAATAAACTCAGTTAAATAATATAAATCATTACTGAGTTAACTCGATTGATCCTTCAATTAATTGAAAAACTGCTCTCGAATATACTCAATTGGATAATATAAATCATTAATTGGAGAGGTGATATTATATAATTCCTTTTGAAATATCAAAACACCTTAGAAATGATAATAACTAATCCATAAATTAAATAAATGACTGATAATGAGATAAAATAAGTAATAATGACATTAAATTCTTACAAATAGTTCTATCCCTTCATTTTTTACAAGCAAATAAATACAATCTAAGTATAATGAGTGTTTAATTTAATAATAATAGTATATTAATAAAATTGTGTTGTTAAACATGAGGACATTATGACATTTTTGTATTCAGCAATAAAAATTTGGACTTGTTTTGTGAGAAAGCGTGAGTATATCACAACTTGGAATTATATCACAACATGGAATTAAATAAATCAGATTGACGTTTGACAGCATTGTTTCTATTTTATTAGTATTAAAAGTTTTGTTTCGTTTACTTTTTCTTTTCCTTAAAGCATTACGCGTTCCTAACATATACCATCATAAAATATTAATCCTATACTATTCCTACCTCGTAGGAGTCCTACAAAAGGCTTATTGTTGAACAAAACGGGATTCTAAATTCCAATTGTGAAACCAACCGAATTTATCTGTAAATTTACAAGCCGAGCTAAAATTACCACAACCCCTGAAAAATTAGAGAGTGTTTGAGATAACTTATAAGCAATTAAATATGTTTATAATTAATTTTAAAAAATAAAAAATAGTTGGTAAATTGATTTTAAAACCGTTTATAATCACTTTTCATAAAAATAATTAGAAACTTCAATTTTAAACTTTTGATTATCTACCAAATTTAATAATCAAGAATGACCAAGTGTGTAGACACCCAAATTTTGCACTTCATATACTAACCCTGACAGAAGGGCAAAATCGTCAATTGAACCGGCCTACGAGAGCGAAGGATGGGCACAAGTACGAACACTCGACGCCACCGCGACGATTTGCAACCAAAACCGACGTGACAACAAGGTCGTCCGAAATGAGTATTCTCGAATGATGTGGCATGTCTCCCAGTAGTTCCCGGATTGCAAAATACAAGTCCTTCAGCGAAAACCAACGGTACGACACAAGAATCGAGATGCGGCCCAAAAATTGAGAAAATCAGCCCACCCAGCCGCGGATTGATCTGCGGCCAATGATTAAAATAATTGAAGTGCGCGGCGGGCAGCTGAGCGGCTGAAGAGCGCGGCGGGCGCGGGGAAAGCAAGGCCAGCCGCAGATCAATCTGCGGCTGCCCTTGGCCAGCCTTTATCAGCTCATTTCTTCATTTGCATCCAGGAGGTTGGACAGCAGCGGAAGAAAAAAAAGAAGAAGAAGAACCAGCGATCGGCAACAGCGAGAAAGGAGAGAAAAGAGAGAAAAAAGTGAGGAATTATACCCATTTTGTGAGATTGTATCACATATAATTTCTACTATATTCAATATACTAGTTTATACGCATCTTGGTGTCATTTGCAAGGTGAAGGAGATATTTTTTATAGCATTTTTGTTATATCGTTTTGTTAAATTTTTATCATTTGGATTATATTAAATGTAGTTTTCTTGTATATTATTGAGAATACATGGATTAGGGATTATTAGTGAGGGTTCCAACGGAACAAAATTCTTCCTAATGACCCGATGATATCCATTTGGTGATTTTTAGCTTGTTTAATTGTTGTAATATCCATTTTGTAGGTGTGTCGAAATTGTGGATGTGAGCCTAGGAACGCGACCCCGTGGTCCAAATCCGATGATGGACAATTTTGGTGTATGTAATAGGATTGATTATCCTTGATTGTAAACATGTAATCGTCGGGCCTTAAAACGATACCAAGTTGAAAAGCGGGTTTAAGGCCCCGTAATAGTAAAATACGTGATTGTGGGCGTTTGGGGTTATTTTGATGGCTTACATGCCCATGAATAGCCCCAACGCATTTTAATGCTTGATTTGATTTATGCCACAAAATTGATTTCAAAGCTAAACGATGAAGATTTCCATAAAATCAATCAAATTAGGTTATTAGCATCAGGAGGCTTAAAATTGAAAGTGTTGATGAATGTCGATTCCTATTTAAACGAGAAGGCTAAGAAAAGTCATTTTCAAATATCACAAAAATAGTTTTATAAGAATAAATAAACGTTTTATTAAACCTTTGTGCATAGGGTCAAAGGGATCCTAGAAATTGCCCATCATTTGCATGAGAGCAACGTATAGGTCTCAATTCCTATTTTGACGAAGGTTTAAAAACTCTTGTTTTGCCAAAACGACGCCTAATGAAAACCTTGCAGTTTTGACAATTAAAAACAAACATTACTAATAAAGAATAAAGCTTTCTCGTATAAACCGAAGGACATTCTAAAGCATTCTCAGATTAAAGCACGACTTTTTCATAAAGGACCAAGTGGGTTTCTCACACAAAATCACCACAACATTCACATAGGCACTCACGCACGCACACACACATTTTATGAATTAAAAGGATAGGAAAAGCATCAAGTTTGCGGTAACCGTGTTTCACGGAAGTCGGGGGGTGCCTAACACCTTCCCCTCACTTAAGCAAGCCCTCGAACTCAATGAATCTCGGTTCGCAGACCAATTAATTCGGAGTCACACATGAGCCAGCGATTTACGAAAACAAAATTCGGATGAGTTGGTACATCCATTTCAAATATACCAACTGGCGACTCTGGTCAATTGGCTCATCATAAAAAAAAACGATCTTTCAAAACCCTGTCGATATTTACGCCGACATTTTCCAAAGAATCATCTAACAAAAAGGCTAAAATTGGAAAGGGTAATAATCACCACAGAAGCGACATTCTTCCCGACGTCGACAGCTGGCGACTCTGCTGGGGATATTAGAGGGCTTAAGCCGCGTTCAAATCTTGGTGCTATCCCATCCTTTAAAAAAAAATAATTTATGAATGTGTGTGTACGTGCGATATTTTTGACATGTTTTATTTGTTGTTGTGTGAATGTGTGTTTTTGCCCAATGAATGAATGATTAAATTGCTTTACTTTAAAGTATTCATTTGCATACGGTGAGGAGGATGAATGTGAATGTATGTTGAGAGTGTACCTCCTCCTGAGGGGAACCTGTCGGTTGCTTATTACTGGACTCGAAGGGGCTGCTCCCCGGAGATGGCTCAGGAAACGCACCACCCAGATCCGCTCCAATCGAAAGGACTCAGACGAGTAGATTGCGAAGATTTGGGGACCTTCATGCCGAAAAGCCGCGAGAGTAACCTTAGGATAGGTCAGCCTCAGATTAACCCAACGCAAGGAAAGTCTCTTCATGCCCTTTTACGTTTACGCGTATAAGTGTCATAGTCCCATTCAATATTTTTACATATACCTTCCCTGTTGTCAAAAGAAAGTACTAACCTCTATGTTTTGCAGGGAATAGCTGGGGAAGCATAATAATTCGTGTCTATCAATTATTATTGCAATAAGGGACTGCTAACATTTTGTTTTGCAGGGAAAGATTAAAAAACCCAAAAACACAAAAGTTACAGCTTTAGCATGCATCCACATCTTTCATTTCCCAAAGACTAAACTCCAAACCGTTTTTCTATAGGATTGCTCCTCAAACGCGTTTGCAATCTAAGAAGGCCCAGGTTTCTACATCTGAAATGGCTGACTGTCCACCTCCTAATCCTGGTTCCATATCTAGGGAGGAATTCGATGATTTTAAAAAACAGATGTTGGAAATGGCCACGATGTTGAAAGAGCAGTTCCTACTGAGACAGGACCCGCCAAACAAGGATCCGCCTAAGGATGATCAACCCCAGCCTAAGGGTGAGCCAGTCATCCCCAAAGTCATTCCTGCACCTAACAGGACAGTCATCACTATTCCAGAGGAGGGAGACACTGACGATCTTCGAAGGAAAATGAAGCAAATGGAGGAGACCATCCAATCCCTGAAAGGCGTAGGTTCCTTGGGCAGGGTAAATTATTCAGATCTGTGTGTCTTTCCAGGAACCAAGTATCCGGAGAAGTTCAAGATCCCTGAATTTGAGAAGCACAATGGGAAGGGAGACCCTTATACACACCTGAAGATATACATTGGGGAGCTTGGATCTTATGCAGAAGACAAAGGTCTAAGGATGTAATTATTCCAAAAGAGCCTGACGGGAGAAGCAAGAATTTGGTATGCCCGTCTTGATAATGCCCGGATCCACAATTGGGAGGAGTTGGCCCATACCTTCTTAACACAATATAGCTTCCAAGCACAGATGGCCCCTGATAGATATCAAATGACGAAAATCAAGAAGCAACCAAAAGAATCGTTCAGAGATTATGCATAGCGATGGAGGGGTATGGCTGCACAGGTGAATCCCCCAATGAGCGAGTCGGAGATGGTGATGACCTTCGTGGACATTCAAGAGGCACCTTATTATGAGCGGGTTATATCGGGAATTGGAAGACCTTTTGTCGAGATGATAAAACACGGAGAAATGGTTGACATGGGGTTAAAGTCTGGCAAGATCCGGGACTTCACAACTCTAGAAGCAGTTGCGGAGCAAATCCAGAGTGGAAACTATGGCAGTGCTTCCCACAGGACCCAAAAGAGAAGGGAGGAAGATGTGTCCCTCATTCTGCAGGGATCATCTAGGAAGGTGGAGAATAGCCCTCCAGTGCAAATACAGAGAATAATGCCACCCCGACAATCTAATTTCCATAATCAAAGGACAGACGGACGAAGAAGGTTTGAGGCCACAAAGGATCGGGTGTTCACCCCACTCGGGGATCCTCTTGAGCAGATTTTGGCAGTATTGATAGCCCAGAGGAAAATAGTCGATTTGGCACCCCCGAGTGACCCGAAAGGAAGAGGATTTGACCCAAGCAAGCAATGCGCATACCACTCAGGTTCCCCTGGTCATGATACGCAGGAATGTTGGACGCTGAAGCACAAAATTCAGAACTTGATTGATAGTGGGGAAATCGTGGTGGAACAGCCAGGGTCACCAAATGTTAAAATCAATCCTCTACCTAAGCATGATAGGGAAGGGGTAAATCCAGGAGTATGGCAGTGAATCCCGGCCAGTAGAAGATCAATGGGTTTTAAAATTCTAAGTTTTATTTCAAATCCCTGCACGCTCATGTCATTTTGTCATGTTATCCAAAAAGAAGATCATGTGCTGAAATGTTTTATATATATGACAAGCATTTTTGTTTTATGTCAGGTACCCCGATTTGAGGCATTCTAGCCTGACAAGCAATAGGCCAAATTTGAAGGAGGATCACGATTTTGGTATATAGCTAGATTTCGATCTGATGGGGATTGAGCAGGATGAGACAGATATCGACAATACGCCTGACGAGATCAAAAGGATGGGTCAAAGATAAACCCAAACCCGACTTAGACCAAACCATCGCCATCAAAAATCAGAACCCCTAACGATCACAAAGAACCCGGAGTAGGGGCAAATTCGACCACAAAAAAAAATCTCAAAAATCAAAAATCCCCCAAACCTTTCAACAAGTCAAAGGACCGGATCTTTTGTTAGCCCAGCGAGATACCGATGCAACCAGTACGAGGGAGATCACAAGAAAAGCAACTTAACACTGGGGTATTTATCAACTACCCAGGAAATGATGATGTGCAAATTGGCACCCATGCAACAATTCCATCAACATGCACCATCATCATCAAATGCTACCTCATGTCAATTCAATATTCAACGATACGATCATCTGGCATTTGTCAAGCATAGTTTTCCCGGGATACGATGACCCGCGTGAAAGGGGATTTTATTTGACTTGATAGGAATCGGATTAATTCTGACAAGCAACCGTGGAGCACGATCGTGAGTATGATTGGACGAAGAAGGCTATTCAACCTTTTGATCGGGTACAAAGCCTTAATTCAAAGCAACGTTTGCGATAGAATCGACCTCATGTGCCAGTCTTCACTTTGCATTTGCACGAACTTTCAGTTATGGGGTATAAAACTATGACGACGTTGATGGCAATTAACACGTAGTCAGGTAGCCAATGATTATCAAGCTTATATCAAGAAGTCAGACGATAAATGATTATCAAGCTAATGTCTCGAATCGTGGCCTGAGTTATTCGAGTAATTAAGCCCGAAGGGTGTCTCTACACCTGGTGCCCTGAAGCCATCTGGTTTGGGAGTCGCTGGCCCAACACTCGTTACATGGGTAACTCAAAGCCTAAGAAAACGAGCATTACAGTAGAGGAGGCCCGAGCAGATTCGAATCGTGGCATGGGCTACTCGAGTAATTAAGCCTAAGGGGTGTCTCTGCATCTGGTGCCCTAAAGCGTCTGGTTTGGGAGTCATCGGCCTAACACTCGCTACATGGGTAACTCAAGCCTAAGAAAACGAATCTTGCGCAAGGTCAAGCAAAGAATGAATGGTGCAGACCACCAGCTTGTCTCGAACCGTGACCTTTGTTACTCGAGTAAATAAAACCCGAAGGGGTGTCTGTACACCTAATGCCCCAAAACCGTCTGGTTTGGGAGTCATTGGTCCAAAACTCGTTACATGGGTAACTTTGAATAGCCTAAGAAAACGAGACAAGTGAAGTGGGCTAATAAAGAGAAAGATAATACGAAAAACTCTCGGCCTTAAACAAGAAGTCATGGAAGAGAAACCCCTACTGAATGCTGCATCGCATAGTGCATTTATCATATGACGTCAATCCTGCTAAGAACGTTGTCGTGAATGGAGATAGAATACCTTTGACGAGGGAAGGTAGTTCTTTTGAATTCGACCTTGCTCACGTACAATGACCATGAATGCTTGAAGGTGTTCTTACGATTTCATAACTCGTTAAATAGAAAATCATCAACTCACGAGGGATTGAAAATAACTTCCAATCTAGTACATTCACGGTTCACAACTCGCTAGATTGTGCTATCAACCGATATTCAATTTCATGTGCTTTAACTGCATTTACTCTTTTGTCGAGATTATAATATCTTTATGTTGAACTAACACCAACGGCCCGAGCCTTCAAGTTTTGGCATTTGTTAGTAGTCTGATATGCAGGATCTTGCAGAGTTGTGGATAACTCAGCACGGTTAACATCGCGAGTTCTCGATAGAAATTCTTGGTAACAACACGCGCTAAGGCAGGGGCAGTTAAGAATTGTGAAATGGAAGGAAGCTGAGGCTGCACAGAACTTCTCAGCATTGGGCCTCTCCCCAATCCTGACTATCACTGCCTCGACATCCAAATGATTCACGTGCATGAGCATATACAAGGATGATATAATGCTGGACAACAGCATATCGGCCAACAGAAATGATCAAAAGGCCAAGGAGCCCAACATAGCTATCGATCATCACAGAGAGCGAAACAGACTGCCTCAACTCGATGAAATGAAGACGACCGAGAACAGGCAGAGTACCAAACCAATGTTAAAGTCTAGAAACTACACTTCACGACGAGGCGTGATCCAATCAAATGTTGGCAAACAATGACGACGGTCGAATCGTATCATTTGACTGAACATGGGTCATTTCTATCTAAACCTATGTTGTGCACATGCATCTGTCCATAACATATCTGCCATATCATGCATAACATCTTTTGCATGCATATATGTACGATCAAAATGAAAATCTTCAGGGGAAAGTACAAACACGTCGCTTTCAACCTCACAAATGATCAGACCGTGATGGCTTTTGCGGCACGGTACGTGGACGATGTTGGTGGGAGATCCAGGACAGAAGCCGATCACACATCCCACTTCAAGAAATCACTCAAAACAATCAATCACTCTGGGAAGGGCTGGTATCCAAACAATCAATCACCCTGGGAAGGGCTGTTATCCAAACAATCAATGACCCTGGGAAGGGCTGGTATCCAAACAAGAAGTCACCCTAGGAAGGGCTGGTATCCAAACAATCAATGACCCTTGGAAGGGCTGGTATCCAAGCAAGAAGTGACCCAGGGAAGGGCTGGTATCCAAGCAAGAAGTGACCCCTGGGAAGGGCTGGTATCCAAACAATCAAGTACCCCTAGGAAAGGCTGATATCCAAACAATCAATGACCCCTGGGAAGGGCTGGTATCCAAGCAAGAAGTGACCCTGGGAAGGCATCCAAGCAAACCACAACATGGTGGTGAGTGAACCTGGGAAGGCATCCAGGCAAACCACAACAAGGTGGTGAGTGAACCTGGGAAGGCATCCAAGCGAACCACAACAAGGTGGTGAATAACCCCTGGGAAGGGCCGATATCCAAAAAGTGAGCGATCCCTGGGAAGGGCTGAGATCCAAGCAAAACACGACAAATGATGACATCTGTAGAACAGTATCAAAAGACTATACAGGGGTCATTTTTCATCAATTTACATTTTAAATGTTGTGTCACATGCATGAATAAATGATAATTCTGTACGTGATCCATGAACTGAAAAAATAATAAATCGATGCAGGTTAGGTGTCAAGGTCCTAGCCTATCAGAGTCAAAAGCGATGGCTGCCAAGAACGATGTACGAGGACGAACTCCAAGGATGCCTTTCAAGCTAGTCAGGAGAATAACTTCCTTTGATGACAATGCAATGGAATAAGGTGATTACGAGACGAGCGACCAGATACGAGACCCGGCGCAGACAAGACAATCAACCGGATACGAGACCCGGCATTCACAAGACGATCAACCGGATACGAGACCCGGTGATCACGAGACGAGCGACCGGATACGAGACCCGGCGCCGACAAGACGATCAACCGGATACGAGACCCGGTGATCACGAGACGAGCGACCGGATACGAGACCCGACGCCGATAAGACAATCAACCGGATACGAGACCCGACACTCACAAGACGATCAACCGGATACGAGACCCGGTGATCACGAGACGAGCGACCGGATACGAGACCCGGCGCCGATAAGACAATCAACCGGATACGAGACCCGGTGATTACGAGACGAGCGACCGGATACGAGACCCGGCGCCGACAAGACAATCAACCGGATACGAGACCTGGCACTCACAAGACGATCATCCGGATACGAGACCCGGTGATCACGAGATTAGCGACCGGATACGAGACCCGGCGCGGACGAGACGATCAACCGGATACGAGACCCGGTGATCACGAGACGAGCGACCGGATACGAGACCCGGCGCCGACAAGACAATCAACTAGATACGAGACCCGGTGATTACGAGACGAGCGACCGGATACGAGACCCGGCGCAGACAAGACGATCAACCGGATACGAGACCCGGCGCAGACAAGATAATCATCCGGATACAAGACCCGGTGATTATGAACCAGGCAACCGGATACGAGATCCGGTGCAAACGAGACGACTGATCGGATACGAGACCCGACGGTTGTGAGACGACGACGATTATAGCAGTGATTGAGTCAAAATGTTGAGATCAATGCTCACAATAAATTTACGGTTGCATGATGCATTGACACCTCCACAAATGTTTTGCATGCCTTACATCTTGTGTTGCATCATAAGTTATATATGTTGCATCATGTATGTATTGTCACTTTTATGCACTGTCGTTCTTATGCACTGTCATTCATGCCTCGGGTGTCTACTTCTTTATCATGTTCATTTCATTTAACATTTCATAAACATGATAAAGAGGGGCAGCTGTAGACACCTAAATTTTGCACTTCATATACTAACCTTGACAGGAGGGCAAAATCGTCAATTGAACCGGCCTACGAGCGCGAAGGATGGGCACAAGTACGAACACTCGACGCCACCGCGACGATTTGCAACCAAAACCGACGTGACAACAAGGCCGTCCGAAATGAGCATTCCCGAATGATGTGGCACGTCTCCTAGTAGTTCCCGGACTACAAAATACAAGTCCTCATTTCGGACGACACCAACAGTACGACACAAGAATCGAGATGCGGCCCGAAAATTGAGAAAATCAGCCCACCCAGCCGCGGATTGATCTGCGGCCAATGATTAAAATAATTGAAGTGCGCGGCGGGTGGCTGAGCGGCTAAAGTGCGCGGCGGGCGCGGGGAAACCAAAGCCAGCCGCAGATCAATCTGCGGCCAGCGGCTGCCCTTGGCCAGCCTTTATCAGCTCATTTCTTCATTTGCATCCAGGAGGTTGGACAGCAGCGGAAGAAAAAAAAGAAGAAGAAGAACCAGCGATCGGCAACAGCGAGAAAGGAGAGAAAATAGAGAAAAAAGTGAGGAATTATACCCATTTTGTGAGATTGTATCACATATAATTTCTACTATATTCAATATACTAGTTTATACGCATCTTGGTGTCATTTGCAAGGTGAAGGAGATATTTTTTATAGCATTTTTGTTATATCGTTTTGTTAAATTTTTATCATTTGGATTATATTAAATGTAGTTTTCTTGTATATTATTGAGAATACATGGATTAGGGATTATTAGTGAGGGTTCCAACGGAACAAAATTCTTCCTAATGACCCGATGATATCCATTTGGTGATTTTTAGCTTGTTTAATTGTTGTAATATCCATTTTGTGGGTGTGTAGAAATTGTGGATGTGAGCCTAGGAACGCGACCCCATGGTCCAAATTCGATGATGGACAATTTTGGTGTATGTAATAGGATCTATTATCCTTGATTGTAAACATGTAATTGTCGGGTCTTAAAACGATACCAAGTTGAAAAGCGGGTTTAAGGCCCCGTAATAGTGAAATACGTGATTGTGGGCATTTGAGGTTATTTTGATGGCTTACATGCCCATGAATAGCCCCAACGCATTTTAATGCTTGATTTGATTTATGCCACAAAATTGATTTCAAAGCTAAACGATGAAGATTTCCATAAAATCAATCAAATTAGGTTATTAGCATCAGGAGGCTTAAAATTGAAAGTGTTGATGAATGTCGATTCCTATTTAAACGAGAAGGCTAAGAAAAGTCATTTTCAAATATCACAAAAATGGTTTTATAAGAATAAATAAACGTTTTATTAAACCTTTGTGCATAGGGTCAAAGGGATCCTAGAAATTACCCATCATTTGCATGAGAGCAACGTATAGGTCTCAATTCCTATTTTGACGAAGGTTTAAAAACTCTTGTTTTGCCAAAACGACGCCTAATGAAAACCTTGCAGTTTTGACAATTAAAAACAAACCTTTCTAATAAAGAATAAAGTTTTCTCGTATAAACCGAAGGACATTCTAAAGCATTCTCAGATTAAAGCACGACTTTTTCATAAAGGACCAAGTGGGTTTCTCACACAAAATCACCACAACATTCACATAGGCACACACGCACGCACACACACATTTTATGAATTAAAAGGATAGGAAAAGCATCAAGTTTGCGGTAACCGTGTTTCACGGAAGTCGGGGGGTGCCTAACACCTTCCCCTCACTTAAGCAAGCCCCCGAACTCTATGAATCTCGGTTCGCAGACCAATTAATTCGGAGTCACACATGAGCCAGCGATTTACGAAAACAAAATTCGGATGAGTTGGTACATCCATTTCAAATATACCAACTGGCGACTCTGGTCAATTGGCTCATCATAAAAAAAAACGATCTTTCAAAACCCCGTCGACATTTATGTCGACCTTTTCCAAAGAATCATCTAACAAAAAGGCTAAAATTGAAAAGGGTAATAATCACCACAGAAGCGACATTCCACCCGGCGTCGACAAAGTGTATTATTAATCTATCCTTATTTATTGGTGAGATCTACTCAACTAATTGGCACATCATTTGAGACACTTTTTTAGACAAAAAATTGAGACTCCTATACCCATATGCATATGCAGTTGACAGTAAAAATTCCATATTGAAGTTTGAGGAAACTTCCCAAGTATTATTAACTAAGGGATTTGGATTCCTGTCACTTAAAATTGGGCATTCCATTTGGACGACAGTCTTATAAAACAAGTTACATTTGTATAAATGATAGTTGTAAATATACAAATTTTTAAAAGAAAGATTATCTAATATGAAACTCTCTAATCTCTATTATATCAGTGCAACTCGTTTTCTATAGACTATCTGATGTGAACTCTATACTAGACCGTAAGGAATAGTCTCACATCGATTGCAAATGCAACTTACTGTTGGTTGATATAGGCCTTAATTTCTCCCCTTGAATAATTAGTTTTTCAAAATGGGTCAAAGAGGTTAAAGTTTGTATCATTAGTGCTTTCATCGAGAGCCATACAAATAGTCTCACATTGAGTAACTAGCTTTTTAAAGTTGGTCCAAAAAATTAAGATTTATATCACTACACATTTCAAACCAAAGAAGCTAAGGATTTTATCACTACACATTTCAAACCAAGGATCTATTATCTAGTGATCTGCAACTACCTGGCCATAAATCAAAATAATTGGTCATGGTGTGGCCCCATATTTCAATAATTCAAATATTTTAGCTTTCGTGACACGGGTGACTATTGACTTAGTGATCAAAGAAGGAAAAGTCTTAGAACTGTGAAAGTATTTTATTTTGAGTAATGCTTAAATGTCTCAATGTTATTCAATAAAATAAAATGCACTTATGATATAGTCAATTATAAAAGATTTACTCAACTAATGTAATAATGACACATTATTTGAGATACTTTTTGAGATTAAAAATTTGAAATCCCTAACATTATCTTTTATTTTTTCTAACAAATTGATTGAAAGAGCAAACAAAGAAAGAAGTAGCTATTTCAATTTCTAGCAGATGTTTGAGGTGTTTTTTTTAAAAAAATTTTTTGTCAAACAGTCTAAAAGACAGAAACATATATTAAAATTTTAATTTGTTGAAAAAGATGAAAGAATTATGAAAACTGATTTCTAAATCAACAAACAAACAAAACTAGTTATCAATTCCCTCAAGTATTTGAAGTTAATTTTGAATATAAAAGAACGATGTTACAGATTCTTAAGAGGTCAAATAATTAAAGCACTAAAAAGTTCAATCTTTAAAATTACTATGAGAAGTGAACAAAAAGTAACTATACATAAAGCACAGCACAGTGGGAGTGAGAATCAAATTATGAATCCAAATATTTCACATTTAGAGGTTATAATATTATGAATCCAAATATTTCCAAATAATTTCCTTCTTTGATCACCAAGTCAATTGTCACCCATGTCACGAAAGGCTAAAATATCAACTAAAAAATATAAAATCGCACTAGCTGATAATACTTCTGGCCAGGTTTATATAGTTTATTATTATTCAATTTTCCTCACTATTCCAATTTCTAATCCACTTCAATTGCAAATTCATTTCTTCATCGGTTGATTCCATCCAAGTTAATACAGTTGTATTATGCAAGTTGTCTGGGTATATTTTGCTTTTTTTTGTATAGTTGTCGTACATTCAATAATCAGTTTTACGCTCCTACTATTCACCTCTTCTTTTGAATTCTTACGCGTTTAGGGGTGTGTGTGTGTGTATATATATATATATCATCAAACATTAATTCAACTATTATGTCTTCACCAAGTTTGTATCATCCAATATTATTTTCTTGTTTCCTAATTGTCAATATAACAGCACTAGCTGATCAAGAAACAATATGCCCTTTCCAATCAATATATCAGCTTGGAGATTCACTTGCAGATACCGGCAACCTTATTCGAATACGCCCCATTGGTCCAACACAACCCGCTGCCCGCTTACCGTATGGTCAAACTTTTCCCGGCCGCCCCACCGGTCGCTGGTCTGATGGCCTGCTTATCATTGATTTCGTTGGTAATTAATTAAGTTTCCTTAATCATATTTTATTTCCCTTAATTACTTAAACTAGAAGCAACAAACCTAAGATTATCAATCCTCTATAATTTTTGGTTTGTCGACATTATTTTTTTCTGGTTTGCCGACATTATTTTTTTCACACACAGCCCCATTAACTGCAAAATTAGATGGATACAATATGATTACTTTTTCAAATAATTTATGAAATCTTGAAATTTGAAATTTATATGATTTTCTTTTTTTTTTTAAATTCCGAAAACAAAAAATATGATAACTAGAGTTACTTTTTAGAACATTTTTAGTTGTTTGCACTAAAATTAAATAACTTTGTATCATTAAATCAAAATTGCAAATCGAATTACAAATTAGAAAAAAAGATATTCTAATTTTGAAACAAACGGAGTGAATATATATATATATAATATATATATATATATATATATATATATATATATATATATATATATGAACTTAATGTGTTTGTGTGGTGCAGCTTCGGCTCTTCACCTTCCCCTGTTAAATCCATATCTCGAAAGGACGGCGTCATTTGAATATGGTGCAAACTTTGCAGTAGCCGGGGCTACAGCACTGGATCAGTCTTTCTTTGCGGCCAGGGGCGTTCAAATAATTTCACCTCTCATTAGTCCCCTCAGTGTTCAGCTCAATTGGTTTGAAACTGTCCTCAACTCCACTTGCCAAACACCAATAGGTTAGTCATAACATTGTCCTCAAAGTTTATTATCATAATATTTTATTCGTGACATTACTACTAATTTAATGGATTGAAATCTCACCCATTACAATTATTTCTTAATTTTTCTCGATACACATTCAATGCTACAAATTTTATATTTAGTAACACAATAATTAGCAATACAGTTAATAAAAATTGTCGCATGTAATTGTGTCTGATATTGTCGTAAAAGTAATATTTATATTATTAAATGTGTATAAGAAGAAATTGGAGGATATGTGTAATATAGAGAATCCTAATCCGAAACTAACAATTTATTATATTTAAAGATAAATAGAAAAAACAAATACTTCATTAATACTCCCTAAGTTACAAATTATAAGGTTACTGTTGACTCTTGAGAGTCAATTCTAGACATCTTCAAACTAAAAATTGAGATGATTCATAATATCTGCCTACATGTCATCATAATTTCATTATTGTGGCATTATTAATTATTAAACTAACAATTTATTATTTTTAAGGTTAAATATGAAATAAAAATACGTCCTTAATATTTTCTCTATTCCACATTAAAATATCATTGTTGACTTTAAAAGTCAATTGGAAACATTTTCAAACTCGAAAGGGAGATCGATGATTCATAAAAAAATGTTAAATAATAAATCAACAATAAGTAATAGTTTTTAGATAGCTTACAATATTCATCATCGTACGTATTAATCAAAATCCATATCAATTTTTAAATAATAATCTTATAGTTTAAAACGTACGAAGTATTAACATCTTTTGCAAATGAGAATGATGGAGTATTATCTAATTAATCAATTTGAGTATGGATGATCAGAATGTTCAAGAAGGCTAAGGAGGGCTCTGGTCTTCGTTGGTGAGATTGGAGGTAATGACATTGGATATTTTCTAGCTCAAGGCAAATCTATTCGAGAGACTCAGACTTGCATTCCACCAGTTGTTGCGGCCATAACAAATGCTGTTAGGGTAAGCTTTATAATTTTTATATAAAACTAATATTTTTATATATAAAAATAATATTTTTATGAGTCTCTCACACATAAATATGAGACTCACTCACTATTCATATAATAAAGATAATAAGAAAATATCGTTTTTACACATGAAAATATCAGTTCCTTATTTTTTTAACTTGCAGACAATAACATTAAAAGTCTTGTACATTGCATAAATACTTTTTAATACAATTTATGTACAAGGACTAGATTGCAGACTGTAAGAAAAATGGTCACTAGTCTTGCGCCTACTGTTTTCAAGTAAATAAATTTTCTTATATTTAAAAATTCTCGCTTCTCGCATTAAAAGAATTTAGTTTCGTTAAATTTAAAATCGAATATTGCAAGCAATCTCATAGAAATTAAAAAAAAATAGAAAATGAATGACACAAGATATATCTAAGTTTAGAAAATTGTAGGTAGCCCTATACTTGTTTGTGTATTTATATATATGCCTCAAACACTTTACAATGATCCACACAGCACACACCAAATAATGTTTATATAGTTACAAGAAAACAAATACCTAACTGTTATAACATGAATCCATGAGACCCAAACATTAGTCAAACCAAAAATCAATCTACTAATAAATCATTGAGCCCAAATACACAAGGTGCTTGTCTTCCAGGAGCGCTACCCCTACGGCCCCTTGACACTCACCCTCGACTACCCGACCTGTCACTCCGATATCGTAGCGGCCATTGGTCTGATCCACTAAAATATGAGTTAATCCCAACAAATTCATTCATGTAACTACCAATTTTATTATATTTATGATCATTATTTTTTCATTTTATTATTAATCATCCAAAACAGGAAGTTGTCAGGCTTGGCGCTGTCCGAATAGTAGTTCCTGGAAATTTTGCACAGGGATGCTTCCCGTCTACCTTGACTAATTTACCTAATGATGATCCGAATGCCTATGACGAATTCGGGTGCTTAATTTATGTAAATGACCTTATACAACTTCTGAACAACAATATTCAACAAGCTTTGGACATGCTCAGAAAAGAATATCCTGATGTTGTCATAATCTACGCCGATTACTACTCAGCCTTTCGTTCAGTTCTTAATCGAGCACCCTTTCTTGGTCAGTTTCTTCAGATTAAACAATCAAGTAATCATTTAATAATGTACATATATGTGTGCGTCCTAATAGTAACTTTTGTCAAGCTATTAGAAATATATACAAACTATTTCTTTAGCACAAAAATCATTGTATTTTTAAACAATTATTAAAACATTTCTAAAATTTTACTATATGAGCTGACATGTCAGCTGACGTTTGCATATGAATTTGGTCAAATTTTGGACATTTTTGATAATTATTTAAAACTTTAATCAAAGTAGTTTGTAAATTTTTCTGAATAGTTTAACAAGAGTTCGATGTTTTTCAGTCATTAAATTGTTTCAATATATACAAACCCCATAACATTTACCACCGGTTTTATAAGAAGCCTAGCGGTAAATATACCTAACTTGGTTAATGTTGTTTCGTTTCTTTATGTTATTGTTATGATTATTGCATAAATTCGATCACGAAGAAAAAAAAATTAAACAGGAAATTAATATTATCACATAAAATATAATATTTTCATATGAGTCTCTCTCACATGGATGTGGAATTCACTCACTCATGTGAAAATATTTTTTTTTTCTCATGTGAAATATTAGTTTCCAAAAAAAATGGCGAAGAAAATTAAACCTTACATTGAACTATAGATTTCTTCATAATTACTATGTATTATGCATTGTTTGTAGGATTTGATCAAACATCGGTACTGAAATCTTGCTGCGGAATAGGAGGCTCATATAATTATGATCCAAGCAGAGGATGTGGATCTGTCGGTGTGCCAGTTTGCCCTTACCCAACTAAATACATACACTGGGATGGCATGCATCTAACACAAGAGGCTTATCGCCGTGTTTCAGACATTATTATAGGAGATATACTATCCAAAGTCCAGTGCATTTGGTAGGTAAATTGTGTTGAGCAAGTCCAAACGCCACTTCAAACATAAAGGCAAGTCAGAATATTAATATTTAGGTGTATGGTACTCAATTGGCTAGTTTGTTTGCAATAATAATGTATGAGATTCAACTATTTATACTATTTTAATATCTTTAAGCAATTGTTTGTGGTTGAATAGTCTTACGATGGCAATCAAGAAATTATAGTTTTACTCTTTAGGCCATTTAATATCAAAAAGGGTACTATATATTCAATCCCAACTTCCACATTTTCGGATTTAAATCTGGCGATTTGATTTATAAACTAATATGTTAACTCAAATTAATTAGAACCATTGGGTTAGTTAACTATTTAAAATTATTTGAATTGACTAAAGTTTAGAACCATATTTTTAAAAGATAAATAGAACCCATTTTTTTTTTCTTGAGTTCCAAATTATACCTATAGTAAAAGTGGCGTATGGTCGGTATGATGGTATCATTAAGCTTTTAGGTAGTTTCTCCTGCTTTCATCGACTTCCAGCAACTTTCAATAGGTTTTTTTTTCCTTCTAAAAACAAAATTCTTAGAAAACTTTATTAATTACTATGGCGAACTCATTGAGAAAAGCTGCTGGTAACGCTTAATGTTAATAAAATTCATGGTCATGTAATCATGTCCCTTTTGTTTTTATTCAATATTATGTTGTACGATACAAATTTATATTAAATATTTAATTATATGTAAATATAGAAAAATAACTCACATATTATTAATTTATAGGAATTTTTCATGTGATTCACTTTCACTTTGTTTAAGTTTTCAGTCGTTTTCCATTAAATTAACTTTTTAATTATAATAAAGGTGAAACTATTATTTTATTAAAGAAAATTTTATCATCTCAGCATATTATTAATTATTATTACGTTAATTGTATACTCATAGCAAAACTAGTTAACTCGCATGAGACTTGGCATATTATATATAAACCTACTCAAAATGAAATAATCAAATAAAACAAATATTTTCCTCCAAATGGAAGAATGAATTTGTATGAAAGTCACAACTCGTTTAAATTGTAATGTAAGATGAAAAATATCAATGTTTCATATATTATCATTATTTTTGTTAAATAAATTTTATGTTGTTCATTATTAAAAAAAATTATATTTGTATTTTTTATTATTAAAATTATTTTATATTTGAATATGTTACATTATATCCCGACCCTCTGGAAAAAATATTATGGCTTCGTCCCTGAAAACGATACATGATTTTGGCTTTAAAAAAAAGACTGAATTACAAATATTTTCCTCCAAATGGAAAGTCAATTTTAAAGTGCATCCTCAATTATCATAGTGAACATTTGTTTTCTTATAGGTTCCACTTAGTGTCAACTACGTTAAGTTAACATTTTTGTCAAATTTTTTTTTTCTTTTTTTTATTGGCAAAATAAAATTCATTAATACTCAAAACATAAGTGCAAAGTGGCAAATTCATAAGTTTTGGATAGGGCCACGAGAATTACAAAATACCAAAATAAAAAAGAGAAAATCAACTAATCACCAACACCTAATAACATTAGATTTAACAGACATTTTCGTGTCATGTGCCTATCTAATGAGAATAGTATTAAAATACTCAATTCACGCAGTTCACGTGTTATTAACGACTATGTATTTTTATATCGTCAAATGATAAAAATACCCTTATTAAACATATGTATGACTAGCACGGGATATATAAGATATTGGAAAAAATCAATCTAAATAATAGAATTGATACTAAGCGGCAACTATAAATAGGGAAGTGTTCAGTTTGACACTTGAAGAGTTATCACGAAATTGACTGACAATTTAAAGGGACGGATCTGTAATTCAGCTTTAAATAAATAAATGACATAAGCAAAAACATTAATCTTGAGAAACAACATTTTGAAACGTAAATAACAAATAAAAACAAAAGGAAAAGAAAAACAAATGTAAATGTAAAATAATTATCTTACTGAACATAAACCTAATCAACTATCAACTATCAATTCTTATATATAAAGATACGTTCAAGGATGATGTCAAATGATATCAGCAAATTAAATTAATTTAACCAATCGTTTCCTTTAATTTAAAAAATCGTGAGTTAATTCGATTCAATTTGTGACTTAACTCGGCTCAATTTGAAAAATGGGTGAGCTAACTCGGTTTGTAATTTGGAGTTGAATCGGTTAGAATGAAATCCTCACTGACTTCTCTTCCTCTCGATCGTTGTATATATTACGTAAAAAATGAAGAGTTAGAAATGAAAAGTTACTCAAATTGAATGTTTGAATCATTGTATTTTGCTACCAAACTGTTCAGATTTTGAGTTTCCTGACTCTTCATATTTGTTGGCAACAAATCACTACAAATCCATATAAAAAAGTAAAAGAAGAATATCATATTTGAAGATGGGAGAAAGAGGAAAAGAAGAAAAATTTGAAAGACAATCAAAAGTAAATTTAGTCAAAACATACCTTCTTGGAAGCACCTTCTGTATTAACCCATGAAGGCACTAGATCTCAGAAGCATATGCCTTTTTACCAGGCAAACTTCCATTACTCCTTCCCACTTGGATAGATGAACACTCAGAGCTTGCAGCCGAATCCGATGATTCATCCTCAGTAAAGCCATTGGTTCCAACTGATGAGTCTGTACACCACAGTCCCACGTCCGCGGAAGAAGCCGTTGAATCTAAATTTTTGGCCTCCTTCGCTATTGAGATTAGTTTTGTTCTAATCTTTACTTTTTAGTGGTTATATATAAATATATTTGTACTTACAGTACATATGTTATTGGATCTAAATATTTAATATTATATATACATATATTAGTAATCTAAAGTATAAGACATTTTGTTATGTAATTGTTGTAATAATAATAATAATAATAATAATAATAATAATAATAATAATAATAATAATAATAATAATATAATTATTAGTAATAGTTTCCATTGTGACGGAGTGTTTCATGATTCATCTCCAATAAGTTCTTTGCTGCCGAAATTGTTCGAACTCGAGACCCTAGGTACATTTCTTTTGCATTTATTGTGTGTAAAATATTTATAGGCTGCATTTAACTTTTGAGAATTTTGTTATTTGGCTGTAAATATTTCAATAACTATAAAAAAAAATATTATCGACTCTTGATGCTTATCAAGTTAGCTTCACAGTTGATATAGAAGTATTAATATATAGATAGAGGTAATTCTCTAAATCTAAAGTTTAATATAACATGTTTTTGCCTCAATTTCATTCCTATTTCTTTCAGAATTTAGTACACTAAGTAAAAGGGCATGTACAAGACATGTTTGATAAAATGCTTGATCGTCGCATGAGGTAATGTGTGTTTATTTGCATGTTTATTACAAACAGTTGTACAACTAATGAAAGTTCAAAATAAGATCTCATTTTGTATTGGGTACTACATATCATCTATGTATCTATGTGACCGGAGTATTTAACAAATATAGTAATTTGGATTAATTATATATATGAATGAGTTTTGCCTATCTAAATGTTAATGTAGAGGACTGGGAGATTAAAAATCTATGTTCATTTATTCATTTATATATATACATTAGATATATTAACTAGAAACTTGGCATATATATAATATATATGTGTGTGTGTACACACATATATAAGTCAATGTTAGAGGTTCTTACAATATAAACATAAGTTGCAATCTCAAGCAAAATTATATTTTAATTAATTAAACTCCTAATTCAATTAAAAATTTATGAGAGTACTTTTATTAATTAATTCTCAAACCCTTATAGGAATTAAATAATAATAATAATAATAATAATACTCCTCTTATTAATTTATATTTAATATTTTTAAAATATTAAATAATAAATATTAAGCTATTTAATTTATTTTATCACCATAGATTAAATTAAATATACTTAACTTATTATTACGATTATGCCATTTACTACTTAAATAAATATTTTTCTTTTGCGATGTGACCTTTTAGGTTCTCCATATTAAACCGATTGTGAATAAATCAGTTAGAACAATTCTAATCTTATTTAACTAAATAAATTAAACTATTTAATTCATTTAAATAAATAATATTTATTTTACAAAAAGGGTAGGCCCCTTTAGCGATCAACGACTTTCCAGATAATATAAATTTTAATATTAATCACAAAAGAACCTTTTAGTGAATAGTTATCATGCAATTCAATCATTCTTACCATACAATGTCCCAATTAAATATAAGACATGAAATTACTGTCAAGTCTTATTTTATTTAATTATATGTATTTTGATTCTCAAATTCACAACTATAAATAATGTAAATTAGAAACTCCTTTCTAATTTCATTGTTTCTAATTTCTTTCTGCATTGGCTAAGGACTATTGAGTTGTTATTTATCGAATCACATAGGACATTCTCATCTTTTACTAGATATGGTAGATTCTTTGTTGATCATTCACTTATCTCCATGTACAACTTATTATACCCAAGCATACCCTTTGATATATTCTAAAGGTCTTAAAGAACACGTCAAAGTATAACTCATCATACACAAGATACTATGATGATTGTAGACACCCAAATTTTGCGTTTCCTTCTACTAACCATGACAGGAGGGCGAAATCGTCAATTGAACCAGCTTGAGGAACACAGGAGCGGGCACAAGGGCGAGCGCCCGGCACCGCCGCAATGTTTTGGGCAACCCAAGTTTACGTGACAATAAGGCCGTCCGAGGCAGGCATTTCCGAATGAGGTGGCGCGTCTCCCGGAAATTCCCGGACTGCAGAATACGAGCCTGTCAGCGAAAACCGACGTTGCGGCACGAAAATCGAGGCGTGGCACGAAAATCGAGAAAGTCAAGCCCGCCAGCCGCGGATAGATCTGCGGCCAAGTGGGTGCGCCAGCACGGAAACCAGGAAACCAGGCACTACCAGCTGAGTGCGATGGGAGGCGTGCCAGCTGGCCAGCCTATTTAAGCCAGCTTCGGCAGCATACAGGAGGTTCAGCAGTTTTGGAAGAAGAAGAATTTCTGCAGCAGCGAAAAAAACACGGAAATAGAGAGAAAATAGCTAGATTTTGCAACAAAATAGGGAGAAAGAAGAAGAAAAAAGAGTGGAATTAATTCTTTTGAGTTTGATTGTATCAAATACATCCTTTATCCTATTCAAATACATAAGTTCACATCCATTTGAGATCAATTGCAAGGTGAAAATTTCTATTTGTTCTAGCAATTCATGTCTTATTGATTTGGGTAAATTAGATATAACTTTCATGTATCTTGTTGAACAATCATGGATTAGGGATTATTAGTGAGGGTTCCCTTGGAACAAAATTCCTCCTAATAACCCGAGGATATCCAATGGATGAAATTTCTAGTTTGTTTGTGATAATTTATTGGGTGTAATTTATTTAGATTTGTCATTTCCGGATATCATGACATATTAGATAAATCCGGGTTGGTTAGTTATGTAGTATTTGTTGTGTGGGCATGTATTAATCACGTGTGAGCCTAGGAATGTGACCCCGTGGTCCAAATCCGATGATGGACGGTATGATGTGTGTGATAGATTCAAGATGCTCGTTTGTAACATGTAATCGTCGGGCCTTAAAACGACGTTAAGGCGAGAATCGGATTTAAGGCCCCGTCATAGTGAAAAGATGGGATTGTAAGCGTTTGGGGTTTATTTTGATGGCTTACATGCCCATGAATAACCCCACGCTTTTTATTGCTTTATTTGATTTGTGACACCAAAAATTGATTTCAAAACTAAAACAATGAAGACTTTCATAAAATCAATCAAAGTAGGATATTAGAATCACAAGGTTAAAATTTGAGAAGTGCTAATGAATGTCGATTCCTATCTAACGAAAAAGCTAAAGAAAATCGTTTTCAAATATCACACAAAATGATTTTGCAAATAAGTAACATTTTATTAAATCTTTGTGCATAGGGTGAAAGAGATTCTAGAAATTGCCCGATCGTTTCACGAAAGCAACGTATAGATCTCGATTCCTATTTTGACGAAGGTTTAAAACTCTTGTTTTGCCAAAACGACACCTAATGAAAATCTCATAGTTTTGATAAATTAAAATCAAACCTTTCTCATAAAGAATAAAGCTTGCTCGTGTATACCGAAAAGACATTCCGAAGCGTTATCAAATTAAAGCACGACTTTCCCTAAAAATCCAAATGATTCTTTCATACAAACTCACCACATCATTCACATAGACACACACACACAGACACACAAGCGCGCTCACACACACATTCATGAATTAAAGGATAGGAAAGCATTAAGATTGCGGTAACCGTGTTTCACGGAAGTCGAGGGATGCCTAACACCTTCCCCTCACTTAAACAAGCCCCCGAACTCTATGAATCTCAATTCGCAGACCAATTAATTCGGAGTCACACATGAGCCAGCGATTTATAAAAAGCGAAAACTCGGATGAGTTGGTACATCCATTTCAAATATACCAACTGGCGACTCTGGTTAATTGGCTCATCATAAAACGCGATCTTTCAAAACCCCGTCGACATCAATGCCGACCTTTTCCAAACGTCATCTAAATCAAAAGGCTAAAATTGGAAAAGACGAGAAAGCGAAAACCCGGCGTCGACAGCTGGCGACTCTGCTGGGGACCATTAGAGGGCTTAAGCCGTTTTCAAATCTTGATGCTATCCTATGCTTTAAAATTTATAAATGTGTATGTGCGTGCGACATTTTGACTTCTTTTTATTGTTGTGTGAATGTGTGTTGTTGTCCAATGAATGAATGATTGAATGGGTTTGCTTTACTTCAAAATAATCATTTGCATACGGTGAGGACGATGAATGTGAATGTATGTTGAGATAGTACCTCCTCCTGAGGCGAACCCGTCGGTTGCTTATTACTGGACTCGATGGGGCTGCTCCCCGGAGATGGCTCAGGAAACGCACCACTCAAATCCGCTCCAATCGAAAGGGCTCAAACGAGTAGATTGCGAAGATTTGGGAACCTTCATGCCGAAAAGCCCGTGAGAGTAAACCTAGGGTAGGTCAGCCTCTGATAAACCCAACGCAGGAAAAGTCTCTTCATGCCTTTTTACGTTCAAGAATACAAATGTCATAATTGCAACGTACTCATATATGCTTCCCCTATTGTCAAAAGAGAATACTGACCTCCATTGTTTTGCAGGAAACAGCTGGGGAAGCATAATAAGTCACGTTTAGCATTTGTTATTGCACTAAAAGACTACTAACTTTCTCTTTTGCAGGGAAAGATTAAAAAACCCCAAAACACAAAAGTTATAGCTTTAGCATGCATCCATGTTTTCATTTCCCCAGGACTAAACTTCGAACCATTGTCTCTGTAGGATTGCGCCTCAAACCCGTTCGCAGTCTAAGAAAGCCCAGGCCTCTACAACTGAAATGGCTGATCTTCCCAATCATAGTTCCATATCTCGGGAGGAGTTTGATGATTTTAAAAGACAGATGATGGAAATGGCCACAATGTTAAAGGAACAGTTCTTAATCAGACAGGATCCGGTAAACCAGGGATCGCATAATATTCCACCACCAGGGGATGATCAGAATCCTCCTAAGAATGGTACAAACTTGCTTAAAGAGGACCAACCCCGACTCAAGGACGAGCCAGTCATCCCAAAACCCGTTCCCATACCTAGCAGGACAGTGATTACTATCCCAGAGGAGGGGGATAATGACGACCTTCGGAGAAAAATGAAACACATGGAGGAAACCATCCAATCTCTAAAGGGCATAGGATCCCTGGGCAGGGTTAATTACTCGGATTTATGTGTTTTCCCCGGAGCCAGATATCCAGAAAAGTTCAAAGTTCCCGAGTTTGAAAAGTACAATGGAAAGGGAGACCCCTATACGCACTTGAAAATATACATTGGAGAACTCGGGGCTTATGCCGAGGACGAGGGGTTAAGAATGCAACTATTCCAGAAAAGCTTAACAGGGGAGGCAAGAATCTGGTATGCCCGCCTCGACAACGCCCGAATCCACAACTGGGAGGAATTGGCCCATACCTTCTTGACCCAATACAGCTTTCAGGCCCAGATGGCCCCTGACAGGTACCAAATGACAAAGGTTAAGAAACAGCCTAGGGAGTCCTTCAGGGAATATGCCCAACGATGGAGGGGCATGGCCGCACAGGTAACCCCCCCAATGAACGAATCAGAGATGGTGATGACCTTTGTAGACATCCAGGAGGCACCATATTATGAGAGGGTCATCTCGGGGATTGGAAGACCTTTTGCTGAAATGATTAAACATGGAGAGATGGTAGACATGGGGTTGAAATCGGGTAAAATCCGGGATCTTACTGCTTTAGAAACTGCTGCTGAGCAAATACAGAATGGAAACTATGGCAGCACTTCCCGGAGAGTCCAAAAGAAGAAGGAAGAGGATGTCTCCCTCATCCTACAAGGGTTATCCAGAAAAGCAGAAAGCCATCTTCCGGTACAGGTACAGAGGGGAGGGCAATCCCGACAGCCAAACTTCACCGATCAAAGGGCAGAGGGGCGAAGAAGATATGAGGTTTCGCAAAATCGAGTATTCACCCCACTCGGGGAATCTCTCGAGCGGATTTTGGCGGTATTGATGGCCCAAAAGAAGATAATCAATTTGGCTCCCCCAAGTGACCCGAAGGGAAGGAGATTTGATCCAAGCAAACGGTGCGCCTATCACTCGGGTTCCCCGGGGCATGATACACAAGATTGTTGGACATTGAAACATATAATTCAGAACATGATCGACAATGGAGAGATTGTGGTGGAACAACCGGACTCCCCGAATGTTAAGGCAAATCCCCTGCCAAGACATGATGGAGGGGGAGTCAACGCGACGGAGGTAGGTGAAGCTGGGGGCCCGACAAGGGTGAACTATGTGCAGAAAATTGAGGAGATGATCAACGTGATACATGATCATGGGGATGCACGGGTAGCGCCCATCAGGTTGATAGGGGTAAGTACGAATAACATAGAGGGGCCTGTCAAGCTGACAGCCCCGAGGCCCATCATCCTTGCAGCAAGGCCGCAACTCCCTATCAGTAGTCTGAAGACTGTACCCTGGAATTACGGGGGAATACCCGAGGAAGCGGCCAGTTGTGCTTCCGTAACGACCAAAGGGAACCCCTTATATCTTCCCGGGCGAGTCCTTGAGAGCCAAAAGAGAAAAAATGAAGAGGTTTCCGAGGAAAGGGCCATAGAGTTTTTGAAAAGGATGGATCACCCGGAAATGAGGGGGATCCAGATTTTAAATGAGGAATCAACCCTAACATCAGTCATGGACTTGGTGTTGTCATCCAGTGAGCATTGTAAAACCCTGATGAAGGTTCTGGAGGAGGCATTTGTGCCCAAAGAGATCAGTGAGGAGGATTTCGGCCAGCTGGTAGGCCACTTATTGGAAACCGATGCAATATCCTTTACAGATGAGGACATTCCCGAAGAGGGAAGGGGGCACCGAAAACCGCTACACATTGCAGTAATCTCCTCAGGATATGTCATGAATGGGGTGCTGATCGACGGGGGATCGGCATTGAATATATGTCCTCTCAGTACGCTGAAGAAAATGAACATCAGTCCCAGGCGCCTGCGGGCCAGTCATGTGGTGGTTCAGGCTTTTGACGGATCCCGGAGGGACACCATCGGAGAGATAGAATTGCCAGTGGAGATAGGGCCCTGTACTTTTGATATCTCCTTCCAAGTCCTAGATATCACGGCAAGCTACAACCTGCTGTTAGGGAGGCCGTGGATACACATGGCCGGGGCAGTTCCTTCCACGCTCCACCAACAAATCAAGTTGATCATCGATGGGAATCTGGTAACAATCTCGGCCGAATGTGATGACCCTTCTCCTCCCAGGAGTGGCCTACCAGTAATCAATGTGGATGAGTCAGCGGCGCCTGCCAGCTTTCAAGCACTAGAGATTAGCACTCCCCATTATAGATGCCTGGGAGCTCCAGCTGTGAAGCCAAGGGTCTCTCCGGAACTCACCTTTGTGGCAAAGGAAATGATTAAAATGAACTTCCAACCTGGACAGGGACTAGGGAAAAGCAGTCAGGGAATCACCGAGCCCATCCACCTACCACAGCAGATAGGCAAAGCAGGATTGGGATACCATGGGGGCGCAGTACGGGGACACCGTCAGGGTGCGACTCCGATTCGACTAGTTGGCAGTCCAGTGACCAAAGTCGACAATGGACAGGGGATCAGCAGGCCTGTGATTGGGGCAGGGAATGAAGAGTTAACCCCCACACGTAATGAGTTGGGCCGGAGGGAAAGTTTCCTGCAGGAGGTCGCAAAGGAGTTTGAAACCAAATGCTATATCCCCAGACAATCAACAAGCAGTAAGGAGGGGACGAATGTTATCACACCACCGGGAGCCCAACAAGTCGTGCCTGTCATCGATTGGGCGGGACTGATTATTCCGGGAGAAGGTATGAAGGAGGATTCAGGCGACGTATCCGTAATCATCGGGGAGGTGTCCGATGTGAGGCCCTCCTTTATCCAGCGCATTTCATGTGACCTGACCATCGACAATTGGACCCAAAAACCAGTAATATCCAAAAAAGGGTAAAGCTCGACGTCAGGGTGATTGACCCCAGATGATGGGGGAATGAAGAAGTTTATTTTCGTTGTTGTTTTATTTCTGCATCATTATGTCGTTTCTTCTTGTTATTTGAAAATGCGATCATCGTGAAAAATCGATTTATATATGACAGGTATTTTGTTTCATGTCAGGTGTACCAATTTGAGTAATCCTTGCCTAACAAATGGTCTTTCAAATTTGAATGATGATTATGATTTTGACATTGAGCTGGATTTCGATTTAATGGGCATTGAACAAGATGAGACAGATTACGACGACGCACCTGACGAGATCAAGGGATGGGTCGAGGATAAACCCAAACCCAACTTGGACCAAACCATCACCATTGATATTGGAACCCCGGACCAGCCAAAGGAACTCAAGATAGGGACGGACCTTACCCCCAGCCAAAAGGCCGAAATGACTGAGTTGCTTAAACAATATGAGGATGTCTTCGCCTGGTCTCATGAGGATATGATTGGCTTGTCCACCGACATTGTGGTACACCGATTACCCATCAAGGAGGGTTTCAGGCCTGTCAAGCAGAAACTGAGGAAGTTGAAACCTGAGTGGAGTTTAAAGGTGAAGGAGGAAATCATCAAGCAGTTCAGGGCGGGAATCATTATGGTATCTACTTACCCGGAATGGCTATCCAATGTAGTCCCAGTAGCTAAGCCTGGAGGAAAGGTGAGGGTATGTGTAGACTACAGAGATCTAAACAAGGCCAGTCTCAAAGATAACTTCCCGGTGCCTTTCATACACATCCTGGTAGATAACACAGCCCAGTACGAAATGTACTCTTTTGTGGATTGCTTCGCGGGATATCATCAGATAATGGTGGCGGAGGAGGATCGGGAAAAGACCGCATTCATCACTCCTTGGGGCACCTTCTGCTATAGACGACTGGCTTTCGGTCTCACAAATGCAGGGGCTACTTATCAGAGAGCCATGATGGCCTTGTTCCACGATATGATGCACAAGGAGATAGAGGTCTATGTGGATGACATTATCGTGAAATCGAAGGTAGAGTCCGATCATATAATTCATCTCAAAAAAGCTATTCGATCGGCTCAGAAAGTATAATTTGAAGCTCAATCCAGCCAAGTGCGCTTTCGGAGTACAGTCGGGTAAGCTCTTGGGTTTCCTGGTTAGTGATCGGGGCATTGAATTGGACCCAGCAAAGATTAAGGCCATTGTGGATATGCCGGCACCTCACACAGAAAAGGAGATAAGAGGATTCCTCGGGAGGATAAACTTTATCAGCCGTTTTATATCCCACTTGACGACTACATGTGAGCCGATTTTTAAACTGTTAAGAAAAGGGGTTTCCCAAGAGTGGAATGACCAATGTCAGAAGGCTTTTCAGACCATTAAAAAGCAATTGACGGAGGCACCAGTGCTGGTACCCCCGAAGGATGGGATCCCTCTGTTTATGTATATATCGGTAAATGCCATCGCGATGGGATGTATGTTGGGACAAAAGAATGAGGCGGGTAAAGAACAGGCCATCTATTACCTCAGCAAAAGATTTAGCCAATGTGAACAGAATTACACTCCCATTGAGAAGACCTGTTGTGCCCTGGCCTGGGCTGCAGGGAGATTACAGCACTACCTCCATGGGCATACGACGTACTTGATATCAAGAATGGACCCCCTGAAATATATTTTCGAAAGACCCATGCTGAATTGTCGATTATCAAGATGGCAGTTAATCTTACAACAATTTGACATGGTGTACGTGACCCAGAAGGCCATGAAAGGGCAGGGAATTGCAGATCAGTTGGCAGAAGCCCCGGCAGGAGGGATGGAGCCGTTAGAAACTCCTCTCCCGGGCGAGGATATATTTTGGGTATCGCGCGAAAAATGTGATGACGAGGGACAATTCTGGAAGCTGTATTTTGATGGTGCCATGAATGCCGAGGGGGCAGGAGCCGGAGCGGTCCTAATCTCTATCACTGGAGAACAATACCCCGTGGCCACTAAACTTCGTTTCAGCAATTCGAACAACACCGCTGAATACGAGGGGTGTATCTTGGGACTCCGATTGGCCCGTGACATGGGAGTAAAAAGACTGGCGGTGTTCGGGGATTCAGAATTGGTGATCAGACAAGCAATCGGGGTATACAACACTAAGGAGCTTCGGTTACTTCCATACCATCGTTGTATCACCCAGCTTATGCAAGAGTTCGAGGATATTGCCTTCCGCCATATCCCTCGGGGACGAAATGACTTTGCCGATGCATTGGCGACTCTGGCTTCCTTAATCCACGTGATCAGGAGTAGGGACAGTCCACAGATTGAGATCACCGTACAGAATAGCCCGGCATATGAGGAACATGTGGCAGTGTTATCAAACGAGGAGGTGTTGACGAGGCAGCCTTGGTATCACGACATAAGGGAATATCTGAGAGACAGATCCTTTCCCGACCAGTCAAGTCGGACTGAGAGGATGAGAATCCAAAAGATGGCGATGAAGTTTTACCTGAGTGGCGATTCACTTTATAAAAGGGATGCCGGGTTGGGATTGTTGCAATGTGTAGACGAAACGCAATCCCAAAGGATTATGAACGAAATCCATGGCGGGGTGTGTGGGCCACACATGAGTGGACCGATGTTGGCCAAAAAGATCTTGAGGACAGGGCATTATTGGTTAACGCTGAAAGCCGATTGCGATGATCATGTCAAACGATGTTACCAATGCTAGGCGCACGGTAATGTAATCCACACACCTCCCAATGAACTGCATTGTATGACCTCCCCATGGCCATTTTCAATGTGGGGAATGGATGTAATCGGACCAATAGAGCCCAAAGCAAGCAACGGGCACCGATTCATCTTCGTCATGATCGATTATTTCACCAAATGGGTAGAAGCAGCCTCTTTCCCCAAAGTCACTCAGGAGGTCATCGTCAACTTCATCAGGAATAATGTCATTTGCCGATATGGGCAACCTGAGGTTGTGGTCTCCGACAATGCCAAGAATTTAAACAACGCCCTCATGAAGGAATTGTGTGACCAGTTCAAGATCAAGCATCTCAATTCCGTCATTTACCGTCCTAAGATGAATGGGGCAGTGGAGGCTGCAAATAAAAACATCAAGAAGATCATGGCAAAAATGTCTGCTAATCATCGGGGATGGCCGGATTTGTTACCCCTCACCTTGTTAGCCTACCGAACGTCAACGCGTACTTCCACAGGGGCAACCCCATACGCCTTGGTATATGGAATGGAGGCTGTCCTGCCAGTTGAAGTTGAGATGGCGTCCCTCAGAATAGTGATCGATGCTCAGATAAGCGAGGAGGATTGGATGCAAAGTCGATACGACCAATTGGCCCTGATTGATGAAAGGAGAGTGGCTGCCGTTTGGCATGGTCAGCTATATCAACAGAGGATCTCTCGATCGTACGATAAAAAGATAAGACTTCGGAAGTTCAAGGAAAATGATTTGGTGTTGAAAAGAGTCATGCCTTGTCAAGACGAGGCCAAGGGGAAGTTTGCCCCGAACTGGGAAGGGCCATTTGTGATCAAGAAAGTGCTATCCGGAGGAGCCCTCATATTGCAAGAAATGGATGGTGAGGTATTTCCACAACCCCTCAATTCTGACTCGGTGAAGCGGTTCTACGCTTGAATCATCAGGTCCTTTTTCCTTGAGAGCGAACTACGTAGGACCTGATCTCCCAACTTGTGGGGGTACGTAGGCAGCCATCATGGCGCGGTCCGATCCTTTAAAAAAAAAAAAAAAAAAAAAAAAAAAAATAATCCTTTCCCTAACCAAAACCAATTTTCGATAGCCAGATAAAACCCTCCTACATCCTCAAAAACCTTCCCGAAACCAACTGCCTAACCAGTTTCATCCCAGAATACATACCCTGATCCAACCCAAACAGTTATCCAAAATCTGAGATTCAATCCGACGAAATCAAAAGGTGTGCGGCAATATCTGTCAAATCTCCATCAAGTCTTGAGGAAAGAAAGAAGGCGAAATGTCAAAATCATGGTCAGTTGGATAAAATGACGATCCAATGGATGGCAATGATACGACAAAAGGGGAAAATGACTAAATTTAAATGCATGTCTATATATATAAGTCGTTTTATTACAAGATTTCTCTTTCAATAACTGATGAAACCAACATAGTCTATGCAGGAAATAAAATAATCTACAAATCTGAAACTAGCCGAAGCAGGATGGACAGGGTGGTGGATAGATCTGAAGCATCAGCATCTCCTGCAATCTGCTGCCCCATCATATCAATACGATCCAGTAAAGCAGTAGCTCGGCTGACAGTCCCAAAATGAGCATCTACCACTGCCCTGGTATGAAATACAATGGCCTCTCTATCAGCAATGGCAGCATCTCTAGCCCGAATGGCCTCATCTCTCTCGGCAAGGGCGGCATCCCTCTCGGCTTCAGTAGTAATCAGGGCCAGGCGGAGTCGGGAATCCTCAGCGACCCTACTCGGGGCAGAGTCGGCTGAGATGGAATGGTCTGTGGTATCTTCCGTGAAAATCACTCCAGAGTCATCAAAGGCCCCCGTCCGACTCAAACTAGCCGAATCCAGGTCTCCACGCAACCACTGTACGTAGGCAAATGTCTGGATGTGACAGCTCGCACTATACTCCGCAAAGATCCTGCGATCCCAAAGCTCGTATACCTGCAATAGATCCCTCTCTGTACAGGGTGATATAAGGAATCGGTATGCGGCTGCACCCGCGAAGGGGTGTAAATCCTGTGTCTGATCAAACTGCCCCATAACCGCCAGGGGATGATAGGTCGTCACGCCCCTTAACCCAGCAATGGGAATGAAATCCATGCCAGGCACATGAGTCAAGAAGCTCATGAAGGAGCAATAGCCCGAATAAACCAATAGATGAAAGGGGTCCTCAATGATAGACAAAAATGATGTCCAGGAGGCCACATCAGTACAACTCGCGGGACGAAGCGAAAACTGCGTGGTTATGTCATGGCTGAAGCAAAACCCTTGGCGACGGAAATGGCCGATGGGACTAAGATGACTCATGAACCACATATACAATAAGGTCGAACTCCCTCGGAAGAATCTCCCTTGGAAGGACTGGCAATATGTGGCCGACATATAGGTATCCGCCAATATCATGGGGAGAATGGTGTGATCCTCCTGAAGGGCCCTAACGGCCGCAACAATCCGCATGTCCAAATGATCGGATCCTGCAGGCAAGTACAAAATTGAGATGACACAGGCCATCAGAACATCCACTCTCAGGGCGTCCCAGCGCTCCTCGGACACGGAAAAATCACCAAGGAAGAGACGGAAACTATCAGGTGAGCCAAATCGGTCAATCAAGAACTGAAAAGGAACCATATGGTCTGATGTGATTACCGGTAATAAGACAGCCCTCCGCAAACCGGTGAAAGTCAAGAATTGACGGCGCATGGAACCAACGGTAACCCTAGCACAGGGACCATCCAACGGCAAGCCGGTGAAGCGAGCATACTCCTCAAGGGTGGGGGTCAGCTCTACTGTCCCAAACCTAAACACCTGACGGGCAGGGGCCCAATAGCTCAGAAGACCATCCACAAAGCCCACTGGCACCCGGAAGGTTAATAAGGACCAAGAATGTCCCAGAAGACCATCTACGATAACCCTATCTGCTGGCAGTAGACTGTCCAACCAGCGGAAGAGGCTGCCAACCAACCCTGTGGAAGGAGTGGAATCCAAACGAACCACGGCATCTGAGGACGACATCTGTGAAAAAATAGTATCAAAAAAGACTGTGAAGGGGTCACTCTCTACCCATAAATAAAAGCATGCATCATACAGTTAATAATAAAGCAGGTGAATCCCATAGAGATGAAAAGAAACTGTGCGTAAATAAATAAATGAGTTCAGTACCTAGTGCATAAATGAAAAAGAAATCTAAGCAGGTGCTGATACAAAAGACCCTATCCTATCCTGGTCTAAATAAAATCAGTATCATCTATGAAAGCAGGATCCTCGAACTGATCCCCTAGAGTCGCCGAGCTCGGAGGACCAAAGTTCATATCAGGAATGTAGGGATGCGCTGTGGCATCAGATGAACTCGGGCCTGCATCATAACCTGCACCGTCAGGATCGTAGGTGTAAGCCTCCTCCGGGGCCCGGCCCAACCCCCGAATAAACAGCGACAACTGATCTACCTGACGGGTCAATGAGGCGATCTGCTCAGCGTGGGTAGGGGTCCGAACACAGGCAGCCCAATCGGTCATCGTCACCGAGCCTGGAACCATATCTCCAAGAAAGAAAGTGGCCCGAGTCTGAGGACCGATGGTACGGGGCACCCACCATGTACGGAATGCATCACTCGTAGTGGGACCCGTGGAAAGCATCCGGCCGTCCTCCCCGGCGAGCATGATATCCGAGGGCTGAGAATCCAGCGGCCAGAAAGTAGTGAAAGAAAGGGAGTGCGGGATGCGGATCTCTCCAGTGACGCATCTGAATGCGCGCTCTCCCAGATACATCACCCAGCCTCCAACACTCTGCAAGGTGAGGCGACGGGTGGAAAGCTCGAACTCCGGGCCGGAAGGATGCCCGTCAGCAAACCCCACAGTCAGATGCTCGGAGAGGTAGGGAATCCAGACGACGTCGGCAGCCGTGATCAACTCCAGCTGAATACGACAATGTGCAAAGCTGCCCGACACGGGGACCTCCTCCAGAGTACTGTGATGCCATCGCCGACCCCGAGGATAGGTATCCGGGCCCAGAGTAGTGAGAGGCCTCAGACATGGCAGCCGCTCGTAAGCCCAGAACTGTGAATAGAAACAAGGCAAGGCATGAGTCACTATCAAATACAGAAAAGGATGAAAAGAAAAGAAATACAGTAATAGAGAGGAGGAAGGGACTCACCAGCAGAAAGTGGTAGAAACCGAGCCAGGCATCAGTCTGTCCCTCCGAGCGTAGGCGCATGCCGTGGAGGAAATAGGCAAAGGTGAATGACCCCCAGTCATAGTCACCGATGCGGTCCACGTCTCTGACCGCTCCTACGACGCTGAAATGAATGGTGGAGGAGTTGTTCCCCAGAAAACAACCCCTCATGATGGTCAGGAGCAAGCGGCGGAGTAGAATATCGCGGGTACCCTGATCCGCTGGAATGGGCATCGCATAGAGACCCCCGACTGCATCAACAGCCAAGGCACCAGATCGGATACTGCGGGCCTTAAAGACCTGGTCCTCAGCAGCGAAGCCCAGCAAAGCTCGAACCTCCACAGGAGTGATATCCAGATCCAAGGGGACGCGGGACCCGGTAAACTCAATGCCAGTAATGTACCTCCAGTCCCATGGGGTCAACACGACCTCGCAGTCGAGGAGATGAAGAGACTGCGTCTGGTGGAACCATCGCTCGGATAAAGCCCTCATGTAACCCCAGGGGCACTGGCGGGGGATGATAGTGAAGAAATGTCGAAAGCCCCAAGAGTCCACCATCGCCCGATAGTCACTGTGCAGGGCCGCGTAAAGGGAGTAGATGTTGAACCAGTTGCCCCTCGGCTGGGTAAACTCGGGTACCTGGGGCAATCACCAAGGGGTCAATCCGGATAAAAGGAGAATGGAGAAATTGAGAGTGAAATCAGAATAGAGCTGAAATATACCTCGTTAGCCACGAGAGATGCTGAGGGGTGACGACTGAGATCCCGACCCAAAAGATCGGGTATCTGCACAGAGGCGCCAGAAGGAGCCTGATGAGTAGATGGAGCCGGTGTGCTGGAGGATGGCCCCTCTGCCGCGACCTCCGGAGGAACAGCCTCCTCAACGTCCGGATGACCAGGACGAATGACAGCCTCCGTCAAACGACGAGCCTGACGGGTCCGAGGAGGAACAGGAGTGGGTGCAGCCCTACGACGGCGAACACCCGAAGTCCGAGAGGCGGAGGAGCTACTGGGCGCATCACGATCCATAGCTGGAATAGAACGGGCGAGAAAGAAGGTAAGTTTCCTTTTAAAATTATGTAATGAACATTCTAAATTTCTAGCCTCATCATATGATTAATGCAACATGATGCATGTCAAAAAAAAAAAAAAAAAAAAAAAAAAAAATCGGCAGAGTTCCGTTTGTAAGATGGATATCCCAGGCCTAAGCCAAACATGTTTTCCATCAATCAAAGTCTTAAACAGAGCTAAATTGCATTCATATGTGTAATTACAGCATGTAATACATGATTTCATTGCAGAAAAGGAGTAACAATATGTGGGACCGCCTCATGAACATAAAATAGGACTCACATAGTTGATACATAGCATGTATATATGATGGCACATTACATAGCATTGTAAAGCATACATTTTATCTCTAAACATGCAAATAGTCAAATGTATAGCAAAACATTGACGAAATTGAAAAGTTACCGGTCAAAGTGTTACCTGTAGCGTGTAGATCAATCCTACCGGAACAGTTTTTGCCGGAAAGTTGAAAAATCGACGAAAAGCCCTGGCGAACAAGCAAAAATCGCGAGGAATATGTGTGAGTTGGAAGTTGAAAGTGACAGATCTGGAAGCGGGACCATCTGCGGCTGGCCTTGGTGGGCCCCACCTTGCTCCCTTGAAGCCATTTGACGTGTTGAAGTGAAAAGTTTATGCGAGGGGTGATCGGCGACGATACCCGGCCCCGACGAGACGATCGACCGGCAACGATAACCGGCGATCACGAGATGGATGACCGGCGACGATAACCGGCGATCACGAGATGGATGACCGGCGACGATAACCGGCTCCGACAAGATAACCAACCGGCGACGATAACCGGGGGTTACGAGATGGGTGACCGGCGACGATACCCGGCCCCAACGAGACGATCGACCGGCGACGATAACCGGCGATCACGAGATGGATGACCGGCGACGATAACCGGCTCCGACAGATAACCAACCGGCGACGATAACCGGGGGTTACGAGATGGGTGACCGGCGACGATACCCGGCCCCGACATGACGATCGACCGACGACGATAACCGGCGATCACGAGATGGATGACCGGCGACGATAACCGGCTCCGATAGATAACCAACCGGCGACGATAACCGGGGGTTACGAGAGGGGTGACCGGCGACGATACCCGGCCCCGACATGACGATCGACCGGCGACGATAACCGGCGATCACGAGATGGATGACCGGCGACGATAACCGGCTCCGATAGATAACCGACCGGCGACGATAACCGGGGGTTACGAGATGGGTGACCGGCGACGATACCCGGCCCCGACATGACGATCAACCGGCGACGATAACCGGCGATCACGAGATGGATGACCGGCGATGATAACCGGCTCCGATAGATAACCGACCGGCAACGATAACCGGGGGTTACGAGATGGGTGACCGGCGACGATACCCGGCCCCGACATGACGATCGACCGGCGACGATAACCGGCGATCGCGAGATGGATGACCGGCGACGATAACCGGCTCCGACAGATAACCGACCGGCGACGATAACTGGGGGTTACGCGATGGGTGACCGGCGACGATACCCGGCCCCGAACGAGACGATAGATTGAAAGAGTGAACCCAAAGACTAACAAACACGGTCAAGGGGTTGATACATTGACACTCTTACGAATGTCTTGCATGCATTACATCTTGTGTTGCATCATAAATCATATGTGTTGCATCATGTATGTATTGTCGATTCTTATGCACTGTCATTCATGCATCGAGTGTCTATTCTTTATCCTGTTCATTTCATTTATCATTTCATAAACATGATAAAGAGGGGCAGCTGTAGACACCCAAATTTTGCGTTTCCTTCTACTAACCATGACAGGAGGGCGAAATCGTCAATTGAACCAGCTTGAGGAACACAGGAGCGGGCACAAGGGCGAGCGCCCGGCACCGCCGCAATGTTTTGGGCAACCCAAGTTTACGTGACAATAAGGCCGTCCGAGGCAGGCATTTCCGAATGAGGTGGCGCGTCTCCCGGAAATTCCCGGACTGCAGAATACGAGCCTGTCAGCGAAAACCGACGTTGCGGCACGAAAATCGAGGCGTGGCACGAAAATCGAGAAAGTCAAGCCCGCCAGCCGCGGATAGATCTGCGGCCAAGTGGGTGCGCCAGCACGGAAACCAGGAAACCAGGCACTACCAGCTGAGTGCGATGGGAGGCGTGCCAGCTGGCCAGCCGCAGATCTATCTGCGGCCAGCCGCAGATAGATCTGCGGCTGGCTTTGGCCAGCCTATTTAAGCCAGCTTCGGCAGCATACAGGAGGTTCAGCAGTTTTGGAAGAAGAAGAATTTCTGCAGCAGCGAAAAAAACACGGAAATAGAGAGAAAATAGCTAGATTTTGCAACAAAATAGGGAGAAAGAAGAAGAAAAAAGAGTGGAATTAATTCTTTTGAGTTTGATTGTATCAAATACATCCTTTATCCTATTCAAATACATAAGTTCACATCCATTTGAGATCAATTGCAAGGTGAAAATTTCTATTTGTTCTAGCAATTCATGTCTTATTGATTTGGGTAAATTAGATATAACTTTCATGTATCTTGTTGAACAATCATGGATTAGGGATTATTAGTGAGGGTTCCCTTGGAACAAAATTCCTCCTAATAACCCGAGGATATCCAATGGATGAAATTTCTAGTTTGTTTGTGATAATTTATTGGGTGTAATTTATTTAGATTTGTCATTTCCGGATATCATGACATATTAGATAAATCCGGGTTGGTTAGTTATGTAGTATTTGTTGTGTGGGCATGTATTAATCACGTGTAAGCCTAGGAATGTGACCCCGTGGTCCAAATCCGATGATGGACGGTATGATGTGTGTGATAGATTCAAGATGCTCGTTTGTAACATGTAATCGTCGGGCCTTAAAACGACGTTAAGGCGAGAATCGGATTTAAGGCCCCGTCATAGTGAAAAGATGGGATTGTAAGCGTTTGGGGTTTATTTTGATGGCTTACATGCCCATGAATAACCCCACGCTTTTTATTGCTTTATTTGATTTGTGACAATATTGAAAATTGATTTCAAAACTAAAACAATGAAGACTTTCATAAAATCAATCAAAGTAGGATATTAGAATCACAAGGTTAAAATCTGAGAAATGCTAATGAATGTCGATTCCTATCTAACGAAAAAGCTAAAGAAAATCGTTTTCAAATATCACACAAAATGATTTTGCAAATAAGTAACATTTTATTAAATCTTTGTGCATAGGGCGAAAGAGATTCTAGAAATTGCCCGATCGTTTCACGAAAGCAACGTATAGATCTCGATTCCTATTTTGACGAAGGTTTAAAACTCTTGTTTTGCCAAAACGACACCTAATGAAAATCTCATAGTCTTGATAAATTAAAATCAAACCTTTCTCATAAAGAATAAAGCTTGCTCGTGTATACCGAAAAGACATTCCGAAGCGTTATCAAATTAAAGCACGACTTTCCCTAAAAATCCAAATGATTCTTTCATACAAACTCACCACATCATTCACATAGACACACACACCCACACACAAGCGTGCGCACACACACATTCATGAATTAAAGGATAGGAAAGCATTAAGATTGCGGTAACCGTGTTTCACGGAAGTCGAGGGATGCCTAACACCTTCCCCTCACTTAAACAAGCCCCCGAACTCTATGAATCTCAATTCGCAGACCAATTAATTCGGAGTCACACATGAGCCAGCGATTTATAAAAAGCGAAAACTCGGATGAGTTGGTACATCCATTTCAAATATACCAACTGGCGACTCTGGTTAATTGGCTCATCATAAAACGCGATCTTTCAAAACCCCGTCGACATCAATGCCGACCTTTTCCAAACGTCATCTAAATCAAAAGGCTAAAATTGGAAAAGACGAGAAAGCGAAAACCCGGCGTCGACAATGATCTCAAGTCCAAGGATCTCTTGTACTACTATCACTAGAGGAATTCCTATTGACAGACAAATAAAACTCCATTAGGTATTCCTTTAGCGAGTTACGTTCAGTGAACTTATTCTCTAATAAGCACATACATACTTGCTTTAGTGTCTCCACATAAATAATTATGAGATCAATCATCCTCTTCCTAAGAGTAAACAAAGTATGTACCAATCTATCCGGATTCACTAATCCCCTTTTAGTAATCCAACGATTAGGAACGATTTTAATTTTAAACTTTTTAAGAATTTAAATCTCATTAGCATGATCATCATTATGATTCTAAAAGTATTGCTCAAAACTATGGGTTTATCACATATAATATAACAGCACCATGTAGATAAAGTAAAATGCCTTTAATGAATTAATTCTTTTATTAATAAATGAACAATATTACAAAGTATATGCTACATCATATCAAATATGATTAGCTTGCGTACATACTACTTTCAATCTCTCACTTGTACTAAAGCCAATCACCATAGTATTTAATACCCATCTTCTCTAAGTGATGATCAAACTGTTGTTGGGTTAAAATTTTTAGTAAATGGATTTGAAATATTGTCGTGAGAGTCCACACACTCCTGGGTGACATCTCATCTTTTAATGATTTCTCTAGTCATATTAAAGTGTCGCAATCCAGATGAGACTTAGGTTCCTTGGTATGTGCAACAGCCTAGAGTTTTTCACAATATACCAACTAGGAACCATTCCAAGTTTTGTAGTAAACTTTTCATCCAAGCAACCAACTTGCAGCTTCATTTATAATTATGTACTTTGTCTTTATCACTTAATCAACAACCGTTTGCTGCTTGGAACTCTTTCCTATGAGGTTATTTGACAGAAGAAGCAGATGTGTATAGTTTTGGGGTTGTTGCACTTGAAATTATTGCTGGAAAGAACAACATGAAATATCGTCCGAACGAAAATTATGTTTGTCTTCTTGATTAGGTAAGACTATACTACTAATATTTCTTTGTATGCCTTTGAGTAACTTCTTCATGTGAGTGTCTTAGTTTAATAATGAACTTTCTTTGTCTTCCATTGTCGCCTTCCTTACATAAATACTTGTTTCACGCTCTTGTTACACATCAAAATTGAAGTTTGATGGATCTAGTGGATCCAAGGTTGGGTAATTTCAACAAGGAAGAGACAACCAGAATGATCAAAGTAGCTCTATTATGCACTAATCCATCTCTAGCACTTAGGCCAACCATGTCTTCTGTAGTGGGCATGCTTAAAGGCGATATCAGTATTCAGGAGTTAAACGTTGATTCAGGTATTTATGGCGACGATTTTTTCAAGTTTCAAGCTCTCAGAGAAAAGTACAATAAAATACAATGCAAGAGCTTAAGTCAATCTAAGACCACAATTTCTTCTTCCAATGGCATAAACAATGGCTTATCCTCCACATCTGCCCATGACCTCTATTCAGTCAATCTTTATTCTCAGTAGTAAGTAATATGGAGATATATTCTGTGTCTTGAATTCCATGACAAAACCATGTATTTAGTCTTTCTATAAATATATAATGCAATACAGAAAATGGAGAAACAAAATATTATTATATATATAAAAAATCTATATGGCTAGCACATGTATTAATCACCCTTGTAACTATTTTAGATTTGATGAGTGATTGAGTGTCATTGGCTCTACTCGACCCGAGTAGGTATATGTATCATTGGTCAATATATACACATGTGTGTGTTTGGAAGTAAAATTTTGTGATGCATGTGTAATTGATCTCATGTCATGTTGAATTTTTGTATTTTTTTTCTCAAGCTGCATGTTGTCAAGTATTTACTCTTTTTAAAATCCTACTCCAAACAGAAAGCAAGAAAACAAATTTGGTTGACATTGGTTTATATTCCTTAAATGGGATTTTTCTTTTCTTTTTTTCCTTTTTTTTTCCTGTTTTTTAGAGTATTGTGCAATTTTACCCTTCTCTGTTAGGATTTTATTTAATTTTTGTTACGCTATAGGCTCAAACTTCTATTTTCTCCCGAAAAGTTAGAGGGGAGATCCAAGTCTGTATTAACCCTACATTGATATCTCATACTACCAATGTGAGATCTGTCCCCCATATGACAAGCTCACATGGGTATTCATAATAATTTTTTTCAATTATATGAATATCTAAAAATTTTGAATATAAATAAATTGAGACACGTCACTTAATTTATCCAATTAAACAACATTATTACACCGAAATTGTGAACAATCAAAATCTTTTTATTCATAAGATAAATGTAAGTGCATTTTTTCAATAAAAATATGAATGTCATTGATCGCATGATTGTAATCTTTCTAGTGAAAATTTGTCTCGCTATTAAAAACATACTTTCATAATTTTTTCATAGAAGGGGAGGAACCCCTCAGATATACTTAAAAGAGTTTTTTTTTAAATTTCTTTTAGGGAGAAATACCCAATTAGGTATAATCCATTTTCTCATATACTAATACTTAAAGGATGACAATCTTTATCATAAAATTGGTTACACACACAAGTCAAGAACTAATATTATTTCAAAAAGTCCACAACTAATATATTCGGGTTCAATTTAGTGACGGAAAAGTATTTAACCTTGGTATATTTTTAATATATATTAACTTTTATGATGATTATTAATATTATATAACTTTTGAACAAAAAGTACCAAAATATATCTAAGACATGTACACAATCTTCAATTGTATTACGTAAGTATATATTTTATACATATTTTTAACTAACGAAGAAATATATAAGTAAACTTTTACATTAATTAATAATTAGTTAATCAAGAGCTATTTCTCGGTTTGCATGCTAACAATAATATTCAAATGACCTCATTACTCAAAAGTTATAGTTATTATAAGTTAAGACTATGAACTTATAATTAAACTTATCAGCATTCTTATTTTCTTTCGATGTGAGATTTATGTGAAATATCAACAATTTGATTCTGTTAACTTGGGATTTATGAGGTAATTATTATATTTTGAGCTTGATATTATGGAAGAAAAACTGATTTGTGGAATTAACATTTTGATATAGTCTTTTCCAGGTGAGTAAACTGTAACGATCGCGGATCGTGGGTAGCTTTGTAATTCGAGATTTTGAATATTATTGAATAAAATGAACTTTTATTAATATTATTCTATGTTATATGTTTGAAGGTTTTATTATAACTTATGACATATATGTGATAATTCTTGAGTGTTGTTATTTCATGGTATTGATTAAATCATTTAGAGCAATAACGCTAAAATACTATTTACGCAAAAGACGCCTTTTTCGATTTTACGACTTTTCATAATTTCATTAAAGCGTTAATGAGATGGGTTAATTATTCAAGTGTGGGATTTTATTAGTAGCCCAATTGAATTATTAATTGGAAGCCAAAGAGATTATTAAGGGTGGCCCAAATGAGAGCCCAAAACCCATGGAGCAAGTCCATAACCCAAACCTATTACCCATGACCCATAAGCCACGACCCATAGGAGAAATGGGTTATAGAAATCAGTTGAAGTTGGAGGAAGAAGAAGAGTACGGGAGAAGGAGAGAATGAGAGGGAGAGGAATCAAAGATGGTGGAAGAGCATGGGGAGAAACAATCTTGCATTTGGAAGAGGAAGCACAACTCAGGAGAAGGAAGGGGGAGAACCCAATCGCCAACCAAGCTTTGGAGGAGCCAAAGCTCTCCCTCCCAAGCATAGAGAGCTGCCATGTCTGGCATGCTCAGCTCCTCTACCCATCCAAATGAGCTCAGTTCATCCCTCTATAAATTCCAACCATTGCATAGCCTTCCATTCCTTTGATCATTGCTAAGTAAGAAAGTTAAAAATTTAGAGAAAAGTGAGAAGTGAGCTCACGGGTGATTCGTGGAAGGAGGAGGATTGTTGTAGCAGCTGCTATTGATTCTTTTAACATCCTAGAAGAAGCTTTAAGAGGTTAGTAATATAGAGCCTAGCTCATTTCCATTATTGTTTCAAGTTTTTAGTTTGTTTTGATTGCTTTGTTGGAGTAAAAGTTGCTGAATTTTGCTAGTTAGTTCATGAATGGGTATGAATATTATTAGTACCTTAAAACATCCGTTAATAGCATCCAAAAGTGGAACAAAAGAAAGAAAATCAGAACTATGCATAAAGAAACAAGAATGGACATTAATGAACTGTTAAGGACAATTCATGTGTATTAATGAAGATGTAAACACTTTGTTTGGTGGTATGAATTAGTTGTGTACTGTTAGTATATGTCCAGAAGCTATGAAAAATGATTTTAATGTGAAATCTGGGGCAGCCATGTATTGGCAAAGCTATGAGTTCTGAACTCTAAGGCCATGCCCACAAACCGTTTGATTTAATGCCCAAGAGAAGAATTTCTCTAAGAAACATGAGAAGGATGTGTGATTAATTGATGAAATGATGTTATGTTGCTTAGCTTAGTAATAGAAGCATGTTTTAAGTCATATTGACTTGTTGTATAATAGCTAAGAAATAAAGAGGAAGAATGAATTGGCCTAACTCTGAGTTTCGCTGAAAACTAGTTAGACTAGTCTCTTTGGAGCCACTATTTCGGATTATTAAAGAGTTTATAAGATTATAAATCTATGCAGGTTTTATATTTCATGTTTTAAGCTTTCCATAGCCTCTGAAATGGTCTAATTCTGACTTAAAATGAAGAAGTTATGATTTTTTTTAGCAAAATAGCAAAAACAGAGCATGCTGAAAATGGGCACCTAAAATGCACTGCCGGTTAGGTGTGCCCCGCGCCCACCATAAGGTTAAGTGGGCACGCCCCGCGCTAGAGCAACAGTTGGCTAGACAGTTTCGACATGCTTTAGTAAAATGGGCGTAACTTTCTCATACGAACTCTATTTTGGATGATTCAAGATGATCCGGAAAGCTAAGAAGTAGACCTACAACTTTCATTATTTAGAATTGAAGGTTACTGCCTTGATCAATTTATAAATGGGCTATGTTTAGGACTATTATGCATTATGAGGCAAACGGAGGGCGTCGTACATGCGCGTATGTAACTTGTAATGCTTCCGACGCAAAAAGATGTTGTTCTAAGTTCTAAAACTTGTACATTACGATTTATAATGATACTTAACATTAATCAATGATAAATTAGACAAATGTGTGAGCATGCTAAACTTATGCAAATGAGGCGAATCCGGCGTGCGTTGTGCGAACGTCGAAACGTCGTGTCAAGTGTTAATCAACTTAAAATATGTTCCAATTCTAATGAAACGAATATTATAAGATATGGAATAGAGTTAATATAAACCAATATTTGGTATCAATTATGTGGCTAATTGGTATGTGGATATGTACTTAAATGTGTAGGACTTTTGAAGGAGATTGAGACTAAGATGTATTGTAATAATATAGTAATTATATTTATGTCTATTATGTTGTATAGAATGGGATGTACCGTGTAGCACCGACCTCGGGTTTGAGATACCCAGATTTGGGGGAATCACAGGTTAGTATCAGAGCTGATAGGTTTTAAACCTTAGATTGGGAAAACCCTTAGGAATATGACCGTAGAGAAAATGGAAGAGTTAGTAAATGAACTCAAATAGAGTTGTTAAGTGGATTGAGGAAATTCATCAAAAGAACTAAAAATATACTTAAAATAAACTATATTTATTATGTGTTATAATTTTATATATTATTGATATGTACTAATCGATTTAGTAACTTGGATTATAGATGTCAGGAGAAGGACCCAAATATAGAGACATTCACGTAGTAAGGGAGGAGCTGATCGCTCCACCCGAGCCAACACCCGAGCCAGTAGCAGAGGTTAAGGCTCAGATAGAAAGTGACCTGGAGGAAGATCCGAAAGAGGATCCCACTAAGGAAGATTCGTCCAAGCATGTGGAGGAAACAAATGATATATCATTGAATGTTATGCCTTCTGAAGAGGAAGAAGTGGCACCGGCAGACATGAATAATCTGTTTAGGGTGGTACTTAACAAGAATGTAGCATTGAGAGGTAGAGTTCAAGCCTTAGAGGTGAGAGTGCAAGAACTTCAGGTAGAGAGGCATGAGTTAGAGTCTTACTTGGGGACATAGATCGATGATAGGATCAGGGCCGAAGATCGGGCCGATGACCTGGAAGAAGAGGCTAGGGCTAAAAAGGTGAGGACCGATAGGCCTAACTATGCATTCAGGTCGTCACATGGGCGACTTCAGCGTAAGGTGACCTATTACCCAACAGAGGAGGGCCAGACCAGACACACTATTAGTAGGAATCTGGTGATGGCCATATCAGATGACGAGTATGCAGACGCCATTAGGCGCGGTCTAGTCTAGTGATTAGGCGAGGTCCAGATAGGTACCTTGTAAGGATGTAAATCCTAAATTTTATATATGTAATGGATTATCTGGTGTAAATCTCATCTTTTTAGTAATAGAGAGATATATCGTATGCGAATAGTCGAAGCTATGTGTTGCAAGATGTATGAAATATGAAGCATATTAATATAAGTTTGTTTATTAAATGTGCTTTGTGATGAGTATGTGTATGTGTTGTGTTTAATAAAATACTTGAAGATGAATAATAGATTAACAGTGGCATAATTTATTTAACAGAAATATGCCGCCGAGATGGAGAGGAAGAGGAAGACAAGGAACATAGAGGAATGAAAATAGAGAATCCGATAATGAGGGTGAGATTAGGGAAACATAAAACCCTATGCAGTAATTCATAGACTTACTAGTAGGGGCTTTGAATAGAGTTCTAACCGTACCACCTGTCGTTCCTCTAGTTGCTCGTATTGCCAACTTTAAGGACTTTAAGAGTGTGGGACCGCCCGAATTTAAGGGGATCACCGAGCCTATAGAGGCTCAATCATGGGTTAAGGAGGTGAAGAAAGCCTTCATCATTGTTGGAGTTGGGGAGGAGCAAAAGACCACTTTTTCTACCTACTTATTGAAGGGTGAGGCCAACTTCTGGTGTGAAGCAAGCCAGAATAGGGCGGGGGAAGGAGTCATTGCTTGGGAATGGTTCAAGGAGTTGTACTTTGAGAAGTACTTTCCCAGGACCATGAAGAGTCGCATGGAGATGCGATTCTTAGAATTGATACAAGAGAACCTGAGAGTACCCCAATATGTTGCCAAGTTCAACGAGCGGGCTCGGTTTGCTCCACACCAAGTGGACACTGTGGAAAGGAAGACGAGGAGGTTTGAGCAGGGCTTGAAACCCTGACTTTACAACAAGGTGAGTGTGTTGTAGATTAACTGTTTTGGATCGATCATGGAGAAAGCTATTATAGCCAAAGAGGGAAGTGAGGCACTGAGCCTCTACAATAGGGAGAAAAAGAATAAGGGTAGGAACGAAGGAGGAAGTAAGACTGATGTAGCCAGTAGAAGTGGAAGTAATCAAAAGAGGAAATGGAACAATTTTGGGAATACCGAAACTAAACCAGGAGACCTGAAGAAGAGGGTAGAGTCGTGTAAGACCTGTGGAAAGAATCATCTGGGGGCCTATTTGAAAGGAAAGACATCATGCTATAACTGTGGACAGGAGGGACACATCTCTCCTAACTACCCTAACCCAAAGAAAACCAACGGATGTTTTGTCTGCGGAGTGACAAACCATATGGCAAGAAATTGCCAGAAGAAGGGGACAAATGGAGAAAGCAATGGGAATAGCAGTGACAAGTTGACTATAATTGATCCATCTCTACCGGGTAGACCAGCAGCCCGGACCTTAGATATGACGGTCCAAGATGTAGTGGCATTAGAAGATGTAGTCTCAAGTATCATTTCGATCAATAATATTAATGCATATGTGTTGTTTGATTCGGTGCGACCTATTCTTTTGTATCATGTGAATTTGCTCAACGTTTAAGCTTACCTCTAGAGAAACTAGAGTCTCCCTTGAACATAGAAGTTGCAAATAAGGAAGTAATCCCTATTGAACATGTTCATAGAAATTATCAGTAGATTTAATTTCGATTAAATTGGGTTAATTTGACGTAATATTGGGGATGGATTGGTTGTTTAACCACGGGGCAATAATCGATTTCCAGAAGAAAAGCGTAAACCTTCAGACTTCGAAGCAGTCTAAGGTGGTTTTCTATGGTAGTAAATCTCCTAGACGTCCGAGTTTGCTATTGACGATGCAAGCCAAAAAGCTGTTAAGAAAAAGATGCGTAGGTTATTTGTGCCACATTGTTGATACCCAACGAGAGGGAGCCGAAATGGGGCAGGTACCTATCTTGAATGAATTCGCGAATGTATTTCTGGACGAATTGCCAGGACTTCCACCAGATAGAGAGATCGAGTTTGTAATTAACGTATTGCCTGGAACGACACCAATTTCAAGGGCACCATATAGAATGACGCCAATAAAGATGAAGGAGTTGATGGTTCAACTGCAAGAATTGTTAGATAAAAAGTATATCCAACCGAGTTTGTCTCCATAGGGAGCACCAGTATTATTCGTGAAGAAGAAGGACAAATCGTTGAGGCTTTGTATCGACTATCGGGAGTTAAACAAAGTACCGATCAAGAATAAATACCCGTTGCCCAGGATCGACGATTTATTTGATCAGTTGACATGGGCAAAATACTTTTTGAAAATAGATTTGAGAATAAGGTATCGCCAGTTAAAGGTGAGAGGAGAGGACGTACCTAAGACAACATTCATGACTCGTTATGGCCATTATGAGTTCCTGGTGATATCATTTGGGTTGACGAATGCGCCAACCGCATTTATGGATTTAATGAATAGAGTGTTCAAGCAGCATTTGGACAAATTTGTAGTTGTGTTTATAGATGATATTCTAGTCTACTCAATGACACAAGAAGATCATGTTGAACACCTAAGGATAGTGATGGAAACCTTGAGGAGGGAGAAGTTGTATGCGAAATTCTTGAAATGCGAATTTTGGCTGGAGAGAGTCCACTTTTTGGGACACGTGATAGACAAAGACGGTATATCCGTAGATCCAGCGAAAGTGGAGGCAATGATTAATTGGGAGTAGCCAAAGACGCCGACAGAAGTGCGTAGTTTCTTAGGATTAACGGGCTACTATCAGAAATTTATTTAATATTTTTCGAAGATAGCAACCCCATTAACCCAATTGACGAGGAAGGCGGTAAAATATGTATGGATGGAAAAGTGCGAGGAGAGCTTCCGAGAGCTCAAGAAAAGGTTGAGTGAGGCGCCAGTATTATCCTTTCCGTATGATACGGGTGATTTTGTAGTTTATAGCGATGCGTTACATAAGGGACTTGGATGTGTGCTCATGCATCACGGTAAGGTCATTGCGTACGCGTCGCGACAGTTGAAAGATTATGAGAGGGGATACCCTACTCATGATCTCAAATTGGCAACAGTTGTGTTTGCCTTGAAGATTTGGAGGCATTATTTATATGGCGAGAAATGTGAGATATACACGGACCACAAAAGTCTGAAGTATATCTTCACATAGAAAGAGTTGAATATGAGGCAGAGGATGTGATTAAAATTGATTAAAGACTATGATTGTGAGATTCTATATCATCCAAGGAAGGTGAATGTAGTGGCCAACGCCTTGAATAGAAAGGGTCGGGGGAAGTTGTCAATGTTAACGGCTCAAGATGCGCTAATAACAGAGATAGCTAAACTAGAAATAGAAGTGAGGTTCCCGACAGAATCGGGGGAGAAGTTATTTACAATAGAGACTCGTCCAAGTTTATTGGACCGGGTAAAGGAAGCACAACTCAGCGATGAGAAGTGCGAGGGAATAAGGCAGAGAATTTCCAAAGGAGAGAAAATTAAGTATAAACTCGATAATGAGAGAGTGATGAGATTTGAAGGAAGAATTTGGGTACTGCCAGTACCCAAATTGCGGGAGGAGATTTTACAAGAGGCCCATAGTTTGAGGTACCCGGATTTGGGGGCGTCAAAGTACAAAGATGTATCAAGACCTCTGACTATATTTTTGGTGGCCGGACATGAAGAGATAAGTCGCAGAGTGCGTTAGTAGGTGTCTAACTTATTAAAAGTCAAGGCCGAGCATCAGAGACCAAGTAGGTTGCTTCAACCCTTAGAGATTTCAGAGTGGAAGTGGAAGCATATCACGATGGATTTCCTGGTAGGACTCCCAATAACGTAGAAGGGATACAACACTATATGAGTCATAGTGGATCGTTTAATGAAATCGACGCATTTCTTGTCGGTCCGAATTAGGTTTAAATTAGACCAACTAGCTAAACTCTATGTTAAGGAAATCGTTTCTAGACATAAAGTGCCAATTTCGATTGTGTCAAACCAGGATTCGCGTTTCACGTCGAATTTTTAGAAAGGTCTACAAGAGCAATTGGGAACCCAATTGAGGTTGAGCACAACGTATCATCCTTAAATAGATGGGCAGAGCGAGCGAACGATACTGACTTTAGAAGATATGTTACGGGTATGTGTGATGGATTTTAAAAGGAATTGGGACAACCACCTACCTTTAGTTGAATTCGCTTATAATAATAGCTATCACGCAAGTATAAGCATGTCGCCTTATGAAAAGTTATACGGAAGGACATGCAAAATGCCATTGTGATGGGATGAGGTAGGGGAACGCAAGTTGTTGGGACCAGAATTAGTGCAACAGACTGCGGAGATCTTCAAAGTGATAAGGGCAAGACTAATTGCAGCCCAGGACTGGCAGAAGAAGTATGCAGACAAGTATCACCAGAAGAGAGACTTCGACGTTGGTAGCTACGTATTCTTGAAGGTGTCTCCCTGGAAGGGGAAGATACGGTTCGGGAAGAAAGGGAAGCTGAGTCCGAGACTTATAGGACCGTTCGAAGTATTGAGAAGAGTAAGGGAAATGGCTTACGAGGTAGCCTTACCTCCTGAGTTAGAACACATCCATAACGTGTTTCATGTGTCAGTACTACAACCCTATAAGCATGTGATAGAGTATGAACCTATTCAGGTTGAGAAAGACTTAACATATGAAAAAACTTCTATTCAGATAATTAATAGGAAAGAGCAAGTCTTACGAAGTAAGACAATATATTCTGTGAAGGTAGTATGGAGGAACCACAACGCCGAAGAAACGACGTGGGAACTCGAAGATAAGATCAAGAAAAATTATCCCCATCTTTTTGTTTAACCTTATATCGTAATTCTGGGGACAAAATTCTTATAAGGGGGTGGGGGAGGATATAACGATCGCAGATCGTGGGTAGCTTTGTACTTCGAGATTTTGAATATTATTGAATAAAATGAACTTTTATTAATATTATTCTGTGTTATATGTTTGACGGTTTTATTATAACCAATGACGTATAATTATCCAAGTGTGGGATTTTATTAGTAGCCCAATTGAATTATTAATTGGAAGCCAAGTAGATTATTAAGGGTGGCCCAAATGGGAGCCAAAAACCCATGGAGCAAGTCCATAACCCAAACCCACTACCCATAACCCATGGGGGTAATGGGTTATAGAAATCAGCTGAAGTTGGAGGAAGAAGAAGAGTATGGGAGAAGAAGAGAATGAGAGGGAGAGGAATCAAAGAAGGGGGAAGACCATGGGGAGAAACAATCTTGCATGTGGAAGAGGGAGCACAACTCGGGAGAAGGAAGGGGGAGAACCCAATCGCCAACCAAGCTTTGGAGGAGCCAAAGCTCTCACTCCCAAGCATGGAGAGCTGCCATGTCTGGCATGCTCAGCTCCTCTACCCATCTAAATGAGCTCAGTTCATCCCTCTATAAATTCCAACCATTGCATAGCTTTCCATTCCTTTAATCATTGCTAAGTAAGAAAGTTGAAAATTTAAAGAAAAGTGAGAAGTGAGCTCACAGGTGATTCGTGGAAGGAGCAGGATTGTTGTAGCAGCTGCTATTGATTCTTTTAACATCCTAGAAGAAGCTTCAAGAGGTTAGTAATATAGAGCCTAGCTCATTTCTATTATTGCTTTAAGTTTTTAGTTTGCTTTGATAGTTTTGTTGCAGTAAAAGTTGCTGAATTTTGCTAGTTAGTTCATGAATGGGTATGAATGTTGTTAGTACCTTACAACATCCATTAATAGCATTCAAAAGTGGAACAAAAGAAAGAAAATCAGAACCTATGCATAAGGAAACAAGAATGGACATTAATGGATTGTTAAGGACAATTCATGTGTATTAATGAAGATGTAATCACTTTGTTTGGTGGTATGAATTGGTTGTGTATTGTTAGTATATGTCCAGAAGCTATGAGAAATGATTTCAATGCGAAATCTGGGGCAGCCATGTATTGGCAAAGCTATGAGTTCTGAACTCTAAGGTCATGCCCACAAGCCGTTTGATTTAATACCCAAGAGAAGAATTTCTCTAAGAAACATAGGAACTATGTGTGATTAATTGAGGAAATGATGTTATGTTGCTTAGCTTAGTAATAGAAGCATGTTTTAAGTCATATTGACTTGTTGTATAATAGCTAAGAAACAAATAGGAAGAATGAATTGGCATAACTCTGAGTTTCGCTGAAAACTTATTGGACTAGTCTCTTTAGAGCCACTATTTTAAATTATTAAAGAGTTTATAAGATTATAAATCCATGCGAATTTTATAGTTCATGTTTTAAACTTTCCATAGCCTCTGAAATTGTCTAATTCCGACTTAAAATGAAGAAGTTATGAGTTTTTTTAGTAAAATAGTAAAAACAGAGAATGCTGAAAATGGGCACCTAAAACGCACTACCGGTTAGGCGTGCCCCGCGCCCACCATAAGGTTAAATGGGAGCGCCCCGCGCTAGAGCAACAGTTGGCTAGACAGCTTCGACATGCTTTAGTAAAATGGATGTAACTTTCTCAGACGAACTCCATTTTGGATGATTCAAAATGATTCGAAAAACTAAGAAGTAGACCTACAACTTTCATTATTTGGATTTGAAAGTTACTGCCTTGATCAATTTCTAAATGGGCTATGTTTAGGACTATTATGCATTATGAGGCAAACGGAGGGCGTTGTACATGCGCATATATAACTTGTAATGCTTCCGACGTAAAAAGATGTTGTTCTAAGTTCTAAAACTTGTACATTATGATTTATAATGATGCTTAACATTAATCAATGATGAATTAGATAAGTGTGTGAGCATGCTAAACTTATGCAAATGAGACGAATCCGGCGTGCGTTGTGCGAACGTCGAAACGTCGTGTCAAGTGTTAATCAACTTAAAATATGTTCCAATTCTAATGAAACGGATATTATAATATATGGAATAGAGTTAATGTAAACCAATATTTGGTATCAATTATGTGGCTAATTGGTATGTGGATATGTACTTAAATGTGTAGGACTTTTGAAGGATGATTAACGTTAGGTAGTAGCAAGCACTTAAGGCAAGTTTCCTAACCCTTGTCTAACCCTTGTATTGGGCAAGTTTTTTATGAATGTGATTGGTGTTCTGAAGTTCTAATTTACGTAATACATACTTGATTGTGTAAATTCCTTACATATGTAAATCTTTAGTATTTGCAGAAGTGTTTGGGCTATGATATGATATAAATTGTTGAAGCGTTAAAGTTCAATTAAGCATGAACTGTTTATGAAGAGCGTAAATGCCATATGTTTTGGCTAGACGGATATTGAAATGTTTTATTAATTTGATAATTAATCCTTGAAATGTTATTGGTGTTAAGTAGAGCTATCCAACCGAATTATTTTGGTTAGGATTCCGAGGCATGAATGAGATGAACAACCCTAATATCAGGGGCAGTATTACTCAGATATTCTGACAAGGCCAAGAGGCGCCTAAACAAACGCATATAGTCATTTCCAGCTAGAGTGTTGATCAACATAGAGTACAATAGGCTGATCACGTAGAAGTGCTCGTAAGTCAGACGATTTGTAGTAAAATAACTGTGTAACCTTTTATAAGAAGAAAATAATGTTCAAGGTCTTATAACCACTCAGTATGTTATTTCGAAAATGTTTCAAACGAAAGTAAAATATTATTCTTGTTTATTCAGAATATTTTACTACTATTGTTTAGTTGTCGAAGAGAAATGATATGATTGATGATATTGTTGTTATTCAACTGCTATACTTCCTGGGCAATTGAATGCTCATTCTTGCTTTATATTAAACATTACAGTTAAGCCCGAACGGGTTGAAGGTTCTGGTAAGGACAAAGAAAAGAAGAAGATGAACGTCTAGATGACGTGGTACCTTATTTGTAACAGTATGGTATTGATGTAATATTAAGACATAATATTAAATTTGGAATGATGTTATAGTAATAGAACCTGGGATTGAGACTAAGACGTATTGTAATAATATAGTAATTACATTTATTTCTATTATGTTCTATGGAATGGGATGTACCGTGTAGCACCGAACTCAGGTTTGAGGTACCCGGATTTGGGAGCGTCACATAAACATTGGTAGATGGCTAGAAGTTTGAGAAATAAATCATGGGGGTGTTTATTAAATTAAATTCATAAGGCTACTAGGTATTGATCCTTAGACCTTTTGAAACTGCCCATTTGTTTCTCATTATTGAATTTAGAGGTAAAGGATTCTGAAAAAAATCTTTATTTTTTCAAAGAAAGAAATATGAAGTTAGCTTAATAGCCTTTTGCAAAGGTCATTTTGCAAAGCTCATCGAAATCCACTTTCACGTTGAAAAATTATTATTTTATAAATATATCTCTAATTTTAAAATAAATGGAGTATTAATTTGTTGTGTTATGACTTTTTTGTGAATGTTTGGTAGGTTAAAGAGGACTCAACTGTTGCTTTTGGATAGTAAATGATCAAGTACTATTATTTTGAGTTTAGTTTGGACGCACGTCGTTATCAAAGTATTAGAACAGAGCAGTAACCCTTCGTGGTGTTGTGGGTATGAAAACACACATTTTTGTATTCATATTGAATTTAACAATGGACTAGATTGTGATTGTGGGTCTGATGCTTGAATGATAAGAAGGGGAAGAAAAGTAAAAATAAAATTTATTGTTTTAAGTTTTCATTAGTGTGTTTATGTGTTGTGAGAAATTGTAGATTCTATCACTAATTATTCTTCTATAGGAAATATTTACTCGCAAATCTCATCTTACATTTTTAAAGATTTGCATCATCAGAAGGTTTAAACCTTATTTGTACATATATTAAAATGTCAACCAAACATTTGTAAAAAAGTATTTCTTTTTAATTCTTTTTTTTGCTTTATATTTCTTGAAAGTCATTTTATTCTCGATATTCAAACATATGTGTTTAAGTGAGAAACACCTTATTTTTCTTCTTAGTTCGATTTGGACACTCCTAACCTCATTTTTTTCTTCTAATTTTATCATTATTATAAAGTAAGTTTTTTTTCTTCAATGGAGTCAATTGACTCCACTTTTCTTAGCGTAGCTTCGTCCCTGACTCCCTGATAGGTGCATAATTTTTAATTATTTTTATTCCTTTATGCTTAGTTTAGTTACATGTTATCTGTCATATGAGCTGATTTAAGGTATTTATTGATTTATAAAAGAATTTTCATTCCTTTATGCTTAGTTTAGTTGCTGATTACGATCGCTGAGTAAGGGCTCTACGTTCGTAGTGTTAGGATGTAATCTGGCAGCTCTACGATCGCAGGAAGGCTAGGCGGAGTTGTTCGACGATTCCTAATTCTACTCTACGATTGTCGAGATTCACTCTATGGCTAGGCTCACAACACTCTACGTTTTCAGTCCAGTGGCGAAGTTACTCTACGTCTGACGAGGATTATTCTACGATGGTGCTCTTTACTCTACGATTAGCAAGTTTACTCGGCAGCTAGTTACTCCACGATTCTGAGGTTTACTCTACGATAGCGATAAGTTCTGGTGTGGAGTATACTCTATGATTTTGGTTGACATGCAGATTTCCAATTCTGAGTAGAATTTGAAACATTGAAGCTTAAAGATATGATTCCTAATAGGATTTGGAGAGGAAGTTACAATCATACATGAAAAGTATCTCTAATTATAGAAAGTAAAATCTGATTTGGTTTCCGTAGGACTAAACTGGTTAATTGATAATATATGCTAGATTCAGAAATAGTATTAGGTAATTGATATTGTTTCCAATCACAAGTTGCAGTTAGTGATACTGATTGTGGTCAAGCTTTTAGTTTATTGCTATGGTTATCAGAAGACATTTTAAACAAATCGAGCTTATATGTTTGTTGCTTGGAATAGTCTAATTCCTTAGTTCTTAATGTTGTTGCCATATTAAATCTAAAGAGCTTGTTTTAGGTTATATGATAGTTAGAATCTTGTGAAGAGTTTATTTCATTAAGTGACAATCTAAGAGGAATTTCGGATAACAGAGCTTATTGTTATCTAGGACTATTAGTTTCATTGAAGGGTGAATATTGTTTTGCTTAATTGATCTATTGCTGTGAAAAGGTGAAGCTGAACTGGAGAACTGAAGTTTCAATCCACTGGTTAATTTCATTATTTTAATTTTGCTCTTGCTAATTAGTTAAACAAATTCAAAACTCCCAATCTTTTATTTACTGTTAAAACTGTTAGAAATATTAGGATAAATTAAAATCAACATTGTTCTCTGTGGGATCAACCCTTGCTACTGCTATACTGTGCTTAGTTTTGAGTTCGTAGAGTTGAGTAAGGTTTTTATTTTTAGTTTGCTTGACGACAACTTCCTAAATTTTGGCACCGTTGCCGGGCAACAATTAGTGTTTTGATTTATTCTTTGTTTCTGTATAAGTTTATGACTCGATCTTCTCAATCTGGTAATTTGAATTTTGATCCAGAGATTGAGAAAACTACAAAAAGGCTCAAGAAGGAAAATCGTAGAGTGTAACATACAACTGCAGAAGAAACTGAAGTTCCATCACCTGGCCTTAATATAGCACTGGAATTTCTTCCCAACAACTCATCAACTGAATCTGAATCAGACGAAAAGGTGGCTGCTGCAAACAATAATAGAACTTTGAAGGAGTTGGCAACTCCTAATTTGAATTAACAACCTTTATGCATTAAATATCCTACTTTAGATGCTGCTTTTGAACTTAAATCAGGACTGATACACCTTTTGCCTACTTTTCGTGGTCTTACAGGTGAAGATCTATACAAGCATTTGAAGGAGTTTCATGTAGTATGCTCTACCATGAAACCTCAAGGGATAACTGAAGAGCAGATCAAGCTAAGAGCCTTTCCTTTTTCACTAGGAGATCTAGCTAAGGACTAGTTGTATTATCTTCCTTCAGGGTCAATACAATCATGGACTAATATGAAGAGGCTATTCTTGGAGAAATACTTTCCTGCTTCAAGGGTGGCCAACATAAGGAAAGAGATCTGTGCAATCAGACAGTTTAGTGGGGAGACACTCTACGATTACTGGGAAAGATTCAAGAAGTTTTGCTCCAGCTGTCCACCTCACCAAATTGATGAACAACATTTAATTCAGTATTTTTATGAGGGACTAACACCAATGGATAGAAGTATGATTGATGTTGCAAGTGGAGGAGCATTGGTTGACAAGACTCCTGAGGCTGCAAAGAATTTAATTGCCACCATGGCCGCAAACTCACAACACTATGGAACTAGAATGAATCATACACCACAAAGAGTAAATGAGGTGAGCACTTGTAGTCATGAACAACAGATTTCTGAACTAACTACTTTGCTAAGACAATTAGTTGCAGGAAATAAGCCAGTTGCAAAAGCTTGTGGAATTTGCTTGCAGTCAAACCATAGCACAGATGCATGCCCCACACTGCAAGAAGATGAAGGCTAATGCAATGAGGAATTACCAAACACAACCTCAAAAAAGATATGATCCTTATTCGAACAATTATAATCCAGGATGGAAGGATCACCCCAATCTGAGTTATGGAGGAAATAGACCACTTGCACCACCTGTCTTTCCACATAGGCAGCAGGGCTTTCAACCAGTTCAATACCAACCTAAAATAGCAACACCAGCACCTTCTGAAACTTCCATGAAAGAGATGTTCAAAGCACTAATGGGACAAACACAACAGTTCATGAATAACACTCAACAATTCATGAACCAAACACAACAATTCCAGTAGGAAACAAGGACTTCAGTCCAGGATTTGAGAAATCAATTGGGTCAGCTTGCAACCACAGTAGGAAAATTAGAATCCCAAGGCTCAGGAAAGTTACCCTCCCAAACATTTGTGAATCCAAGGGAGAATGCAAGTGCCATTACACTAAGGAGTGGGAAAGAGCTGGAAGTGCCCAAAGCTACTGCAGACTTTGATGAAGAGAAAGCTAAGGAGGAAGCTGAACCACTTAAGGTAAATCCTAACTCTGTGATTTCAGTTAAACCTAATCCCCTACCTTTTCCACCTAAAAATCACAGGACCTCAAAGAAAGATAAGTAAGAGAAGGAGATTTTGGAGACCTTTAGAAAGGTAGAAGTCAATATACCATTGTTAAATGCAATCAAACAGGTGCCAAGATATGCTAAATTTTTGAAAGAGTTGTGCACTAACAAAAGGAAGCTGAAAGATGATGAAAGAGTCACTGTTGGAGAGAATGTCTCAGCAGTGCTGCAAAGAAAGATTCCCCATAAATACAAGGATCCAGGCATGTTCACCATACCATGTAAGATAGGTAACACCAGGTTTGAGAAAGCTATGTTAGATTTAGGAGCTTCAATTAATGTCATGCCTTTATTTATATTTGCTTCTTTAAATCTAGGTCCTTTAAAACAAGCTGGTGTTATTATTCAACTGGCTGATAGGACTAACACCTACCCTCAAGGGGTAATTGAGGATATTTTAGTATAGGTGAATGAGCTGATCTTTCCTGCAGACTTTTACATAGTGGATATGGAAGATGACACATCTCCAAATCCTGCACATATCTTATTGGGGAGGCCATTTTTGAAAACAGCAAGAACCATGATTGATGTACATAATGGGACCTTAACCATGGAGTTTAATAGAGAGAAGATTCAATTCAATATATATGAGGCAATGAGGTACCCTAGTAATATTAATCCAGTTTTTGCTATTGATGTGATTGATTCTCTAGTGCAGAACGCTTTTGAACACATACATAAGGAAGGTTTGGAAGTTAACATTACTAACAGCTTGGAAATAAACAAAGAAGAAGAAGTTGAGCAGTGCCAGGAATTGAAGGAGGGTGTGGCTGCATTGCGTTCCTTACCCAAAATTTTAGATAAGTTTGTAGTCAATTCTATTCAATTACCTGCCACTCATCAAAAATTGTTATCATCTGTTATGCATGCCCCAATCTTAGATTTGAAGCCATTACCTGTACACTTGAAGTATGCATACCTAGGGACTGATGATACATTGTCAGTGATAATTGCTAGTAACCTAACCAAAGTGCAGGAAGACAAATTGCTCAGAATTCTTAGGGATCACATCACTGTTTTTGGTTGGACAATAACAGATATTAAAGGTATAAGTCCAACAATGTGTATGCATAGAATTATTTTAGAAGAAGGAGCCAAGCCAACCATGGAAGCACAAAGAAGGCTGAATCCACCCATGATGGAGGTAGTCAAGAAAGGAGTTCTGAAGTTGTTAGATGCAGGTATAATCTATCCAATTTCAGACAGCCAATGGGTGAGTCCAGTCCAAGTAGTGCCAAAGAATTCTGGAATTATAGTCATTAAGAATGACAACAATGAGCTGGTGCCAACAAGAATCCAAACAGGATGGAGAGTGTGCATTGATTACAGGAAGCTGAATGCAGTAACTAGAAAAGACCATTTTCCCTTTCCTTTTATTGATCAAATGTTAGAAAGATTGGCAGGCCATATGTTTTCTAGATGGTTTTTCAGGTTACAACCATATTGTGATTGCACTAGAAGACCAGGAGAAGACCACATTCACATGCCCATTTGAAACTTTTACTTATAGGAGAATGTCTTTTGGCTTGTGTAATGCACCAGGTACTTTTCACAGATGCATGGTAAGTATTTTTTCTGATCTTTTAGAGAACTGCATTGAGATTTTAATGGATGATTTCACAATACATGGTGATTCTTTGGATGCTTATTTAGATAATTTAACTAAGGTGCTTGATAGATGCTTAGAAACTAATCTTGTTCTAAACTGGGAAAAATATCATTTTATGGTAGAACAAGGGACAATACTTGGTCATGTAGTTTTCGCTAGAGGATTAGAAGTTGATAAAGCTAAAATAGAAATCATTGTTGCATTACCTTACCCTGCAAAAGTGCAGGAGATTCGTTCTTTTCTTGGTCATGTAGGTTTCTATAGGAGGTTTATCAAGGACTTCTCCAAGATAGCTTTGCCTTTGTGCAAGTTGCTGCAGAAAAATGTGGAGTTCTAGTTTATTGAAGAGTGCAAGGAGGCTTTTGACAAGCTGAAAAAACTGTTGACCTCTACACCTGTGGTCCAACCACCCAACTGAAAACTACCCTTTGAAATCATGTATGATGCAAGCAACTATGCAGTAGGAGCTATTTTGGGCCAGAGAGTGAATAAAGTTGTGTATGTCATCTACTATGCTTCCAAGACTCTCAATATTGCTCAAATAAACTACTCTACGACTGAGAAAGAACTTTTATCAGTTATTTTTGCTTTAGAAAAATTTAGATCCTATTTATTGAGAACTAAAGTAGTAGTTTATTCTGATCATGCTGCTCTCAGGTATCTCTTGACCAAGAAGGACTCAAAGCCAAGAATTATAAGATGGATTCTGCTGTTACAAGAATTTGATTTGGAGATGAAAGACAAGAAAAGAGTAGAAAATCAAGTTGCAGATCACTTGAGCAGTTTGATGAGGGATGAGCAGACACTCCCATTATATAATTCTTTTTCCAGATGAGCACTTATTTGTAATCACAGAGGAAAGTCCCTGGTATGCTGACATTATAAATTACTTAGCAAGTTCATATGTTCTTAGCAAATTCTCTAAACCTCAGAAAGATAAGCTTAGGAGTGATGCAAAGTATTATGTATGGGATGATTCACATCTGTGAAAATTTTGTGTTGATCAGGTAATTAGACGATGTGTTCCCAATAGTGAGTTTCATTTCATTCTATCTTTTTGTCATTCATATGTTTGTAGAGGTCATTTTCGGACCCAAAAAAACTGCCCATAAGGTTTTAGAATCTAGTTTTTATTGGCCTACTATTTTTAAAGATTCTTATCTATTTTGTAAGTCATGTGCAAACTGTCAAAAGATTGGGAATATCTCACATAGGAATAGATGCCACATACCCCTATTTTAATTGTTGAAATCTTTAGTGTCTGGGGAATTGATTTTATGGGATCGTTTCCTTCCTCTTTTGGTCATACTTATATTCTTTTGGCTGTTGATTATATCTCTAAATGGGTTGAAGCTAAGGCTACAAGGACTAATGATTCTAAAGTTGTTGCAGATTTTGTTCAGTCTAATATTTTTGTTAGGTTTGGGGCACCAGGAGCCATTATCAGTGATAGAGAGACCCATTTTTGCAATAGGGTGCTGGCAGCACTATTCAAAAAGTATAATGTGATGCACAAGGTTTTCACATCATACCATCCCCAGAGTAATGGTTAGGCTGAGGTGTCCAACAGAGAGATCAAATCCATTTTAGAGAAAGTGGTTAAGCCTAGCAGGAAGGATTGGAGTTTGAGGTTGCCAAATGCATTATGGGCTTACAGAACAGCTTACAAGACTCCTACTGGTATATCACCATATAGGGTAGTATTTGGAAAACCGTGTCACTTACCTGTGAAATTGGAGCATAGAGCTTTTTGGGCTATCAAGCAATGCAACATGGATATGGATCAAGTTGGAGAGCATAGGAAGTTGCAGTTGCAGGAACTAGAGGAGTTAAGAAATGAAGCCTATGAAAGTTCTAAGATTTACAAGGACAAAACTAAAGCCTTTCATGATAAACAGATTTTGAGGAAGAGTTTTGCTGTGTGACAGAAAGTTCTTCTTTACCATTCAAGGCTTAAATTATTTCCAGGTAAGCTGCATTCTATATGGGTTGGACCTTTTGTTATTACTAACATTTTTCACCATGGTGCAGTAGAAATTCAGAGTCCAGGTACAGGAAAGATGTTCAAAGTAAATGGCCATAGGCTCAAACCTTTCTATGAAGGTTATCAGGTGAAAGATGTTGAGACAGTTGGATTGGAGGAACCATTTTATAAAGATTGAGAAGATTGTGGTCGAGAAAACGAAATTAAACAATTGCGCTGCATGGGAGGCAACCCATGAATCAGATTTGATTTTCTATCCCTTTACTTTTAGTTGCATATTAGTTAGTTACTTTCTTCTTTGCATGATTGTCTTACATTGGGGACACTGTAAGGTTTGAGTGTGGGGGAGGGGTTTAGGTTATTTATTATTTGAGTTACTTAGGATATAACATGCAAGATATGATGTTCTGAAGTGAAATAAAAAAATAAAAAATTTTGGAAAATTTTTGAAAATTTTTGAAAATTTTTCTGACTCTATGATCATAATGTTCTGCTGAACTCTTGAAGGTTGAAATTGTAGAGTAAATATTGATGCTTATTTGCAGGATTTGATTTGATGCTTTATTGACTGATGAATAATGATGACTTAGTTAGGATCCATGGACTAATTCTGAATCTGGATTGTTTTGCATGAATGCTTGAATATGAGAGGCATGTTTACTTGACTAAGTTATTTGTGGGATTATACTTTGTGCACTGATTTTGTGACCCAGGAGTTATTTTGACTGTTTATGTTGTTTACATAATCTTGGAAAAAAGAAGAGAAAATATGGAAATTATGAGAACAATAGTGTTAGAAAAAAGAAGGAAGAGAGAAAGAGAAAAAAATATAGATATCTTGTGGTGGAGTGAGATGGAGCGTAAAACGTACTCATCCATAAACACAAGAGTGAGATGGAGCATAAAACGCACTCGCTGGAAAAGTCATAAGTGGGATAGAGCTTAAAATGCACCCACTTGAAGAGGAAAAATGTGTGAAAGGTGAAATGGAGCATAAAATGCATTCACCTGAAAAATTAAAAAATTGTTGGTTCTGTGGTTGAAACAAATTGTAGGAGAATCAAGTTTTGAGTTATAAGTCAGTGTCCACAGTTGTTGTTCCATGATAACTGAGTTGGGTATCTGTGTTTATCGTACGAGAGTTATCCATGTGGATTTGTTCTGATTTGGAAGATGTTTTGTGGGGAATGACAGAGTTTTATTGTGAGTTGGTTGATGGGGTATTAGTCAGGGTTTGTGATGAGTATAGATGTTCAGTGTTGTTGAATTTGATACCTTCGATAGTTGGGAGAATGAGTCAGATTAGTTTTTGTTTACATGAGGACATGTAAAAGCTAAGTGTGGGGGAATTTGATAGGTGCATAATATCTGATTATTTTCATTCCTTTATGCTCAGTTTAGTTGCATGTTATCTGTCATATGAGCTGATTTAAGGTATTTATTGATTTATAGAAGAATTTGATGTGATTCTGCGTATTTTATGTTGTTTTGAAGAATACTCTACGATCGCTTAGTAAGGGCTCTACGTTCGTAGTGTTAGGATGTAATCTGGCAGTTCTACGATCGCAGGAAGGCTAGGCGGAGTTGTTCGACGATTCCTAGTTCCACTCTACGATTGCCGAGATTCACTTTACGGCTAGGCTCACAACACTCTACGTTTTCAGTTCAGCGACGAAGTTACTCTACGTCTGACGAGAGTTACTCTATGATGGTGCTCTTTACTCTACGATTGGCAAGTTTACTCGGTAGCTAGTTACTCTACGATTCCGAGGTTTACTCTACGATCGTGATAAGTGCTGGTGCAGAGTATACTCTACGATTTTGGTCGACATGCAGATTTTTAATTATGAGTAGAATTTAAAATATTGAAGCTTAAAGATATGATTCCTAACAGGATTTGGAGAGGAAGTTACAATCATACATGGAAAGTATCTCTAATTATGGAAAGTAAAATCTGGTAAGGAAGATCTAAGTCCAAGCGAATATGGAAATTGATGCCGAATTGGAAAAGGAAACTGAGGAAGACTTGAATTTGGAAATAAAATCTAATTTGATAAGAAAGCTGCTTAAAGTCGGATTTCAGAGATTGAGGAGGATTTAGAATCCTACCATACTTGTAAAGTGAAGACTTCCGAAGTAGAATTGGATTATAATTCTTCTAGGCTTCAGAGATTTATCTATAAATACTTTCACTTGTAATTGTTAGGATTCATCCATTAGATAAAAAAAAAGAGTTTTATCATATTCAGAGAGTTCATAGAAACATGTCAGGCTAGTTTTCTTTTATTCAGTTTGAAGGGAACGTGGATCCTTAGTAACAATTTATGGTTTGATTAAATATATAGTATTTATTCCTTCTTATATGAAGCTTATTCTGATAATCTGTTTTAATTATTAAATATTATTTGATTAACTGATTTGGTTTTTGCAAGATTAAATTGGTTAGTTGATAATATATGCTAGATTTAGAAATAGTATTACGTAATTGATATTGTTTCCAATCACAAATAGCAGTTAGTGATACTGATTGTCGTCAAACTTTTGGTTTATTGTTATAGTTATCAGAAGACAGGTTAAACAAATCGAGCTTATGTGTTTGTTGCTTGGAATAGTCTAATTCCTTAGTTCTTAATGTTGCTATCATATTAAATCTAAAGAGCTTGTTTTAGGTTATATGATAGTTAGAATCTTGTGAAGAGCTTATTTCATTAAGTGACAATCTAAGAGGAATTTCGGATAATAGAGCTTGTTGTTATCTAGAACTATTAGTTTCATTGAAGGGTGAATATTGTTATGCTTAATTGATCTATTGCTGTGAAAAGGTGAAACTGAATTGGAGAACTGAAGTTTTAATCCACTGGTTAATTTCATTATTTTAATTTTGCTCTTACTAATTAGTTAAACAAATTCAAAACCCCCAATCTTTTATTTACTGTTAAAACAGTTAGAAATATTAGCATAAATTAAAATCAATATTGTTCTCTGTGGGATCGACCCTAACTACTGCTATACTATGCTTATTTTTGAGTTTGTAGAGTTGAGTAAGGTTTTTATTTTTGGTTTGTTTGACGACAACTTCCCACTCCCTAGTCACTCACATTGGAGAGGGCTGCTCTACGCCACCTTTCTTTACCTTGACACTATTATTTTAGCAAGACTAATGATAGGCCAAAAAGATTTGGGACCATCCTTCTTTTTATGTCAACTTTTTCCTTCACACAACATATTTAATTACCATAACTGGTAGATAGGGCATGAAACCTAAACTTAGAACCCTAATTTGAAATAAGGTCATTAAGGTTATAAGAATGTCTAATTGAACCCCATAACAACTCTCTTTTATGTAAAAGAGGGTATAAAAAATACTATTCAGCTAAAACTTGTTGGTACTAAACTAGTGGTTCCAACTGCTTGACATTTTACTGAATGAAAATTTGAAGTTTTATTTTTTACAGTTTTCAGTTTACCAAACGAAATAGAATTGGGGACATGAGATTGATATCATGTGTTTGGAAATTTAGAACTTATAACTAGAAAGTTCATGTTGTGTGATTGCATATATTCAAACACAATTAAATGGTTTGCTTGGAAACTTTGTAGGTGGGTCCAAGATCTGGTTGTAATTAAGCATCTAAATCACAAGGTTACTAGATTTAAAGATTAGAAAAAGGAATAGAAGAAACTGTGAATTTGCTTCTAATGTTCTTCTTAATCTCCAGCCCTTACAATCTTTCTTCGTGTTCTCCTTCTTTGTCTCTGTAATCTCTTGTTACGTTCTATCCTCGGGTCTTCTCCCTTGTCTATTAGTCAAAAACCCTTGTTCCAATTCCTGATTGGCTTCATATTTCATCTCAGCCGCACAAAACTCATCACAAATCGCACTAGAGCGCCTAGGCGCTCAACTTAGTATAATTCCAAGCGCCTAGGCGCTTGGCTTGGACCACAGAATTACAAAACTGCCATCCAGCTCCATCCTACAAGAATACATACCAACAAACAAATAAAATGACCCTAAAAATACTTAAAAATAACAATAATTAAGCTTAACAATACCTGATTCATAGGTATTAAACCCACTCATCATATCACAAGTCCAAGATTAATGCGGTAGGTATGAAAGTAAAGACATGGATATATTTTAACATGTGTCATGAGTTCGATTCAAAATTGAATTCCCCTTTTGACTATAACAAGTTAACAACAGTTAACTGTTCCTTTCTTACTTTGAATTGGTTGTAACTGCTACATGAATTCCACAAAACTATGGGAAAAGAGGAGCTAATAAAGACAAGAGACTCTTGTGGAAAACAAAAACAAATGATTTGCTAATGATGTATTGCATGGTTATGTGATTGTATAATGTTTTTTTGAACATTGGTAAAATGATGGATTGAGATATCTAACTTATTATACATAATCTATATCAACATGGAATTTGAATTGAGAAGTCAATGGCAATTCGATAAACCGAAGTTCCTCTCAAAATCATGAAATTAACGTAGTGGAAAGGTTAAGCCATTTACGAACAAAGTAAGACAATAATCTAGGTGGAATATCTAACTGCAATTCAGTATCCTTTTCTTTCTCAAAATATGGAAGGTTTTCCTTGATTCTAGTATGATTAAAAGACAATTCATAGATGTTCACATCGATTTGAAAATAATACTCTTACGTCTGATGTGTAGACATCAATTATGGCTCGTACTATTCCTGCATTCTACATTATAAAACAAGTTATACAGTAGTTTGAGAGTCATGCATATAAAAGGTTATAACGGGAGTAAAATGTTTTTCAAAAGGATGCGCGTGTCACAAAGTAGTTTAAATATTTTATCATATAATGGATCCAAGAAGTTAAGTGAAGGAACAATTGTAAAATCCTCCTCAACTTTTCCTTTGTGCGGTAGTTATAGGCATATTAATTAAAAAACCCCACTGTACTTTTTCTTTTTTTTCTCTCCCAAATTAAAGTCCCATATGTTTCCCCTTGATGCTATTTCTAGGACGAATTTCTCTACCCTTGTTATAGTTTTTCATGTATTAGCTCAAGGAATTAAAAGGCAGAGCAGATGACAATAACTTTTAATACTCCAAATTCTCTCTTTATTCTTATACTTGTCATAACCGGAAGCGGTTAGCATGAAGTGAATTTCATGGTAAGTTCACTTCATGCCCAATACAATGGTAACACACAGGCGAGGTGATGTACATTAAGTAAACTTACCATGAAGTTCACTTCATGCTAACCATATCCGTCATAACCATACTAGCATGCTCTTATACAAGTTTCGTTAAAGCACAAACTTGGCCTCCGCAACATGAAGGTAGGTGTGTCTGGTAAAATATTTCATTTGAAAGTATAAATTCAATCCTTTTCGATCCTTGATGTCACTTTAAGTTAAAGCATACTTAACTTGGATAGATGTTGTGTCCAACTTCTATCCAACTTCCTTGTGAAATTAATATGAGTTTGAAATATACAGTGAACGCACTTAAAGAAATAGCTGAACAATTGGGTAAAAAGGACTGGAATTTCAATCTAAATCCTTGTACTGGAAACTCAAAGTGGAACACACCAAAAATGATTGAAATATCAGCGTATAATAATGTTGTTCTCTGCAATTGCTCCTACCCTGGTGGAGTATGTCACATCGAAACCATGTATGTTTTTTGTCATTATATATGTTTTCTGTGCTCAAATTATTTATATGATGATTGATTACGTCTAAATATTTCCTCATTCATGATGATGGTAGAAGCAATTCAACTGGAGTTGGTTCCTAATTATTAGCAACAAAATAAACATTCTTTGCATAATCGTTATTTTTAAACAAACCAAATACAAGTGAAGATGATTTCAAGAGTACCTAAATGTTTATAGATTATCTGTCCTTATTTTTTTTTTGGCATTTCCTAAGATATCTAGGGACCATGCATGATGAGTAATGTTGGTTACTAATTAGCAACAAAATAAGCATTCTTGCATAATTATTATTTTTAAACAAACAAGATTCAAGTGAAGATGATTTCAAGAGTACCTCAATGTTTATGGATTATCTGTCTTTCATAAATAAAAAATAATTGGCATTTCCTAAGATATCTAGGGACTGTGCATGATAAGTAATGTGTTTGGTAAAGCAATATGGGTAGTTTACATATTTAGTCCCAATCCAGTATTGCTCATTACAGTAAGGATACATATGGTGGTAATATGATGAGATTTTGGTCTTTCGAGAGTTGGCTATTTATTAGCATTTGTTAATTGCATACGGTTATCAAAGATGTGCTATTTTTGATTGTTTTATCTCTCTTTAACCTTTATTATTTTAATATTCTTCATCATATTGAAACTGTATCAATTATTTGCAACACCTTTTTTGAGATTTTTTCGTACCATTTGATATTAAAGACCCTCTTTTATTCATGGTAAAACAGAGCTCAGGGCAGAATCTTAATGGTGTACTTCTACCATCCTTGGTAAAGTTACTATAACACCTCTTTCCCAAAAATAGGAAGGGAGGCTACACACAAATACAACAGAAATATAAACTAATATTAAAATTATAAAACCGCAAAAGATTAGTCAAAAGAGGTATTAATAACTGCCCAACCGGCTCAAAATACATACAGTTTAGCACATCCTAATCTTAATAAAGGTTCAATACAACTCTAAACAGAGACCCAAACATCAAAATATAACCAAAATATCTAAACCATACAGGTGAGGAGCTCTCATCACACTTGCCCATGATCCCCTTGAGTACCTGCCGGAAGAAAAAAAAATCACAGCATGAGCCAAATGCCCAGTACGGATATAGAGTACAGAATTATGAACTGAACTGAAATGAATAACAAAATTAACTAAACTGAACTGAGTTGTATCACAATAGCCTAATAGTCTGAAGAAATGGCAGGGTGTTATTTCATACCGAGCTCAAAACAAAATAAAAAGATACTTTGCCAAATAGGAAAGTCAAAATACTGCCATTTAGACAGTAACACATCGGTCTGCGCAATCCAGATGCGTGCAAAAATCGAAAGGTGTGTTCGGCACAAACGTCACCATTTCATAAAATAAAACTAAATAGAAACTAGGGTTGACCCACACGCCTCTAACAATGAAACACCGAATTTGGCCATCGCCCACCAAAACACAAAATGGAGACGTCGTGGACTGATTACTTCGTCACGAAAATTTCATATCTCGGTGCCAAGAGAACATGCCTATGGTACCCCCATAGGTGGTTAGCTCAAGGTATACCCTACGGTATCATCTAACAAAAATATCATGTCACAATATATGCGACGCAATACCAACAAAAGGGTTCTAAGTGTACTTGTTAACTAAATAAATATAAATACAAAGTCTCAAGATACGTTAACATGTACATCTCTATATGATCAAAACAAATACTAGATATGCTCTACAAGTCTAAAGAGTACAAATAACGAATTTTCAAAAATCCAAATCCAAACGAATTATCATATGAATTTAAGAAACAATAATCATATGCAATAATATCCGAATTTAAAACGAGAAGCAAAAAGAACGAATTAAATTCGTACCTGGAGTACGAAATACAATACCCACAATTACAAATGAAATTGGTTAGACTCGCTCCATATAATCTATTCACCCAAATAATATATTTTATTAAATGTTACAATATTAGTATTTAATAGTTTTTATGCATATATTGAACCCTCCATATTATTTTATTAGATTAATAATTTAAAGAGAACATTTTCTTATAATTGAGGTACATAATATCTGGTCAAAATAATATCAAAATATTAACTAACAAATTAACTAAAATATAGTAGTTAAAGTTATAAAATAATAATAATACATAAAATTAAATTAAATAAATACACAAGAAAAAGAAAATATACCCGAAATTATGACGTTCGCAGTCTGCCTACGCCCTCGATACTGAAAATTTTAACTAAGGAGGTCCTTGAAAAAGTCCCTCTTACGAAAAATCTTTTCTTAAAATAAGAAAATCCTTATTGTTTAGTAAATAAAACAAAAGTATTATTTTATATATATAGACTAATAAAGGAGAGAGAGTTGGTAAATCATGCGATGTGGGACTACGAAAGGCATGGGTATTACATTATTTTCCCTTTAAAAAAAATTCCGTCCCCGGAATCAAAAGATAAGGAACGTGTCTAATTATCAAAAATATGCGGATACTCCACTCGGATAGACTCCTTCATCTCCCAAGTTGCCTCTCGTTCCGAATGATTTTTTTATAAAACTTTAACAAACGGAATTATTTTCCTCCTTATAATCCGCTCTTGACGATCAAAGATTTTCTCAGCTTGTGCCTCATAAGTAAGATCCTTCCAAATCTTATCGAACGGATATTGTACCACATGCAACGGATGATAATGATAACTTCTTAACACTGACACATGAAACACATTATGTAAATGAGCTAATTATGGAGGCAGAGCTAACCGATATGCAACTTCGCCAACCCTTTCCAGAATCTCAAATGGCCCAATATAATGCGAACTGAGTTTACCTTTCAATCCAAATCGTCGAATACCCTTCTAAGGAGAAACCTTCAAAAATACATGTTCACCAAGTTTGAACTCTAAAGTCTTTCTGTGCTTATCAGCATAACTCTTTGGTCGAGATCGAGCAAACCTCAATTTCTCCTTAGCCACAGCTACCCTCTCCGTAGTGATTTGAACTAACTCAGACCCTTCTATGGCCTTCTCGCCAACCTTATCCCAACAAGTTGGTGTTCGAAACTTTCTACCATACAATGCCTCAAAAATACTTGCATGCCAGCTATTGTTATAAGCAAACTCAACAAGGCTCAAGTAATCATCCCAATTATCCGACCATTCTAATGCGCAAGACCTTAACATATCCTCTAAAGTCTGGATAGTCCTCTCAGATTGCCCATCAGTCTATGGATGGAAAGAAGTACTGTATTTTAGTCGAGTGCCCCAAGCTCGCTGCAACCCTTTCTAGAACCGTGAAATGAACCGTGGGTCTCGATCTGAAACAATTGACACTGGAGTTCCATGAAGTCTAACAACCTCCTGTTGAAAGATTTGTGCTAACTTATCTACAAAATAACCCTCCGGATAATTAAAAAGTGAGCTAATTTGGTCAATCGATCTACTATAATCTAAATAGCATCATTCTTCTTGAAAGTTTTTGGCAACCCAGTCGCAAAATCCATTGTAATATCCTCCCACTTCCAAACATGAATATCTAATTGTTGCAGTAATCCACTAGCACGTTGATGCTCAATTTTCACTTGTTAACAAGTAAGGCACCTTCCCACATATTCAGCCACATCTCGCTTCATCCCATTCCACCAAAAATTCGTCTTTAAATCCCTATACATCTTCGTAGAACCCGGATGAATAGAAAATAGTGAACTATGAGCCTCAGCCAATACTGCCTCCTGAATAGTTGGATTTGACAGCACACACAACCGCTTACCCAACCAAATCACACAATGGTTATCAATACGAAACTCAGGATGCTTTTCTCCCTCCAAATTTTGCGCTATAGCCCATAACTCGCCATCTTCTTTTTGAGCTTCCTTAACCCTCGAGATAAGAGAGGGTTCCACTCTTATACCTGCTAACAGCCCATCTGCACCTTGTACATACAACTCCAACTCCAACCGTTCTATATTTGAAATAAGTTGTGGTTGTGTAATAAAGGCTGCTACACTCCCTGAACTCTTTCGGCTAAGCGTATCTGCAACTATATTTGCCTTCCCAAGGTGATATTGAATTCTAGCGTCATAATCTTTGAGAAGCTCCACCAATACCTCTGTCTCATATTAAGCTCCTTCTGAGTGAAGATGTACTTAAGAATTTTGCGATCGGTGAAAATATCACAAGTCTCGCCATATAAATAGTGCCTCCACATTTTCAAAGCAAAGATTACTGCTGCCAACTCCAAATCATGAGTGGGGTAGTTCACCTCATAAGGTTTAAGTTCTGTAGAAGCATAAGCAATCACCTTACCGTGCTGCATCAAAACACACCCCAAACCCTTCTTAGAAGCATCACTATAAATTTGGTAACCTCCTGTCCCTAATGGCAATGTAAGTATTGGAGCTCTATCAAGCCGTTTCTTCAACTCCCCAAAACTCTTCACGCTCCTCATTCCACACAAACTTCGTGCCTTTCTCATCTGTTAGGAATCACATGTTTTAATTTGATGTTGTGATATTAATGTATACGTGTTTCAGTAGCTAAATTATAAAGTCCTTACAAAGATATGATGTACAAGGACTTAGATAGAAAAGATCAAACTTGTTAGGTTGATCTTATGAGCTGAATTGGTATATGTAAAATGCAAAGGCTAGACTGATCGTTGAGTCCTACACAAGTCTTCATCCAATAAAGGATCATAGAGCAGTCAGCCAACTTGGAGTTCAAACAGCTTAAAGGTGCGCAGAGTCTGCCAGGTTAACGTAGAGTAAGGCTCAGTCGACTACAAAGCTCTCTCTCAAAATTGTAGAGTTGAACAAAGCTAACATAGAGTGAGGCTCGGTCGACTACAAAGCTCTCTCTCGGAATCGTAGAGTTGAACAACGCTAACGTAGAGTGAGACTCGGTCGATTACAAAGCTCTCTCTCGGAATCGTAGAGTTAGACATGGCTAACGTAGAGTGAGGTTCGGTCAGTCACAAAGCTCTCTCTCTCTCGAAATTGTAGAGTTAGACTAGGCTAATGTAGAGTGAGACTCGGCCAGACAAATGCGGAGTGACTGGTTAGATCGTAGAGTTAATTCTGGCATCGGGCAAGATCGATCGTAGAGTCATATCTGCATTAGCAAGACGATAGTTCTCAAAGAGAGAAAGGAACAAAAGTTGATACTATCTCTAAGTGATCCAAACGCAACATGATAGATCACCATGAACGTCTGCAAGAATCAAGTCTCAACAAAAGATCGTATAGTCAACCAAATACACTACGACCCTCATTCAGACAAGCAAACAAGAACTGAATTCGATATTTTACATTGCCCATATTGACTGATTAGTAGAATGACCAGCCCAAAACAGTTGCTGAATACTAAATTGAACTAAACGAAGAATCAAAGTCAGTGGGGAACAGACAGCTATGGTTTGCAGATTTTCAGAGCACTATCATTTCCATCATCTTGGAGCAAGATAATGGATGCTGACTCACCGCACTACCGCGCACAACAAGGAATAAACTATTCCTAAGTACAGCAACAGGTCTCAACGGAAATATCAGATGCAACGGTCTCATACTCAGTGGAAGGATTCAGAGGCATTGATATAGGGCAAACAGATTGAAGAAACTCATTAAGCAAGTACAAAAAAAAAAGAAATAAAATCTGTCAAAGTACCACTCCGTGATAAAAGGAAAACATCTTACTTCGCTACTGAGTTCGTCAGACCATATGCTTCAAGTAACTTAGTAGCAACAAAACAAACACTCTCAATCAAGTGTAAGGGTCAATAGGTGACTAACCAAAGTCAAGTCTGCTAGATTTGCTGAGTACCAAAAGGTTCAAGAGATTCTAAGGCTACGGGTCTTAGTCTACAGAGTTCTAAGGTTGCTAGTCTTGAAGAGTACTTAGTGTACTGGAGTTCCGAGGCTGCTGGCCTTGAAGGAATCTTAGTGATTCAAGTTGTAAAGATATCCTTAGTGGATTTACTACTCAAGGAGTATAATAGTGGAGTAGGAGTCTTGTGTACTTCGAACCACTTAAAGCCATAAACTGTTATAACTATTATATCACTGTCTCACCATATCTGCCATAATTGGTTTATCTTTAAGGGGGAGTATAATCAATCGTATATTCCGCTGCGTTTAATTAACTTGTTCATTAATCAAGTCTTTTCAAAAGAAGTGTGAAAAAGTTTCAAAGTACCTATTCAACTCCTCCTCTAGATATATTTTGTGCCTCTGGGAACTAACAATTGGTATCAGAGCAGGTTCTCACTAAGAAAGCTTAACTAGATTGAGTAGATCAATGACACAAACCAAAAATGGCTCTGAGCTAAGTGGAGGAAACAAACCAACTTTGTGCAACAAAGAAAAATTTGCAAACTGGAAAGTTCGTATACAGGCTTATATGGACGCCATAGATAAGGATCTATTTGATGCTGTCATCAGTGGGCCTTACTACGAACAAAGCTAACACCAACTATTGACGACCCAAACAAAGCCTCAATCAAGTGAAGAAAAGATTGGACAGATGCAGAGAAGAAAGCAGTTCAGTTGGACAAGAGAGCCAAAAATATTTTGTTCATGGCTCTAGAAAATGAGCTGTTTGAAAACGTCGTCAACTGCCAAACAGCAAAAGAAGTTTAGGATGCACTACTAATCATGAATGAAGGGACTGAAGAAGTAAGAGAAAACAAATAATCATTACTCACACAGCAATATGAAATGTTTACTCACATCTCTAGGGAAAACATTACCTCCACATATGAGAGGTTCAACGTGCTGCTCAACTCTCTTCGAGCATATGGAAAGGTTTATCCAAACAAAGATCTCATCATCAAATTCTTGAGAGCCTTGCCTAGCAAGTGGGATGCCAAAACTACTGCCATCAGAGAATCAAAGAATCTCCATGAGATGACTGTGCAGATGTTATATGAAAATCTTCTCACCTATGAATTGGAGCTAATTCAAAGAGCTAAAACATTATCAGAAGGAAAAAAGAAGGAAAAAGGAATTGCTCTCATGGCATCCACATCAAGGAAAGCTGACAATCATGATTCAGATAATAACTCAGATGATGATGAAGAAATCAGTGATGAAGGAGCTGTCATGCTAGTCAGACACTTCAAAAGGTTCATCGGCAGAAACAACAGATCAAGAAAATTCAGCAGCAGCAACAAAGAACAAGTAAGTGATTTATGCTATAACTATAAATGAACAGGTTACTTCATTGCAAACTAAGATAAACTTCTAAGAGAAGAATTAAGAAAGAGCAAAAAGAACCCACATTCAAAGAAAAATCCCAAAGGCCATCATAAGTCCAAATAGGGAGATAAAGGCCTTGTAGCTGAGAGCTCATGGAGTGACTCAGAGGATAACTCAAATTGCGAGTCGGATGAAGATGAGGAACCACACAAAGCAAATCTATGCTTAATGGCCAAGAAAAGAAAAATCAAAGAATTCAGCGTTGATGAGGTATTTGATTTTTATTCTCCTGATTTAACCATTGATGATTTGAGAGAAGGAATGCATGACTCCATTCTAGAACTGTATAAATATATGAAAATGTTCAGGGTTCTATCAAAAGATCATTCTCTTCTTCAAGAGGAAAAAGAGAAACCAATCATAGAATTGGAAACTACTCTACGAACCGCTAACTCTTGCACCAGTCTTGAAGCAACTTGAAATAGATAAACGAACTCTACACTGAGAAATAATTAATTCTAGTCTCTAAGATTCAGGAATTAGAAAAGACTATTTCAATATAGAACAAGTCTTCTCTGTCTATGGATTCTCTGATCTCTAGCCAAAGATCTGTGGCTAGCAAGACAGGTCTAGGGTTCCATAATTCCACTTCAAAGCATACCATGGAAAAATATATGGAAGTAAATAATAACAGTTCCTCTAAGTTCAATAAGGGAACTGTATTTATCAAATCCACACAAACAACAGGGCCAAGCCATCTAAACTCTGTTGAATCACACACAAGTCTAGGATTCAAGATATCAAAGAATAAGTCAACTTCTGCATTCAAGTCTCGAAGGATCGTAGAGCCTGACATAACTCACTCTACGAACTAACCTATCAAGAAACGTAGAGTTCTCTTTAACTCTATGAGCACTACGAATCGTGGAGTTATGTGGAAGCAAAAGGAGTATAAGCTAAAAGAAAAAACTGTGGGCCACTACTATCCACATTTGCCCAAAATGAATAGGAATTATACTCAATGCTATACATGCTATAAATATGGTCATAAAGCTGCAGAATGTTATTTCAATAAATTCTATCTTGTGCTAAAAAGACCTAAAATCAAGCAGATTTGGGTCCCAAAGGCTACTAACAAATTTGGACCCAAACAAGTCTGGGTACTAAAATGATAGTTTATCATTTCTGCAGATACAGAGCACCACTCAATCACCATGGTACCTTGATAGTGGATGCTCAAGACATATGACAGGCAACAGAGCCCTCCTTCTGTCAAACTTTATGGAAAAAGATGGTCCTGCAGTCATCTTTGGAGATACCAACTCTGAAAAAATAAGAGGATATGGTTTAGCTGGGAACGGTGTTGTGTCATTTAGCAAAGTAGAATATGTTGAAGGTCTAAAACACAATCTTCTCAGCATCAGCTAACTATGTGATAAAGGACATCAAGTCACCTTCCTCAACAATCAATGCCAAGTCAGAGATTTGAAGACCAACTCATTAAAGTTGATAGGATCAAGAGAAGGAAATGTTTATATTGTCAACCTTGCTGAGATAAGTCATGATGAGATAATTTGCTTCCTTACCAAAGCCTCTGAAGATCTCTCCTGGCTATGGCATAGAAGACTGTCTCACCTAAACTTCAAAAGTATGTCAAAACTAGCCTCTAAAGACCTAGTAGAAGGATTGTCAAAGTTTAACTTCATCAAAGAGAAACCCTGCAAAGCATGCCAGTTTGGAAAACAAACAAAAAGCTCATTCAAAGGCAAAACAGTCGACTCAAACGATAAGCCCCTACAATTACTCCATATGGATTTATTTGGGAATATCCTAATTGGAGGAAAGAAGTATTCATTGGTAGTAGTGGATGACTACACCAGATTCACATGGACATTATTTCTAAGTTCTAAGGATGAAACCAGCTCTTAACTAATCAAGTTATTTAAAGTAGTCATGAATGAGAAAAAAGAGAAAATCAAAGCTATCAGAAGTGATCATAGAAGAGAGTTTGATTTCTCTGAGGGAGAACAGTATTGTGAAGAAAATGACATCAATCATAACTTCTCAACTCCAAGAACTCCTCAACAAAATGGAGTAGCTGAAAGAAAGAATAGGACTCTAATTGTAATAGGAAGAACTCTACTTACAGCTGTCTGCCTACCTGAGTATTTATGGGCAGAAGTGGTCAACACTGCTCGCTACACTCAAAACAGATCTCTTGTTCACTCAACCCTCAAGAAGACTCCTTATGAGCTATGGAAAGGAAGAAAACTAAACATCAGCTACTTCCGTGCATTTGGTTGTCTGTGTTACATTCTCAATAGTGGAAAGAAGTACTTGACCAAATTCCAACCAAAGTCAGATGAAGGAATCTTCCTTGGTTATACTATGGATAGTAAAGCATACAGGGTATTCAACAAAGAGTCTCTGACTGTAGAAGTCTCCATTCATATAACCTTTGACGAATCAGACCCTGTGAGGAAGGATGCTCCACTCAACCAAGGTGCAGTAAAGAACTTTACGATTGCAGAATCAAAAAAACGTAGAGTTAAACACTACGAACGAATAGCCAGAACCAGAAAACATAGAGCGAGAAGAAGAAATCGTAGAGCTCACATTACCAGACATTGAGACTCTATGACCTGAACCTGAAGTCAATCTAGAAGAACTCATACAAGAGAGCATCAGAACAGATGTCCCAATAAGGAGAAAATAGACAAAGGACTACACTGAAGATCTTATCATTGGAGATCCAATGCTAGAGTGAAGACAAGGTCAGTAACTCAAAATGAATGCATCTACCTAAGTTTTCTCTCTTAGATAGAGCCTAAGAAGGTAGAAGAAACATTAGGAGATTTAAGTTGGATAGAAGCCAAGAGGAGCTCAACCAATTTGAAAGAAGCAAAGTCTGGAGACTAGTTAAAAGGCCAAAACAACATCCAGTCATTGGCACCAAATGGGTTTTCAAAAACAAGATGGATGAAGAAAGTGTCATCACAAGAAACAAAGCAAGATTGGTAGCTAAAGGTTACTCACAGGAAGAAGGGATTGACTATGATGAAACATTTGCTCCTGTTACAAGATTGGAAACCATCAGAATTTTCCTTGCCCATGCAGCTCACATGAAATTCAAAGTCTTCCAAATGGATGTTAAGAGTGTCTTTCTCAATGTAGAACTTCAAAAAGAAGTCTATATGGAACAACCTCCAGGTTTTATCAATCCAACCTGTTCCAATTATGTGTATAAATTAGATAAAGCTTTATATGGCTTAAAGCAAGCACCTAGAGTAAGGTATGAAACTCTTACAAATTTTCTTACTGAAAAAGGATTCACTAGAGGTAGAGTAGACACTACTTTATTCCTGAGGAAACACAAGGATAAATCACTTCTAGTTCAAATCTATGTGCATGACATTATTTTTGGTTCTACTGATGAAAAGTTGTGTGAAAGGTTTGCCAAGCTAATGCAGAGCAAATTCGAAATGAGCATGATGGGAGAACTGAACTTCTTCCTTAGACTTCAAGTGAAGCAAACTAATGAAGGCATATTCATCAACCAAGCTAAATACATTAAAGACTTATTAAAGAAGTATGGCATGGATTTAACCATCATCATGAAAACTCCCATGGCACCTGCAATCAAGCTTGACAAAGATGAGAAAGGTAAAAGTATTGATATTACTCAATACAGAGGTATGATAGGCTCTCTCGTATACTTAACAGCTACCAAACCAAATATCATGTGTGTTACTTGTATTTGTGCTAGATTTCAAGCAAATTCCAAGAAATCACATTTAATGGCTATAAAAAAGATTTTCAAGTATCTGAAGGGCACTCCTAGTTTGGGACTTTGGTATCCTAAGGGGTCACCCTTTGATCTAATAGGATACTCAGATACTGATTATGCAGGTTGTAAAATCAATAGAAAGAGCACAAGTGGAACATGTAATTGCTTGGAAGTAGACTTGTCTCTTGGTTTAGCAAAAAGCAAAACTCAGTATTAACCTCAACAACAGAGGCTGAATACATTGCAGTCGGCAGTTGCTGTGCACAAATCCTTTGAATCAAAAATCAGCTAGCTAACAATGGGTTTGAGTTTAAATCTATTCCTATACATTATGATAATACCAGTTCTATTGTTATAACTCATAATCTTGTCATGCACTCAAGAACCAAGTATATAGATATAAGATATCATTTTATTAGAGATCATGTGCAAAATGGCAACATTTCATTAAGCTATATTCCAACTGAAAACCAGCTTGCTGATGTATTTACAAAGCCATTGGATGAGTCAAGGTTTAACATGCTGATAAGTGAACTAAGAATGCTAAACTTACATTCATAATACTTTATGTTGGAACCGACTAACTTTGCAAAGTGAAAGCCAAACACAGAAGAAGTCGTAGAGTATAGCCTGTTCGTAGAGTGGGACAGGAGCTGTTCGTAGAGTGGGCAAGCGTTCGTAGAGTCAAAATGACTCAAGGTGGAATTATAAAGCTCAGGGGGAACCAAGGGCAAGAAGATCTTATCCCACAAAATAGACATGTCTCACTCAGAACGAAACACGTGTCCTACTCAGATCATTAAGAGGGAAGTTTTTAAATTCAGTTCGTAACTGTTACCACTCTTTTTACACTTTCTGATTTTGAAATTTCAATCGTCTCTCCCTCTCACCAAAACCCTAATTATTCAAAGTACAGACATACACTCAGATACCTTCGCTTCTGTTTCAGGAATCAACAATGGCACCTTCTCCAATCGTTCTGGGCAACGAACTAGATTTTGACGATTTCTCTAACACTGAGAAGCAGTATCAGAAGATCATTTCTCTCCTAAAGCGTGCTGGACTACAGGAAACTCTTGAGACCAAAACAAGAATTTACTCAAAATTGGTGAAAGAGTTCTACGACAATGGAGCCTATGCTGATGGTATTCTATCCACCAAAGTAAAGGGCACATCCATTCAACTCAGTTCGTCAAAGTAAATCTAGCCCTAGGCCGCAACACTGAAGGCCTTACCTCTCTAAGCTGGATCGATAGAGAAGCAGGGCTGAAGCGAATGCATCACAAGGACAATCCTAAGTTAAGAGGGTTGAAGAAGGAGTTTCCCCAAAAATATGAATTTCTCGCAGATATTGTGGGAAAGTGTATCCTTTGCAAAGATATAGCTCATGATTTAGTCATTGAACTTCAACTAAAGATCATGACTGCAATCGTTTTCAAAATTGACATCAACTTTGGAACCCTATTAATGGAATGGATTGGCAATCGAGTTCAAAGCACTGAGAAACCCAAGGGCAGCGGGAAAATGTTCTACGAAGGTTCATAAGCATCCTTCTACAATTAGCACTTGGTGACAAAATTGAGGATGATGACGGTGAAACCCTCAACCCCAACAAGAAGATCACAAAGAAGCTATTTGTGAACTGGAAGAGAAATCCAGTAGAAAACTTGAGGATAATTCAGTTTGAATCCAGTGGACAGACAAGTGAAACAAAAAGGCTCCTAATGAGAAACTTGTCAGTCATTGAAGATACTGAAGAGGTAAATCAGGAACAACTAGCCTTGAGCAGGAAGAGCAAAGGGAAGAGAAAGGCTAAAGAGGTGTCCCAAATAGAGGGTGAACCTTAAGGATCAACAAATGAGACTTCCCAAGAGCAAGAAACTCCTGTTCTGCCCATTGAACCATCACTAGTGAAGAAAAGGATGCAGAAGAAAAAAGGAGAAGTATCTAATGAAAATACACATATCCTTAGGGTGTATCATAAGAAGGGAAAACGCAGCTCAAAGAAAAGCCTCCCTACGATCGTTGAGGACCCCAACTCTACGATCATAGAGTCAAGAGCTGAAGATGCTGCTAATGAGGTTGGTCAGTCTAACATTGAAGGTGTTACTGAAAAGCGGGGAGCCAGGATGGTTGGCACACCAGAGTGTCAAGAAGAACGTGAAGAGATGGCTGAGAAGGTCACTGAACCCAAGCGAAAGAAAATGAAGAAAAGGCTGATGACTATAGCCTAAAAGGAGCTCACAGAAACAATGATACGGATCAAGGACAAAGAAAGCAGGCTAATGTCCTCTGATCAATTTGCAGCTGATAGTGTGGAAAGAACCCCAATTACATCAGAAAGGGAAGAAGTCCCTACCGAGAGGGAGTATCAAGAAGCTAGTGAAACAAGCAAGGATCAAGCTGAGGGGGAGATTTCTTAAGTCCCTAAGCAAGTTCATGCTCAGGTTAAGGGGGAGCTATTAGAGGCTCATGATGAAATCTTCTCAACCCCTCAAGTAACGGAACCTGAAGCAGAACCATTGGTTGAAGAAGTTGAGGCTGTAGAGATCAGTGATGGAACAAGTGATGAGAGTGAAGATGAAAGTCTGGAAATCATTGCTGAAGGCAGAAATGAAGAAAGACATATCAATTATAACTACCTATCTGCCTACTTACTAAAGATGCCGTTCTACCAGGCTCTAGTCCTAAACTCTTGGGATCACATGTTCTGGGCCTTCAAGAAGTACCCAGCAATCTCAGTGTTTGCCCAAGAATTTCCAAGAATTGGCACCTTTGCTCAGAAGTTGCTTACCAACAGTTCATTCCAAGTTAACGAGCAAAAGGTATATTACATTCCTTCATCCTTCAAGCTGAATCACTCTCCATCATCAATCTTCTATCTATTCAATGAATTGCCTAAATGGATTGAGGTCATTCCTGACCTAAGGAACCAACTTCCAGTTACACGATCTCAACACTCTGTGACTAATGGACAAATTGAACAACCACCTCCTATCATAGAGTCCCTAAACTTTATGACTGATACACCGCCCAAACCCCTAACCCAAAACGTAGAGTCCGCAAATGTAGAGTCCACAAATGAAAAATACCCTGACTCTATGATTGATCAAGTATCCCTTCCCACACAATAATTGTCTGCCCTACTCACTCAGTCTGATATTCCATCTTTCTCAAATAATGAATTCTTTGACATTTTTACTGCCCTATCCAATCTTCAAAGAAGCAATAAGGAAGGACCTTCAACTAAGATAAAACAAATTCTTGATCGAGTCAACCAACTACCTACTAAGGATCAAAATGGTCAATCTCACAGCCCACATGGCGACAGACATGGAGGAGAATCTTGAAGCAAATTCTCTAGCCCTTCATCGGAAATTTGACAATGTTATTGATGCTGCAAATAATTACTATAATAGTTTGGGCACTGCACTGACCAAACGGCTGAGGGAGTTACTCAAAGAATTGATGGTCGGCATCGACAAAAGGGACCAACTTTATCATGATGAAATTTCCAAACATAAAGCCACTTCATCTCACTACAACAAGTGGTTGAGCAATCAAACAAAGCCACAAATGACCGCATCCTTGAGCTTCGAGACTCTATTCATCACTTCAAGGAAGCCTCCTTTCAGCAAATGCAGCGCACAGATACAACCTTGGCTATGAGCCATCACCAAAGAATACAAACTGAAGAAATGGTCCAAGAAAACAGGAATTACATTCTTCAGTGTCGTTCGCAAATGCAGGAATTGGTGCAAGGTATGCAGCAACTCTCTCAAGATGTTCGAACCCTGGATGCTAACTTAAAGGGGGAGAGTGATCATAAGGAGAATAGGGGAGAATCAAACAAAAGTGAGGAGGAACATAGAAGGAGAACACCCAATTCTAATGATGAGCCAGAGCCAGTTAATGCTATTCCAATAAGGAGTGAAGTCCTTAAAAGGCAACCTGATGTAACCACCACCAGAGTACGCATACCGTCAGGAGATCCTGCTCTCTTGAATCGCCATTTGTATGGGACTCGTCACTATGGTGAAGAAGGAAGTCATAGGATATCATTCGGACTCCGCCAAGAGCAGGTTAAGGAATTCCAGCACATAACTGAAGAAGGCGGGGAAAGGCACAAACGAGTGGCTTATGAGCGGGCAAATCTTCCAAGAATCAAAAAGAGAGTAACAAGAGGAAGAGGTGGGAACTAAGGACTGAAAAATATTTTTTTCTTTTTCTCTCTCCTTATTGTTGTAACTGTCATTTATTGTAACAGTCATATGTTCTTCAATAAAATTCATGATTTTATCTAGAAGTACAGTTGCTCACTATACTCTAAGACATGTTTATCTTTATAAGCAATTGCATTTGAATTAATGAGATGATTAAAAACTACTGATTTATGTCAACATCAAATAAGGGGAGATTGTTAGGAATCACATGTTTTAATTTGATGTTATGATATTAATGTATACGTGTTTCAGTAGCTGAATTATAAAGTCCTTACAAAGATTTGATGTACAAGGACTTAGATAGAAAAGATCAAACTTGTTAGGTTGATCTTATGAGCTAAATTGGTATATGTAAAATGCAAAGGCTAGACTAATCGTTGAGTCCTACACAAGTCTTCATCCAATAAAGGATCATAGAGCAGTCAGCCAACTTGGAGTTCAAACAGCTTAAAGGTGCGCAGAGCCTGCCAGGTTAACGTAGAGTAAGGCTCAGTCGACTACAAAGCTCTCTCTCGAAATCGTAGAGTTGAACAAAGCTAACATAGAGTGAGGCTCGGTCGACTACAAAGCTTTCTCTCGGAATCGTAGAGTTGAACAACGCTAACGTAGAGTGAGGCTCGGTCGATTACAAAGCTCTCTCTCAAAATCGTGGAGTTGGACAAGGCTAATGTAGAGTGAGGTTCGGTCAGTCACAAAGCTCTCTCTCTCTCGAAATCGTAGAGTTAGACCAGGCTAACGTAGAGTGAGACTCGGCCAGACAAATTCGGAGTGACTGGTCAGATCGTAGAGTTAATTCTGGCATCGGGCAAGATCGATCGTAGAGTCACATCTGCATTAGCAAGACGATAGTTCTCAAAGAGAGAAAGGAACAAAAGTTGATACTATCTCTAAGTGATCCAAACGCAACATGATAGATCACCATGAACGTCTGCAAGAATCAAGTCTCAACAAAAGATCGTATAGTCAGCCAAATACTCTACGACCCTCATTCAGACAAGCAAACAAGAACTGAATTCGATATTTTACGTTGCCCATATTGACTGATCAGTAGAATGACTAGCCCAAGGTAGTTGTTGAATACTAAATTGAACTGAACGAAAAATCAAAGTTAGTGGGGAACAAACAGCTATGGTTTGCAGATTTTCAGAGCACTATCATTTCCATCATCTTGGAGCAAGATAATGGATGTTGACTCACCGCACTATCGCGCACAACAAGGAATAAACTATTCCTAAGTTCAGCAACAGGTCTCATCAGAAATATCAGATGCAACGGTCTCATAATCAGCGGAAGGATTTAGAGGCATTGATATAAGGAAAACAGATTGAAGAAACTCATTAAGCAAGTATAAAAAAAGAAATAAAATCTGTCAAAGTACCACTCTGCGATAAAAGGAAAACATCTTACTTCGCTACTGAGTTCGTCAGACCATATGCTTCAAGTAACTTAGTAGCAGCAAAACAAACACTCTTAATCAAGTGTAAGGGGCAACAAGTGACCAACCAAAGTCAAGTCTGCTGGATTTGCTGAGTACCAAAGGGTTCAAGAGATTCTAAGGCTACGAGTCTTAGTCTACAGAGTTCTAAGGTTGTTAGTCTTAAAGAGTACTTAGTGTACTGGAGTTCCAAGGCTGCTGGCCTTGAAGGAATCTTAGTGATTCAAGTTGTAAAGATATCCTTAGTGGATTTACTACTCAAGGAGTATAACAGTGGAGTAAGAGTCTTGTGTGCTTCGAACCACTTAAAGCCCTGTGTTCTTCATTCTTTCTTTCTCTGCATTCCATAAACTGTTATATCACTGCCTCACCATATCTGCCATAACTGGTTTATCTTTAAGGGGGATTATAATCAATCGTATATTCCGCTATGCTTAATTAACTTGTTCATTAATCAAGTCTTTTCAAAAGAAGTGTGAAAATTTTTTAAAGTATATATTCAACCCTCCCCCCTCTAGATATCTTTTGTGCCTCTGGGAACTAACATCATCAACTGAGTCAATGACAAGGCAAGTAAAGAGAACCCTTTTACAAATCGCCTATAATACCCTGCCAAACCCAAAAAACTCCTAACCTCCGTCACTGTAGTAGGTCTCGGCCATTTAGTGATAGTTTAACCTTCGCAGGATCCACCTTAATGCCTTCAGCAGACACAATGTGGCCTAGAAAATATAACCTGTTCCAACCAAAACTCTCATTTGGAGAATTTAGCATATAATTTCTCTTTTTGTAAAATTCCCAAAACTATGCGAAGATGTTCCTCATGCTCCTTCGTAGACTTAGAGTAAATCAAAATGTCATCAATAAAGACAATGATAAATTTGTCCAAGTACTCCATAAACACCCGATTCATCAAATCCATAAACACCGCCGAAGCATTAGTCAACTCGAATGGCATCACCAAAAACTCATAATGCCCATAGCGAGTAAGGAAAGTTGGCTTATAGACATCTTCATCTCTCACCCTCAATTGATGATAACCCGATCTCAAGTCTATCTTCGGAAAATACTTTGCCCTTTGAAGTTGGTCAAATAAATAATCAATCCTCGGTAAAGGATACCAATTCCTGATGGTAATCTTGTTTAACTCTTTGTAGTTTATACACAACCTCATAGACCTATCCTTCTTCTTTACAAATAAAACCGGAGCTCCCCACGGTGAAACACTCGACTTCTCGTTGCGGTGGCAACCCTGACAATTCCACAGGAAACACATCGAAAAATTTACGAACAATTGGAACATCCTCAATACGAGACTCTCCCATAGAGGTGTCATTCACAAATGCTAAATATCCCTCACAACCCCTAGCCACCAATTTTCCAGCTTTTAGAGCTGAAATTAATTTCACCACTTTACCCGGTCGTGAACCTTGATATACGAAATCCGGGGACTTCAAATCCTCAAAGATAACTCTCTTCGATTGACAATCGATAGTGGCCTGGTGCTTATTTAACAAGTTCATTCCAAGAATCACATCAAAATCGTGCATACCTATCGGCAAAAGATTTACCCCATGAATCTTATCTCCAAAACTAATAAGACAATCTCGATACAAATCAGAGATAATAATAGAAATTCCCATCGGGGTAGTAATAGACATAACAGAATTTAAAGACTGAGATGACACACCAAGGTGTCGAACAAAAGAATTTACAACAATCGAATGGGTAGAGCCAGTATCAAATAAAATGGAAGTCTCACGATTGCCAACTATAAGAGTGCCAGAAACAGTACCTGGCGCACCTGCTGCTTGATTATGTGTCAAGGCGAAGACCCGTCTATCGCGACGCTGACCAACATTACCACCATTATCACCACCTCCACCATTACCACGTGGTCAGGTACAGTCTTTGGCAAGATGACCTAACTGACCACACAAAAAACATGCACCAGTAACTCTGTGACAAGGTCTCCCTAGATGATTAGCCCCACAAGTAGCACAAGGAGCTATTGGAATGAGATTAGGGTTACCCCCACCTGCTGGTCCTGGGTAACGACCCTGATTTTGCCCTTGCCGACGATTTTGCCATTGCTGACAATTATGAACTTGCTGAGGTAACTGTTGATAGCTTGTGTTCTGATTCTGGCCACGCCATTATCCCTGTTGATCACCTTGGTTCTTGTTCCACTGACCATTCTGATTTCTCCCTTGCTGACCCGAAACTTGACTCTACTGGTCATCTTTATCCCTCTTTTGACTTCCCTCCAGTTTAGAAGCTCGAAAGTCTTGTCGCTCCATCTTAATATTCTTGGTTGCATTAGCCACTGTTGACACATCTTCGAATTTAATGTTAATGAGATGTTGGCGATACTTATAATGAATTCTTCACTTAAATTTCTCAACTTGTTCTGCTGCAGTCCCTGCTGAGGTTCCTGCAAAACTTGTCAACCTAGTGAACCTTGTCATAAAATCCGTAACGGACTCATCCTCCTTCTGTCGAATAGACAGATACTCTCTACCATAGGCCTCTTTATCAGCAGCTGAGAAGTATTGTTGATAAAAGATATCACAAAACTCTGCCCAGGTAAGTGCCTCCACAAATCCATCACCATTTGTTACTTTCATTGCTTTCCACCACCTTTGTGTATCCCCTTCTAATTTATAAAGTAGCCAGCACCACTTTCTGGTTATCCGAGCATCCTAGCACATCAAATATCTTTTCTAAATGGGCAACCCAATTCTCTACATCAATTGGAGTTAGAGCTGAAGTGAATGAATGTGGTTTCTGTTTTTGAAACCTCTCTAACCACAAATACATCAGAACAACAGATGGATCAACCCCAACAGTATTCACTTCTTCTTTATTTGTCTGTGAACCACCATTCCCGGGGTTCTCTTGATTAGGAATTTCTGGTGTCGGTTATTGCATTGCCTGAACGACCTGTGCCACCAATTGCTGCAAAGCCTGATTAATCGCCTGATTTACAAAAGCTGCCAATTGAGCATTATCTTGATTATTAGGCTGCACATCATGCTACATATCATAATGTACATCGGGTTGGCGCACGCCTCTTCCCCTATTATTTTCTCGTCTCCTAGCAATTTTAACAGATCTACGAGCCATTTAATAAAGAAAACAATGGACTGAAGCAAAATAACTTGAATCCGATTAATATGATAGCTGAACGGAATATCAAATGGAACAAAAACCTAACCCAAATTCTACCCATAACTCACAGGTCGAACCTAAATAGGTTTTCTACAAGAAAGAACTTGGCTCTGATACCAACTTCGTAACACCCCTTTTCTAAAAATAGGAAGGAAGGCTACACACAAATACAACAGAAATATAAACTAATATCAAAATTATAAACCGCAAAAGATTAGTCTAAAGAGGTATTAATAACTGCCCAACCAGCTCAAAATACATACTGTTTAGTACATCATAATCTTAATAAAGGTTCAATACAACTCTAAACAGAGATCCAAACATCAAAATATAACCAAAATATCTAAACCATATAAGTGAGGAACTCTCATCACACTTGCCCATGATCCCCTTGAGTACTTGCTGGAAGAAAAAAAACACAGCATGAGCCAAATGCCTAGTACGGATATAAAGTACAGAATTATGAACTAAACTGAAATGAATAACAAAATAAACTAAACTAAACTGAGTTGTATCACAATAACCTAATAGTCTGAAGAAATGGCAGGGTGTTATTTCATACCGAGCTCAAAACAAAACAAAAAGATACTTTGCCAAATAGGCAAGTCAAAATACTGCCATTTAGACAGTAACACATCGGACTACGCAATCCAGATGCGTGCAAAAATTGAAAGGTGTGTTCGGCACAAACGTCACCATTTCATAAAACAAAACTAAACAAAAACTAAGGTCGACCCATACGTCTCCCACAACGAAACACCGAATTCGGCCATTGCCCACCAAAACACAAAATGGAGATGTCGTGGACTAATTGTACCGCCATGAAATGTCAGGTCTCGGTGCCAAGAGAACATGCATGTGGTACCCCCACAGGTGGTTAGCTCAAGGTATACCTTACGGTATCATCTAACAAAAATATCATGTCACAATATATGCGACGCAATACTAACAAAAGGGTTTTAAGTGTACATGTTAACTGAATAAATATAAATACAAAGTCTCAAGATACGTTAACATGTACATCTCTATATGATCAAAACAAATACTAGATATGCTCTACAAGTCTAAAGAGTACAATTAACGAATTTTCAAATATCCAAATCCAAACGAATTATCATATGAATTTAAGAAACAATAATCATATGCGATAATATCCGAATTTAAAACGAGAAGCAAAACGAACAAATTAAATTCAGAAGAATATCGCTAAAAGAGTACAAAATCCGTACCTAGAGTACGTAATGCAATACCCATATATAATTACATATGCAATTGGTTAGACTAGCTCAATATAATCTATTCACCAAAATAATACATTTTATTAAATACTACAATATTAGTATTTAATAGTTTTTATGCATATATTGAACCCTCCATATTATTTTATTATATTAATAATTTAAAGAGAACATTTTCTTATAATTGAGGTACATAATATCTAGTCAAAATAATACCAAAATATTAACTAACAAACTAACTAATATATATATATATATATATATATATATATATATATATATGATGTCTCGATTTTCAAAAGGATGGTATAAGATATTCTTTCCATCTCAAATTATTTGTTATTTTAAAAAAAAATTATTATAACAAAATAACTAAAATTTGTACTTTTTCAAGATATAGGTGAAGAGATTATAATTAAAAAAGTATATACAATTTATTACTAATCCGATTTCATAAAAATGTATTTATATATTCAATTATTAATTTTAAAAATAATTAATTTAACCAAAAAAATTAATATACTGAACATTTAATTTATGACGGAAAGAATATTATAATCACTCCCCTATATTTATTAGTAGTAGTATACAATGGAACAAATAAATAGTACTAAGTGGCCTGGTAGTCAAATGCCGTCATCTTTGTGTGAAAAGGTCAAAAATCTCTCACTCACCATTTTTGGCCTTCTTGATATCTATATAGGACATGCTCTTACAGATTTTTCAATCTCTCTCTCTCTTCCTGTTTCTCTTTTGAAAGAATTAATCGAGTAAAAGCTTAATTAATTAATTAGATAGGAGTGATGGCAGAGATAACAGGAAGTAAAGGCAACCATGGAGTACTGGCTCTCACTGTTAAAGATGGTAATAATCACAACTCTAAATCCAATGAACAAGACTCTAACTCTGCCTGCTTTATCACTCTCCCTTTTATGCAGAAGGTGAGAGATTTTTTAATTCATTCTTTTGTTTTCATTCTTAATTTCTTCATACACTTTGCGTCCTAGCTCTTCAATTTCTTTTTTTTGCATTTCCTCTGTTTTTGAGCTAGAGAAATTGAAAGTTGTGTTTTCCATTAAATTTTCCCCTTCCTTTTCTTGAAATCCAATTACCATTTTCTTTTCCACAAATCTCATCTCCTAAACAAATGAGATATATTCAAATTTAAGCATGTGATAGTCTTAAATATCCATGGATCTAGCCCAATTATTTCGAGACAACAGTCGCCTTTTAAAATACCACCTCAAAAGGCACTTTATGCTAAAAGTTATTATATAAAATATAAAAAAAATAACAAGAGGAAAGCCTTGAAAATTAAGATTATTACTGCTAGGCACTATGTTAATTAATTATTGATCTTATTATTAATAAACTAATGATTGATTAATAATATATACATACAACAGGTGATTGCGGAGTTGTTAGGTACATATTTTTTACTATTTGCCGGTGACGCCGCGGTGACGGTGAATTTGGCCAAGGACAAGGTGGTGACTCTTCCGGGAATTGGGGACTGGCAGTAATGGTTATGGTTTACTCAGTTGGTCATATTTCCGGTGCCCATTTTAACCCTACTGTCACCATTGCTTTTGCCACTTGCAAGAGATTTCCATGAAAAGAGGTGAAAACTAAATTACTATGCACTACCATTTTGCTTTAAAAGTAAACGATAAAAGCGTTCCAAATTTTATCAGTTTGTAGAATAAAATTGGATAAGTTTTAGAGCGCATTTATCAGCTCCATATTTCAGACTTTATATATAATCTGTGTGTGGACGGGTGAAAATCTTGAGGTCTTAATTTCTTGTTTATGCGTGTTATTGGGACAATTTAATTAGGATTCTTGATGCATTTGAGGTGCCAAAGAGTACTACTCTTTTTTCTACTTTATAGTTAAAAATTAAATCCATTTGTTGGGAGGGAAAAAAGAGTTGGTTTATGTTAGTTTAGAATCTTAGATTAGATTTGATATTTGAGATTTTGAGTTGAAATTTTCTTATTTTTGCTAACCTAATTCCTTACAATTTTCATACTCTAGGTACCGGCCTATATCTCGGCTCAAATCCTCGGATCAACCCTAGCTAGTGGAACCCTCCGGCTAATATTCAACGGGCAACAAGACCGTTTTCGGGAACACTTCCCTCTGGCACGGACCTGCAGTCTTTGGTGTTAGAGTTTGTGATCACATTCTACCTCATGTTTGTAATTTCCGGTGTCGCCACCGATAACCGAGCTATTAGTCCATTTCTTTACCTTATGATAATGAATTCTTCAACTTCATAATACTCCCTCCGTTTCGAAATATCTGCTATTCTAAGAGTCCCACACAGATACCAATATGTGTGATAAAAATACTAAAATACCCTTATATGCTGACTTTTTTGTTTTCCGCAAAAATTCCAAGCTACTCGTACACCTATGCAACTCTTCGTCTTCCTAAATTTCTTTCCACAAAAACTCTGAAATACTCCATACTCCTCAAGACATCATCGTTTCTTTGTCTCTTCATCTTCTTAAATTGTTTTTCGCCAACAATCCATGCCGGGAGAGAAGAACAATTGAGGTTGGTTTGCACGCTAAAATCCCTGCCGCCAAATCGTCTCTGTGGTATGAACTTGTTGAAGAATTATTTTTCTTTTATTCTTTTCTTCAATCACTTCTATAGTTTTAGCTGAATGAACTTGTTGAAGAATTGTCTTTTATTTCATTAATTCATAACTTAAGAATCATTTTGGTAAAATCGTTTCTATTTGATGCATATTCCTCTGTTTATGTTTGTAGGAGCACTAGCATATTTCAGAGCTTCACATAGAACGATGGCTCCAAGGCAGAAAATTCAGATTCTGTTTGTTGAAATTGATCTCAACGTTGATCCTAATATTGATTGTGGAGATAGGTAACTAGAGAAGGAACCAATACACGATCTTACTGTCGATGTAGACGAGTCAATTCTCGAATGTGATTTCGACCTCAATTGGACACCAAATGAGATATCGTCATCAAGTCATGATATGTAATTAGAAGAGCAACTTATAGAAGATGATGAACAACTTGAAGAAGGAATACAGGAGAATCAAACTACTTTGGAATCTAGTAAAGTTTCTCTCTCTTAACTTGAAGGAATATTTTATGGTTGCTAGTTCCTTACCTCACGTATTTATTGCCTGTTTTTTTTTTTTGCATCATTGAATCAATCATATATGAAAAGTTTTACTATCACGTAATGAATAAAAACGTAAAGTGAAAGTTTGTCCAAATAAAAAGGTCTTGATGCAGAGGTGAAAGTTTGAAACATTTCTTCCATGTCTATTGTTTCCAATGCAGATGCCGAGATGCCAAGTGCACCAAGTGTTAAAAAGAAAAAATTAAGCAATGTGGAACGCCAAGCTATATACGATTTGCTGCTCCAAAAAAGTGTCGATGGAAAATTGAAAAAGGGGACAACTAACTTGGTGGCCTCTTTATTTTTAGTCCATTTAACAACTGTTCAACGCATTTGGAAGAGATGACAAAACAATGGGGTGTTTGTTGATGTCTCAAGTCAAAGAACCAAAAATTGTGGTCGTAAAAGAGTTCATGTTGATTTGGAGCAAATCCGTGAGGTCCCTTTACATAAGCGAACAACTATTCGCTCTTTAGCTCATGCTGTGAATATCCCAAAGAGCACTTTGTTTAGACTATTTCAAGAGGGAAAAATACGACGGCATTCAAGTCCCGTCAAACCTTTCTTAACCGAAGACAACAAAAGATCAAGACTTCAATTTTGTTTGGATATGCTTGAAGAGGGTAGCTTACCACACAACCCAAGTTTCAAAGCCATGTATAAGACGGTTCACATTGATGAGAAATAGTTCTTTATGACAAAGAAAGCTCAGAAGTTCTACATGCTACGAAATGAACCGGACCCGTATCGCCCCTGTAAGAGCAAGAATTTTATTGTTAAAGTCATGTTTTTGGTTGCTTTAGCTCGCCCAAGGTTCGATGCAAATGGAAATGAACAATTCTCAGGAAAAATTGGTGTGTTTCCTTCTGTCATACAAGTGCCTGCTAGAAGGAACAGTGTTAATAGACCTCCTGGCACACTCGTGACAAAACCAATAGATTTGGTGACAAAGGATGTTGTAAGGTCCTATTTGATTGAAAAAATTCTGCCTACAATTAAGGAAAAATGGCCAAGAGATGATTTGGGATCTCCAAATTTTATTCAACAAGACAATGCAAGAACACACGTCGATTGCAATGACTATGCATTTTGTGAACCTGTTGTAAGTTAGCAGAAAAACGATCAAAGATACAATCAAATTGTAAAACGCAACAGAAAATAAAATTAAAACTTTTTTCTACAACTTCCCATGAATCACCTTATGCATAACTATTAATTGATAGAAGTAGAACAAGAATTTATACCTTTGAAGATTCAACTCTTGAACCGCTACAAGATCAATTCCTTAATTTTTTCAAGCTCCTCCAATGTCTTTGAAAATTCAACTCTTTAATTTCTTCAAGCTCCTCCAATGTCTCCATATTCAAGGATTAAACATAAGCTACAAAGTGTATGTAGCACTCTAAAGATGATCCGCCAAGGAAATGATTATTGAAGAAATAAATTTGGATTTCCTACAAATCTTGGATGGCTAATCCCATGTTCTTTTCTTCTCAACTCTTAAGCTTGCAAGAATACACCCGTAAGATCAAAAATCTCTACATTCAATGGAATGATACTTGCAAGTATTCATATTCTCCTAACCCTTAAGCTTCATATGAATACTTACTATCTCACTAAAAACACGTTTCTTGCATAATCCACATTAAGCAAGAAAATCATATTAGTCTTTAATTTATATTTTTATTTGCATTTCACTTGTACTTGAATTTGTATTTCACTTGCATTTGCATTTGCATTTGTAGGATTAATTCTTACTCCTAAATTCTTTAGGAATAAATATATTAATTCAATTCTCAATCTAATTAGGAATTAAATAATAATAATAGTAGTAATAATAATAATAATAATAATAATAATAATAATAATAATAATAATAATAAGATTTCTCTTATTAATTTATAATTAAATATTTCTCCAAATACATAATTATAAATATTAAGCTATTCAATTTATTCCACTAATAAATTAAATACTTAATTTATTATCATTAAGCCAATCATTTCTAAAATAATATTTTCTTTTGCGGTGTGACCGTTTAGGTTCAATATTATGTCGGTAGTAGAATAAATAAATTAGAACCATTCTAATATTATTTATAATGAATTAAACTCCTTTAATTCATATATAAATAAATAATATTTATTCTACATCATGAGTGACACCTTACGATAATGTATCATGACTATCCGTATAATATGAAATCAACGTTTAATCACATAGAACCTATTCAGCAGTAGTTACCGTACAATTCAATCATTCTATCATGCAATGTCCCGATTAAAAATAAGACATGGAATTACTGAAAAATCTTATTTATTTAATCATATGCATTTCGATTTAAGAATGCACAACTCTAATTAATCTAAATTAGAAACTCTTTTCTAATTTTCATTCAACCCTGGCCAGAGATTTCTGAGCTATCATTTATCAAATCGCATAGGACATTTTCTCCCTTTATCAGAAGTGGTGGATCCTGTGTTGATCATTCACCTACCTCCATGTATACTTTATTATACTCGAACATACTCTATAACATACTCTAAGGTATTAAGAAATATGACAAAGTATAATTCAGAATACACAAGGTACTATGATGATCTCAAGTCCAAACTGTTGGCTTATTTTGGTGTTAACAAAACAGACACATACATGCAAGCATACACGGTCAACAAGTAATATAGAGTAAGTCTAGTATCGTTCCCACGGAGAAAAGAAATTATCTCTATTCTATCATGCAACAACTTTATAGCTAGATCTATCTGCTTAAACAAACAAATAAGTTATGAGTTGACAATCGAAATGATTATAAACCAAAAATAAATAATTATCAAGTGACTTAATTCAAGTTGGAAAGCTATGGGATTCTAATGTCACTTAATGTATCAATCAAATTGCAACACCTCTAATTAAACTTACTGATTATCTCGGGCTGCTAGCTGAGAGCTTTACAGTAAAACATAGATATCGTTCAATACACTATGTCCATATCACATAATTTCCACATCGTCGATAGAAATCATGCAAACATCAACATCACCTAATTTACTATATTTCTATGTAAATTACAAGTGATATAAATTTAAGCGTGAACTCTCCCAATTAACTACACATGGTAAACTGGTATATGTCTATCCAATTTACGAATCACAAAACCTATCACATGCAGATTTCCTGAACATATGCTAATGTGGCTAATTCTAAACTCGCACTTCATCTGTCAATTCCATACAAGTATAAGGTAGATGGTGATCAATCATCTAAGCAATAAACACAACCATGTTAGGCAACCCATCCATAATCATTCAAGTAAAACAGAGAGGTATTTTAATTAGAAATTTACAGTAAGCTTTATTAGAATCCCATAATGGTGATTAGTTCATCTCTGAAACAATAACCATTATGGGAATTAATACAAGCATTGAGATACTAATATGAAACCAACGAGATTAAGGAGAAAGGGAAGTGCAAATCTGATTAATCGCTGTTCCAAAAGCAAGTCTCAAAACTCAATTCAATTCCACAATCGTACCAAGATAAACGTCTGTCAGTTATTCACCCAGAAACTAAAACTCAAAAATCCACACACTAGTGCCAAGTAAAAACTCCCTCCTAATTGGTCATTCTCTCCTATCATAAAACCCTACACAAGTTGCTTCCATCAGACTCTCCTCAGCCCATCAGCCTAGCACCACAAACTGCATCTGTAACACAGCCCAATAGCAATCCCCGAACGAGAGCCGGCGGCTCTGAAAATGACCTTCCCCAGCGCCGGCGGCGCTGGGCTTCACAATGCTCCCAAACTTGCCATTTTGTGCTGAAATTCCATGTTTTGCCCTTCCGTTGCTGCCACATGCAAAATAACATAAAATGAATAGAAATGAACTAGAAATACTCTTAAACAACCACGAGTTAAGGTAAAAGATAACTGATTCGCAAGTATAAAACTCACTCATCACAAACATCACTTGTACTACTATCACTTAAAGAACTCCTATTGACAGGTAAATAAAACTCCATTAGGGTTCTTTAAGCGAGTCACGTTCAATGAACGTATTCTCCAATAAGCACCTACATACTTACTTTAGTGTCTCCACACAAATGATTATGAGATCAATCATCATCTCAAAAGATCAAGCATAGTATGTACTAATCTATCCGGAATCAGTAATCCCAAATTAGTGATCTAAAAATTAAGAACATTTTAGTTTTGAGCTATCTTAAATTTAGATCTGATTAGCATGATCTCATCATGATTTTAAAATCATTACTCTAAAACTATGGGTTTATCACATTTATTAATTCAACCAATTAACATGGATAAATATGTCTTTAATTTATTTATTAATAATTAAATAAGATTACAAAATAAATGCTTATCACATCAAATGTGATTGGCTTGAGGGCATATTACTTTCGTCTGTGACCAAAGATGGGTTTGTTATTCGTTTATTATGCCAACCTCCAAACTCTCCGGATTTGAATGTTTTGGATCTTGGATTTTTCAGTGCTATTCAATCCCTACAACAAAGAGAGTCAATGCGATCTATCGATGAGCTTATAAGTGCAGTTGTTAAGGCATATGAAGAGTTTTCTAGTGTGAATTCCAACCGAATATTTTTGTCATTGCAGCTATGTATGCAAGAAATAATGAGATTTAAAGGTTCAAATTAATATAAGGTTCCTCATATCAAAAAAGAAATATTGGAACGTGGCCAGCTCCCTATTCAGGTTAGTTGTGAACCTAAATTGGTGGAAGAAGTGCACAACTACCTACATATTGTTGCTTGATTCAGTATGTATCTTCTGACTATCTTCTGTTAATTGTGTATGAGCTGTGGAAGTAATTAATTGAGGTTGGCTTTTACATAGTTCTGCATTTAGATTAACATAGACATTGGCTTTTATAGGTTCTGGGAAATGCTAAAGAGGTTGTTGCAGTGGAAATCTCCAATTGTCATTCTAAGCTGGAGCTGCAGAATAGTTGACAATTCTTATTTTTGTTAGTTGGAAGAGAATTCTTAGTTTTGAGATGTACTTGAAGCATCCATACTATTTTTCCTTTTCTTATTTCTATGGGGTCATTACTTTTTTTTTATGGAATACCTTTATTCCATTGATACAATTCTTGAATTGAATAGTTGTTTTGAGCAATGAATTTGTTTTTTTGTTTACTCGATGAGCTCTTCGGAAAAAAATACTCCTGCAGTTGTAATTTTTTGGATTAGTTGTTCATGTTAACAAACCAAATTGAAGCCCTCATGTCAAGTTGTAAACTACATGCACAACCTGTAGGTTATCATGTGAAACACCTGCACCAGAAAAACAAAATTAGTACTTAAGTTTATAATCTTCGTTCAATTGATGGTTCATAATCCAGTACAACAAAATCAATGTTCTTCCCTCTTCATAACCAAAACATAACTTAACTCAAAAGTTTGCAAAACTGACATACCCAAAATACCCCAAAAAAATTTCCTACTCCATCATCTTACCTCCAGCAAAACAATTACCCAACTAATTGAAAAGATTAGGATAATAAATCCTCAACATCACCCTTAATATTTCTTGAAGTTCTTTTTTTTCATAAACTTCTTTTTCTGCATATTCCTCCCGATATTTGTTTAAGTCGACATCCAACACAACTTTCTTCTTCAAGTTCTTAAAATCTTCAGTTCGCTCCATTGCTTCGTTGGTTAGTTAAATCGATCCAGCTATCTGCATTATTCATGTCGAAATCCAAAGCAGCTTTCTTCTTAGAGATTTGACCATCTTCAGTTTGCTTCATATTCTTCACAAACCTTCTTTTTACAACAATTCGGACCTCAACTTGCAATCATATTCTGCCTATATGAGACTTTAGTAAAAGGAGATTGTCCATGAAAGAGTGCCAGCAAGGTCTTTTAAGAAGCGTAACTTCGGCAATCAGAATCCTTATTGGTGGGAATATGAAAAGAAGGCGTGAATGAGAGTAATGACTATCAGCAATTAGGGTAAAGGGGCAAACTTGGAACACAAAGGGGAAAATGCATTGAAATCTTGAAAAAAGCAGATATTGTGGGACAAAAAATTTATGTTAAAACAGCAGATAATTCGGGTCAGGGAGAATATATTAGTAAAAATATATAGTCTAGTCCGGAGCAATAGTATAAGGAAATTAGTAGTCCCTAGCAATCAGTCCTGCAAACAAACCTACTTATTCATTGGGTAGTTTACTAGCTAAATCGTATTCATATTATTGTGTGACAAAATTCCTACTTATTATATTAACTGCATAGACATAGACCCTTGATATCATCACCATCTTCCTGTTTTAAATTGTTAATGCAGATTGGTGAACTTGCCGGGCTGGCAGTTGGAGCTACGTTTTGCTTAACGTCATAATTGCAGGGTATGAATTAATTCGACTTTCCATCTTTTCATACTTTTAACAAAATTTAGTTAAGTATTGTCATCAGTCTATCTCCCTCACCAAAAAATTAGGTGAAATTAGGTTGCTATGGTTATTAGTTGCCATACCGTATAACAAACAGAAGGCCCTGAAGTACACCAACACCAATTTTGGTGAATTCCAAACAACCCTGTCACTTAATTGATCAGTTCACATAAACACACACACACACACACACACATATATTTTATATATATATATATATATATATATATATATATATATGGGTACTCATCCGTGGCAACCGGTTGCCACGAACACTATTCCAGCAACCATAATCTACACTGTTGATCGCAACATCGGATGGCTAGGATTAAAATAAATTTCCCCCCTGCCGCTACAGGCTGTAGCGACAGTAACAAACTTTGTAGGGGCACGAGAAATTACTCATTTGCCCCTCATTTGCCCATGTACTACGCTGCATGCCGCTACAAGCTCTAGCGACAGTGAAGAAAATCATTAAATTAGGATGGCGCAGCGGTAGCGCTATTGCCCAAATATAAATATTTATAAATATGAATATTCATATAAATATATAAATATTTATATATTTTATATTTATATAAATTAGAATTTATCTAATACACAAAAAATATAGTACATGTTTCAAAATAACTAATGTCAAGGCAAGGATTTGATCTCAAGACCTATGGGTCATTAGGCAACCACGCTACCGCTACAACATCCTAATTTATTGATTTTCTTCACTGCCGCTAGAGCTTGTAGCGGCAAGCAGCGTAGCACATGGGCAAATGAGGGGCAAATGAGTAATTTCTCGTGCCCCTACAAAGTTTGTTACTGTCGCTACAGCCTGTAGCGGCAGGGGGGAAATTTATTTTAATCCTAGCCATCCGATGTCGCGATCAACGGTGTAGATTATGGTAGCTGGAATAGTGTCCGTGGCAACCGGTTGCCACCGATGAGTACCCATATATAATACGTGTTGGACACCTTGTATATTCAGAGGTCTGACTCTGTGTTGGTTGAAACTTGACAGGCCAATTTCAAGGGCATCTATGAATCCAGCAAGGAGTTTGGGGCCAGCATTTGTAGCAAGCCGCTACAGGGGAATATGGATATACATTTTGGCTCCAATATCTGGGGCCATAGCAGGTGCATGGGTCTACAATATCATTAGATTCACAAACAAGCCCCTGCGTGAAATCACCAAGAGTGGCTCTTTCCTCAGAAACTCAGGCCGTAACGGTTCTACCTAACCAAGAAGATGCTGCTCTTTTAAGCTCAATATGTAGTAAAACTCGTGAAATAAATACATGTAAAAGAAAATGAAATAACTTTTTTAGTTTGAGAATTGTTATTTCCTCAAATGAAAGCTATACAAATTCACAGACGGAAACATACCAGGCACCTACAGTTGATATAAATTAAGGAGCATATGTTTGGCTCAGAAAATGCATGGTATTTAGGTCATGGACCATTAGCTAGTACACAACTTTCAGCGAACAAATGAGTTTACATTGAATTAAAATGAATTATAATCCGCACAATACAAAGAGTATGCACTAATGAAAGATGAGTAACTCATCAACAATTGCACCATTTGATCCTGTTCTGAAATTACAAGTATCTAAATACATTGACACAAATGTACAACATTTACAATAGCGTGAAATGTAGAAGGATGATTAATCTTTGAGTCAGTAGACAACACCGTTGACAATTTTCTTGGTAACTACAGTTGAGGTGATAACAGAGGCTCAATGCGGCAGTAATGGATAGACTCATGGCCATCTGCCACCACATATCCACCAGTCACTGACATTAAGTTTTACTCGTTGGGCTTCATATCGAACAAATGGTCCCCTTCGGTGAACACAATATTTAATCCTGTCAGCTATTTAGAAACAAGGAAGAAAGGAAGGACAAGAAAATTGAAGCATTAATGGTTCATTAGCAGGATTAATAAGAAAGTGCAAGGATTGGAAGATTGAAGGGATGAACTTTTCCCTTCTTCGGGAAGGGAAGGAGTCATTCCAATATATTGTTTGGTTATATATGAAGCAATGGATGAAAACTAGGATGGGTGCCTTTGCTTGGAAGCATTGAAATAAAAGATGGAGGGATACTATATGCTCATCAATGAGAATCCTTATGCAAATCAAGTCAAGAAGTAACAACCATTTGAACAATATGTGCTGAGACATACTTCACCTCAATATGAAAATATGTGGATGAATATCTATGAAGTGGTTGCCATTTTTATTAGATAAGAAATGCAGGACATGAAAATTAGACAGCATATGGGAAAAAAATAATAGTGAAATATTAGATTCAGGCAACATACCAAATATAATGCTAGAAAATGTCGCATACGACCGTTAGACATAATATCACTATCATCATCATTAAGTAAGCTGCAGTCATGCTCAGCTACCTTTGAACTGGACTAACATTTTGGGAAGCACTACGGTTAATGCTTAGTAGAACCACTCCTCAGTCTTGCCCTTGGGATTATTAGAGGTTTGCAGCAGAGAAGAGCAAACAGCAACTCCATTGTAAACACCGCCGTGCTAAGCCATATAAATATCACCCTTAAGCAGGCAGTAGGAATATCTCCCTCAGTAAGACCTCTAATGTTTATGTTCAGAGTTTGAGCTTCTGAACAGAAGCCAGTGAGAAGAGGAGCAATCTTAAGGAAAGTCAACAGAAGTCGAATAGGCTGGCTTCTAAATTGCATTATGGAATGATGCCTTGAACTTGATAGGGCATAACCATTTGCAGAGAGGAGATCAACCCTGACCTTCAGAGAAGAAACGAGTGATGAGTTACAAATTTCTTCAAAGCATATTGATTTTAACCATTGAATAAAAACACAAACTACAGAAGACCAGCAAATTAGTAAAGTTTAATGTGTATGACTTGGAACTAGAACCAAGAACCTAACAGAACATAGAAAAATAAATTTAAAAATTAGGAAAAAGATGAAGACAATACACACTAGGAACCAGGGTGTTTGGAGACATCTACATCGGCATTATTCTGGGGCCTTGTTTTTTTAGGAGATGAGGGCTTATGCCTGAGAGTCCTCATTATCTGAAATATGCTGGATTCTGCAACACAAGGCATCTGGAAAGAAGTTAGGATAAACTTTGAGGAAAGGATTTGTGGTTTTAATCTGCACCTCCCACCCCCCTTCTCTCTCCACCGCGAGGTGGAGAAAGGAGTTTAACTAATCTCAAGTGCTTTGTGAAATTTATATGGCTCAAAAATACCATATATGATGGTAAGCTGATGAATTCTTATTTAAGCAGTATCACTAATTCCCTAAGATCATTCTCTACTCTATCGTACACAAATACTATCCAATCCTAAACAGATGCCAATAAAGCCTCAAGGTGATGGAAGGAAACATGCCAAGTACTACGCTGACATTAGGGAAAAAAAAAACATTCATGACAAAATGTCTAAAACCAGAAGATTATTCTGCTAATAATGTCTGATATAAAGAGTTTGCGCAAAATTCTTATATAAAACTTGACGTGTCACAAGGTTGTCACTTGTTTGATAAAAATTGACTGAATCTGAATCTGAATGAGCTGAATCTGAATCTGAATCTGAATGAGCTGAATCTGAATGAAAAAAGCTGTTTGATAATTGACATATCTTAAAGATCTGAATGACATATTTTTAATATTTTACCCCTCTGAAAAAATTCAAAGTTGTTATAAATTTATTTAATATTACATAATATAATAGTTAATATTTTTTATTATTTTTTTAGTTTTTTTTTATTTTTTTACTTCATTCAGCCAACCATTCAGCCATTCAGACCAAAAATTCTGACTTAACCATTCAGCCAAAGCATCTGACCGATTCAGCCATTCAGACGATTTTTTTCCAAAACAAACGCACTTAATGATTCAGCCACTTACCGATTCAGCCATTCAGACCCATTAAGTTTTAAACAAACAGCCCGTTAGTCCAAAATGTTATTACTAATTAAGGCCCGTGTTTCTCTTAATTTTTTTATAATAAAAAAATAATGTTCCTCTCATGAGAAAAAGAAGAATTTTCCAGTTGCATTTATACAAAGCCACTCTTCCTGCCAAGATACAATTGGATAATTGGTCAAAAAGCTTGAATCAGGAACGCGAAAATTTCTCTAGCACTGTATCATTGGATGGATCCCTTGTAACTTCTGATTGGTACCTGCGAGTCTTTATTACTTGGTTGGCCTTCCAACAACGCCTCTCTCTCACTCTTACCTTTTTACTTTTTCTATAAATAAAGGATTATTTAATAACTTATACATATATGGCAATGGTTATTAACTTTTGAAATACTATGAACATTGGGAAGTTATCCTTGCATAATTGTGCAACTGAGTATATTAATTAACGGGAGTGTTATTAGCCCAAATAAAGGTGATCGTCTTTGGGAAATTTGTTCAAAATAATTTTTACTTGTTAAACATGACTCATTACTGATAGGAATATTTGGTATCAATTAGCATTACTCATACTACCCAGCACGTAAAAATAATGCTTATTTCAGACAACAAATAAACCACAAATTTGAATTATCCAATAAGTTACCTGGAATATCCCCAGGTTTCTGTTGTAGTCTGACTCTGGCAACATTAATGAAACAGTAACATGCAGTTTCTGATTGGGAGGGACAATTCGTGATCTCCCAGGCTTCCGAGTTTCAATCTTTTCCTTACAGTTCACACCGCAAGAGACAGCTGGGACAAGATGTTATTGTATTTTATTTTTTATGCGAAATAGTGTTTTATTGTAATTCTGAGATGGTAGATGTCAATTGTAAAATTTTATGTATATAATTTCTCGTCATAATGTAAGCTTAAAAATATAATAATCAACTAAAGTTAGCGTTCACTAAACCCAACACTTGATTTCCCTCCCCCACTCCCACAGCCTAAAAAATATGTACTTTCTCTGTTCCTAAAAGAATGAATAAAGAATAATTTATATACATATTAAAAAAACTAAAATAAAGAAAGTAAAGTAAAAAAAATTTAAATTTATTTCTAAAGGCCCCATAAGATTATATAAATGATGAATAATTTTATTTTTCTATACTAATGGACTTTATTAAATGACTTAATTACTCCTTATTTTTTATATTTTCTCTCATCCTTTCATGGATAAAAAAATTTGTACCAGGGAGGGAGTAATTTTTTGGACATTCACTGAGTACATCAATGGTAAATGAAAAAAAAAATCTTTAAAATTGGTACAAGAATTGACCCTCAGATAATCTCTCCCATAAGTATAAACTCCCAAACTTTTAGAAGTATGATGGGGACCGAGGTGAATGGACTTGTCGAGGAACTACGCCTTGGGGTGCTCGTTGTTGATTGCAACTATTACATCAGCCTGGGGGAAGTTCTTTTAGTCATTTCAGAATTAGGAAATATTTATAAAAAAGTTTAATTTTTATAATCGCTTGGATCGAAAGAATAAAATTAATAAAATAATAAAATAAAGAAAAAACTATAATAGAAAAAAAATTATAATGATAAGTGAAATAATTTATTTTATTTATAACTAGAATGAGTAATAACCATACCATTTTTAAGAAATAAAATTTACAAATTTTATAAAAATGAGAATGGTCCATTACATTCCAATAAAACAACTAAACATAATTTTTTTTCATTCCATAGAAATGAGTCATTCCATTTCAACTTTGATTCTTGCAATCCAAACGTACGTTAAAACGAAAAACGTACCTTAGGATTGGCCCAGTTAGTTCAACCAATTGAACCGGGAACCGGTCCTATATTCGATTCGATTTGGTCCAATTGGACTAATTTGGTCAAAATTTGGATTGAATCAGTTGACGGTCTAACTGGTGGTTCAACCGATAAAACCGATTAAGTTGACCTAGTGAACTACTTTACGTTTTTAATTATTTTTTAAATATTGTTCTGTACCAATTTTTTTTAATATTAAAGTTGACCACTTTTAGTATTATTTTAATATAAATTCATTATATTTTAGAATATCAAAAACAAGATATTTTAAAATTTTATTAATTATTAATAATATATATATTATATATTTATGATATCACACGTTCAATAACGATTCGATAAACTAAGCTTGAGGGGTCTTGAATGCTGGGGAGAAGAGTCATTACCTCATGGTCAAGCCAGAAAGGAAAGCACCATCCACTTCCTGGAACGAGGCCTTTCTTAACTCTTGGTGGGACCAATAATTTATCCATCCAGTAATTATGTGTGTGTTAATAGAATAAATCTATAGATACATCCCTTTTATTACTCTCTCCTTCCTGATCGCAGGCCCACCTATAGCAATTTTTTCTCCTCCTTTCTCTCTCTCTCTTTCTCACTCTATCAATACTAAAATTGAGTTATTGAGGTAGGTTCCTCTTTACCTCTCACTTTCCACACACTTCTCTCAGGAAAAAAATACTTTCAATTCCAAAAATATAAGATAAATTATAATTTTAAGGAATTGTTTAAAAAAATTGTAGTCTTTGTTGAATTAAATTTTACTACTCCATCCGTCTAATTTTACTTGTCATTGTTTAAAAGTACACGCTTATTAAAAAAAATTATCTCTAAATTACTCATCTTAACTACTCTATTATTTTTATTTAATTTTTTAACTTTTTCTTGGAACAATAAAATAAAGAAGAGAGAAAGAGAAAAACAAGTAGTATAATTGTGCTTTCAATGTGAAAGTTAATATTGTTACATTTTTTAATGAATGTCATGTTATTTTAAATAATTTTTTTTTAAAGTTAAATGAGGGTAATTTTGAAAAAGTAATGTTAACAATAGCATTAAATAGGAAAGATGACAAATAAATTTGGACAATCCAAAAAAGAAATTAGGATAAGAACAAATAAACTTGGACGGATGGAGTAGTAAAATTTAATTCAACAAATATTACATGTTTTTAAACAATTCCTTAAAATTACAATCTATATTATATTTTTGAAATTGAAAGTATTTTTTCCGGAGAGAAGTGTGTGGAAAGAGAGTTTATGTGATAGGTAAAGAGGAACCCACCTTAGTTGAACTTTCTAAAGAAGTATCGATAGAGTGAGAAAGAGAGAGACAAAGAAAGGAGGGAAAATTGTTAGTTGGGCCTGCGTTCGGGAAAGAGAGAGTAAAAGGATGTATATAGATTTATCCTTAATATACCACAAATGTCAGTTCATACAAGTTGATAAGTAGTTGTCTTATTTATGTCTGATAGGTAGAAATCAATATGGGTCATCATGTCCCTACATATCACATTCTAAGACCAGGTTAGAGAGTCCTGCATTTATGAGTTTCTAAGAGAGGAAATTGTTTTTTATTGAGGCAAACAAGTACTGTTGAGTAGACATACTTAGCCTAAATCCAAGAAGTGAAGGAACAGTTGTAAAATCCTCCCAAATGATTCTTTTTTATGAATTCAGTACTTAAATGTTACGAATTTGAAAAAAATTATGTGCACTAGTAATAGGCATATTAATTAAAGTCCCCAGTGTACTTAATTCAAAATTGTCTTTGTTACCTCCTCTCTATTTCTCTAAACAAAAAAGTATAGTCTCCATATTTATAGATCTTGGGAAGGTCACTTATCTGTACTAAAGAAACTCTCCCCTAAGTATGTTTTTTTTTACTTTCTTTCGTTTGGTTTCTTTACTCTTTGATAGAGTTTTATTTCACCTAGCTTAAAAAATTTTCAATCTACGAAGTCTTCTTTTCTTAGTTTGAGATTTTTCATTTTGCGGAGATTAATGATCTTTATGTGGAAGAGATTTGATTTACGTTAATTGGTAAAGATAGATCTATTCATATTTGGGGTGTGAGTTATCATAACGGCCTTCTTTTTCACTAGTGTTAAAAAACTGTTTAAGTCTGTTTATTTTGTATATTTTTTAGAAATTTATATGTTATCGGGTTTTAATTTGGGCCCGGAGAAGATATTACTTTGACTCTAGAATTTTTGTAATTAAAAAAAAAAAAAGTCGTATTTGGCAACCCTCACGGTATCTTGGACGAATGTATCTACTCCTGTATGTATATATAGCTTTGCATGTATTAGCTCAAGGAATTAAAAGAGCAGATGGCAACAGCTTTTGGTACTTTAAATTCTCTCTATATTCTCATGCTTTTCTTTTCTATACTCGCATGCTTTGAAAGAAATTCCGTTGGAGCACAGGTTGGGCAGCTTCCGCAGGAGGAAAGTAAGTGTCCTTTTAACAAAAACTTCAATCGAAAGTCTGGTAATATGAGTTCTTAGCACGTCCATTCATTACTAAAACCAAGTGAGATGGAGATGATTGTTTAGAATATATTGTATTTGGAAATGAATATGATACCCTTGCCTCTGTCTGTTTGGTTCTGTGGGTGGTACCACTTTGACTTTCATGTCTACTTGTGGATATAATAATTATGTGTGCGCGATATCTATCAGTTGTGTGCAGCCAATTTTGTGCAGAATGGAGCATGCCTGAATTAATCAAATTTGTTAGAGCATTAGATATTTTAAGGATCAATTAGCTAGTTAAAATTTTATGCAAGAGAATCTGCTCTTCCAGTACTGCTTATCTATCTCCCTTTCTCAGTACTTGTGTTATTCGTGGATAGAGGTTGTATCCAACTTCCATCCAGCATGCTTCTGAAATTAACATGAGTTTGATTTATGTATGTAGAGAAAGCACTTGAAGAAATAGCTCAACAATCGGGCAAAAAGGACTGGGATTTCAATCTGAATCCTTGTGATGGGAACCCAAACTGGTACATGACAGAACAAATAAAAGAAAGGCCATGGTATGACAATTCTGTCGTCTGCAACTGCTCCTTCCCCGGTGGAGTATGTCACATAGAAAGCATGTATGCTTCTTGTCATTAATATATTAGTTTTAATTAGTCAAAAACTTATATATGATGATTGACAGCATCAACTATTTTCTTAATGGTCGAAATAACTGAACCAGTGATCCCTAATTAGCTAGCTACAAAATAAGCATTCTTTGCATAATCTTTATTTTTTTTTGCAAAAATAACACCTCCTTCATCTCAAACTGAATGGGGTAGGCCGAAAATGGACCCCATATGTTAGACTATAAGTAGAAAAACAAAAAGGTAAAAATAAGAAATAACAATTTAAAAGAATACAAAATGATGGAAATAAAGAAAATAAGAACATACTCAGAAATAAAAAATACATACAATATATATAAAACATTAAAATAAGAAAAGACGAGGAAAATGAAAAGATAAAAAAGGCACGGAAAGCAGAAAATAAAATAAAAACAAGGGAAAAGATAAAAAGATGAAATATTCTACTATCTATTTCTAAATATCAAATTACAAGTTAAGATTTAATAGGGTCTCAATGTTAAAGGGTTATCTTTTCTGGTTACCAAATTTTGAATTTCCTTGGATAATACTGACCGTGCATGTTGAGTAACTGTAACGCCCCCAAATCTGGGTCACCTAAACTGCGGATTTGGTTCGTCACTATCTAATACATGCATCATACTATTGATACTTTACAGCGGAAATAAAGGAATATTTATATTGATATAACATAAATAATCTTGTCCCAAGTCTCGAAACCAAGACTACTACAAAACATAACTTAATACATAAGGGTGATTAAGTCTTAATACATCACAAGCGTCAACGAGTCTTAATACATAATCAAAATGATAATCTTAATGGTACAAAGCTAATCCGTGGCTTTGCCTTTGCCTTTATCCTTCCCTAAACTTTCACCACGAGCTCCACTAACTGAAATATTTTAAGGAAAGCAGGGGTGAGCACAAATTTGCTCAGCAAGTATAATAACAATAATCGTGAATCATCACATGAATACTTTATAGCTTACAAGAATCAAGAGAATAAAAGATAGCTCAAGAACTTGCACAATTTCCACGAATGATCTCTTTGACACAATTGTAGGGCCTCTATGGACCGAATGATTTCAATGTTCCTAAATAGAGGAAATATTCTATACTGAGTAGTCATCATGACACTGAACTTTTACTAGAATCACCAGAAATTCATCTGATAACCCAACATACAAATACAATAGGTGATCAGCCTAATGTGCTCGGTGTTATGCATAACCCCTTTTACATACTGTTCGCGCGCATGTCGGTTCCCCGACATACATATTGTTCCCCTGTTATGAGGGTTGTTCATCTCAGCTTTACATAGGAATCTAAACCAAACAATTTGATCGGATAGCTTTACTTAACAACAATGATGATTAAACATACGTAAAGCTGAAACAATTGGCTTTGACATCTATCTTATGTAATTCATGGAATATAGAACTTGCAATATGACAATGATTGAAGTAAAAGAACTTGTCCAGAATATCTTGAATAAGATAAGAAACTCGCTTAATGGAGTAATACTTGCAAACAATACATAACTGAATGAATTTAGAGAACTTGCTCGAATGTAAGTTAAGGTAGAGAACTTGCATTCAATATATAGAAATAATGAAGTTAGGGAACTTGCCCAACACAAGGGTTAGACAAACGTTAGAAAACTTGCATAACATATACCTGTTTGCACGAAATAAAAATAGTGCATAAGGTTTAGAAACTTGTCTGGTGCGTCTACTACAATATTACAACACACGCTCCTTAATATCCTACACATATAAATACATATTCATAACAATTAGATACATAAGGGTTAAGTTTAAAACAGACGTTGCATCATTAAAACATATTGATTGCCACTACGACTACCCAGTCGGGGGTCTCGCTCCCCGGTGAGCGAGCGGCTGCCCAGCTTACCGGTGAGCTAGCGGGGGTCTAAGGGGGCAGCCCCCGTGGAAGCCAAACGTAAGTTGCATCCAGGTTACCCAATTTACGCCTTAAGACAATACCAATTTGATTAACACTTAGCATACACTTAAGCAATTAAGGCTTAACATAAATAACTAACTTGTCTAATCATTTGTACAAAATATAAGTGTTGGACCCGCTGGACAAGTTTACTAGGTCCGACCCGACCTGACCCGGTTTGATTGACCCGACCCAGGTCGGACACGGGGTTGGCGCTGCGGCGTCAAACCTAGTGCTTGGACCTCACGTTGCGGCGTGAGTCCCGTGCTATCCCCATGGCAGGCTTCACGCTGCGGCGTGAGCCTTAGTTCTTGGATCTCACGCTGCGGCGTGAGTCTCGGTCTTTCCCTGACAGGCCTCACGCTGCGGGGTGAGCCTTAGTAAGTGGATCTCACGCTGCGGCGTGAGTCCCTTATCGTCTCCTGCCAAGCGGCGTCGCTGTGGCGCCATGCTTAATGTTTGGAGGTCATGTTGCGGCGTGAGCCCCCTTCATTCCCTGGATAGGCCACGCTGCGGCATGAGTTGTTGGCGCGGCAGCGTCAACCATCCAGTGGCCGAATTCTGGGCTTTTGCCTAGTTCGCGACCTCGACCTCCTTCGACTCTAACATTCATAACTCCTTCTATACACATGAAAATTGGTCTATTTCGGACTCTATGGACTCCTAATTCATAGGGCTACAACATACCAAAAATTTAGAATTACCCATAAATATTAACATAACCAATTTGTGAGCCAAAGTACAAAATGAAAACTCTGTTTTCGTGTTCTTGGTGTTTTTCACCAAAATCAACACCCAAACTTCGTTTTAACTCATTTTAACTCCATTACAATTGGGTTATGAAGATAACCCATGGAACTACAATATCACAACATCAATTAAACCAAACTATTACTCAATCAAGGCATTTATAGTCCTCTAAATCATCCAAAAGTCATTTTACCCAAAAAGTCCATGGTTTCATCCTTTATACCAAGGTTCGGATCATTCATTGACTTTGTTCCACTTTGAGGTTATTAATAGCTTACAAGATGTCATGGTAACAATAAAAATCAACCACAACTAACAATTACAACAACAATTGCAAGAAATGCTCAAGCCCATTGGTTTGAGCTCAAGAACACATAGAACTCGAAAATTCTATCAAAATCAAAAATGAATGGATTTTTGGTTGATTGTTTACCTTGTAAATCCTTTCTAGGTGCTAAGAAAATCGCTAGGTTCGATTGGATTGAGTTCCTCCTTCCCTTCTCCTGTTCACTCCGTTTCTTTTGCTTCCGTGTTCTTCCTCCTCTTCCTTTCTTGTTCCTCTACTTCTTCTTGTTCTTCTGCTGCTTCTTCAATGTCCTCTCTCTCTCTATCAGTACTAGCAGCAGCAAGGAGGAGGAAATGGAATGGCTGAACAAGGAATGGGAGAGAAATTGAAAATGGCTTGGGAAGTTGGAGGCTTCGGGTGAATGAGAGGGAGTAGCTCAAGAATGTTTAGCAATTGGGAAAATTAAGGCATTGAGCCTACTAAATAGCATCATGCTGCCGGCTATACTCTCTACTCCTTGCACTTGATTGTTCCAAAGGTTTAGGTTGGTTCCCTCTTGGAGTAACAAGCCAAAATAAATACTCAAATACACAAAAATATACCCGAATACTCCCAGTTTTTTACCCAATTTGGTAAATAACTCTACCCAAAATTAAAATAGGTACTCCTATAAATTATTGAGACACATAAAAATAATTATTGTGGGATTTGTCCAAATATTCGGAACACCCATATAATACATTTCGGATACCGAATAAAACATGATTGGGCTCAAAATGAAAATCTAACACTTGGAAAAATTATCACTTCGCACACGTGTATTACTAAAAATTATTAAGGTTGAAAAAGACGCAAAAATATTATGGCGCGAATAGTACCTCGGTAAACGTGCCCCGTGAATAGTGATTTTGCGATTTTTCGCGAAGTCAATATATTCACCCTAACAACACTACAACACGTAAAATTCAACACATACACATATTCTAGGTTATAACACAACCTTTAAGCACATAACACATAATAATATAAATAAAAATAAAAATTCACTTTATTCACACATAAACTCGGATTACAAGGAAATTAAAATTCCCGATCGTTACATTCTCCCCTCCTTATAAGGATTCTGTCCCCAGAATCACAATACAAGGTTAAGCAAAAAGTTGTGGGTAATTCTCCTTCATCTTATCTTCTAATTCCCACGTAGTCTCCTCGGCATTGTGGTTTCGCCAAACTACTATTATAGAAGGTATAACCTTATTTCTTAATACTTGCTCTTTCCTATCGATTATCTGAATAGGAATTTCCTCACACGTAAGATCTTTCTCTATTTGGACGGGCTCATAGTATATCACGTGCTTATAATCGGGCTTGTATGGTCGTAACACTGAAACGTGGAACACATTGTGGATATGCTCCAGTTCGGGAGGCAAGGCTACCTCGTACGCCACTTCACCCACTCTTCTCAATACTTCGAACGGTCCTACGAACCTCGGGCTTAACTTTCCCTTCTTTCCAAAACGTATCTTCCCTTTCTAGGGAGACACCTTTAGAAACACGTAGATGCCGACGTCGAAGTCTCTCGTCTGGCGATGTTGATCTGCGTACTTCTTTTATCGGTCCTGGGCTGCAACTAATCTTGCCCTGATCACTTTGACCACTTCTGCTATCTGCTGCACCAATTCTAGTCCCAAGAGTCGTCATTCGCCAACCTCATCCCAGCTTAATGGTGTTCTGCACTTCCTTCCGTAGAGGGCTTCATATGACGGCATACCGATACTTGCATGATAACTGTTATTGTAAGCGAATTCTACAAGTGGTAAATTGTCATCCCAATTTCCCTTGAAATCCATCACACAAGCTCTCAACATATCTTCTAGTGTCTGAATTGTTCGTTCGCTCTGTCCGTCAGTTTGAGGATGGTAAGCAGTACTTAGTCGTAACTGTGTTCTCATTCTCTCTTGCAAGCTCTTCCAAAAATTTGACGTGAAACGCAGATCTTGATCTGAGACAATTGACACTGGCACTCTATGTCGTGAAACAATTTACTTTATATACAACTTGGCTAATTGGTTCAAATTAAATCGGATCTTTATCGGAAAAAAGTGTGCTGATTTCGTCAATTGGTCCACGATAACCCAAATGGCATCATTACCCTTTTATGTAACTGGAAGTCCTACCACAAAGTCCATAGTGATATGCTCCCACTTTCATTCCGGTATATTCAGTGATTGAAGTAACCCACTCGGTCTCTGATGTTCCGCTTTGACTTGTTGACAGGTGAGACACTTGCTGACGTACTCTGCTACGTCCCGCTTCACATTGGGCCACCAAAAATATTAACGAAGATCCCGGTATATTTTTGTACTTCCTGGGTGCACAGAATATGCTGAATTATGTGCTTCACGTAAGATCTCATCTCTTAATTCAGTCATGGCTGACACCCATACTCGCTCCCCATATCTTAAGATACCATCCTTATCCATTCGGAATTTCTCTTCCTCATGTTCTGCGATCCTTTTCTGTATCCTTTCACACTCTTCATCATTTTCTTGTGCTTCTTTCACTTTGTCGAGTAATGTCGGACGAGCTTCAATTTTGAATAACTTCTCTGCTGCCTCTGCTGGACTTTTCACTTCAATCTCCAATCTCGCCATTTCCACTATTAACTCCTCGTGAGTTGTCAACATAAACAATTTCTCGTTCCCCTTCCTACTCAAGGCATCTGCTACTACGTTTGCTTTTCCCGTGTGATAAAGAATTTCGCAGTCATAATCCTTGATTAATACCAACCACCTCCTCTGTCGCATGTTCAATTCCTTCTGTGTGAAGATATATTTCAGACTCTTGTGGTCCGTGTATATCTCACATTTCTCCTCATAAAGGTAATGTCTCTAAATCTTCAATGCAAAGACGACAGCTGCAAATTCCAGGTCATGAGTAGGGTATCGCTTCTCGTAATCCTTCAACTGTCGTGACGCATACGCAATGACCTTGTCGTGTTGCATCAACACACAACCAAGACCTTTGTGTGATGCATCACTATACACTACAAAACCTCCCGTATCATCTGGTAAGGATAATACAGGCGCCTCGCTTAACCTCTTTTTCAACTCCTGAAAACTGTCTTCGCACTTTTCAGACCATACAAACTTCACTATCTTCCTCGTCAGATTGGTCAACGGGGTTGCTATCTTCGAAAAATCCTGGATAAATCTTCGATAGTACCCGTCTAACCCTAAGAAACTTCGCACTTCTGTCGGTATCTTCGGTTGTTCCCAGTTACTAACTGCCTCCACCTTCGCAGGGTCCACTGAGATATCGTCTTTGTCGATCATATGCCCTAAAAATTGTACCTTTTTCATCTAGAATTCGCATTTGGAAAACTTAGCGTATAACTTTTCCCTTCTCAGTGTCCCCAGTAGTTTGTTCAGATGATCGACATGCTCTTCTTCGGTCTTTGAGTAAATCAAAATGTCATCGATGAAAACTACTACGAACTTATCTAAGTATGGCTTCAGAATCTGGTTCATCAAGTCCATGAATGCTGCTAGCGCGTTAGTCAAACCGAAAGACATCACCAAAAACTCATAGTGACCGTATCTCGTTCGAAACGCAGTTTTGGGTACATCTTCCTTCCTTACTTTTAGTTGATGATATCCGGTCCTCAAATCTATCTTCGAGAAGTGTCTGGCTTTTTTTAGTTGATCGAACAAGTCGTCGATCCTTGGCAATGGATACTTATTCTTGATCGTTGATTTGTTCAATTCCCGGTAGTCGATGCAGAGTCTCATCGATCCATCCTTCTTCTTGACAAACAAAACTGGTGCTCCCCATGGGGACACACTCGGCTGAATATACCCATTGTCCAGTAATTCCTGAAGTTGTATCAACAATTCCTTCATTTCCACTGGTGCCATACGATACGAAGCCTTCAAAATTGGTGCAGTCCCTGACACTAAGTCTATTGCAAATTCAATTTCCCTGTCTGGCGGAAGACCAGGTAATTCGCTTGGAAATACATCTGGAAACTCTCTCACTATCGGTATATCCGTAATTTCTACCCCTCCTTTCTTTGTATCTACAATATAGGCTAAATAGACTTCACATCCTTTCTTTAACAACTTCCTGACCTGCATCATCATAAGATAACACGAACGTCTCAGTGATGTGCTACCACAAAATACTACCCTCGACCGGTTTGGGGTCCGAAGGTTCACACTTTTCTTCTGACAGTCGATCACTGCCGCATAGTCACACAACCAATCCTTCCCAAGATTACATCGAACTCTCCCAACCTTATTGGGATCAAATCCACGCGAAAATTATATCCCCTAATCTCGGCACAACAGTTACGAAGAATAAACTCTACAGGAATTACCTCATTATTCGCAATTTCTATACTCAAAGGATTTTCTAACCGTTCTTAGGGTAAATTTAACCGTTTAGCAAAATCTTCAAACACAAAAGAACGGGTAGCTCCCGAATCAAATAATGTGCAGGCATTTATATTATTGATTAGGATAATACCTGAGACCATGTCCTTAGCAACCACTACATCCTGGACAGTCATGTTGAATGTTCGGGCAGGGTTCGGTTCGACGGAGTCGGTCCTCCAATCGTCAGTTTGCTGCCTCCTCCTCGGTTGTCGTTCCCACAGCTATTTCCTTTCTTCGGGCAGTCTTTGATCTGATGCTCCGTTGATCCACAAGAATAACATCCACGGTTCTTATTTGGGTTTGTGCAGTTTGGTGCCATGTGCCCCTCCTGGCCGCAATTGTAACAGATATTGCACCCCTTCCAGCACTCTCCCTTGTGATTTTTCCCACATTTAGAACATGCTTCAATCCTCTTCTTAAATCCTCCCTGATTATTCCCAGTCTGATTAGTGTTTGTGCTATTACTGTTGCCACCGTCCCATTTCCTCTTTCCCGAATTGCTTCCACCGCTACTGCCACCTCCACGATAATCACCTTCACTCTTCTTATTCTTCTTATGTTGATTTAGGGCCTCAATCCCTCCTTCAGCGATGATGGCTTTTTCCAGCAGTGCACTAAAGGTTTCAATCTGAAGAACGGCTACCTTGTTATACAACCACGGTTTCAGCCCTTGTTCAAACCTTTGCGCCTTTAGCTCTTCAGTACTTACTTGAAGCGGTGTAAAACGTGCAAGTTTATTGAATTTGGTAGCATACTGAGCCATCATTATGTCTCGCTGCTTCAGCTCCAAGAATTTCACTACCATTTGTCTTTCCATGCTCTTTGGGAAATAATTCTCGAAAAATAATTCCTTGAACCTGTCCCACGGTATCATTCCTTCGCCTGCTCACTGTTGGTTAGCCTCCCACCAATAAATTGCTTCTCCTTTCATCATATAGGTGGCGAATACCGTTTTCTAGTCATCCCCCACACGTGCGATAATGAAAGCCTTCTCCATTTCCTTCACCCAAGACTGGGCTTCGATCGGATCAGTTGTTCCCCTAAACTCTGGGAGTCCTACGCTCTTAAAGTCTTGGAAACTTGTTATGGGTGCTGCCGGTGGGTTGGGATTCACGGATCCCGCATTTCTCCTTTCCATTCTCTCCAGTATATCCGCTAACCGCTGCATGGGGTCCGTCGGACCTCCTTCATTGTTAACTGATCCCTCAGGTGTTGCTAGGGGTGGTATGTTACGTCTGGGCGGCATTCTCTGCTAAACGTAAGAAAGCTTAATGTTATCATCTCATTATACTATGAGAATATCTATCATGAGTACTACAAGCAGACCACAAATCGACACACTCTATTAGCAACTCACAATGAAATATAACTTCATTGTAACGAAAGTAAATACCTTTCACAACTCTCTAGGACGCATTTATATAAGATCGCCCCAAAACTCTATATGGGTTTTATTTACTCTTATCCTCTATACACTTCCTAAAGTTATAGCCTATATGGGTTTTATTTACTCTTATCCGCTTACCAGATGTGGTTAGAACTCAATCTTCTTAAAATTAGAAAGTCGAAGTCAATCCGGACTATTCCCACGAAAGTTGAAAGTCAGCCATAATCAAAACTGTAGACTCCTTAACAGTCAAGTCCCCAATTAGAATATACCTCCACATGAGAAAATTCCTCCACGTGGGATAAGTCTCACTGAATTGTCCAGACCCATAAAATCATGCTCCAACAGTAATGATACATATGATGGATATCATATGATGAGATTTTGGGCTTTTCAAGGTTAGGTATTCATACAGTTTGCAACATTGATTGATATATTACTGTTATCAAAGATGTGCTCAATTGATTGTTATATTTTCATTAATATATATTTGTTATTCATTTCATTTATGATTGTGAAACTGTATCAATTATCTGCAACACCATGCTTTTGAAAGATGAAGGTCCAATTTTATATTGAAGATCCTATCCTCTTATTTACTGGTAAAACAGATCTCTTACAGGGCAGGATCTTGATGGCATACTTCCACCATCCTTGGTAAAGTTACCCTACATCAAGACAATGTAAGAAATACTTTTGTGTACGTACTTATTTGTTGACATGTTAATTGGATTTTTATGCTTTCATTAGAAAAACAATACTACCTATTATATTGTTGCAGTGATCTTACTCGTAACTATCTCCATGGCACTATACCCCCGGAATGGGAATCAACAAAGTTGGAATATTTGTGAGTAATGCGTGCTATTATGTATTAGTAAGCTCTTTATTCATCGTCGATATTATAGAATTAACAATGTGAAGATATACTCCAGGAGTGTTACAGTGAATCGTTTATCAGGACCAATCCCAAAATACTTGGGAAGTATTATCACTCTCAGATATATGTATGCTTTCTCTCTCGCTCTCTCTCTCTCTCTGTAACACACACATTCACACACACAAACACATGGATATGCATCAAAGGAAAGATCTACGTTAAATCTGTACATGAGTTCATTAATTTGATAATGATCGTATTTTCAGGAGTCTAGAACAAAACTTGTTTAATGGAAGTGTTCCGGTTGAGCTTGGGAAACTAGTCAATTTGGAAAATCTGTAAGGCCTTCCCTATGTGTCATCTGATTATCCAAGTCTTTATCTATTTATTTATTGTACCTCATTTACCAGTAATATTTATGTATACAATGACTTCATACCGCGTACCTTTCTTCTTATCGTTAATTGTAGCATTCTTAATGCTAACTATCTCACGGGTCAGTTACCATCGGAGCTTTATAAGTTAAGCAAGTTGAGAGAACTGTAAGTATTCCAATGACCATTTGCCATATTATATTTGAATTTTCCTTTGCCAAAAATATATTTGAATTTTAAGATATATTTTGTTTTCCCTTCATTTCTTATTCTATAATATTTAAGATTATTACTGATCATTTTGGCCTATACAGTAGGCTAAACAGCAACAATTTCAGTGGGAAACTACCTAATTTTCAAAGTTGGAAACAACTTCAACAGTTGTAAGTTTTTTTAAAATTTATATTCAGTTTTGTTCTTTAAAAATGACGAGAGTTTTGAAAGTAAAACTGTTTGGGTTTAATGACAGAGAGATCGTAGCTGGTGGTTTTGAAGGACCAATACCTTCTAGCATTTCTGTCTTGAGCAACTTAACTGAACTGTAACTCATTTTAACCTCTTCTTGATTGTTGCAATTAAGTTAAGTACTGTTGAAGGCGGCTTGTATTGACAGATTGTCTATGCAGAGTTATTAGTGACTTAAATGGTGGGGGCTCAGAATTTCCTCAGCTAAAAAACATGATAGACATGAACTCATTGTGAGTCATAGTAATGAAGTGATGGTTGCACAAAAAACATATACTCTCACCATTCCATTCCAAATTATAAGCTCAATGTTGACTTTTTAAAATTTAAATTTCAAATATTTCAAGCTCAAAATTGACATGAATTCATTCAGTTTATGTTAATACAATTATGAATATCATAAACTACCTAAAAAGTACTACTTGTTATAAGATTTATTGTTTTCAAAACTTAAATAAATCATATAAATTTTAAATTTGGAAAATGTCTCAAAGTGATTTTCTATTAGAAAGTCAATATTGATCTTATAATTCGGAATGAAAAGGAGTATTTGAAATTCTCGTGATCTAATTATTCAGCAATTTTATCAGCACAAATTTAATTTGTGTTGCAGGATGCTGAGGAGGTGTAACATTTCCGGGGGAATCCCTGATTATATAGCAAATATGACAAAGCTGAAGATATTGTAATTCTACTACTTCCACTTCTTTTTTTCTCTGTCTCTGTCTCTCTCGTTTTGCTCTTTTAGTTCTCCCAAGCCTCCCTTCCTTATAACAAGGATAGAGCAATTCTAACTAAATGAAGAGGGCATCTAAATGAAGTTTTTGCTTGTAGAGTCTTGACCACTGTTCATATTCTATTGAGAGTGCTTTAGAAAAAAGATGAAGATGCAGATGTTAGTTGTTTGGTATATGCAAAACTCTTCAAGTCATTTAAAAATAATTGTTTTAATGATACAATGACAACACCCTGGGACTCAAAAAGTAAAATGAAACTCAAAAATAGAAAACTTCTACTGAAGTGCATGAACTATAGATGATAATCTTCTAAGTACGTAGTTCTATCACATACTTATGTCGACCTTTGTAACTATATATGATAATCTTCTAAGTAGTTCTAAGTATATACTGTGTAACTAAGCAGATCTATTGGTTCGGTTATAATTTGCCAGAATTTTTTTCCATTAGCATCATCCGATCAGTGTTCATCTTTGCTTATTAATTATAGCATCTCTGTATTATTTATTGGCAGAGACCTTAGCTTTAACAAGTTGGAAGGACAGATACCGAATCTTGAAGGCCTATCACAGTTGGAGAATGTGTAAGCAATCAAAATTCATTAAGGAAAGTCATTTAACTTGCTTGCCTTTCTAGTTGTCTGATATACATGTCATAAAATATCTTAATCTTATGCATTAAACATGAACGGTCAGTCCAAATTTCAATTTTAATGTTTTAACTAAAAACCATTCATGACTACCATATTTTGAATGGTTTTTAGATTAAAAATAAGCAGTGAACCATTCATGACTACCATATTTTGAATGGCAGGTGTACTTAACTATCCCAGGATTTAGGTTTACCAATTACAATCAGTATATCTTGTTTAGCTCTGTTTTATTCATCACTATGATTTGATATATCTACATGTGTTAGTGTCTAACCACATAAATTCATTTGCGTGCTACTCAGGATTCTCACTAGCAACTCTCTTAATGGGTCAATTCCGAAGTGGATCGAAAGCAGTACTAATACTAAACTGTATGCACTCTAGATTAATTTTTTCTACTCATGCTTATGATTTAGTAGCTCAATATTATCTTAATATATACGGTAATTGATTACCACAATCGCTACTGTAGGATGAGAAAATTAAAATATATGCAAACTAAAACAGAATACTACAATCTTAGGTAGAGATACTAGGGATCTAAAGTATGATAAGTGTTGAAGATCGCAAGAATTTTCTTGAAAAACACAGAATCTAAAGAATGGTAGAGAGGTTACTTCATGAAGTTGCCAATGGAGAACATATTGGAGGGTAGCTTCAGAGTTCAGATGACTATTAAATATCGAGTGATTAAATGACGCAATTTTTTTCTTCTTGGAATTAAATGTTCTTGACAAAAGATAAATTAGTGTTTTAAAATTAATGGTATACCTTCTAAAAACCCGAGCCTCGCCCAAGACTTGATCAAGGTTCAATCCACTCCCAAGAGCAAGAATCATGTCGGCCTTGTTCGCTACAAGTTCATCCAAAAGTTATGACAAGTTATTCGTTTCTTGGTAATAAACTTGAGACCTTATCTATTAATGTGAGACGGGGGGCATTACATTCTCCGCCACTTAAATTTCTAATCTCATCAAGATTATCGGTTAGTACTATCCAATCATAGTTCCTAATGTATTAATTTATCACTATTTTCATGATTATGTCATAGGCCTGGAATCCTAATATTGAAAAACAAATCTAAAGAATAATATTTAAACATATTTTATACAAATCTTAAATTTTACAAAAATCAAAAAAATAAATCTAGGACTCTTCAATAAATAAAGAGATTAATCAAGAACGGTGTCAATATCTCATTTAATCTTATTACTAAATTTTAATCTTATTAATAAAGGATACTCTTACTTTAAAGAGCAGAACAATAACAAGTCAAAATTTTCATTTTGAGATGGAGAGCTACAAAAAGTCCTAAATAATAATTTTTAGCTGATAAGCTACATTATGAGTAACTTATGCTTTATATCAAATAAAAAATTGAAATGAATATATAAAGAAAGTATTTTTGAAAATTTCTGGTGGAAACTAACCAAACCACGAGGTCCTACTCTAATATCATATGTAATGAACAAGGCCTGAGCCGAGCCCTGGATCAAGTCTCAATTCACTCCCAATAGTACTAAGTAGGTCATTATAAGACCACCCAAAAGTCATGCTTGGTAGTTTACTTAAGAGTTTATATATCGATGTGAGATTAGGGTGTTACTTAGTTGGATTTATAAGTGTTTGGCAGGTGACATGGTGTCTTGGTTCCTAGAATTTCTTAAATTATAATATATTAGTCAAAATGCTTGATAAGTGACTAAAAATATTCTAGTATTATATATGATATCTATAACTGTTCCAGACAATCCCTTCCTCTATGTGGAATTGGAAATTCTGGCTTGAAACAACAATGTTGAAAAATTAGTTTTGACTTATGCCTTGGAACAACAGAAGTTAAACACCACTGTAAAAGGGTGAGTTAAGGAAGATCTAGAATGTAATATGTATCTCTTTTCCTTTATATGATTTGGCATGAACGATGTGATAGGGTTCCTTAAACTTTAATGGAAGGTTTTTGGAAAATCTAGGAATTAAATAGATCTATATGCATGTAAAAGGAGTTGTATAATGAGTTGTGACTAAACGGACTGCATGATTGTTAAGTATGAACTTATCTGTCATCTTTCTATTAACTATCAGATAAAAATTGAACAGGAAAACCGAGAATATTATTGGCTGATAAGTGATGGTACTTTTTGTTAGGATATTTCACATAAATCTCACATTGGATAAATTCAATAGTGTAAATGGGTTAATAAGTATGCCGGAGCCTCAAACTAATAGGTTAACTTTTTAGATAAGGAGGTGATCCAACATGATTGTTGGGTCAGTCTACACAGGTGTGCGCTGCGGTGATAAATTAATGTGGGATGGATCACAATTCTGCTATAAGTGGTATAAGAGCCTATGGTTCGATGGGGCCCAAGTATCAGGTTGATACTCTATGGTGGAGCATTCACAGGTCGCACGTTACTCCCTCCGCGAGGTGGATCAAATAGAGTTCGGGTAGAGCATAAGAGATCACTTCCACATTTACCACTACACGATGAAGTATGATTTGAGTCGAATGGAGTAGGCTCGGGATAACTCTAGGAAGCTGCTCATGGTCTGGCATGATGGAGTAGTATGAGTCAAGCAGGGCTCTGGATTAATAAATATGATGGAGTTTCAACCTAATAGGTTAACCTTGTAGGTAAGGAGGTAATCTAACATGCTTGTTGGGCTAGTCTACACAGGTGTGCGCTGCATTGGTGATGATGGAGTAGTATAAGTCGAGTAGGGCTTTTGAATGACTCAAAAAATGTGTGCTCAACGGTAACTACTTTAGTATGATACTTGTGATAGATATTCAAGTGAAAGGTATAGATTGTTGGGATATTTCACATGAATCCCACATTGGATAAATTCAAGAGCGTAGACGGGTTAATAAGTATGGTAGGGTCTTAACCTAATAAATTAAGCTTTTAGGTAACTTGTTGGGCTAGTCTACACTGGTGTATGAAAACCTTCTTACACCATTTAAAGTCTTAAGAAATTATACTAAACAACTTGTGAGCCATAATTGCTCTATGGCAGTAACTGGACTGCCTGGACATCCGATTTACCTACTGACTTTTCTTGCTAGCGAATTTGTTCCATCTATCTGGACGAGTGTATGCGTCCTGCCTAATTACCGAATTTTTTTCAGTGTTCTTCTTGTTGCTGTTAAGTCTCTATCTGGACGAGTGTATGCGTCCTGCCTAATTACTGTTGTCCTCCTTTAGTTATTTTCAGTTTCCCATCTCACATTAGCTAGCTTTATTCAAACTTGCACCTTCTGAGGCACTGCAAGGATCATACGATGAAAACTAAGACTGGTAATGGGGTTTGATAGCCAGGAGTTGGGAGTGCTCAGTGTTCTGAACATTGTAGACTATTGCTTGTACTCATATCAAGATTAAAGAATATTAACTACATACTTGATGCTTAATTCAATATGATAACTTGAAATGTTAAAATGAAGAAGGCTTTAAGACATGAAAGATGTTTTTTTAGGTACTTGATGTGCAAGATAGACATCTGGTAATCAAATAATGGTGATATAAAACCTCTCCTTGATAATGGAAGAGGCACATATAATTTATGAGTGTAATAACATTTCGTTTCTTAGCATAAAATGTTACATAAAGATTTGCTATTATGCATATTTATTTTTGTTACTTGGAGGTTTCTGCTTTTTCTTCTTACATTTGTTTCCAATCACCATCATAACCTTTGACGTAATTCATATGCTCATATGCAGCCGGATAGATCTTTCTTACAATGAGTTGTCCGATGTGCCATCAACTTGCAGGGAAACATTGTAAGCCCTCGACTCCACATAATGTCTTTTCTCCATTAACATTCAACTAAAACTTTACTTTTATCATTTTTATCAGAAACTTGTTCAGAAGCAATTCTGGAGGGAACAACTCGTAAGCTTTAAATCTATTTAGTATTATTGAGATCTTGAGATGGTAGTTTAGGTTTTTCAATGGCATAAGGCTTGTTCTTACCTCCCCTTGTATGATTTAAACTAGAGAACTTGCTCCGTGCCTCAGCCACTTTCCGTGTACAAAGGGTAAGTAATTTTTCTAAAGAATATTGATAGCATAATCTAGATTTTTAGTGATATTTTCTCAATAGTGATGTTAAATTATAAGGATAAGATGCTTAGTTTTACTTCTACTTTCCCACTCTATTTTTGGTATGTTAATTATAGCGGAAGAAGAAATCAGTTCTCCCTCTGTCTGAAAAGAAAAGAGAGTACTCCTACTTTTTTATTGATCTTTTACAAAATTTAAGTTTGTATAAAACATGCCCACGCATAATTCCTTTGGATTTTTTGTGTTCAAAATTAAACTTTAATATTAGTAAAAAAAAAATTATGCAAACCTTAATATTCCTGGGGGGGGGGGGAAAGAAAAAAAAGAAGAAAAAAGTAAGGTTCCTTTCCAGACTGAATGAGGATTTCTTTCCTTTTTATTATTTGACGAGATAATATTTTGATGTTTCATAGATAGCTACTCAGTTCATATTAATTGTGGTGGAAGCAAAACCACCATTGGAAGCAAGAGTTTTGAAGCGGATGAAGACGAAGCAGGTTTGACATACTTTCATCCTAATAGAGCAGAGTGGGGAATGAGTAGCACGGGAAACTTTTGGTGGGCTAAAGAATCTACTGATGCATATACAACAAAAAATATATCTGTTCTCAAAATGAAAGACTCTGAATTGTACATGAAAGCTCGGCTCTCTCCTTTATCTCTCACTTATTATGTACGTTGTTTAGCAAATGGAAACTACACTGTAACACTTTACTTTGCTGAGATAATGTTCAGAGATGATAATTCTTTTCAGAGTCTTGGAAGACGGATGTTTGATGTTTATGTTCAGGTTAATTTTAACACTTTAGATGCTACATTCATTGGTGTGAAGAAGTGTATTGCATTCCAACAAATTAATTTTTTACAGGATAAACTAGAACTCAAGGATTTTGATATCAAACACGAAGCAGGAGGAGTTGATAAGGCAGTAAATCGAACAATTAAAGCAGTTGTAAAGGATAAAACCTTACAAATTCGTTTTGTTTATACTGGGAAAGGGACAACAGTTGTCCCTAAAGAAGGAACATATGGCCCTTTGATATCTGCTATTTCTGTGGAATCGGGTAAGTTTTGCTTAGTAAAGGCGTGGCTATCATGTATTTCCATACTGTGAACTGTGAAGCAACATCTCTCTCTCTCTCCCCCTCCCTCCCCCAATGAGTATATATATGTTGAGGTTTTTCTCTTCTAAAAATTTGAATTGTTCTAATATGGAAAACCAGGTTATGTTGCTACTCAATAAAACAAAATTGCCTATTCTAGCTATGAACAGAACTGTGTCTGCAACGTAATATATTTTGCATCTTACTCCTATTCTACAGATTTCAAGCCTCCTACAGATTTCAAGCCTCCTTCGAAGGACGTAAAATCAAAGATATTCATTACAATCGGAATTGTAGCTGCAGGATTATGCCTCATTATCACATTTCTTGGTTTTGCAATTGGATCATTCAATGTTTATAAGGAGGTCGACTGGTGGAAGGGTTATCTGGGAAGCCAAATGTCAAAGGAACAAGGTGTTGTAGTTCAATTTGTTTAATTTAAAGAAGAGCCAAAAATTCCATACATATGATAGAATTATATAACTCATGAGATTCAAACCACATGGAAACTACAATAATAGATAGCAAATGAATATACATATAGTGATGTAAATATGACCATCTTCCAAATTATGGGATTTCATGAATTAATAGTTTGACTCAAAAAGGCAATTTTATTTCGAGAACACAGACAACTCACGAGGATGAAGAATTACTACTAAGTTTGTAAGATACACTCCAACATCTTTAAATATAATATATATGTTCTTCTACAGTGCTTAGAGGATTAGATTTGCAGACTGGCGTATTTACCTTTCAACAAATTAAAGCTGCCACTAACAACTTTGATGCTGCAAACAAGATTGGGGAGGGTGGTTTTGGATCTGTTTACAAGGTCTATAGCATTTTAATTCTTTATTTTTTTACTTAAATACATTCAACTTGTTGTCTTTTTTCCTTCTGCTTTATATTTGGGGTTATGACAATTGACAATTACATTTCCATTACATTGCAGGGTTTATTATTGGATGGTACTATAATTGCTGTTAAGAAACTTTCTAACAGATCAAATCAAGGGACCCGCGAATTTGTCAATGAAATAGGCATGATATCTAGTTTACGACACCCAAATCTAGTAAGATTGCACGGATGTTGTGCTGAACGTAAGCAATTACTACTAGTGTATGAGTTCATGGAGAACAACAGCCTCGCCCATGCTCTGTTTGGTAAGTTCATTTTTTACTTTAACTAAATGGGAATGGTACTGATCATCCACAAGAAATATTATTTTATTCTTCTTTTATTATTTTTCTCTTGAATCCTGAGCAAGATACTTTAGACTCTTTCATTTATTCGTCTTTCAATGTCACTTACAGGACCGAAGGATTCCCGATTGGACTTGGACTGGCCTACCAGGCAAAGAATTTGTATTGGCATAGCAAGAGGTCTGGTTTTCCTTCATGAGGAATCAATTCTGAAAATTGTTCATAGGGATATCAAAGGTACCAATATACTTCTTGATAGCGACCTCAACCCAAAGATCTCAGACTTTGGTTTGGCCAAGCTTGACGAAGAGGAGAACACTCATATTAGCACTAGAATTGCTGGAACTATGTGAGCTCGTTTTTCCCTCTTCCATTCAAAAATAGTCTTTAGTCTGTTATATTCATCTTTTCTTCTCTTCAAAAACCAGTGAAGAATAGACTAAATGTATAGTATTGACGTCAAATTTCGTAGATGGTAATTCTACAGTTATACCAGATTTTGAGCTGAATCAACTAAACAAAGTCTTTCTCCAATTACTTGAGTTCCCATATGAATCTAATTATGTCCCCATTCTTCTCAGTTTATGGCTAAGCGCTACAATTTGTACTTGTACCCTCCATGATTGATTTTTAGTACTTTGTGAGTAACCAAACCAAAATAGCCACAAGTCTAGTGAGAAAATTAACAGTGGCACCCTCGCCCCTCTTTTTGGTGTGTGAAGTAAATTTTAAGAATGACTTTGAACTTCGAAGCAATCCAAGGCTGATCATGTTTTATATAAGCTCTTAGGATAGGTCTATATACATTAATAGTCAACTTGGGAAGTTGCGTTGACATGATCTGCAAATTGCAAGTTCTATAACTGCCATGTAGTATTTAAAATTTTGCATTCATGATTATGTGGGATTCAAGGTGCACAAAAGCTCGTATGGATTAGTATAAGTAAGAATCACATTTTCCGTTTGTATTATTATTTCGCAGAGGGTACATGGCACCAGAATATGCGTTATGGGGTTATTTGACAGAAAAAGCAGATGTGTACAGTTTTGGAATTGTTGCACTTGAAATTGTTGCTGGAAAGAACAACATAAAATATCGTCCAAACGAAAACTACGTTTGTCTTCTTGATTGGGTAAGACTACACTACTAATACTTCTTTGCATGCCTTCGAGTAACATCTTCATGTGAGTGTCTTATTTTAATAATGAACTTTCTTTGTCTTCCATTGTCGCCTTCCTTATATATTATACTTGTTTCAGGCTCTTGTTACACATCAAAATGGAAATTTGATGGATCTAGTGGATCCAAGGTTGGGTTCCAATTTCAACAAGGAAGAGGCAACCAGAATGATCAAAGTAGCTCTATTATGCACTAATCCAACTCCAGCACTTAGGCCAACCATGTCTTCTGTAGTGGGCATGCTTAAAGGCGATATCAGTATTCAGGAGTTAAAAGTTGATTCAAGTATTTATGGCGATGATTTTTTCAAGTTTCAAGCTCTCAGAGAAAAGTTCAATAAAATGCAAATCAAGAGCTCAAGTCAATATGAGACCACCATTTCTTCTTCCAATGGAATAAACAATGGCTCCTCCTCCACATCTATCAAAGACATCTATTCAGTCAATCTTTTTTCTCAGTAGTAAGTAATATTGAGATATATTATGTGTCTGTTGGATTCCATGGCAAAATCATGTATTTAGTCTTTCTATAAATATATAATGCAATACAAAAAATGGAGAAACAAAATATTATTATATAAAAAAACATCTATATGGCTAGCACATGTATTAATCACCCTTGTAACTCTTTTAGATTTAATGAGTGTCATTGGCTCTACTCGACCCGAGTAGGCATATGTTTCATTGGTCTATATATACATATGTGTGTGTGTGTGTGTTTGGAAGTAAAATTTTGTGATGCATGGGTAATTGATCTCATGTCATGTTGAATTTTTGTATTTTCTTTCTCAAGCTGCATGTTGTTAAGTATTTACTCATTTTAAAATCCTACTCCAAACAGAAAGCAAGAAAACAAATTTGGTCGACATTGGTTTAGATTTCTTAAATGGGGATTTTCTTTTTTCATTTTTGTTTTTTAGAGTATTGCGCGATTTTGCCCTTAATTCTCTGTTAGGATTGTCTTTGATTTTTGTTACGATATAGGCTCAAACTTATTTTTTTTTCGAAAAGCTAGCTATCCAAGAGAGAAGCCTATATCAACCCTATATTGATATCTCATACTACCGATGTGAGATCTGCCCCCCTCCCCCCCCCCCATATGACAAGCTCACATGGGTATTTATAACAATTTTCTTCAATTGTATGAATATCTAAAAATTTTGAATGTAAATAAATTGAGACGCAACATTTAATTTATCCAATTAAACAACATTATTACACCAAAATTCTGAACAATCAAAATTTTTTTATCCATAAGATAAATGTAAGTGCATTTTTTCAATAAAAATATGAATGTCATTGATTGCATAATTGTAATCTTTCTAGTAAAAATTTGTCTCGCTATTAAAAACATACTTTCATAATTTTTTCATAGAAGGAGAGGAACCCCTCAAATCCACTTAAAAGAGTTTTTTTTTTCTTGAGAGAAATACTCAATTAGGTATAACCCATTTTCTCTTATACTAATACTTAATGGATGATAATATTTATCCTAAAATTGGTTACACACACAAGTCAACAACTAATATTATTTCAAAAGGTCTACAACTAATATATTCTTGTTCAGGTCGGTGATGGAAAAGTATTTAACCCTAGTATATTTTTAATATATATTAACTTTTATAATGATTATTAATATTATATAACTTTTGAACAAAAAAGTACCAAAATATATCTAAGACATATGTACATAATCTTCATTTGTATTAGGTAGGTATATATGTTACAACTAACAAAGAAATATATAAGTAAACTTTTACATTAATTAATATTTAGTTAATCAGGAGCTATTTCTTGGTTTACATGCTAACAATAATATTCAAATGACCTAATTACTCAAAAGTTTTTGTTATTATAAGTAGAGACTTCAACTTGTTAACTGTAGGTAAGGAAATTACACCTTGTTAGGGTTAGGGTTTCGTGTTGGCTGGAGAGGAGAGAAATCCACGAAGAGTACGGAACTGATTGATTGATTGAAGAGGGGAGAAGAACTTGTAGGCAATTACTCCAATGACACGTGGCAGAACTCTCAGAATCCGGAAACCGGGTTAGGGTAGCAGGGATTCCAAGAGCCTTCTTGAGTCTTCGAGTTGAGAGAGAGAGAGTTTCAAGTGTTTAGAGCTTCCAAGAGTCTAAGTGTAATGTCTTGAGAGCGATCCCCTTTTCTTAGAATAGAGGGGCTATTTATAGAGTTTTCCTGGGAAATAGTCACATGCCAGGCACATGTTTTAAGGAAAATTCCCGAAATACCCTTTAATTATGTTTTAAAGGAGAAATTCCAGAAATGCCCTTTAATCATCAAAGTAATGCCCAAATTGCCCTATTCTTCTAGCCACCAATCCAATCCCTCAATCAATTCCCAAAATAGGTCGCATCCACGGGTCTTCTGCCTTGGAACACGTGAAGACTTCTCTGGGTCTAGTACATTTAATTAGGTCACATGAACCCTAATTTGTACATTTAATTAGGTTTTTTGTAAATCCTAATTTGTACATTTAATCTAATTAGATCATGTGAATCCTAATATGCACTTGGGCCCACATTTGCCTCCTGCGCGAGAGTCACGGTTCCTTGAGAGACGCTCGTGCAAAATACTCCAAGTTTTCGAATGATTTTGTGTGACTCCCCTTGTTCAAGTCTTGAACACAAGAGTTCTAGAAGAGGGAACCCCTAGGGACCAAACCATTAGGGTTAAACCCTAAGGAGGCAAGACCTAGAAGGGCTCTTCCTTGAACCTCTTGGTAGATCATCTGAAAGCTTCTTCATTTTTGTCTAATATTTATTTCCTTATTTTCTGAGAATTAAAACAAGGAAGATCATCAGATATCACTAAATAAAATCCAATAATCAAATCTTAATTTAGTATTTGGAAACAAAATCTTCTTTTAAAATTTTGTAAAGCAAGATCTTTTTTCCTTAGGAAAACCAAATATTCAATATATATATATATATATAATATATATACCAATTTCGAAAATTGTCTATTGATAGGAATAAAATATCAGATATCAAATATATATATTTCGAAAATCCATTAAAATACCAAATTTAAACAAATTTCGAAAATATGTGTGTTTATTTAAAAAATAAACTCAAGGAGACTTATCTTTATATTGCAAAGTCTTTCGCAAGAGGAAAATAAAGATTGATTCCTTTGCTATTGCAAGCTTGCGCTTTGAATATATATATCTCCCAAGTCACTTAGGCTTTTGTTTTCATCGTGCAAATTTTTTCCTCTCCTCATTCAAGTCTGAAGATCACCAAGAAGTCGTCAAGCCAACAGTCTTCAGCTTGGGAACGAGGTAAAAAACCAAAATCTTCTTCTCTTTCTTTCAATTTTTTCAGTTTATTTGAGCACTTTCTGCCGAACTTCTTCTTGACTTGCTTCTCCTACGTTTCTTCTCAGGTTATTGTAGCTTTTCTTTTGTCTTCCGAGCCTCGTTACTTGGATTATATCTCGGTAGGGTTCCCTCGGATAATAAAGAAAAACACAATATTTATTGATAAAGAAGCATCCGTTCCGAAAAAATTAATCTGTGGGGCACCAGAATTTTCAAGGTACACAAAATATAGTTTTTTTTTTGGCCCTAGGGGGCCGAATCCTAGGGTGGTCGAACCCTAGGTGGCCGAACCCTAGGGAATTTTTTTTTTTGCCTTAGGGTGACCAAACCCTAGGGTGGCCGAACCCTAGGGGGGCCGAACCCTAGGGGGCCGAACCCTAGGGAGCGAATCCTAAGAGATTTTGTACCAAAATTTAAACATTAGGAATCGTGATCGCTGTTTTGACCATAACTTTTGTTCCGTTTGGAGTCTCGGGGCCCATAATATATCAAAACGACCGTATCGACGAGTACTTCAAAACTCATCGCCAACGGCCATGACACATATCAAAATAACCCAAAAAATGGCTCCGAAGGATGCATTTTGGCTGTCCGAAGTTTTTTGGAAAAAATTTCAAATCTTGTTTTTCTTTTATAATTGTGATTTTGATCCTTCCTTGACTTCATTTCTTATTCTCAGGTATTCTCTCGTGAAAACCTCAGATTCTCCCCTTGCCATGGTAAGCCTACTCAAGTTCATATGCTTTACTTGACATCCTTAGTACCCTTATGTGGAGTCTTCCTTACTTGCAGGCATCGTCTACCGGATGCTCTGAAGACTTACGATCGAACAACTTTTCCTTCACCAGATAAAGAAGGCTTGTTTCTTTATGTCGCGGCTTGCAGAGGTTGGGACGACTTCCCCCATTCCGGTCGCATTCCCCGCATGTGCATAGAGAAACAAGAGTATCCTTTCAGTCCCTTTCGATTCCTATCTGACTCATCTAGCCGTCTTCAAGGATGGCAACATTGAACTGACGAAATCCTCGGGAATGCTGAGAATAAGGCTATACTAAAGAGCGCGGGCATATATCGTTGCATTCAGCTATGTAGGGCATTCGGCTATGTAGGGCATTCAGCTATGTAGGGCATTCAGCTATGTAGGGCATTCAGCTATGTAGGGATCTATGTATCATGACGCCTTTACTGTGTTGATTTCCCATGGGTGCTTTTCTTCATGCACATTCGTTACGCTAGAGTATGTTTGCTTCCTTTTGTTTTTTCAAATTATGTTCTTATTCTATATCTTGCAGTCTTCCTATTGTTGCTTCAGCTTCTTGTAGCCCATCCAGACTGTCTCCTAGGGATACCGAGTGTGTTGCATACTTGATAGAGGCTGCCAAGTGGGCTGGCAATTATACTTCATGATTTCATGGTGACGCGATCCTTCCAGACTTCGTCGCGGGTACCTCCTCGAGTTCCTCCCCCGGGATCCTCTGTTGTCGGAGAGATGAAAGTTACGGGCTCTAGAGTAAAGCTGAGGATCCTTGTGTTTAAATTGCCTATAATGATGATGATGATGATGATGATGATGATGATGATGATGTTCCCATTGGATTTCTTATGGGTACGGCAAGTAAGGTGGCGACCTCCACAACTTGGAAGCCTCGCTGACATAACGTGATTGTTGTCGAGTCTTCCTCACCTCATGATGATCGTGGCAGCCTTAATGTTGACGATTTCATGTCTGATGTAGGCTTAGGTTCTGCTGTGGTTAGTACAGTTCCATCTTCACGCCCATATAGAACATCTTCTCATGACAGCTTGGAGGATACCGGTGACACCGATGTTGATGTTGATGCTATTATGGCAGTTAATCCTCCTCCCCCAAGGGGGAATCCTTCGAAACCTATTGTTGATTTCCATCCTCCCCAAAAGGATTCGCCCGAGACTTCACCTAAAAGGGAGGGTACAGTTGCTAGTTCTTTGGGTGGGGGCTTCATCGATGCTTTACTTTCTTTGCCCGTTGAGGAGCTCGCCTTATTTGACTTTCTTCATCTTGATTCTGCCACCTCGCCTTTTAGTGACCTCGGCTATCCACCCAACAACAAAGATGTCGTGGAGCTACAGGCATTCTTTAAGCCCGTGATTTGTGCAGCTCCTCTCCCGATGAATATTTTTTTCGTGCTGGGCTGGATCTCCTTACTTCTAGGTATGGCTTTTTGTAGCTTTTTGTTATTTCCTGTATCAAAGAACTCATTTATATGTCATTTATCATAGTAGAGTTTCTTTAGCATTAGTGATTGTCTTTAACTTGAATTTTTTCCTTAAGACCCAATGTTTAGTATTGAATCATAAGTTATTCAAATTAATACTCCAAGACAACAATATTCATAATAGTGAGAGTAAACATGCAATTTTTCGATTTCTCGCAAACTAACACTTGAATCCATACTTTTAAAATCAAAGAATATTCAAGTATAAGTGAAAGTTTGACATTTTTATTAATAATCATATTGCTTTTAACGAAAAGCACAATGTTTCAAAAAATTTCATAAAGAAAATAATAGATTTCTGCTTTTATCGGATAAAGCATAACGTTCGCCACTTTTAGAGATAAAGTGTAACTTTGAGGACTTATAGTCAGGTGCCTCGATTACTTTTAAAGTTGAAAGTATAACTTTGAGGACTTATAGTCAGGTGCCTCGATTACTTTTAGAGTTGAAAGTATAACTTTGAGGACTTATAGTCAGGTGCCTCGATTACTTTTAGAGTTGAAAGTATAACTTTGAGGACTTATAGTCAGGTGCCTCGATTACTTTTAAAGTTCAAAGTATAACTTTGTGCCTTATCCCTTGGTACGTCGTGCCAATTGTTTGGCGTATAGGGTTTCATAAGGGCTTAAGTTGCATGCCTCGTCACTTGGTCATCCAATTTTTTTTGGCAAGTGCAATCTACGAGGACTTGGCCACCATCTTGGGTGGATTTTTAATTCTTCAATTCTTGTGTCTTCTCCCTTGGTCATCCAATTTCTTGGCAAGGGATACTCTTGAGTACTTCAACCACCATTTTCTAGTGGACCACCATCTTGGGTGATTTTTTTTTTTCGACTTCTTGGGCTACACCATGGGTAATAATGTTGCATGCTTCTTTTCCTTTGTGGTTTGGTAGTGGCTTTTCATACACGGTGCTTTTCTTTTCACAGTTCGATTTCTCCGGCTGCCAACTTCTCATGGTATATCCTCCGCATACTGTAACAGTCTATAGTGGAATGTCCTGCGTACTGGTGGTACACACAGAAATCCGGTCTTCTTTTCATCTCTTCCGTCACCACAAATTTAGGCTTTGGAGGTTTCACCACTCCGTGTTCAACCCATTGTTCGTACAGGCCCCTGAATGCCTTCTCACTGCATGTGATAGCCTCTGGAACTGACATCCTGGTGTACTTGTCTCCGTGTTTCCCTTTACTTCGCTCGTTCTTCTCCCTCTTGCCCCCTTGTGGTTTTGACTGAGAGTCAGCCAAAGCCACAGTTGCTGTTCTCTTACCCTTCCATGTAACCGTCGCATGGCTGGTGGGTACTGTCATTATTCCTCCCAAATCTTGTGCAAATGATGAGAGAATCGCAAATGAATCACATGCCTTTGTAATGAGATGGGGCTTGAAGGAGTCTAGAGCACCATTATTGCATATGCTAACCAAGTTCTTCTCCTCAATTGGCTCTGCACACTTCTGTGCTTGGGCCCTGAATCTGTCCACATAATCTGATAGCTCCTCATTCGGCTTCTGCTTGAACCGCATCAGCTCTACAATAGTTACTTGTTTCTGCACATAGAAAAATTTCTTAAAAAACTGTAATTTCAGATCATCCCAATCATGGACTGATCCCTTCTCCAAATTGTAGTACCAACTGAAGGCACTATCCGTCAAAGTCTTGTTGAATTCCCTCATCAACAGATTGTGATTATTCACCTCATCATAACCCAACCATGGAGACATCGATTCCACAAACCTGACAATATGCTCCTTGGCATTCCCTTTCTCCCCGTTATACTTTGGAAACTGCAGGGGATGCTCAATATATCCTGCCGGGTAAGGTTGTCTCCGTATGTGTGCCGGGTAGGGCGGAGTAAAGTCCAATTCTGAAGGTCGGGATGTCTGCTTGTGAAGTTGATTGATCACATCGATCATATCATCCTTCGTCACATACTGGCTCGTGGTATGGACTCTCTGAGGGGCTGTGATGTATTGATGCATAGGTGGTGTGTAGGGTAAGGAAACTGGCTGGTGCACACTTCCATCCGGCACAACTTGTATCGGTTGTACTTGTTGGCTTGTTCGTTGGATGTAGCTTGGGATGGTTGGTATCTGCACTTGTGAAAATCCTGGGAGAGTGGTCGGGATGATGTTGGGCTGAGGCTGACTTGCTTCCAATCTGAGTTGTGGCACATCACCGCTGTTTTGGGGCTCCAAGTTGATAATTGGAATCGGCTGACTCTCCGGTGTTGGAAGCACAGTCGGATTCTCTTTGTTATTGTTGTTGTCCTCCACTTCTGCGCGTTCCCCCTGCGAACTTCCTGGGAACATAGCCCTGAAAGTGGGGATTTGCATCAACTGCTGGCGAAAATTCCCCATCTCTTCCTGCTTCCTTTGCATTTCCAGCATCATGGTCATCATCATCCCTTGGCCTTCTCGTGCCTCCTGTAATGCTTTGAGCATCTCCATCTGCACAGCATTCGCAGTTGTTTGCGCTCCAGTGACTTCCTCACCTTGCCTTCCTGCGTTTGACTGTCTAGCACTGGTTTGTTGTTGATCAGCCATTTGAGGTGATGTTGAACTTCCTTCCGAAACGTCTTCTAAGATGGGTTGATCAGAATCCAGATTCGCGCTTTGGAGCACTGGATTTACTTGCCTTGGAATCGGATCCGGTGAAGTGATGCTTGTTGTCGGTGAAACTCTTCCTGTAATTCTCCCACTTCGAGTTGTGGGCATACCCTTCACGAATTCTACACCTCCCCAGCAGAGTCGCCAAATAAATGTAGGTAAGGAAATTACACCTTGCTAGGGTTAGGGTTTCGTGTTGGCTGGAGAGGAGAGAAATCCACGAAGAGTACGGAACTGATTGATTGATTGAAGAGGGGAGAAGAACAAGTAGGCAATTACTCCAATGACACGTGGCAGAACTCTCAGAATCCGAAAACCGGGTTAGGGTAGCAGGGATTCCAAGAGCCTTCTTGAGTCTTCGAGTTGAGAGAGAGAGAGTTTCAAGTGTTTAGAGCTTCCAAGAGTCTAAGTGTAATGTCTTGAGAGCGATCCCCTTTTCTTAGAATAGAGGGGCTATTTATAGAGTTTTCCTGGGAAATAGTCACATGGCAGGCACATGTTTTAAGGGAAATTCCCGAAATACCCTTTAATTATGTTTTAAAGGAGAAATTCCAGAAATGCCCTTTAATCATCAAAGTAATGCCCAAATTGCCCTATTCTTCTAGCCACCAATCCAATCCCTCAATCAATTCCCAAAATTGGTCGCATCCACGGGTCTTCTGCCTTGGAACACGTGGAGACTTCCTTGGGTCTAGTACATTTAATTATGTCACATGAACCCTAATTTGTACATTTAATTAGGTTTTTTGTAAACCCTAATTTGTACATTTAATCTAATTAGGTCATGTGAATCCTAATATGCACTTGGGCCCACATTAACTTATCAACATTCTTATTTCGATATGGAGTTTATGTGAAATATCAACAATTTGATTCTGTTAACTTGAAGTTTATATATGAGGTAAATTATTATAATTTTAGTTTGATATTATGGAAGAAAAATTGATTTGTGGAATTAACATTTTGATATATTATTTTCCAGGTGAGTAAACATTGGTAGAAGGCTGAAGTTTGAGAAATAAATCTTTTGGGGCCTGTTTATCAAATTAAACTCACAAGGGTGTATTGATCCTTGGACCTTCCATTAGCTCACTTGATGATTCTCTTTTTAGGAAGAACTACAGGCTATTAAGCTAACTTCATATTTCTTTCTTTGAGGCAAAACAAAAAAAAAATCAGAATCCTTCACTGCTAAATTCAATAATGAGAAACAATTGATAAAACTGTTGAACACCATCATAACCTCTAACTGCATTATCGATGAAATTGCCGAACCCCGCCATAACCTCCAAGTGCCGAACTGCAAGCCAAACACGCCTGAAGTGAATTACTCGAACTCCTCCGATATATAAGAGCCTTTCCATTTGATCATCCAACCGAGGAAGAAAAACTCTTCCGATTGATCCATTGCCGCCAACCTCTGCTCTACTTCCTTCAGCCTTAGCTTTTTGCAAGGGAGTCGGTCTCATCTTTCCGGGGGGACGACATAAGCCTGTCCCTGGCCTCATTCGGAGAACACAACCTCCTCCTGTTACCTGACCTCCCTCTTTCCAAAGAATTGTCCCTCAGAAGAGTGTAGCAGCTTAGTTTATCCATTGGAGAAGTCAGCACCCACCTTGAAAACTCAAAAGAGTGTAGCAGCTTAGTTTATCCATCGGAAAAGTCAGCACCCACCTTGAATCACTGTGTGAAATCACCAAAGATTTGTATGCTTGAAAACTCAAAAGAGTGTAACAACTTAGTTTATCCATCGGAGAAGTCAGCACCCACCTTGAATCACTGTGTGAAATCACCAAAGATTTGTATGCCATTCCGACCCAATACGTATACAGGTATGCATTTAGTTACTCTGTTTTGTGTCAGTGTCCCATTTCTGTTCACATCTTATTCTTGTTCAATTTATTCTTTTTCACCCATTTACATTTCAAATCTATCAACTTTTTCCTTCACACAACATATTTAATTACGATAACTGGTAGACCGTAGATGGGGCATGAAACCTAAACTTAGAACCCTAATTTGAAAGAAGGTCATTAAGGTTATAAGAATGTCTAATGGAACCCATAACAACTCCCTTCTATGTAAAAGAGGGTATAAAAATCACTATTCAGCTAAAACTTGTTGGTACTAAACCAATGGTTCCAGCTGCTTGACATTTTACTGAGTGAAAATTTGAAGCTTTGTTTTTTACAGTTTTCAGTTTACCGAACAGAAAGAATTGGGGAACGAAATAGAATTGGGGACACGAGATTGATATCATGTGTGTCGACGCCGGGTTTTTCTTTTCAATGCGATATTGTCCTTTTTCGATTTTTTATTGCCTTTTGATTAGATGATTTTTGGAAAAGGGTCGGCTTTGATGTCGACGGGGTTTCGAAAGATCGTTTTTTTCATGATGAGCCAATTGACCAGAGTCGCCAGTTGGTATATTTGAAATGGATGTACCAACTCATCCGAGTTTTCATTTTTTTTTTTTTTTATAAATCGCTGGCTCATATGTGACTCCGAATTAATTGGTCTGCGAATTAAGATTCATATAGTTCGGGGGCTTGCTTAAGCGAGGGGAAGGTGTTAGGCACCCCTCGACTTCCGTGAAACACGGTTACCGCAATCTTGATGCTTTCCTATCCTTTAATTCATGAAATGTGGATGTGCGCGCGCTTGTGTGTGTGTGTGTGTCTATGTGAATGATGTGGGGAGTTTGTATGAAAGAATCATTTGGATTTTTAGGGAAAGTCGTGCTTTAATTTGATAACGCTTCGGAATATTTTTTCGGTATACACGAGCAAGCTTTATTCTTTATGAAAAAAAGGTTTGATTTTAATTGTCCAAAACTATGGGATTTTCATTAAGTGTCATTTTGGCAATACAAGAGTTTTAAACCTTAGTCAAAATAGGAATCGAGATCTATACGTTGCTTCCGTGAAATGATCGGGCAATTTCTAGGATCTCTTTCACCCTATGTACAAAGATTTAATAAAACGTTACTTATTTCTAAAATCAAATTTTGTGATGTTTGAAAATGATTTTTTTCTTTAGCTTGCTCGTTAGATAGGAATCGACATTCATTAGCACTTCTCAAATTTGAACCTCGTGATTCTAATATCCTACTTTGATTGGTTTTATAAAAATCTTCATTTGTTTGGCTTTGAAATCAAAGTTTTCAATATTGTCAATCAAATAAAACATTAATATGCGTGAGGGTTATTCATGGGCATGTAAGCCATCAAAATAACCCACACGCCTACAATCACATACTTCACTATTTATGGGGCCTTAAACCCGATTCTCGCCTTAGCGTCGTTTTAAGGCCCGACGGTTACATGTTTACAACGAAGGATTACATTGTTCCTAAATACATACGTCAAAATTTGTCCATCATCGGATTCGGACCATGGTGTCACGCTCCTAGGCTCACATCCACAATTTATCACAAACATCGAATAGATACAATAACATAACTAACAACGGATTGCTTAACGCCCCACAATGATCCAAAATTAACAATCTAAATAGATCAATTCCATCTAATGTATATATCGTTATGAACGAGCAAAACCTCACCCAATGGATATCATCGGATTATTAGGAAGAATTTTGTTCCGATGGAACCCTCTCTAATAATTCCTAATCCATTGCTCCACAATAATTTTCATGAAATCTACATTTAATTCAATCAAATGATATGATAGAAATTGATATAACAAAAGAGATTTCACCTTGCAATTGATATTCAAATGGATGTGAATTTGATGTATTCGAATAGAAGGAGAAATATATATGATACAATCAACTCAAGAGATATTAATCCTCACTTTTTCCTTCCTTTCTCTCCTATTTTGTTGCAAAATTTCTCTCTTTTCCCCTCTATTTTCGTGCTTATGTTGCTGCTGGAATCTCCTTCTTCTCCACAATTGCTGAACCTCCTGTATGCTGCCCGAAGCTGGGCTTAAATAGGCTGGCCAAAGCCAGCCGCAGATCTATCTGCGGCTGGCCGCAGATCCATCTGCGGCAGGCCAGCTGGCACGCCTCCCATCGCACTCAGCTGGTAGTGCTGATTTCCTGGTTTCCGTGCTGGCGCACCCACTTGGCCGCAGATCTATCCGCGGCTGGCGGGCTTGACTTTCTCGATTTTCGTGCCACGCCTCGATTTTCGTGCCGCAACGTCGGTTTTCGCTGACAGGCTCGTGTTCTGCAGTCCGGGAATTTCCGGGAGACGTGCCACCTCATTCGGAAGTGCCTGCATCGGACGGCTCTGCTGTCATGTCGAGTTGGGCTGCCCAAAACATTGCGGCGGTGCCGGGCGCTCGCCTTTGTGCCCGCTCCTTTGCTCCCGCAAGCCGGTTCAATTGACGATTTCGCCCTCCTGTCATGGTTAGTAGAAGGAAACGCAAAATTTGGGTGTCTACAGCTGCCCCTCTTTATCATGTTCATGAAATGATAAATGAAATGAACAGGATAAAGAATAGACACTCGATGCATGAATGCTAGTGCGTAAGAATGACAGTACATACATGATGCCACACATATAGCTTATGATGCAACATAAGATGTAATGCATGCAAGATATTCGTAAGAGTGTCAATGTATCAACCCCTTGACCGTGTTTGTTAGTCTTTGGGTTCACTCTTTCAATCTATCGTCTCGTTCGGGGCCGGGTATCGTCGCCGGTCACCCATCGCGTAACCCCGGTTATCGTCGCCGGTTGGTTATCTGTCGGAGCCGATTATCGTCGCCGGACATCCATCTCGTGATCGCCGGTTATCGTCGCCGGTCGATCGTCTCGTCGGGGCCGGGTATCGTCGCCGGTCACCCATCGCGTAACCCCCGGTTATCGTCGCCGGTTGGTTATCTGTCGGAGCCGGTTATCGTCGCCGGACATCCATCTCGTGATCGCCGGTTATCGTCGCCGGTCGATCGTCTCGTCGGGGCCGGGTATCGTCGCCGGTCACCCATCGCGTAACCCCCGGTTATCGTCGCCGGTTGGTTATCTGTCGGAGCCGGTTATCGTCGCCGGACATCCATCTCGTGATCGCCGGTTATCGTCGCCGGTCGATCGTCTCGTCGGGGCCGGGTATCGTCGCCGGTCACCCATCGCGTAACCCCCGGTTATCGTCGCCGGTTGGTTATCTGTCGGAGCCGGTTATCGTCGCCGGACATCCATCTCGTGATCGCCGGTTATCGTCGCCGGTCGATCGTCTCGTCGGGGCCGGGTATCGTCGCCGGTCACCCATCGCGTAACCTTTTCACTTCAACACGTCAAATGGCTTCAAGGGAGCAAGGTGGGGCCCACCAAGGCCAGCCGCAGATACATCTGCGACCAAGATCGGGCTTATAAGCGGCGTCCCGCTTCCAGATCTGTCACTTTCAACTTCCAACTCACACATATTCCTCGCGATTTTTGCTTGTTCGCAAGGGCTTTTTGTCGATTTTTCAACTTTCCTGCAAAAACTGTTCCGGTAGGTTTGATCTACACGCTATAGGTAACACTTTGACCGGTCACTTTTCAATCTCGTCAATGTTTTGCTATACATTTGACTATTTGCATGTTTAGAGATAAAATGTATGCTTTACAATGCTATGTAATGTACCATCATATATACGTGCTATGTATCAACTATGTGAGTCCTATTTTATGTTCATGAGGCGGTCCCACATATTGTTACTCCTTTTCTGCAAGAGACACATGCATTACATGATGTAATTACACATATGAATGCAATTTAAATCTGTTTGAGGCTTTGATTGATGGAAAACACGTTTGGCTTATGCCTGGGATGTCCAATTTACAAACGGAACTCTGCCGATTTTTTTTTTTTTTTTTTTTTTTTTTTTCATAACCATGCATCATGTTGCATTAATTATATGATGAGGCTAGCAATTTAGAATGTTCATTACATAATTTTAATAGGGAACTTACCTTCTTTCTCGCCCGTTCTATTCCAGCTATGGATCGTGATGCGCCCAGTAGCTCCTCGGCCTCTCGGACTTCGGGTGTTCGCCGTCGTAGGCCTGCACCCACTCCTGTTCCTCCTCGGACCCGTCAGGCTCGTCGTTTGACGGAGGCTGTTATTCGTCCTGGTCATCCGGACGTTGAGGATGCTGTTCCTCCGGAGGTCGCGGCAGAGGGGCCATCCTCCAGCGCACCGGCTCCATCTACTCATCAGGCTTCTTCCGGCGCCTTTGTGCAGATACCCGATCTGTTGGGTCGGGATCTCAGTCGTCACCCTTCAGCATCTCTCATGGCTAACGAGGTATATTCAGTTCTATTCTGATTTTACTCTCAATTTCTCCATTCTCCTTTTATCCGGATTGACCCCTTGGTGATTGCCCCAGGTACCCGAGTTTACCCAGCCGAGGGGCAACTGGTTCAACATCTACTCCCTTTACGCGGCCCTGCACAGTGATTATCGGGCGATGGTGGACTCTTGGGGCTTTCGACATTTCTTCACTATCATCCCCCGCCAGTGCCCCTGGGGTTACATGAGGGCTTTATCCGAGCGCTGGTTCCACCAGACGCAGTCTCTTCATCTCCTCGACTGCGAGGTCGTGTTGACCCCATGGGACTGGAGGTACATTACTGGCATTGAGTTTACCGGGTCCCGCGTCCCCTTGGATCTTGATATCACTCCTGTGGAGGTTCGAGCTTTGCTGGGCTTCGCTGCTGAGGACCGGGTCTTTAAGGCCCGCAGTATCCGATCTGGTGCCTTGGCTGTTGATGCAGTCGGGGGTCTCTATGCGATGCCCATTCCAGCGGATCAGGGTACCCGCGACATTCTACTCCGCCGCTTGTTCCTGACGATCATGAGGGGTTGTTTCCTAGGGAACAACTCCTCCACCATTCATTTCAGCGTCGTGGGAGCGGTTAGAGACGTGGATCGCATCAGTGACTATGACTGGGGTTCATTCACCTTTGCCTATTTCCTCCACGGTATGCGCCTACGCTCGGAGGGACAGACTGATGCCTGGCTCGGTTTCTACCACTTTCTGCCGGTGAGTCCCTTCCTCCTCTCTCTTACTGTATTTCTTTTCCTTTCATCTCTTTTCTGTATTTGATAGTGACTCATGCCTTGCCTTGTTTCTATTCACAGTTCTGGGCTTATGAGCGGCTTCCATGTCTGAGGCCTATCACTACTCTGGGCCCGGACACTTATCCTCGGGGTCGGCGATGGCATCACAGCACTCTGGAGGAGGTCCCCGTGTCGGGCAGCTTTACACATTGTCGTATTCAGCTGGAGTTGATCACGGCTGCCGACGTCGTCTGGATTCCCTACCTCTCCGAGCATTTGACTGTGGGGTTTGCTGACGGGCATCCTTCCGGCCCAGAGTTCGAGCTTTCCACCCGTCGCCTCACTTTGCAGAGTGTTGGAGGCTGGGTGATGTATCTGGGAGAGCGCGCATTCAGATGTGTCACTGGAGAGATCCGCATCCCGCACTCCCTTTCTTTCACTACTTTCTGGCCGCTGGATTCTCAGCCTTCAAAGATCATGCTTGCCGGGGAGGATGGTCGGATGCTTTCCACGGGCCCCAGTACGAGTGAGGCTTTCAGGACTTGGTGGGTACCTCGTACCATCGGTCCTCAGACTCGGGCCACTTTCTTCCTTGGAGACATGGTTCCAGGCTCGGTGACGATGACCGATTGGGCTGCCTGTGTCCGGACTCCTACCCATGCTGAGCAGATCGCCTCATTGACCCGTCAGGTAGATCAGTTATCGCTGTTTATTCGGGGGTTGGGCCGGACCCCGGAGGAGGCTTACACCTACGATCCTGACGGTGCGGGTTATGATGCAGGCCCGAGTTCATCTGATGCCACAGCGCATCCCTACATTCCTGATATGAACTTTGGTCCTCCGAGCTCGGCGACTCCAGGGGATCAGTTCGAGGATCCTGCTTTCATAGATGATACTGATTTTATTTAGACCAGGATAGGATAGGGCCTTTTGTATCGGCATCTGCTTAGATTTCTTTTTCATTTACGCACTATGTACTGAACTCATTTATTTATTTATGCACAGTTCTTTTTCATCCCTATGGAATTCACCTGCTTTATCATTAACTGTATGATGCATGCTTTTATTTATGGATAGAGAATGACCCCTGTACAGTCTTTTTGATACTATTTTTCCACAGATGTCGTCCTCGGATGCCGTGGTTCGTTTGGATTCCATTCCTCCCACAGGGTTGGTTGGCAGCCTCTTCCGCTGGTTGGACAGTTTACTGCCGGCAGACAGGATTATCGCAGATGGTCTTTTGGGACATTCTTGGTCCTTACTGACCTTTCAGGTGCCAGCGGGCTTCGTGGATGGTCTTCTGAGCTATTGGGCCCCTGCCCGTCAGGTGTTTAGGTTTGGGACAGTAGAGCTGACCCCCACCCTTGAGGAGTATGCTCGCTTTACCGGCTTGCCGTTGGACGGCCCTTGTGCTAGGGTCACAGTTGGTTCCATGCGCCGTCAATTCTTGACTTTTACCGGTTTGCGGAGGGCTGTTTTATTACCGGTAATCACGTCAGACCATATGGTTCCTCTTCGGTTCTTGATTGACCGATTTGGCTCGCCTGACAGTTTCCGTCTTTTCCTCGGTGATTTTTCCGTGTCCGAGGAGCGCTGGGACGCCTTGAGAGTGGACGTTCTGATGGCCTGTGTCATCTCAGTTTTGTATTTGCCTGCAGGATCCGATCATTTGGACATGCGGATTGTTGCGGCCGTTAGGGCCCTTCAGGAGGATCACACCATTCTCCCCATGATATTGGCGGATACCTATATGTCGGCCACATATTGCCAGTCCTTCCGAGGGAGATTCTTCAGAGGGAGTTCGACCTTATTGTATATGTGGCTCATGAGTCATCTTAGTCCCATCGGCCATTTCCGTCGCCAAGGGTTTTGTTTCAGCCATGACATAACCACGCAGTTTTTGCTTCGTCCCGCGAGTTGTACTGATGTGGCCTCCTGGACATCATTTTTGTCTATCATTGAGGACCCCTTTCATCTATTGGTTTACTCGGGCTATTGCTCCTTCATGAGCTTCTTGACTCATGTGCCTGACATGGATTTCATTCCCATTGCTGGGTTAAGGGGCGTGACGACCTATCATCCCCTGGCGGTTATGGGGCAGTTTGATCAGACACAGGATTTACACCCCTTCGCGGGTGCAGCCGCATACCGATTCCTTATATCATCCTGTACAGAGAGGGATCTATTGCAGGTATACGAACTTTGGGATCGCAGGATCTTTGCCGAATATAGTACGAGCTGTCACATCCAGACATTTGCCTACGTACAGTGGTTGCGTGGAGACCTGGATTCGGCTAGTTTGAGTCGGACTGGGGCCTTTGATGACTCTGGAGTGATTTTCACAGAAGATACCACAGACCATTCCATCTCAGCCGATTCTGCCCCGAGTCGGGTCGCTGAGGATTCCCGACTCCGCCTGGCTCTGATTGCTACTGAAACCGAGAGGGATGCCGCCCTTGCCGAGAGAGATGAGGCCATTCGGGCTAGAGATGCTGCCATTGCTGATAGAGAGGCCATTGTATTTCAGACCAGGGCAGTGGTAGATGCTCATTTTGGGACTGTTAGCCGAGCTACTGCTTTACTGGATCGTATTGATATGATGGGGCAGCAGATTGCAGGAGATGCTGATGCTTCAGATCTATCCACCACCCTGTCCATCCTACTTCGGCTAGTTTCAGATTTGTAGATTATTTTATTTCCTGCATAGACTATGTTGGTTTCATCAGTTATTGAAAGAGAAATCTTGTAATAAAACGACTTATATATATAGACATGCATTTAAATTTAGTCATTTTCCCCTTTTGTCGTATCATTGCCATCCATTGGATCATCATTTTATCCAACTGACCATGATTTTGACATTTCGCCTTCTTTCTTTCCTCAAGACTTGATGGAGGTTTGACAGATATTGCCGCACACCTTTTGATTTCGTCGGATTGAATCTCAGATTTTGGATAACTGTTTGGTTGGATCAGGGTATGTATTCTGGGATGAAACTGGTTAGGCAGTTGGTTTCGGGAAGGTTTTGAGGGTGTAGGAAGGTTTTATCTGGCTATCGAAAATTGGTTTTGGTTAGGGAAAGGATTATTTTTTAAAGGATCGGACCGCGCCATGATGGCTGCCTACGTACCCCCACAAGTTGGGAGATCAGGTCCTACGTAGTTCGCTCTCAAAGGAAAAAGAACTGATGATTCAAGCGTAGAACCGCTTCACCGAGTCAGAATTGAGGGGTTGTGGAAATACCTCACCATCCATTTCTTGCAATATGAGGGCTCCTCCGGATAGCACTTTCTTGATCACAAATGGCCCTTCCCAGCTCGGGGCAAACTTCCCCTTGGCTTCGTCTTGACAAGGCATGACTCTTTTCAACACCAAATCATTTTCTTTGAACTTCCGAAGTCTTATCTTTTTATCGTACGATCGAGAGATCCTCTGTTGATATAGCTGACCATGCCAAACGGCAGCCACTCTCCTTTCATCAATCAGGGCCAATTGGTCATATCGACTTTGCATCCAATCCTCTTCGCTTATCTGAGCGTCGATCACTATTCTGAGGGACGCCATCTCAACCTCAACTGGTAGAACAGCTTCCATTCCATACACCAAAGCGTAAGGGGTTGCCCCTGTAGAAGTACGCGTTGATGTTCGGTATGCCAGTAGGGTGAGGGGTAACAGATCCGGCCATCCCCGATGATTAGCAGACATTTTGGCCATTATCTTCTTGATGTTTTTATTTGCAGCCTCCACGGCCCCATTCATTTTGGGACGGTAAATGACGGAATTGAGATGCTTAATCTTGAACTGGTCACACAGTTCCTTCATGAGGGCGTTGTTTAAATTCTTGGCATTGTCGGAGACCACATGTAACGATCGGGAATTTTGGACTTCCTTGTAACCCGAATTATGTATGAATAAAATAATATTTTATTTTTATTTATATTAATCTGTGTTACGTGCCTAGAATTGTGTTGCAACCTAGAAAATGTGCATGTGTTAAATTTTTGTATTGTTGTGTCATTGGAGTGAATAAATCGATTTTTTGCGAAAATTTGTAATATCACTATTCACATGGCACGCTTCCCGAGGCACTATTCACGTCCGAATATTTTTGCGTCTTTTTCGATTTCTTTTAATTTTGTTAAGACTTGTATGCGAAGAAATAATTTTTCCAAGCGGCGGGAATTTTATTCGAGCTGCTTCGCGATTTAATCCGTATCTGAAATGTATAGTATGGGTGTTCCGAATAAATGGACAAATCCCATAATAAATATTTTTACGTGTCCCAATAAATTATGGGAGTACTCATTTTAATTTTGGGTTGAGTTATTTATCAAATTTGGTACAAAAGTGGGAATATTCGGGTATATTTATCTGTGTATTCGAATTAATTGGTGAGACATTTAAGCCTCAAACCAATTGGGGGAGGCCACGTGTATATTGAGAGCCAATTGGGGGAAAGGAATAGACATGCACAGTACACCATACATGGGGTTGTTCACTACACAACACTTAGCTCGGGCATCCCATTTTCTGCATATCAAAACATTCCTCCCGAAGCCACCTTAACCCTCCCATTAGCTCATCCTCCTTCTCCTTCAAACCATCAGCATACATCCCATTTTCTGCAAGTAAGGAGAGAGTTATAGAGAGCTACATAGAGAGAGAGAGAGAGGGAAATATAGAAGGAGAATAAGCAAGCTACGGGAAGAAGAAGAAAAGCAAGGAAGAAGAAGAAAAGCAAGGAAGGAGGAGAAAGGAGAGAAGGGCACCAAGAGGAAGGAGAGCAGCACTCTAGCAACCATTTCTTCTCCACTTGAAGCTTTCATGAGTTTTTATGCTTACATGCTTGAGGGTTGGATTTTGCTAAATTTTTTTGGTTGATTGGTTGTGTTGAATCTATCATGGAGGTTCTTAAGAAGCTATATAAACCATAAACACCCTCAAAGTGGAACAAAAACAAGTAAAGATCCGAACCTTGGCTTAAAGGATGAACTTTGGACATTTTTGGACTTTTGGACATTCGGACTGTTAGAGGACTATAAAGCCTGGATGGTGTAATTATTTTGATTGTTTGTTGTTGTAATATTGTACTTCTATCAGTTGTGAAGATAACCCAATTTGAATGAACCAAAATGATGCTAAAATGAAGTCACAGTTGCCATTTGTGTGAGATATTTCATGACTGCGAAAAACAGAGTATCAATATTGTGCTTTGGCTAAGGATTTGGCTGTGTTAGTGTTTATGGGTCAGTTTGCATTTTTGATATGTTGTAGCCTCGTGTCTTAGGAATCCATAGAGTCCGTAACGGATCAAATTGATCGAGTATAGGAGGAGTTGTAGCAGCTGGAGCGAGGCAAGGTAGCTGTGTCGCGGTTCTGCAGGAACTGCAGTTCGCTACTGCAACTGCTACTGCTTGACGCCTGGTCCGGGTCGGGTCAGGCTGGACCGGGTCGGGTCAGGCTGGGCCGGGTCGGGCCGAATCGGGTCGGACCCAGTAAATTTTTTTTTCCGCGAGTCTAAAATTTATATTTTTGTACAAAATGATTAAAAACGCTTATAACTTGTTAGAGTCTTATGTGCTGGGTAGTCGAAGTGGCAATCAATGTATTTTAAATGAAGTGATGACTGTATTGAACCTAGTCCTTACGTGGCTAATATTTATGATGATTTTAATGAATTGTAGGGTGTTAATTTTGAAGGACGATTAACGTCAAGGTTTTAACGCACGTGCAAGGCAAGTCCCTTACTCAACCCTTATTTAATTTTGCGAGTGTTCCTTACTCAAATTATTTATTGGACAAGTTTCGAATTATTGTTTAATTCATCTATCGAGCAAGTCTCATATCTTATTCAAATTATTATTGTGCAAGCTTACGTACCCTACTCAAAATTATATTCGAGCAAATATTATTTATTGAGCAAGCTTATTGAGTTTCTTGACTCCCGTTCAAATTACTTATCAATTATCAATTACTGTGCTAATATTCGTACTTTTATTCAAGTATTGCAATGAAAGCCCATTTCATGCAATGTTATATATTGTGTGATTCCAAAGATTATGAATTGTTATTCATTTAAGATATTATTGATGCTATTGTGCATGCTGTTGAACCTTAAAATTCCTTACTCCATAAACTGTCTGAAAGCTATGTCAAAGCTAATTGTTCCAGCTAGACACTTATTGATTTGTTTATTGAAGTGAGGTTACGTCCTCCAACTATAATCGTCGTTAAGTAAAACTGTCCGATCAAATTGTTTTGGCCCGGACTCCCGTGTAAAGCTGAGAAGAACAACCCTCATAGCAGGGGAAATGGTATAAACGTCGGGGAACCGACACGCGCGTAAATGGAAAATGTAAGGCTTATGCATAACGCCAGGTATTTTAGGCTGATCACCTATTGTACCAGTTTTGTGGATTATCGGATTAATTTCCAGTAATTCTAGATAGAGTTCTGTGCCTTGGGGCTCACTCAGTATCGATTAGTCCCTTTCTTTGGGAAACTTTGAAATCCGTGGATACTTCAAAAATCCTTCGGTCTATAGTAACCTATAACGGTGATAAAAGTAATGGTGTACGTCCTTGAGTTATCTAACATCATTAACTCCTATGATCTATAAAGTTATTCTTGTTATTATTCACTGTTATTATACTTGCGGGGCAAAATTGTTGCTCACCCTTGCTTTCACTCAAAACATTTCAGTTAGTGCAGCACGCGGCGAGAGCTCGGGAAAGGACAAAGGGAAGGGCAAAGCTACTGACTAGTTTTGCGTTATCGTTTTGAATCATCTTTGTAATAAGACTTATTATCGACGTCGTGTATTAAGACATATTTACCCTTATGTATTATGTTATGTTTTGTTGTAGCCTTGGTTTCGAGACTTGGGACAGGGTTATTTATGTTATATCAATGTAAATATTCCTTTATTCCGCTATAAGTTATCGATTGTATAATTCTTGTGTTAGATAGTGATGAACCAGGTCCGTGGCTCAGGTGACCCGGATTTGGGGGCGTCACACCACAACCTCAGGTTGCCCATATCGGCAAATGACATTATTCCTGACGAAGTTGACGATGACCTCCTGAGTTACTTTAGGGAAAGAAGCTACCTCTACCCATTTGGTGAAATAATCGATCATGACGAAAATGAATCGGTGCCCGTTGCTCGCTTTGGGCTCTATTGGTCCGATTACATCCATTCCCCACATTGAAAATGGCCATGGGGAGGTCATACAGTGCAGTTCATTGGGAGGTGTATGGATCACATTACCGTGCGCCTGGCATTGATAACACCGTTTGACATGATCATCGCAATCGGCCTTCAGCGTTAACCAATAATGCCCTGTCCTCAAGATCTTTTTGGCCAACATCGGTCCACTCATGTGTGGCCCACACACCCCGCCATGGATTTCATTCATAATCCTTTGGGATTGCGTTTCGTTTACGCATTGCAACAGTCCCAACCCGGCATCCCTTTTGTAAAGTGAATCGCCACTCAGGTAAAACTTCATCGCCATCTTTTGAATTCTCATCCTTTCAGTCCGATTTGCCTGATCGGGAAGGGATCTGTCTCTCAGATATTCCCTTATGTCGTGATACCAGGGCTGCCTCGTCAACACCACCTCGTTTGATAACACTGCCACATTTTCCTCATATGCCGGGGCATTCTGTACGGTGATCTCAATCTGTGGACTGTCCCTACTCTTGATCACGTGGATTAAGGAAGCCAAAGTCGCCAATGCATCGGCAAAATCATTTCGTCCCCGAGGAATATGGCGGAAGGCGATATCTTCGAACTCTTGAGTAAGCTGGGTGACACAACGGTGGTATGGAAGTAACCGAAGCTCCTTAGTGTTGTACACCCCGATTTCCTGTCTGATTACCAACTCCGAATCCCCAAACACCGCTAGTCTTTTTACTCCCATGTCACGGGCCAATCGGAGTCCCAAGATACACCCCTCGTATTCAGCGGTGTTGTTCGAATTGCTGAAACGAAGTTTGGTGGCCACGGGGTATTGTTCTCTGGTGATAGAGACTAGGACCGCTCCTGCTTCTGCCCCCTCGGCATTCATGGCACCATCAAAATACAGCAACCAAAATTGTCCCTCGTCATCACACTTTTCGCGCGATACCCAAAATATATCCTCGCCCGGGAGAGGAGTTTCTAACGGCTCCATCCCTCCTGCCGGGGCTTCTGCCAACTGATCTGCAATTCCCTGCCCTTTCATGGCCTTCTGGGTCACGTACACCATGTCAAACTGTTGTAAAATTAACTGCCATCTTGATAGTCGACAATTCAGCATGGGCCTTTCGAAAATATATTTTAGGGGATCCATTCTTGATATCAGGTACGTTGTATGCCCATGGAGGTAGTGCTGTAATCTCCCTGCAGCCCAGGCCAGAGCACAACAGGTCTTCTCGATGGGAGTGTAATTCTGCTCACATTGGCTAAACCTTTTGCTGAGGTAATAGATGGCCTGCTCTTTACCCGCCTCATTTTTCTGTCCCAACATACATCCCATCGCGATGGCATTTACCGATATATACATAAACAGAGGGATCCCATCCTTCGGGGGTACCAGCACTGGTGCCTCAGTCAATTGCTTTTTAATGGTCTGAAACGCCCTCTGACATTGCTCATTCCATTCTTAGGACACCCCTTTTCTTAACAGTTTAAAAATCGGCTCACATGTAGTCGTCAAGTGGGATATAAAACGGCTGATAAAGTTTATCCTCCCGAGGAATCCTCTTATCTCCTTTTCTGTGTGAGGTGCCGGCATATCCACAATGGCCTTAATCTTTGCTGGATCCAACTCAATGCCCCGATCACTAACCAGGAAACCCAAGAGCTTGCCCGACTGTACTCCGAAAGCGCACTTGGCTGGATTGAGTTTCAAACTATACTTTCTGAGCCGATCGAATAGCTTTTTGAGATGAGTTATATGATCGGATTCTACCTTCGATTTCACGATAATGTCATCCACATAGACCTCTATCTCCTTATGCATCATATCGTGGAACAAGGCCATCATGGCTCTCTGATAAGTAGCCCCGGCATTTGTGAGACCGAAAGCCAGTCGTCTATAGCAGAAGGTGCCCCAGGGGGTGATGAATGCGGTCTTTTCCCGGTCTTCCTCCGCCACCATTATCTGATGATATCCCGCAAAGCAATCCACAAAAGAATACATTTCGTACTGGGCTGTGTTATCTACCAGGATGTGTATGAAAGGCACCGGGAAGTTATCCTTGAGACTGGCCTTGTTTAGATCTCTGTAGTCTACACATACCCTCACCTTTCCTCCAGGCTTAGCTACCGGGACCACATTGGATAACCATTCAGGATAAGTGGATACCATAATGATTCCCGCCCTGAACTGCTTGATGATCTCTTCCTTCACTTTTAAGCTCCACTCCGGTTTCAATTTCCTTAATTTTTGTTTGACAGGCTTGAAACCCTCCTTGATGGGTAATCGGTGTACCACAATGTCGGTGGACAATCCGATCATATCCTCATGAGACCAGGCAAAGACATCCTCATATTGTTTTAGCAGCTCAGTCATTTCGGCTTTCTGGCTGGGGGTGAGGTCCGTCCCTATCTTGAGTTCCTTTAGCTTGTCAGGGGTTCCAATATCAACGGTGATGGTTTGGTCCAAGTTGGGTTTGGGTTTATCCTCGACCCATCCTTTGATCTCGTCAGGTGCGTCGTCGTAATCTGTCTCGTCTTGTTCAATGCCCATTAAATCGAAATCCAGCTCAATGTCAAAATCATAATCATCATTCAAATTTGAAAGACCATTTGTTAGGCAAGGATTACTCAAATGGGTACACCTGACATGAAACAAAATACTTGTCATATATAAATCATTTTTCACGACGATCGCAATTTCAAATAACGCGAAGAAACGACACAATTATGCAGAAATAAAACAACAACAAAAATAAACTTCTTCATTCCCCCATCCTCTAGGGTTAACCACCCTGACGTCGAGCTTTACCCTTGTTTGGATATCACTGGTTTCTGGGTCCAATTATCGATGGTCAGGTCAGATGAAATGCGCTGGATAAAGGAGGGCCTCACATCGGACACCTCCCCGATGATTACGTATACGTCGCCTGAATCCTTCTCTATATCTTCTCCAGGAATAATCAGCCCTGCCCAATCGATGACAGGCACAACTCGTTGGGCTCCCGGTGGTGTGATAACATTCGTCCCCTCCTTACTGCTTGTTGATTGTCCGGGGATATAGCATTTGGTTTCAAACTCTTTTGCGACCTCCTGCAGGAAACTTTCCTTCCGGGCCGACTCATTACGTGTGGGGGTTAACTCTTCATTCCCTGCCCCAATCACAGGTCCGCTGCTCCCCTGCTCATTGTCGACTTTGGTCACTGGACTGCCAACTAGTCGAATCGGAATCGCACTCTGACGGTGTCCCCGTGCTGCGCCCATATGGTATCCCAATCCTGCCTTGCCTATCTGCTGTGGTAGGTGGATGGGCTTGGTGATTCCCTGACTGCTTTTCCCTAGTCCCTGTCCAGGTTGGAAGTTCATTTTAATCATTTCCCTTGCCACAAAGGTGAGTTCCGGAGAGACCCTTGGTTTCACAGCTGGAGCTCCCAGGCATTTATAATGGGGAGTGCTAATCTCTAGTGCTTGAAAGCTGGCAGGCGCCGCTGACTCATCCACATTGATTACTGGTAGGCCACTCCTGGGAGGAGAAGGGTCATCACATTCGGCCGAGATTGTTACCAGATTCCCACCGATGATCAACTTGATTTGTTGGTGGAGCGTGGAAGGAACTGCCCCGGCCATGTGTATCCACGGCCTCCCTAACAGCAGATTGTAGCTTGCCGTAATATCTAGGACTTGGAAGGATATATCAAAAGTACAGGGCCCTATCTCCACTGGCAATTCTATCTCTCCGATGGTATCCCTCCGGGATCCGTCAAAAGCCCGGACCACCACATGACTGGCCCGTAGGCGTTTGGGACTGATGTTCATTTTCTTCAGCGTACTGAGAGGACATATATTCAATGCCGATCCCCCGTCGATCAGCACCCCATTCATGACATATCCTGAGGAGATTACCGCGATGTGTAGCGGTTTTCGGTGCCCCCTTCCCTCTTTGGGAATGTCCTCATCCGTAAAGGATATTGCATCGGTTTCCAATAAGTGGCCTACCAGCTGGCCGAAATCCTCCTCACTAATTTCTTTGGGCACAAATGCCTCCTCCAGAACCTTCATCAGGGTTTTGCAATGCTTACCAGATGACAACACCAAATCCATGACTGATGTTAGGGTTGATTCCTCATTTAAAATCTGGATCCCCCTCGTTTCTGGGTGATCCATCCTTTTCAAAAACTCTATGGCCCTTTCCTCGGAAACCTCTTCATTTTTTCTCTTTTGGCTCTCAAGGACTCGCCCGGGAAGATATAAGGGGTTCCCCTTGGTCGTCACGGAAGCACAACTGGCCGCTTCCTCTGGTATTCCCCCATAATTCCAGGGTACAGTCTTCAGACTACTGATAGGGAGTTGCGGCCTTGCTGCAAGGATGACGGGCCTCGGGGCTGTCAGCTTGACAGGTCTTTCCATGCCATTTGTGCTTATCCCTATCAACCTGATGGGCGTTACCCGTGTATCCCCATGATCATATATCATGTTGATCATCTCCTCAACTTTCTGCACATAGTTCAACCTTGGCGGCCCCCCAGCCTCACTTGCCTCCGTCGCATTAACTCCCCCTCCATCATGTCTTGGCAGGGGATTTGCCTTAACATTCGGGGAGTCCGGTTGTTCCACCACAATTTCCCCACTGTCTATCATGTTTTGGATTCGATGCTTCAACGTCCAGCAATCTTGTGTATCATGGCCAGGGGAACTGGAGTGGTATGCACACCGCTTGCTCGGGTCAAACCTTCTACCCTTTGGGTCACTCGGGGGTGCCAAACCAACAATCTTCTTTTGGGCTACTAATACCGCTAATACTCGTTCAAGCGGCTCCCCGAGCGGGGTGAATACTCGGTTTTGCGAGGCCTCATATCTTCTTCGCCCCTCTGCTCTTTGATCTGTGAAATTGGGCTGTCGGGATGGCCCTCCCCTCTGTGCCTGTACCGGAAGATGGCTTTCTGCTTTTCTGGATGACCCTTGTAGGATGAGGGAGACATCCTCTTCCTTCCTCTTTTGGACTCTCCGGGAAGTGCTGCCATAGTTTCCATTCTGTATTTGCTCGGCAGCAGTTTCTAAAGCAGTAAGATCCCGGATTTTACCCGATTTCAACCCCACGTCTACCATCTCTCCATGTTTAATCATTTCAGCAAAAGGTCTTCCAATCCCCGAGATGACCCTCTCATAATACGGTGCCTCCTGGATGTCTACAAAGGTCATCACCATCTCTGATTCGTTCATTGGGGGGATCACCTGTGCGGCCATGCCCCTCCACCGTTGCGCATATTCCCTGAAGGATTCCCTAGGCTGTTTCTTAACCTTTGTCATTTGGTACCTGTCAGGGGCCATCTGGGCTTGAAAGCTGTATTGGGTTAAGAAGGTATGGGCCAATTCCTCCCAGTTATGGATTCGGGCGTTGTCGAGGCGGGCATACCAGATTCTTGCCTCCCCTGTTAAGCTTTTCTGGAATAGTTGCATTCTTAACCCCTCATCTTCGGCATAAGACCCGAGTTCTCCAATGTATATTTTCAAGTGTGTATAGGGGTCTCCCTTTCCATTGTATTTTTCAAACTCGGGAACTTTGAACTTTTCTGGATATCTGGCTCCGGGGAAAACACATAGATCTGAGTAATTAACCCTGCCCAGGGAGCCTATACCCTTTAGAGATTGGATGGTCTCCTCCATGTGTTTCATTTTTCTCCGAAGGTCGTCATTGTCCCCCTCTTCTGGGATAGTAATCACTGTCCTGCTAGGTATGGGAACGGGCTTTGGGATGACTGGCTCGTCCTTGAATCGGGGTTGGTCCTCTTTAAGCAAGTTTGTACCATTTTTAGGAGGATTCTGATCATCCCCTGGTGGTGGAATATTATGCGATCCCTGGTTTGCCGGATCCTGTCTGATTAAGAACTGTTCCTTTAACATTGTGGCCATTTCCATCATCTGTCTTTTAAAATCATCAAACTCCTCCCGAGATATGGAACTATGATTGGGAAGATCAGCCATTTCAGAGGTAGAGACCTGGGCTTTCTTAGACTGCGAACGGGTTTGAGGAGCAATCCTGCGAAACAACGGTTCGAAGTTTAGTCCCGGGAAATGAAAGGATATGGACACATGCTAAAGCTGTAACTTTTGTGTTTTGGGTTTTTTTTTTTTTTTTTTTAATCTTTCCCTGCAAAAGAGAAAGTTAGTAGTCCTTTAGTGCAATAACAAATGCTAAACATGACTTTATTATGCTTCCCCAGCTGTTTCCTGCAAAACATGGAGGTCAGTATTCTCTTTTGACAATAGGGGAAGCATATATGAGTACGTTGCAATTATGACATTTATATTCTTGAACGTAAAAAGGCATGAAGAGACTTTTCCTGCGTTGGGTTTATCAGAGGCTGACCTACCCTAGGGTTACTCTCACGGGCTTTTCGGCATGAAGGTTCCCAAATCTTCGCAATCTACTCGTTTGAGCCCTTTCGATTGGAGCGGATTTGAGTGGTGCGTTTTCTGAGCCATCTCCGGGGAGCAGCCCCATCGAGTCCAGTAATAAGCAACCGACGGGTTCGCCTCAGGAGGAGGTACAATCTCAACATACATTCACATTCATCGTCCTCACCGTATGCAAATGATTACTTTTAAAGTAAAGCAATTCCATACAAACATTCATTTATTGGACAAAACACACGATCACACAACAATAAGTAAACATGTCAACATATCACACGTATACACACATTCTCGAATTTTAAAGGATAGGATAACATCAAGATTTTAATGCGGCTTAAGCCCTCTAAAACTCCCCAGCAGAGTCGCCAGCTGTCGACGCCGGGTTTTTCTTTTCAATGCGATATTGTCCTTTTCCGATTTTTTATTGCCTTTTGATTAGATGATTTTTGGAAAAGGGTCGGCTTTGATGTCGACGGGGTTTCGAAAGATCGTTTTTTTCATGATGAGCCAATTGACCAGAGTCGCCAGTTGGTATATTTGAAATAGATGTACCAACTCATCCGAGTTTTCGTTTTTTTTTTTTTTTTTATAAATCGCTGGCTCATATGTGACTCCGAATTAATTGGTCTGCGAATTAAGATTCATATAGTTCGGGGGCTTGCTTAAGCGAGGGGAAGGTGTTAGACACCCCTCGACTTCCGTGAAACACGGTTACCGCAATCTTGATGCTTTCCTATCCTTTAATTCATGAAATGTGGATGTGCGCGCGCTTGTGTGTGTGTGTGTGTGTCTATGTGAATGATGTGGGGAGTTTGTATGAAAGAATCATTTGGATTTTTAGGGAAAGTCGTGCTTTAATTTGATAACGCTTCGGAATATTTTTTCGGTATACACGAGCAAGCTTTATTCTTTATGAAAAAAAGGTTTGATTTTAATTGTCCAAAACTATGGGATTTTCATTAAGTGTCATTTTGGCAATACAAGAGTTTTAAACCTTAGTCAAAATAGGAATCGAGATCTATACGTTGCTTCCGTGAAATGATCGGGCAATTTCTAGGATCTCTTTCACCCTATGTACAAAGATTTAATAAAACGTTACTTATTTCTAAAATCAAATTTTGTGATGTTTGAAAATGATTTTTTTCTTTAGCTTGCTCGTTAGATAGGAATCGACATTCATTAGCACTTCTCAAATTTGAACCTCGTGATTCTAATATCCTACTTTGATTGGTTTTATAAAAATCTTCATTTGTTTGGCTTTGAAATCAAAGTTTTCAATATTGTCAATCAAATAAAACATTAATATGCGTGAGGGTTATTCATGGGCATGTAAGCCATCAAAATAACCCACACGCCTACAATCACATACTTCACTATTTATGGGGCCTTAAACCCGATTCTCGCCTTAGCGTCGTTTTAAGGCCCGACGGTTACATGTTTACAACGAAGGATTACATTGTTCCTAAATACATACGTCAAAATTTGTCCATCATCGGATTCGGACCATGGTGTCACGCTCCTAGGCTCACATCCACAATTTATCACAAACATCGAATAGATACAATAACATAACTAACAACGGATTGCTTAACGCCCCACAATGATCCAAAATTAACAATCTAAATAGATCAATTCCATCTAATGTATATATCGTTATGAACGAGCAAAACCTCACCCAATGGATATCATCGGATTATTAGGAAGAATTTTGTTCCGATGGAACCCTCTCTAATAATTCCTAATCCATTGCTCCACAATAATTTTCATGAAATCTACATTTAATTCAATCAAATGATATGATAGAAATTGATATAACAAAAGAGATTTCACCTTGCAATTGATATTCAAATGGATGTGAATTTGATGTATTCGAATAGAAGGAGAAATATATATGATACAATCAACTCAAGAGATATTAATCCTCACTTTTTCCTTCCTTTCTCTCCTATTTTGTTGCAAAATTTCTCTCTTTTCCCCTCTATTTTCGTGCTTATGTTGCTGCTGGAATCTCCTTCTTCTCCACAATTGCTGAACCTCCTGTATGCTGCCCGAAGCTGGGCTTAAATAGGCTGGCCAAAGCCAGCCGCAGATCTATCTGCGGCTGGCCGCAGATCCATCTGCGGCAGGCCAGCTGGCACGCCTCCCATCGCACTCAGCTGGTAGTGCTGATTTCCTGGTTTCCGTGCTGGCGCACCCACTTGGCCGCAGATCTATCCGCGGCTGGCGGGCTTGACTTTCTCGATTTTCGTGCCACGCCTCGATTTTCGTGCCGCAACGTCGGTTTTCGCTGACAGGCTCGTGTTCTGCAGTCCGGGAATTTCCGGGAGACGTGCCACCTCATTCGGAAGTGCCTGCATCGGACGGCTCTGCTGTCATGTCGAGTTGGGCTGCCCAAAACATTGCGGCGGTGCCGGGCGCTCGCCTTTGTGCCCGCTCCTTTGCTCCCGCAAGCCGGTTCAATTGACGATTTCGCCCTCCTGTCATGGTTAGTAGAAGGAAACGCAAAATTTGGGTGTCTACAATGTGTTTGGAAATTTAGAACTTGCAACTGGAAAGTTCGTGTTGTGTGATTGCATATATTCAAACATAATTAAAGGGTTTGCTTGGAAACTTTGTAGGTGAGTCCAAGATCTAGTCGTAATAAAGCATCTAAATCACAAGGTTACTAGATCTAATCTTAATTATTTTGAGACTTCACAACATTTGAAAAATTCTAATTTTAGGATTTTATGTTTGTTCCGACTTAATCAATGTACATGGCTTTAGGCTAGTTGTGTACATTTGGAATTTATGTATGGGTAGTTATCACAAGTCCAAGATTAATGCGGTAGGTATGAAAGTAAAGACATGGATACATTTTAACATGTGTCATGAGTTCGATTCAAAATTAAATTCCCCTTTTGACTATAACAAGGTAACAACGGTTAACTGTTCCTTTCTTGCTTTGAATTGGTTGTAACTGCTACATGAATTCCACAAAACTGTGGGAAAAGAGGAGCTATTAAAGACAAGAGACTCTTGTGGAAAACAAAAACAAATGATTTGCAGATGATGTATTGCATGGTTATGTGATTGTATAATGTTTTTTTGAACATTGGTAAAATGATGGATTGAGACATCTAACTTATTATGCATAATCTATATCAGCATGGCATTTGAATTGAGAAGTCAATGGCAATTCGATAAACCGAAGTTCCTCTCAAAACCATGAAATTAACGAAGTGGAAAGGTTAAGCCATTTACGAACAAAGTAAGACAATAATCTAGGTGGAATATCTAACTGCAATTCAGTATCCTTTTCTTTCTCAAAATTTGGAAGGTTTTCCTTGATTCTAGTATGATTAAAATAATAGACAATTCATAGATGTTCACATCGATTTGAAAATAATACTCTTATGTGTGATGTGTAGACATCAATTATGGCTCGTACTGTTCCTGCACTCTACATTATAAAACAAGCTATACAACAGTTTGAGAGTCATGCATATAAAAGGTTATATAACAGGAGTAAAATGATTTTCAAAAGGAAAAAAGAACTTTCTCTATCCCACTTTTTATCATTACTCTAATATTCTCTCACCCCTATTTTAAAACTTTTACTCAAAAAATTTAATTAAAACCCCCCACTGTACTTTTTCTTTTTTTTCTCTCCCAAATGAAAGTCCCATATATTTCCCCCTGATGCTGTTTCTGGGACAAATTTCTCTACCCTTGTTATAGTTTTGCATGTATTAGCTCAAGGAATTAAAAGGCAGAGTAAATGGCAACAACTTTTGGTACTCCAAATTCTCTCTTTATTCTTATGCTTGTCATAACCATACTAGCATGCTCTTATACAAATTTCGTTGAAGCACAAACTTGGCCTCCGCAAGATGAAGGTAGGTGTGTCTAGTAAATATTTCATTTGAAAGTATAACTTCAATCCTTTTCGATCTTTGATGTCATTTTAAGTTAAAGCATACTTAACTTGGATAGATGTTGTGTCCAACTTCTATCCAACTTTCTTGTGAAATTAATATGAGTTTGAAATATGCAGTGAGCGCACTTAAAGAAATAGCTGAACAATTGGGTAAAAGGACTGGAATTTCAGTCTTAATCCTTGTGATGGGAACTCAAACTGGAACACACCAAAAATGAAAGAAATGCTAGCATATAATAATGTTGTCCTCTGCAATTGCTCCTACCCTGGTGGAGTATGTAACATCGAAACCATGTATGTTTTTTGTCATTATATATGTTTTCCGTGCTCAAATTATTTATATGATGATTGATTACGTCTAAATATTTCCACATTCATGATGATGGTAGAAGTAATTCAACTGGAGTTGGTTCCTAATTAGCAACAAAATAAACATTCTTTGCATAATCATTATTTTTAAACAAACCAAATACAAGTGAAGATGATTTCAAGAGTACCTAAATGTTTATAGATTATTTGTCCTTATTTTTTTTTTTTTTGGCATTTCCTAAGATATCTAGGGACCATGCATGATGAGTAATGTGTTTGGTAAAGCAATATGGCCAGTTCACATATTTAGTGCCAATTCAGTATTGCTCATTGCAGTAATGATACATATGGTGGCAATATGATGATATTTTGGTCTTTTGAGAGTTGGCTATTTATTAGCACTTGTTGATTGCATACGGTTATCAAAGATGTGCTATTTTTGATTGTTTTATCTCTCTTTAACCTTTTATTATTTTCATATTCTTCATGATATTGAAACTGTATCAATTATTTTCAACACCTTGTTTTGAGATTTGGCGTACCATTTGATATTAAAGACCCTCTTTTATTCGTGGTAAAACAGAGCTCTTAGAGAGCAGGATCTTAATGGTGTACTTCCACCATCCTTGGTAAAGTTACCCTACATCGAGACAATGTAAGAAATATTTTCATATTTATGCTTGTTTCTTGACATGTTTATTGGATTTTTATGCTTCCATAAGAAAAACAGCACTACCTATTGTTGCAGTGATCTTGTTCGCAACTACCTCCATGGCACGATACCTCACGAATGGGCATCTACAAAGTTGGAATATATGTGAGTAACACATGCATTTTATATTTGATGTTATTAATTTTTTTATTTATCTTCCTCGAATTGATTGAGTGAAGATATGCTCTAGGGTTGTCAGTGTAAATCATTTATCAGGACCAATCCCGAAGTACTTGGGAAATATTACCACTCTCAGAGTAATGTATACCACCACTGACGTAGCGAAAGTAACGGAGATTGTTATCAATTGTTGAATCGCGCACGATTGCCAACGATAACCTTCTACTACCTGTTGATTCTACGAATTCCAGGAAATAGGCAACAAAATTCTAAAAAGTAAGAATTTTGGTAAATAAAAGAAATCTTATTATTCATCAAAAAACTGCTCAATCCTATCATAACAAACACTTAAATAGTACCTCCCAAACTGAAAAGGAAAACGAATAAAGAAAGTTACAAAAATAACCCGAAAACAATAAAATGCAATTTTGAAGGCCTAAACAATGGAATTTGACCAAAAAACCGCACAGCTCACAAGCTAAGCTGGTGATTTTTGACCGTTGACCCGTTTCCAATGAAATTAGGCTCCGAAAACGTTAAAATCCGATACTCCAAACTTGACAGAAATTACCAAATTGCCACTGGATCAAATCTTTCCATAATTTATCAAATCTTATCAAATCTTTCCATAAACTGACATGCTTGCTCGTCAACCGCATCAACCACCCTCTCTCTCTCTCACACACACGCGCACACCCATGCATTCAGTGGCACACATGCATATACATCAAAAAAATTTAAAAAATCCACTTCAAATAAGTACATGTTTAACTTATTCACTAATTTGAAAAAGATATATTTTCAGGAGGTTTGAGAATAACTTATTTAATGGAAGTGTTCTGGCTGAGCTTGGGAATCTAATCAATTTGACAAATCTGTTAGGCCTCTTCTCTATATTTTATCGGATTTTCCAAGTCCTTTTTTTTACCTCACTTATCAACGAAATTTATGTATACAAGACCTGGTACTGAGCGCGCTTTCTTCTTATTGTTTATTGTAGTATTCTTAATGCTAACTATTTCACGGGACAATTACCATTGGAGCTTACTAACCTAACCAAGTTAGTAGAACTGTAAGTATACCAATTGCCCTTTGCGAGTATTATATTGGAAAATTTCAAATATGTTTTGTTTTTTCTTTATTTGTTTTCTGTATTATTTACGATTGTTTTTCCTTTTGGCCTATGCAGTAGGCTAAACAGCAACAATTTCACGGGAAAACTACCTAGTTTTCAAAGTTGGAAACAACTTCAAATGTTGTAAGTTCTCTAAATTGCATATTATTTTAGTTTTGTTCTAACTTGCTAAGAGTTTTGAAAGTAAACCTATTTGGGGGGTGCAAGTGAAATTTTAATCCGTTTTATTTGTGTAATAGCAGAGAGATCCATGCTAGTGGTTTTGAAGGGCCAATACCTTCTAGCATTTTTGTCTTGAGCAATTTAAGTCAACTGTGAGTTACCAGTGCTTTTAACCTCTTCTTCAGTTGCTTGTTTCGGAAGCATCCCTAATTTTTGCAATAAAGGTAACTATTTTGAAGGCCGCCTGTGTTAATATGCAACATTATTAGCGACTTAAATGGAGGGGGCTCAGGATTTCCTAACCTAGAAAACATGACAGACATGAGATTATTGTGAGTCATACTAATGAAGTGATGATTGTGAAAGAAATATGTATATTAAATTCTTGCACTTTCTTCCTTCAGCAATATTATTGACACAAATTTGATTTATGTAGGATGCTGAGGAACTGTCACATATCCGGGAAGATACCTGTTCATATAGCACAAATGAATGAACTGCGTAAATTGTAACTTTACTACTTCCATTTGCCTCTTTTTCTCTCTCTCTCTCTCTCTCTCTTCCTTTATAACAAGGATAGTGCAAATCGAATTACGATTTTAGTACAGAAGAGGGAATAAATAGAAATGAAGTTTGTGCTGAGTTAATTTTGCTTGTAGACTCTTGACCACAGTTTCATGTTCTACTGAGATAGAATTTTAAGAGAAAGATGATAGCTACTTGGAGTTATCAAAGATGCAGATTTTAATTAGTCCGCGTATGCAGAAACTTTGGCAATTAATTAAAAAGATTTGTTTTATAATATAAAGACAACACGGTCGGACTTGGAAGGTAAATGAAACTTAAAAATAGGAAATTTATGGTTAGATATCCTTTTAATGTAGCACAACTCTTTGGGTAATAATCTTCTACGTACATCTATTATATACTTATGTGGACATCCTATTTTATCACTATATTTGTATAGAAGAAAGTTTGTGTTGGATATGATTTGCCAGATTTTGTTTAGTTAGCGTCATCTGATTGGTGTTCCTGTTTCCTTCTTAAGTACAAGCTCTCTGTTTTATTTATTGGCAGAGACCTTAGCTTTAACAAGCTGGAAGGGGAGATACCAAATGATCTTGAAAGCCTATCAAATCTGGAGACTATGTAAGCAATCAAAATTTAGTAAGAAAGATCTTTTTAACTTGCGTAGGAATTCTTTCTAATTGTTTGATATACATTTGTCATAATGTATGTAATTGTGATGCCACACATGAATGGTCCAATATTCAGTTTTAAGTTTTAAATGAACCTTGTTTTAGATTAAAAATAAGCAGAGAGAACCATTTGCTACCACATTTCAAATGGCAGGTGTACTAATACCCCCCTCTCCCCCCCCCCCAAAAAAAAAAATTTAGGTTTACCAGGATATTGATATTTTTATACTATGGCCAATTAGCAGAGAGAAAATGCACTGGCTAGAGCCCAATCTCAAGTCGTGAATTTTTTCGTTGCTTTAGGTTTAAATAAATATGTCTTGCTAGATGTCAAACTTCTGTTATCTTGAAGAGCAAAAGTCATCAGTATATCTTCTTTAGGTCTATTTTATTCGCATTATGATTTGATATATCTACATATGTTAGTGGGTAACCCCATAAATTTGTGTGCGCACTACTCAGGTATCTTACTAGTAACTTTCTTACTGGGCCTGTTCTGCAGTGGATTGAAAGCAGAGATCCTAGAGTTTATGTTTACTAAAACTACAATCTTGATCAGTTTCGCATAAAATTTTCTGTTCATAATTAATATTATGTTAACATACATGTTTATCTATTATCAGAATCTCTGTTGTAGGATGTGAATATACAAAACTATGCAAACTATAGCAGAATACTACAATATACTATGTTAAGCGAGATGAAACTAGGGATCTAAAGCATGATGAGTGTTTGAAGATCTTAAGGGTTCTCTTGAAAAGACGAGGAATATTAAGCATGGTGGAGAAGTTACTTCAAAAAGTTGTTAAAAGAAAACCATATGGGAGGGTTGCTTCAGATGACTATACAAAATTTGGGAGGATAAAAGGAAATAAGGTTTTTCTTTTCCTTTGTGGAATTAAAATGTTCTTTGTAAAAGATGCATCGAGGAGGATAAATGAAGGGTTTTAGAATCAATGGTGGTGTATATCTAGTTGGACTTAGAAGTGTTTAGCTCGTGAAATTGTGTCTTGGTGTTTAGAATTTCTTAAATTATCACATATTAGGAAATTGTCTGAGGAGTGACGAGAAAATATTCTGTTACTATATATGATATTTTCTGCCTATCCAGACAATCCCTTTTACCTGGCTGGATGCTTGGAGTGGAATTTCCAGCTTAATATTGGAAAATTAGTTTTGTCTCATGCCTGAGAAATGAATCTAATGCAGCGATTTTGTCAAAAGTGACTAAAGTTTGAATGAAAGAAATTATAAATTCAGAGAAAGTTGACTATATAAAAAAAAATTAAACACAAGTCCACAAGGAACACAATCAAATTGACAAATACAAATTCTCAACAAAAATGGTCAAGCAAATGAACAATTATAGACAATTAAACAAACATCCTCAATTAACCAACCGATCGATATACACAATTAAGCAAAAGTCCTCAAGGACCACAACTAACCAATTAATCAATAATAATAAATTAATGTACTTGGTATGGTTAATCAAATATCATGTGAGCTTGAAATGTTGAAGAAAAGTTGGACGTAAGGCATGACAGGTGTTTTTCAAGTGCTTGGAGTGCTTGATAGGCATGTGGTAATCAAATAGTGTGATATATAACCTTTTAATGATAATGGAAGGAGCAGATATAATGTAGGAATGTTATAACATTTGGTTTTCTATTCCGTAGATAGTGGATTTTTTCTGTTACATAATGGATTGCTAGTATTTAAAATTTTAGTTCTGTTAACTACTAATAGATTTCAGTTTTTTCTTCTTACATTAGTTTTCAATTAACAATATAAACTCTGATGGAATTCATATGCTCGTATGCAGCCAAATAGATCTTTCTTACAATAACTTTTCCAAGGTGCCACAAACTTGCCGGGAAACATTGTAAGCCCTAGAGTCCACATGATTTCTTTTCTCGATCCACATTCAAGTGAAACTTTACTTTATCAATTTCATCAGAAACTTGTTCAGAAGCTATTCTGGAGGGAACAACTCGTAAGCTTTTAACTTGTTTCTTATTGAATATTGAGATGAAGAGATTTTAGTTTAGGTTTACACCAAAAGGTTTGTGCTTAACTTCTCCTGTATGATTTAGTTTAGTTTAGGTTTACACCAAAAGGTTTGTTTCTTATTGAATATTGAGATGAAGAGATTTTAGTTTAGTTTGAGCTTCTGTATAGAAGCCAGTGAGAAGAGGAGCAATCTTAAGGAAAGTCAACAGAAGTCGAATAGGCTGGCTTCTAAATTGCATCATGGAATGATACCTTGAACTTTATAGAGCATAACCATTTGCAGAGAGTAGATCAACCCTGATCTTCAGAGTAGAAACGAGTGATGAGTTACAAATTTCTTCAAAGCATATTGATTTTAACCATTAAATAAAAAAACAAACTATAGAAGACCAGCAAATTAGTGAAGTTTAATGTGTATCACTTGGAACTAGAACCAAGAACCTAACAGTACATAGAAAAATAAATTTAAAAATTAGGAAAAAGATGAAGACTAACCAGGGTGTTTGGAGACATCAACATTGGCATTATTCTGGGGCCTTGTTTTTTTAGGAGATGAGGGCTTATGCCTGAGAGTCCCCAAATATGCTGGATTCCGCAACACAAGGCATCTGGAAAGAAGTTAGGATAAACTTTGAAGAAAGGATTTGTGGTTTTAATCTGCACCTCCCACCCCCCTTCTCTCTCCACCGCAAGGTGGAGAAAGGAGTTTAACTAATCTCAAGTGCTTTGTGAAATTTATATGGCTCAAAAATACCATATATGATGGTATGCTGATGAATTCTTATTTAAGCAGTATCACTAATTTCCCTAAGACCATTCTCTCCTCTATCGTACACAATACTATCCAATCCTAAACAGATGCCAATAAAGCCTCAAGGTGATGGAAGGAAACATGCTTTGCCAAGTACTACGCTAACATTAGAAAAAAAAAACATTCATGACAAAATGTCTAAAACCAGAAGATTATTATCTAATAATGTCTACATATAAAGAGTTTGCGCAAAATTCTTATATAAAACTTGACGGGTCACTCGTTTCTCTCTCTCTCTCTCTCTCACCTTTTTACTTTTTCTATAAATAAAGGATTATTTAATAAATTATACATATATGGCAATGGTTATTAACTTTTGAAATACTATGAACATTGGGAAGTTATCCTTGCATAATTGTGCAACTGAGTATATTAACTTACGGGAGTGTTATTAGCCCAAATAAAGGTGATCGTCTTTGGGAAATTTGTTCAAAATAATTTTTACTTGTTAAACATGACTCATCACTGATAGTAATATTTGGTATCAATTAGCATTACTCATACTACCCAGCACGTAAAAATAATGCTTATTTCAGACAACAAATAAACCACAAATTTGAATTATCCGAATGAGTTACCTGGAATATCCCAAGGTTTCTGTTGTAGTTTGACTCTAGCAGCGTTAATGAAACAGTAACATGCAATTTTTGATTGGGAGGGACAATTCGTGATCTCCCAGGCTTCCCAGTTTCAATCTTTTCCTTGAGAGTTCACACCACAAGAGACAGCTGGAGAAGATGTTATTGGCACAAAAGCAACCGGACTGTTCTCTGTGTAATCAAAATTCAATGTCTCCTTCATCTGAAATGGCTCCTTTACCAAAACTCTCATAACCAAACCACTAACAAAAATTACAGATACCAACAAACTAGCCAAAATGAAGCAGATGTAAACTGACCACAACAGTCCCCAACCGAGTCGCAAACCGAACTTCCATATCGATTTATGTTCCTTAAACCATTCATATACCAATGGGGAAATACTCCCATATATAGCACCAGATATTCTTGGCAACATCCTTGTAAAATACTCTATACAGCGCCGCTTTATACGAAATGGATCAGTTATAAACATGTATGAAGAGTACAGTAACCATACGGGAAATGTGATTAACCTAACAAGTAAATTTACTTGAAAACCAATAGCTTTAATCACTAAACCAGCTAAAGAGAACAGAAAATTGGAAGAGGACTCTTCAACTACGTCAACATGGGAATGAACTGTATCCGATTCATCATCGGGTCCTTCATTATTAGCATATGTAATCACAGAGTCCGGTTTAATTTCTCCTTTTAAGCGATTATTATTTCTTCCCGAGCCAAATTGAACATTATACGAATCAGAATCCTCACGTTCTCCCTCATTTCTCTTCAAATTTCGTAGAAGTCTAAACTTTCTAACCGTATCAGCTACCCGAGCGTCATTAATATCAAAACTTACAGAAGAATTAGGGTTCGAGTCCTTTGAATCCCTGCCGGAGTCGTGGTGAGAGAAAGTTCGCCAGCGACGAGGCTTGGATTTGTGTAACGCGTCAGCATTTGATTCCTCAATTGGCTGGAGCAGAGAATTTGAAGAAGATTGCGAAATGGGTAAATTATTTTCACTACAATCAATGCAATCATAGAAAGGGAATTCGTCGAGAGATTCGAAGAAATTGTTCTCGTCGTTGTTTATGGTGTTTGAATTAAATTCTTCCATTGAAATAATGAAATGGATGTAGCTGGGGGCTTCATTTCATCCGTGACTTCGGCACTTAGACGGCGGTGTGATTTATCTTAAATTTTAGACGGTTTTAATATTTTATTAGGATGAGCGAGAAATTCAAAAACAGTTATATTTTTTAAAGTGAAAAGGAAAATAGATGATTTCGAACGATCGTTTAATTAGTCGGATTGAATGACAACAAATTCGGAACAAAAGGAGAATGTGAAAATAAATGTTATGCCTTGTTTGAATTAGTGAAAAATGAACGGAAAGGAAAAAAATAGAATCATTTCGAAGGGAAATGTAGATCCTCAAATCCGACTTGACAAACGGGGTTCCGGATCGACAGTGAGCTAAGACAAAAGGATCGGTCAGAAAAACCTTTTTGACGTGCCACAGTTTCCTACCCACCCACATGTTAATGGGTTTGGCAACCCATGAGTTATAAGAAGTGAGAAATGAATAATTTATTTATTTATTTATTTATGAAGTCTCATTTGAAAAGTATAATATAATTTTATAATTAAATATATAATTATATTATTATAATATTAATAATCAATTAAACATCAAATAAATATGAAAACACACTGTTATGAATTATTTCAGTAGAATGATATTTGGTAAATCCAACGGTGGGGATCAGATCATTAGCTAAAAAAACAAAGAGCTTAGATGTAATATTCATACTCAATAGTAGAGTCCAAGCATAAAAGACCATCTTTGTATCTGATGAATCAATCGAATATGAAAAATCAATTTTCATTCTCTCTCTAAATTCTTCTCTTCCTTTCTCTCATTTTCTGAGTCTAGCAGGACTATCTAAACTGCTACATTGGTGCTTTCATTGAGAGTTGAATCCATGGAACCTGATCCTATCCTGGCTGCTTGGGACAAATTCGCGGAGAGATTCTCAGAGTCTATGACAAAATTTGCTGATCAATTTGTTGAAGCTATGAAGCTAGCTCGCCTAAAATCCGATCCAAAGCATAATCGAAAGTGCTTATTTGTGGCTATACGGAAGAGGAAGACTGTTTATGCGTCCGTGGAGTCAGAATATGATCTAGATGATGAGGTTGTGGATTGTGAAGAGGAAGAGGTCCACCAAACTCAATTGCAGATTCAACAAATTGATCCAGTTGTCACGGATGTGGTTCTGGATTGTGATCAAATTGCTTCCAGGGCTGTGTGGTTTGAAGCTAGGAGACAATCTCGTGCAAATCCTACTTCAGAGCATCATCAAAATGAACTTCAAGCTCAACACGATGGTGATCTAACTGGCCATGAAGATGAAGATCCAATTGCACTAGAGGTTGGGGATTGTAAAGATTTTCAGGCACAAATTGAAGCTTCAAACCCACCAATTCGTCAAGTTTGTGATCAGTTGATTCATGATAAGGTGAGCTTTCTCCCAGAGAGTGACTTCTCATCTCCTAACTTGGCAGACAATAGTACGATAGTGGCTTTATGCACAAATACAAAGGGGTGTCCTGTTGCGGATAAGGGGTTTGAAGAAAAGCTTGAACCAGGGACAACTAACCATCAGAATGAAATTGAAGGAGATGGTGTAATAATTGAAGGAGTGTTTGACCCTGGGGGAAAAATGATGAGCTGTTTTACTTATATGAAAAAACATGATGATATGAATAGACCTTCAAGTTCTATAGTTGATCATGAGTACAGTATAAAGTACCCTCCTGCCATGGACTACAGTGGTTCTGGGTCAGTTATGGTTCTTCTAATCAGTTAGTTTTGGTGACTTTTGGTCATATCTCAATAACAATTGTCGGTTCCACTTTTCCTCTCTTAACCAAATTGTCATTGGCAGTTATTTACTCAATTGTTGCCAACCAATCAAGAACAACAAGGGGTAGTAGAACCGAAATTGCTAGTACTATTTTTGTGTCACATGGAGTGCATGATATCATGGGTGTCCAGAAATCTTCTACTGACGAGGTCAAACCACAAAAATATAGGACTTCTTGTATACATGGTTTGAGGTATAAATTTGGTGAATGTAATCACATACCAAATGTTGAGTTCAAGGATAAATACGTTTCTGATTGGGTTTTGGAAGAGTTTATAAAAATTTTATGGTTGGATTTACATGTTTTGCTCAAAAATTTTCAAATTGGCTACAATCATCAAAAGGGTACTGTAATCTCAAATGGTGTATTTTGTAGAGTTGTGTTTGAACCTGGAGGAATGGAATTACAATTTTGGGTTAGTGTGTATCCGAATGCATGGGCAATTTTAAATGCCACTTTTGGTGGTAGCCATGATCAAATCAAGTACTGGGTGAACCAGAACTGCATTAAGCCTTTATGTGATCTACTAGTAAGCCCTGAACTTAGGATTATTACCATTTGTTTAGAAGGGTTGGAAAACATCTTAAATGTTAGGATTGTAACTTCTTTGACAAATACAAAACTACAATTAAATTCTCTAAATGGTTGGGTTCCATCTCAGCACATTATTTTTGTGGGTCTTGTAAAATCTGAATTCAAGGAACCAACGATCTTGGCAGAAGATATTGCTATGAGATGGGTCAGATTCAGCTATGCTTCTTACCACGAAATGGGTATCATGATTGAAGTATATGAGGTAAAAATTTGTGGAGTACATGGAGTAGAAGGTGATGATTCAAATTAGCTCAATAACATTTGTTGGAAAGCAGTCTTGGGTGTGCCTATATACTTTAAAATGGAGAAAGGAAAGAGGTACACTCACCATGTGTTCAGATTTGATGGTATTGTATCTCTAACGAAGTACACCTACCATGAATTGCAAGCAACACTTGTTACAAATTATAAGAAAAATCCTATGCATCAGCATGAAATTGTTTTTGTAATTGGAGTAGCAATCTCTCCAAGATCCACTTACAACAACATACAATTTGATATTGGTATAATGATCTGGAAGTTGCGCTTAAACAAAGCCGGGATACACCCTGAAGGTATAGCTGCAGTTTTGAAGAATGAGGTAGCAATAACAGGCATGGTGGAAATGGGTATATTGTACCCTTGCATCAATGTTGGGCGATATGGGAAAATAGAAAGATTTCTCATTTCAAGTCTTAAGTCTTCATTGATTGCTATTCATGCATGGGGTGCTGCATTTGTTGTTGTTGCTAGTCTTAGCCAAATGGGACTTGCCGGTGTGCAACTTTACGTGTGTAATGAGGCTGCAGAGTTGTTTGAAGAAGCAAGGACTATTTTGGAGGCAGAATATGCCCCACATCATCATGCTACAATTGACATCTATAGTAACCTAGTTACTGATACTTATGATGCATGTGGGAAGGATAAACCTTGGGACAACGAGCATGAGCTTAAATACTCTGCCATAGCTGTGAATTATTTCTCTCTTATAAGTGGGCTGGAGATTTTGATTGATGACAAGAAAGATTTGGGGCTTCTCACTAGTCTAATGGGGATCACGACTTAGTTTTGTTGTGTTCATTTCAATTTTGTGGACAAGCATTTGAATATGGTTGAACTAATGGAATTTGGAGTTCTTGTTGTGGAGTTAGCGAAGGCTTTTGGATTGCGTAGCCAGAGTAATGCCCATAACCATGGAGGGACTAAAGTCATAGCTGACATTACATTGGACATGAGCAAAATCCAAGCTAGCAATAATGCAGAGCAGGTAATTCTTGTGAACTACTCATGGGTGCAAAGAAATTTTAATTTGCTATGGTTACAAATACTTCCACCTTGAGGTCAAGGTGGATTTTAAAGGGGGGAGTATTGTTATGAATTATTTCAGTAGAATGATATTTGGTAAATCCAACGGTGGGGATCAGATCATTAGCTAAAAAACAAAGGGCTTAGATGTAATATTCATACTCAATAGTAGGGTCCAAGTATAAAAGACCATCTTTGTATCTGATGAATCAATCGAATATGAAAAATCAATTTTCAATCTCTCTAAATTCTTCTCTTCCTTTCTCTCATTTTCTGGAGTCAAGCAGGACTATCTAAACTGCTACACACACTTCACATAAACAATTAAAAAAACTCACTGATGCGTGTTGGGGATTATGTTTTCAATCAATTTGATTCACACCTAATTATGACCTAATCTAATTATACGAAAACGTGGATGATAATGAACGGTATGGTAATAGCAGCGAAGCAGCTATCCTCAAAATCAAGGCAAGGAAATTGTGAATTCTTGAATGAGGTTGCCATGATTTCCTGTTTACAACACTCGAATCTTGTTAACTCCATGGATGTTGTATTGAAGGAGATCGGTTATTGCTGGTATACCGTATACGAGTACATGGAGAACAATAGCCTTGCCACTGCTTTGTTTGGTTAGTCTGTCCTGGTTATGCCATACAGTTTCATTGAACATTAAATTGGTAAATACTTAATTTTACAAGTCATTATGGTTATGTTTAGGTTCGGAGAACAATCAACTGATATTGGATTGGCCAACAAAGTATAAGATTTGTATTGGGATTGCCAGAGACTTGGCCTTTCTCCATGAAGAATCAAGACTCAAAATTGTTCACAGAGACATCAAAGCTACTAATGTGCTGCTTGATGGAGAGCTAAACACTAAAATTTCTGACTTTGGATTGGCTAGGCTTAATGAAGACGATAAGTCCCACATAAGTATTCGAATTCCTGGAACAATGTGAGTTTACCTTGCCCTTCTCTTCTGTTTTGTCGCCTTGTCATTATGTTTCTCGAGTGACAAGGCATATGTTTACAGCGAACGCATAACTTTCTGAAATTTTACATCTTAATATTTGTTTTACAGAGGATATATGGCTCCAGAATATGCACTCTGGGGTTACTTGAGTGACAAGGCTGATGTTTATAGCTTTGGAGTCGTGGCATTGGAAATTGTCAGTGGGAAAAACAACAACAATTACATGCCAAGCAACAATTGCATTTGCCTTTTAGATTGGGTAGTCAAGAACTTTCTACCCCTCTTCATTTTATCTGTCAACAGAAAGTCTTTAGTCTAAATATTGATCATTGATAGTGTCAGAGAAATAATTATACTCTCAGAGTAATAAGTATCACTGAAAATTTAAAGGTGTTAAAACAAATGTAAAAGTATCACTAAATGTATATTTACTCTGACAAGATAATTATTGCTCTAGCATTATGAACTGCCTAAATATTAGATACTTAATATTTGCAGGCATGCCATTTGCAACAAAGTAAAAACTACGTGGAGCTTGTTGATCAGAGGATGGGGTCTAACATCAACAAAGACGCAACAAAAAGAATGGTGAAAGTAGCACTCATGTGCACAAATGCATCTCCATCGCTCAGGCCTATAATGTCCGAGGTAGTGAGCATGCTTGAAGGACAATTAGCTATTTCAGACGCAATCCCAGAAGCAAATACCTATTCTGAGGATCTAAGATTTAAAGCCATGAGGGACTTTCATGAAGATAAACAGTTCTGGGGATTCACTAGAAGCCAAGGCCAGAATTCGACTTCATTTCAAATATATTTGCGCTCTTCCTCAACATCTAGTGAAGATTTGTATGAAATCCATCCGGACACAAATTCCCACTAACAATATACGAATTGTTTCTTGGTTGCATTCTTGGCTAGTGCAGCAACTTTTTTGTCCTTGGCATGGACTGCAAAATAATAGGGAGCTCTTTCTCAAAGAGTGTATTGAACTTGTAATTAACTAACTATTGTTTGATTCCGTTAACTTGGGGTTTATGAGGTTAATTATTATACTTCGGAGTTTGATATTTGGGAAGAAAAACTATTTTGCGGAAATGACATTTTCTTGTATTCTTTTCCAAGTGAGTAATCGTTGGTACTGGTCAAAGAAAACATAAAAATCTTTTGAGGACGGATGAAGTTTCAATTTAATTTTAAATTTGAAAATATTTCAATTTAACTTTCAAAAGTCTGATGTTATAATTTAGAACACAGAAAATATAAATACACTAAGGAATTTGTTTCTTTCATTAAATTAGTAGATTCCACCTAAACACTTTTGAGGACAAAATAATATTTATATAATATTTTAGTGTACTTGAGTAATAATTTTTTATAAGACATTTTGTGTGTTTAAACCATCTTATATGGGACGGAGTTTGTGCGTGTACGTATTTATGTATGTATATGTGGATCATAGTTGTTAAGTTATAAAGTTGAGTCGAGTCGGTGGTGGGGAGCTTGAGCTACTAGCCGACTAAATGCCCAATTAGTCGCTCATAAGTTAACAAGTCATTTATAATGTACTTTATCCATCCCTTAATATAAATCGTTTTAGAGTTTTGCACAAGCATTAAAGAAATGATTGTATAGTATTAAATATAATATCAATTGCCTATATTATCCTTGTATTGAAAAAAGAGAGTGTTGATAGGTGCAAAATTTTAATGTTTTTGGTTCCTTTATGCTTAGTATTATTATATGTTTTATGTATTTATGAGCTTAATTAAGGTGTTTATAGATTTTATGAAGAATTGATGTGATTTTGCAAATATGGAGTTTAATGCTGAGTTTTCTGTTGTTTTGCAGAATACTCTACAATCGTTGGGTGAGAGCTCTACGTTCGTAGTGTTACAGTGGTAGCATGTCAGCTCTACGATCGCAGAAAGGTCAAGGTAGAGTCACGCGGCGATTTGATATAGTACTCTACGATCATTGAGTGGAGTGATGTCTAACAAGAGTTACTCTATGATAGTGCTGTCTGTTCGACAACTCCGAAGTCTACTCTACGATTGACAAGTTTACTCGGCAGCTAGTTACTCTATGATTCCGAGGTTTACTCTACGATCGCGATAAGTGCTGGTGCAGAGTATACTCTATGTTCTGTTGAAAGAGTGTTACTCTACGATTTTGATCGACATGCAGATTTTCAATTTTGAATAGAATTTGAAACATTGAACCTTAAAGATACGATTCCTAACAAGATTTGGAGATGAAGTTACAATCATAGATGGAAGCTAAGCTGATGTTGGAAGTACAACCTGATATGGAATCTGAGTTACAGTTTAATATGGAAAAGGAAACTGAGGAAGACTTGGAAACTAAATTCTAATTTAATAAGGAAGTTACCTAAAGTTGGGTTTCAGAGATTGAGAAAGATTTAGAATCCTACCATATTTACAGAGTGAAGACTTCCGAAATAGAATTAGATTAGAATTTTTCTAGGGTTTCAAAGCATCTATAAATACCTATCACTTGTAATCAATTGAAGGCATCTTGGGACATCTTAGATCATCATCCTAGATCATATTTTATTTGTTTATCAGCATGTTAGCTTAGTTTATTTTTATTCAGTTTTAAGGGGATGTGGGACCTTATTTTCAGTTAATAGTATAATTGAGTTTTGTTATTGATGCCTTCTTATATGAGATTTATTCTGACAATTTGTTTTAACTGTTTATATTCTATTTTATCGGATTGATTTAACGTGGCCAGTTAGATTAATCTGATGAATATCATCTGCTAGATTAAGATATGATATTAAGCAAACGATGTTATATCTGATCACAGGTAGTGCTTAATAATATTTGATTGTGGACAAGTTTTTGAGTATTATTAAGATTATTAGAAGACAAGTTAAATAATCTCTGATAGTGTGATTGTTGCTTGGAACAACCTAATTCTCTAATTCTCAATGTTTCTGTCATATTAAATCTAGACTGATAGTTTTGAGTTATATAACAGTTAGAGTCTAGTAGGGGCGATTGTCAATTAGATTTAAACTTAAGGAGAATTTCAGATAATTGAGCGATTGCTGATCATCTAGGGTTGTTAATTTTATTGAAGGAAGAAATAATATTAACTTGATTATTCTATTACTGTAAATTGGTGAAGCTACACTAAAGAACTAAAACTTTAATTTATTTGATTATCTTTATTATTTTTTTAGTTAATCATAGTTCAAAACCCCCCAATTTTTTATTTATTATTTTTAGTTAAAAACTTTAGAATAAATTCAAAGCAATATCATTCTCTGTGGGATCGATCCTTATTTGCTACTGTGCTTATTATTTAAATTTGTAAAGTAAAAGTGATGTTTATTTTTGGATTCCTTAACGACAGCTCTCCCAAGTGTTATTTATTGGGCAAAAAATAATAAGAAAACCAAAGTTATATTTAATACTTGGGATAATATTGGAAACTAATCAATTAATACTTACTTGAAATTCTCAAACGACTTATATTAAGGGATGAAGGGAGTATAATTTATACATGTTAACTATATATATATATATATATATATATATATATATATTATTACAATTACATTAAATAAAAATTATTCTCACAAATATATTACTATTTCACAATTTATTAACATAAAAAATATATTGTACTGTGCATTGAAACAAAAAATACAAGGCAGTAGAATGCCCATTGTTCAGAAAAAAAAAATGAGAAGAAAAGAAAAACAAGCCAACCGCCCATGAATAAATATTAAGGCTTCTGAAAATTAGTATAGGCAACTATGTATCAATTAATTTTTTTTTAAATGGTTCAAGGGATCACAAACTCGTTAGATGTCAACTAAATTACTATAAAACAAAATTCCTATGTCTAGTCGATTAGTTTGCGACGTCTAGTCGAGCCAAGGCGTTGACTTAGCAATATCCCTCAAGTCATCCATTCAATTTGGCTAACAGGTACTTAGCTACTTGATATGGTTTTTTGTATGCCGTTTGAACTGGTCGATCTTTTAAAAAATTGGACCGGACTTCAAAATGTAAAAAAAAATGTAATCAATCTGTTATACTTTCTTCTTCTTTATTTATTTATTTATTTATTATTTATTATTATTATTATTATTATTATTATTTTAATAAGTTCTTCAATCTCTCCACTAATACTCCTTCCATCCATATCTCCATGTTATCTTCATATAAAGCTTGGATAACATTGAATTTGATCACTCCCGTAGCTTAACAAGAGGTTTGCAATTGAATTTAACTAGTATAACAAAGAAAATGGAGAACATGAACAAATGGAGACTATTTAAAAAAAAAAAAAAATATATATATATATATATATACACACACACACACACACGGTTCGACTCTAAACCGAACCTTAAAGAACGAATTAAAGACGAACCGTCGCCTTTAATGTCTTTGGCGACGGTTCGACCCGTCGCCATAGTCATGTAGTCTTTTGCGACGGGTCGAACCGTCGCTATAAATACTAAAGACGACGGTTCGTCTTTGATTCGCTTTTTAAGGTTCGCTTTAGAGCCGGACCGTGTGTGTATATATATATATATATATATATATATATATAGAGAGAGAGAGAGAGAGAGAGAGAGAGAGAGAGAGAGAACGAGAAACATTCTATAATTGATAAAGAGAGGTATAAAGGAGTGATTGGGCTGGAATATGCTTGGCATATTTCTTTCATACATCCTGGTGCTACTGTGTAGGTAGTAAGATTTTCAGTCAAATCAATTTAATTTGTTAGGTTAGACAAAATATTTTAGACAATGGTTGTGTTGAGATTGACTCATACTACTACGGGTTCGACTAATAGCCACTACGACAGAGTAGTCGGGGGACTCGCACTCTGGTGAGCTGGAGGGGGTTGCAAGGGGGCAGTGCCCCCTGAAAGTCAAGCGCAAAGTGCAATTGGGCTTGGAGATTTATTAATAGTCTGATCTTGAGTTTTACTAATATATTGGGTCTCATGAGGTTGAGCAATGTTATAGGAGATAGGGTTTTCTAATTATTATTGTTTTGGTATGTGAAATATTATAGAGTGTGTGTGAGGCATGTTATGAATACATCAGACAAACAGGACTAGCCAAATTGGTGAACCTGAGTATATTGCGTGTTTTTACTTTTCCGTCTTTCGTATAATATCTGTTGATTGAAATATTATTCGATCTTAAATTCTAACGGTTTGAAAAACATTGAAAATAAATGGAATATTTTCCCACACCCATGACTCATTAGTGGTGTGTCGGTGATTTTTTACTTTTTTTTATATATAAGAAAACTAAGGTGGAATGCTTTCTAAGAAATTATTTGCTTTATACTCATTATTTGAGATAATTTTTGAGAAATACTGAAATTAGTAAATGCAATATTTGTCCACACCATTTACATAGTGGGGTGTGTTGTTGATTTATTTTTTTCAAACAACTAAGGTGAATTATTTTTTTTAAAAAAACTACTTGCTTTATAATCATTAATCTCTAATTCGGCATTTATAGCTTTTTGAATATAAATTTATGTTTTAACATGTATGATTTAGTAGTACATAGTATTATTATTTTTGATGGTATAAATATAATTTTATTAATTAAAATATATAAATTCGACTCAACCGGTTTGATCATCGGTTCAATTAATTGGATCAACAAACCGATGTTTCGTTGATTCGATGTTCGGTCCGGTTTTGATAATTATATTTAATTCCGGAAAGATTTTTATTTTATGGCATTCAGACAAGTATACACGTGAGCATTTAATTATTGTGAAATTTGGACTGTGTAATGATGTCCCATTTCTTTTCAATTTATTTTGGGGTGCAATGGGGTCTAACATCAACAAAGACGCAACAGAAAGAATGGTGAAAGAAGCACTCATGTGCACAAATGCATCTCCATGCATCGCTCAGGCCTATCATGTCCGAGGTAGTGAATGAACATGCATGCTTGAAGGACGATTGTCTATTCCAGACGCAATCCCAGAAGAGAAGCAAATACCTATTCTGATGATCCTATTAGATTTAAGGCCAGCCATGAGGGACTTTCATGAAGATAAACAGTTCCGGGGATTCACCGGAAGCTAAGCCCAGAATTCGACTTCATTTCAAACAGATTTGCGGCTCTTTCAACATCTAGTGATCAAGATTTATATGAAATCTATATATCCAGATGATGTGATAAAATTATGTAACTGCAAGTGCATAGTGTCAAGTTGAATAACTGGCAAGTACAAGTCGAACCCACAGAGACTAGATTAATTTTAATGTATCCTTAATATCTATTTTAGGCGAGTTAGAAATAAAGATTGAGAATCAATTAACTATAATTAAACTAACTAATAATAAGTAAGCAATCTAGGAATCCGAATCCATTAAATAATAAACATAACAAGTAATTTAATCTCTTCTATTTTTATAACTTAATTATAATTTTGATCTCCCTTCCCTTTAATTTAGTAATTTTATAATTAACGTGAACAAGTATAGACTATGAAAATTTAAGGATTAACTATAACCCATCAAAACTTCTTTGAGCAAGCATGAATTATGAAAAACTCATATCTTAACAATAATCTATCAAAACCTCTTAATTAATTTAAAATCACATAAGAACTATAAAACGAAGGTATTTCAATAACGAAACATGAAGGCGAAATCAATTAAACATAAAAGCATAAATAATAGAAGAGATAAAATATTACCATGAATAATTATTTAATTTCATCTTCATCCTAGATTAAAGAAACTAGCTAGACATTAAAAAATAAATAAACTAACTAAGATAAAGAAGAAGAAGAAAATTAAAAATAAAATAAAAAAAACTCCCTTTAATTAACGATCCTCTTACAAGCGTACAATGAAAAATAATTTAATTTACTCCTACTCCTAACCTAAACTGATACCTCATCTCTCTAAAACAAGAGACCTATTTATAGGGAAAATAAATTTGTGCCCTAATTTGCATTCATTGAACTTGGCCTCTTTTATTCCCTTTCTTTCTCTTAGTCCATTTCCATGTAGGTTTCAACTTCCTAGTGGCAATCAACTTCTCAAAGATATCTGCTAGATTGATTTTCCTTTCTCTCGCTGGATTTGACTTGCACACCAAGATTGTCTCATCCTTCCTTTTCCTTGTAGAATTCTTCTTGGATATTTCCTTACATGAATAAGAGCATTAAATATTGCTTGATCACCAAGATTTTGACTTTAGTGCAACAAAATATTAAATCCTACAAAATAAAATAAAACATATTAAATAAATAAACTAATATAATTAAAAGGACAAAATTAGGGATAATAAAATGTATGAATTATGTGCTTATCAAATACCCCCATACCTAGCTTTTGCTCGTCCTCGAGTAAAATTAAAAAAATAAAAATAAAAATAAAAACTATACTACCCCATTTTCGTAGGAAACACGATAGAACTTAGCATGTGCAACAAGCCTTTAAACCCCAAGGTTACCCCAAGTGGACGAGTTGTGTCTCGTGAGGGTTTGCAGTGAATATACCCACAAAATTCAAAATTCAAAATAAAATCTTTTTGGGTTCAACAAATTATGAAATTGAAAGAAAACTTCTAAGTATACATGGGCATTATACATAAGAAAAATCAAATTCAAAATCACACTTTCACCTTATCAAAAATACTCAATCTTCATTCTAGACATCATCCTTCATAAAATTAATTTCATGTGATCTATGCATGTGTATGTGATGTAACTCTTAGTAGGGATTATTACCATGAAAATCAAGCAAATTCATATTTCTTTTTCTTTTTTCCTCTTTTTTGTCTTCTTTTTTCATTTTTCCATTTTTTTTTCATTTTTTGAATTTTTTCCTTGACTTGTGCAATGTTTCATTTTCTTAGGCTTTTCAGGGTTACCCATGTAGCGAGTGTTGGACCAATGACTCCCAAACCAGTTGGCTTTAGGGCACTAGGTGTAAAGACACCCCTAAGGGCTTACTAACTCGAGTAACAAAGGCCACAAAATTAGACTAGTCAAGCTGCTTGTATCCATCACAATTTTCAGCGTGAATATCGATGCTTCCTGAGGCTTGGATACCCAGTTATTTCGTTCAATGGACATTGAAGCAGTTATTTTTTTTTTCAACTTTTTTTCCCTTTTCAACTCTTCTGTTTCTTTTTTTCTTCAAATTGTTTCTTTTTTTTCTTGAAATTGCTCAAATCATAGTTTATACCCCACAACTAAGAGTTAGTGCGAACGTGAAGTGCCAAAAAGGCATAGGAACTTTATTTTACTCAAGATGGTGTTTCGAACTAAGATTTTGTATCTTATCAAAGGTTCAAGAGTTCTAAATCTTTTAATCTTACTCATGAGTTCTGCTCCACAGATACTTATTAGAATTAATTCAATCCATAAAAAGTCAAACAAAATTTTTATTTTTTCAATTTTTTCAATTTTTTTATTTTTTTTAATAAATAAAAAAATCTAATAATAAAAATGTAAAACTCCCCCCATACCTAAATCATGCATTGTCCTCAATGTATGCAAATGAAAAATAGAGAACAAAGAAATAAAAGAATTGTACCTTGTATGTGGGGGCCGTAGTGCTACAATAAATGCGGTGAAAAAGAAAACAAATGTACATACCTACGAATTTTATAAATCCTAAAACACATGTAATGATAAAAGAGTGATACAAATGAGTATGTGAGTGTGGTCTCCTCATGATTTTCCGGAGGTCTAGGAAATTGAAAATAACCATAATTTTCATCACAGTTATGCTTAAAGTCAACCTCAAGAAAATATTTACTAATATGCTGAAAGTGTGGACGAATTGGTTCAAATGTATGTTCCAATTTGGGTGACTTATGTATAGTGGATCTCAACATCTCATTGACCTTATCTAAATATTCAGATTCATTCCACTTTTGGTCAAGGTGATTTAAGAAAAAATCAATTGGATTATCTTCAATCATGAGTCTATTTTCAATTATTTCTTGGGTCATGGACAACTCTTAGATCATGTTTACTTTAATGGGTTGGTCCACAAAATCACTCGGTTGTTTTCTAGGAATAAGTCTTTCAAGATATGGAACTTTAGGCTTATAGACTTTTTCAACCGACTCATTAAATGTGACATGATCAATTTTAGGCATAGACTCATAATTTTTAGACTCCTCAAATTGGCTTGACTCAAAGTGTATAGAATTAAATCCAAAATTTTCATTTTCCTCATCATTTTCACAGTCATCATGATTTTCAAAATTAACCTCAGAGTCACTAGAAAATTCATCCACCTCTTGTTCATTTATTATGGTGACTAACCGACTCATTTGAATTTCTAGACGAGAATGAGTTTCCATTAAAGCTTCCATAGTTTTCTCTAAGGTATTGAATCTTTCCTCTTCTTCATTTAAAAATTCTTGTGGATATTGAGGTTCTGGATCCGAATATGGATATGGATATGGATATGAATATGAACTTAGATAAGGATTTTCATAAGTTGGAAAAAATTGATTTACTTGGTGTGCATTAAAATTTTCATAGGGTTCTTGATTCCAAGTAAAATTATTATTCCAACTATAATAGGAGTCCATCTTTCCACAAATCACAAGACAAATAAACAACTAGCCACGAAAGTCACACAAAATAAAATAAAATAAAATAAAGAAAATAAAATCCTAATTCTATGGTCAACCTAAATAAAATCTAGACAGCTCCTAGCCGTTCCAAGTTACACCTCAAGGTTCACCAAATTTGAAATTAATCATGCCACTAGCCAGGTAAGTGTAAGAACGGTGGGAGTCTCTCCGTGGGTACGATGACTAATTAAATAATCACACGTTCTTTAGGCGTTTGCCTTTTGAACCACTTGCCTAGACACCAGTAGTTTGATTAATTAAAAATTCAGCCTCCTCTTGGAGTTTCTTGTCGTAATTGAGCTCCAGAGTCCTAGGGGCTAACATCTACTTGATTTTATTAGGTCAAGGTTATGCAAAATGAAAGTTGGGTTGTTTATGGGCCAAGGAAGGGTGATGAAATCCACACCTTATCTTGTTATGAGATGTGCCCTTAAATTAAATTACAAATGAGAATGCACAAATAAATAAAAAAAACTGTAAACAAATAAAGTGTCCTAAAACTATGTGAATTACGAAAGAAGGAGAAATTAGATGTACCTCTATCCTCCAGCAATCACCACAGTTTATAATTGATAAAAAAAATAAAATAATAAATAAATAAAAACCTAAACAGGATGTGCTCTACGTGAGTGAATGCATGAATGCGGCAATTAGTTTTCTAACTAACAATAAAAACTAAAAAAAAATAAAAATAAAACTAAACTACTATTTTTTTTGAGTTAAGATACAAAATACCAGGAATAACGCAACAATAAAATCTTTATCTTTTCGCTCCTTCGATCCGTTTCGATAATCCTGGAAAGAAAAAAAAATAAAAAAAAATTAGAGTACAAAAACTAATTCGAATAAATAAATATTAAGGGATAAAAAATAATTAAAACTTGATGTGATAAAATTATGTAACTGCAAGTGCACAGTGTCAAGTTGAAGAACTGGCAAGTACAGGTCGAACCCACAGAGACTAGATTAATTTTAATGTATCCTTAATATCTATTTTAGGGGAGTTAGAAATAAAGATTGAGAATCAATTAACTATAATTAAACTAATTAATAATAAGGAAGCAATCTAGGAATCCGAATCCATTAAATAATAAACATAACAAGTAATTCAATCTCTTCTATTTTTATAACTTAATTATAATTTTGATCTCCCTTCCCTTTAATTTAGTAATTTTATAATTAACGTGGACAAGTATAGACTATGAAAATTTAAGGATTAACTATAACCCATCAAAACTTCTTTGAGCAAGCATGAATTATGAAAAACTCATATCTTAACAATAATCTATCAAAACCTCTTAATTAATTTAAAATCACATAAGAACTATAAAACGAAGGTATTTCAATAACGAAACATGAAGGCGAAATCAATTAAACATAAAAGCATAAATAATAGAAGAGATAAAATATTACCATGAATAATTATTTAATTTCATCTTCATCCTAGATTAAAGAAACTAGCTAGACATTAAAAAATAAATAAACTAACTAAGATAAAGAAGAAGAAGAAAATTAAAAATAAAATAAAAAAAACTCCCTTTAATTAACGATCCTCTTACAAGCGTACAATGAAAAATAATTTAATTTACTCCTACTCCTAACCTAAACTGATACCTCATCTCTCTAAAACAAGAGACCTATTTATAGGGAAAATAAATTTGTGCCCTAATTTGCATTCATTGAACTTGGCCTCTTTTATTCCCTTTCTTTCTCTTAGTCCATTTCCATGTAGGTTTCAACTTCCTAGTGGCAATCAACTTCTCAAAGATATCTGCTAGATTGATTTTCCTTTCTCTCGCTGGATTTGACTTGCACACCAAGATTGTCCCATCCTTCCTTTTTCTTGTAGAATTCTTCTTGGATATTTCCTTACATGAATAAGAGCATTAAATATTGCTTGATCACCAAGATTTTGACTTTAGTGCAACAAAATATTAAATCCTACAAAATAAAATAAAACATATTAAATAAATAAACTAATATAATTAAAAGGACAAAATTAGGGATAATAAAATGTATGAATTATGTGCTTATCACCAGACACAAATTCTCACTAACAATATTGGAATCATATATATTCTTGGTTGCATGCTTGGCTTGTGCTGCAGCTTTTTTGCCCTAACATGGACTACAAAATAATAGGGAGGTCTTCTTCAAACAGTGTATTGAACTTGTAACTAACTAACTAACTAACTAACTAACTAACTAACTAACTAACTAACTAACTAACTAACTATTGTTTGATTCCATTAACCTGGAGTTTATGAGGTAAATAGTTATATTTTGAGTTTGATATATTAAGGAACAATACCTGATTTGTGGAAATAACATTTTCTTGTATTCTTTTCCAAGTTGGTAATGACCAAGAAACATACAATCTTGATGCTGGTTTGAAATTCAATCAAAGACTATAAGTTTGTGAAACAAGTCTTTTACAATATTAGGAGTTTTCTGTTTTACCAAATTAACTTTTATTGTTCATTAAAAAGGGTGCTAGGAGTTTACTCCTCTCCGTTACAATTAGATGACTTGAGTACATTTTTTTTATAATGTAAATTCAAAAGTTTAAAACAGAAGAGAGAATATTAAATAAGTTATATTAAGTTTAAAATAGAAGAGAAAGTATTAAATAAGTTATATTTTTGTTCATCGTAGACCTTACATATTACTCCCTTCATTCTAAAATATATGATTATTATTGACTTTTTGAAGTCAATTTAAGACTTTTTCAAACTCAAAAGGGACATGAATTTTTTTAATTTTAGTCAATACAATGATGAATATTGTAAATTATTTAAAGAGTTCTACTCATTGTAAGATTTATTGTTTCATAATTTTTTAATGAATCATCTATATTTTTAATTTAAAAATGTTTTAAATTAACTTTTGAAAGTCAATATTAATCTTATAAAATGAAACTGAAAAAGTATCACAAGGGAACTTTTTTTTCTTTCTTTAAATTAGTGGACCCCACCTAAATACTTTTGAGAGCAAACATAGTATTTATATACTCCTCTTATACTAAAAAAGATGACTAAATGTAAAACTTTTTTTATCCCCAAAAGGATTAGATAAAGTACATAAAGTGAATGATAAATATGTTATTTAGTGAGGTCCATTAGTATATAAAAAAATTACTCATCACTTTATATAATCTTGTGAAGTTGCTAAGGATAAATTTAGAACTTTTTTCATGTCTTTACTTTGCTTTTACATTTCTTAATATGTGTGTAAATTATACTTTGCTTATCCTTTTGAGAATGAAGGGAGTAACATATTAGTGTACTTAACAATTTTTTTTTTGTACTTAAACCCAATATTTTAAAACCTAAATTGGCTCGACCAGTTCAACCGATTGAACCGAGAACCGATCTTATGTTCGATCCGATTTGACAAAGGTGGACTAATTTAATCAAAAGTCGGATTGAATCGGTTGACCACCGGTCGAGCCGGTGGTTAAACTGGTTAAGTTGACCTAGTGAACTTATTTTTAATTATTTTCGTCGTTGTTTATGGTGTTTGAATTAGATTCTTCCATTGAAATAATGAAATGGATGTGGCTAGTGTTTCACTACATTATGTATAGAAGAATAGAAGGTGAAAAGAGAAAGGAGATGATTTCGAACGATCCATTAATCAGTCAGATTATGTGCATTATGGAATGACAACAAATTCGGGACCAAAGGAGAATGTGAAAATAAATGTTATGCCTTATTTGGATTAGTGAAAAATGAACGGAAAGGAAAAAAGCAGAATCATTCCAAAGGGAAATGTAGATCCTCAAACCCGACCTAACAAACGGGTGTCCTGATCGGCAGTGGGCCAAGACAAAAGGATTGGTCAGAAAAACCTTTTTGATGTGCCACTGGTGTACGACTGGCAACCAAAAATAAAACCTTACTGCGAAAAATAATTATGTAGTAGTGCAAGTAAGAGTCGATCCCATAGAGAATGATTAGTCTAAATTTATTCTTTGTAAACTAAAATTGGAGGTTTTAATTGTGATTAGTAAAGTAAACTAAAAATAATGCCAAATAATTTATTAAAGTAAATCAGAGAAAATAAACCTTGGATTAAATCAACTTCCACCTCAAAAACTGCAACACCCCCAAATCCGGGTCTAGCTTTAAACCCGGGTCCAGTGCATCACGGTACTACCCATTTATCATAATAATATTGACATAAATGTAATTACTATATTATTACAATATGTCTTACTCTAATCTTAGGTTCTATAACCATTACATCATTCATCGTCATAATAATAATAAATATTATATCATTCTTAAGAATAAATCCTTCATAATATAAACTATTACATATTAGGATAATATAATCCTACTCATTAATTTTTTCTTTGCCTTTGTCCCTCTGGGAACCCTCGGTAGTTTCGGTCTTAACTGAAAACATTTGATTTAAAGCAAGAATGAGCATTTAATTGCTCAGCAAGTATAACAGTTTGATAACAATAAAATTAAGAATCATATCATTATTATTCAATAACTAAACAATAGTTGAGAACTATTCTAAATAAACTGGAATAATACTCTATTTTTGTTTGAAATAATTTTCGAAACAACATTTTGATAGGTGCAAAATATTCTATATTTTTAGTTCCTTTATGTTTAGTATTATTATATGTTTTCTGTGTTTATGAGCTTAATTAAGGTGCTTATAGATTTTATGAAAAATTGATGTGATTTTACAAATATGGAGTTTAATGCTGAGTTTTGTGTTGTTTTGCAGAATACTCTACGATCGTTGGGAGAGAGCTTTACGTTCGTAGTGTTACAGTGGTAGCCTGGCAGCTCTACGATCATAGGAAGGTCAAGGCAGAGTCATGCGACGATTTGATATAGTACTCTACGATCGTTAAGTGGAGTGACGTTTGACAAGAGTTACTCTACGATAATACTGTCTGTTCGATGACTCTGAAGTCTACTCTACGATTGGCAAGTTTACTCAGTAGCTAGTTACTTTACGATTCCGAGGTTTACTCTATGATCGCGATAAGTGCTGGTGCGGAGTATTCTCTACGTTTTGCTGAGAGAGTGTTACTCTACGATATTGGTCGACATGTAGATTTTCAATTCTGAGTAGGATTTGAAACATTGAAGCTTAAATATATGATTCCTAACTAGATTTGGTGATGAAGTTACAATCGTACATGGAAAGTATCTCTGACTATGAAAAGTAGAGTTTGATATAGAAGCTGAGTCAAGGTATAATTTGAAAACTGATGCCGAACTAGAAAAGGAAACTGAGGAAGACTTGGATTTGGAAATAAAATCTAATTTGATAAGGAAGCTGCTTAAAGTTAGATTTCAGAGATTGAAGAGGATTTAGAATCCTACCATACTTGCAAAGTGAAGACTTCCGAAGCAGAATTGGATTAGAATTCTTCTAGGCTTTAGAGATTTATCTATAAATACTTTCACTTGTAATTGTTAGAATTCATTCATCAGATCATAGAGAGAGTTTTATCATATTCAGAGAGTTTATAAAAGCATGTCAGGCTAGTTTTCTTTTATTCAGTTTGGTTTAGTGCTATGGTTATCAAGAGACAGGTTAAACAATCCGAGCTTATGTGTTCGTTGCTTGGAATAGTCTAATTCATTAGTTCTTAATGCTGCTGTCATATTAAATCTAAAAAGCTTATTTTAGGTTATATGATAGTTAGAATATTGTGAAGAGCTTATTTCATTAAGTAACAATCTAAGAGGAATTTCGGATAACAGAGCTTGTTGTTATCTAGGACTATTAGTTTCATTGAAGGGTTAATATTGTTATATTTGACTACTCTATTACTGTGAAAAAGTGAAACTGAACTGGAAAACTGGTTAATTTTATTATGTTAATTAGTTAAACAAATTCAAAATCCCCAACCTTTTATTTACTGTTAAAACTATTAGAAGCATTAGGATAAATTAACATCAACATTGTTCTCTGTGGGATCGACCCTTGCTACTGCTATATTGTGTTTAAGTTCAGAGTTCGTAGAGTTAAGTAAGGTTTTTATTTTTGGCAGCATTGACGACAACTCTCAAATTTTGGCGCCGTTGCCGGGGATAATTAGTGTTTTGATTTATTCTTATTTTTTTATTAGTTTATGACTCAATCTTCTCAATCTGGTAATTTAAATTTTGATCTAGAGATTGAGAGAACTGCAAAAAGGCTCAGGAAGCAAAATCAAACAACTACAGAAGAAATTGAAGTTTCATCACCTGGCCTTAATATAGCACTGGAATTGCTTCCCAACAACTCATCAACTGAATCTGAATCAGACGAAGAGATGGCTGCTGCAAACAACAATAGAGCTTTGAAGGAGTTGGCAACTCCTAATTTAAATCAACAAACTTTATGCATTGAATATCCTACTTTAGATGCTGCTTTTGAACTTAAATCAGGACAGACACATCTTTTGCTTACTTTTCGTGGTCTTATAGGTGAAGATCCATACAAGCATCTGAAGGAGTTCCATGTAATATGCTCTACCATGAAACCTCAGGGGATAACTAAAGAGCAGATCAAGATGAGAGCCTTTCCTTTTTCACAGGAGCTCTAGCTAAGGACTGGTTATATTATCTGCCTTCAGGGTCAATACAATCATGGACTGATATGAAGAGGCTATTCTTGGAGAAATATTTTTCTGCTTTTAGGGTTGCCAACATAAGGAAGGAGATCTGTGTAATCAGGCAGTTTAGTGGGGATACACTCTACGAATACTGAAAAAGATTCAAAAAGCTTTGCTCAAGCTGTCCACCTCACCAAATTGATGAGAAGCATTTGATCCAGTACTTTTATGAGGGATTGTCACCAATGGATAGAAGTATGAAAGATGCTACAAGTGGAGAAGCATTGGTAGATAAAACACCTGAGGCTGCAAGGAACTTGATTGCAACCATGGCTACCAATTCACAACAGTATGGGACTAGGATGGATCATGCACCAAAAAAAGTGAATGAGGTAAGTACAAGTACTCTTGAGCAACAAATTTTTGATCTAACTGCTATGGTGAGACAAATGGCTACAGGAAACATGTCAGTAGTCAAAGCTTGTGGGATCTGTTTACAGTCAAGCCACAACACAGATGCTTGTCCAATACTGCAAGATTATGAAACTATGCAACAAGTCAATGCAGTGGGGAACTATCAGGCACAACCTCACAAGAAATATGATCCCTACTCAAATACTTACAATCCAGGATGGAGGGATCATCCGATGTTAAGCTATAGAGGCAATAGACCACATGCACCACCTATTTTCCCCAATAGATAACAAGGGTTCCAGCTAACTTAACAGCAGTACGTGCAACCCAAAGAACATCATTGGAGGATATGTTTAAAGCATTTATGAGTCAAACTCAACAGTTCCAACAGGAGACCCGAACCTCTGTTCAAGACATGAGGAATCAAATAAGTCAGCTGGCTACCACAGTTGGAAGGTTGGAATCTCAAGACTCAGGGAAACTGCCATCCCAAACAGTTGTCAACCCAAGGGAAAATGCAAGTGCTATCACTTTAAAAAGTGAGAAACAGTTAGCAGTGCCCCAAGCTACTATGGATTTTGATGAAGAGAAAGCTAAGGAGGACGCTGAACCATCTAAGGTAAGCCCTAACTTTGTGATTCCAGTTAAGGCTAACCCCCAACCTTTTCTACCTAAAAATCACAGGACCTCAAGGAAGGATGAGCAAGAGAAGGAGATTTTGGAGACCTTTAGAAAGGTGGAAGTCAATATACCATTGTTAGATACAATCAAACAGGTGCCAAGATATACTAAATTTTTGAAAGAACTATACACTAACAAAAGAAAGATGAAAGATGATGAAAGAATTACTGTTGGAGAGAATGTATCAGCAGTACTTTAAAGAAAGATGCCCCCTAAATGCAAGGATCCAGGCATGTTCACCATACCATGTAGGATAGGTAACACTAGGTGCGAGAAAGCTATGTTAGATTTAGGAGCTTCAATAAATGTCATGCCTTTATCTATATTTGCTTATTTAAATCTAGTTCCTTTAAAACAAACTGGTGTTATTATTCAACTGGCTGATAGGACTAACTGATGAGTGGGTTTTACATCTATGAATTGAGTACGTTTGGCTTGATAATTTGTGAGTTCTTAAGTATTTTAAGTTAGTATTAGGTATTTATAGTGTTTTTATGTTATTTTGTAGGAAAAAGCAAGGAAACGCAATCCGAACATCTTTTGGAGTACAATAAGCAAGTAAACGCAAGAAGGGGAGATTATAGGGCTATTAACACTAGGTTAGATGCATGTTCTTGGTTTGGAACTTGGATTTTATTGTAGAACTACTTCTTAGCTTTCTGAAACATTTTGAATCGTCACAATCGAAGTTCGGATGAGAAAGTAATGACCGTTTTACCAAAGGACGTTAAACTTCAAAGTTTGGAGTTGTCATTTGCATAACAGCCACTTTAAGCCCAATTTCGACTTTGATCCATTCAGAATATCTCAATTTTCAAAGAATTAAAGTTGTAGATCTCATCGAGAGCTTCGATTTGATAGGTGGCAGGCCCCATAACTCCTCCCGGATCAAATGTTATAACCATTTTACCAACAGATGTCCGAGCAGAAAATAGTCGGGCGCGTTTCTAGTGTATTTTGAGCGCGACCGCGCTGGTCTGCAGAGTGAAAAACATGATTTCTGGCACTTAGGTGCGGCCGCGTTGCTTCTTAGGCCAAATATGGGCGCAACCGCGCTAGATCGGGTTGTTGAAAAGCTTATTTTTGACCCAAATTGAATGGAACAATGATTGCAACTTCTAATTGGTTTAGGACTTTAACTAGAACCTATAAATACATGATGTGAGGCATAGAATAAGAGAGATCTTGCTACTTTTTGCTAACCCTAGATTTAAAGAAGGATTGGATACTTGAAACAAAAGATTATCACGAAGAAAGATCAGAATAGGAGGCTAAGGAGGATATCAAGGATTGCTTCAAAAACGTTTTTCCTTTCTTCTTTTATCTTTTTATTTTGTAATTCTTGGATGATAGTTTACTTGTGGATTATGAATTTTAATTCAATTATGAACTAATTTATTTTTAAGATTACAATGGATCTTATTGCGTAGCTTTTATTAATATGCTTCCTTGTTAATTATTGTTGATTATTATCGGATTGTCTATTATGATTTGTGATTAATTGCTTAATTTCCTGATCAACAATTATCCTGATAATCTATATGAACTCGAGAGATGGATTATAGATTTAGACCTAATTATAATAGCATGTGATTGTATTTTCTGCATTGTGATAAAATTCATAATTTGTGTCTAGGATAGAGATATACTTAAACGCCGCATGTAATCTAAAAGAGAACATGTGCTTTAAATCCTTTTTAATTGTAATTCACATAGAGATATAGTGAATTAGTTAACTAGGGTGTTCATCTTAATTCTATCTTCTGTAGATTTAAGTTGATTCGTTTATGATACATCGAGAGGTGGTTATAAATATTGATGAGTTCTTGATTAACAATCTGGAATAATTAATATAACTTAACAGGAAGTGTATTAATTCAAGTGAAACATTAAGGAAAATTATAATCTTAAGCCTTTTATCTGAATTCAATTCTTGGTAGTTAGTAATTAGTTAGTTTAATACTTTATTTTCAAAATTCAAAATCTTTTATCGAATTGTTTAAATAAAATTAATTTGATTACGAGTTAGTATTTGGTAATTATTATTAAATAATTCTCTGTGGGTTCGACACTCTCTTACCATTTTATTACTTGTTGATCGTGTATACTTGCACGTATTTATTGATTGCTAAATCGACACAAATAAGTTTTTGGCGCCGTTGCCGGGGAATTAGTTTAATAATTTTTGCCATCATTAACTTCAATCAAATTAGTCTTAATTTAATCATTTTGTTTTTATTTTAATTCTCTTCCTATATTTCTTTCTTTTTAAGTACACCATGGCTGACTACGACTATCAATGGCCTTATACGAGAATGATTCAGCCAATAGCGGCAGGAATTTATGAATTCGATGAATTGTCAGCACAGATTAAGACACTTTCGAGGATAATTAACGCTTTTGTAGTACAATGTATTCAAAGTGTGGCAGTAATTTGTGATTATTGTGCTGAAAATCATTCGAGTCATCAATGCGCCATCAATTTTAAGTCGATGCAGTATGGTGGCAATTTTGGCGATTACCCTAACAGTTATGCCTATCCCAACAACTATCATCAAGATTGGGGGTATCATCCGGATTTTTCATGGAGCCATAATAATCAAGTCCAAATCTTTGCTCCAAGCCAATCATACACTCCAGAATTTCAGGATTCAGCCTATTTACATGAAGAAGAAAGGAAATTGAGTTTGAAGGAGGCCTTGGCAAAGTTTATTACAGCTACGGACAAAAGAATGAGTGATCAAGATTAGCTGTTGAACTTAGTGGATTTAAATATAAAAAGTCAAGAAGTGTCGATTTGAAATCTTGAGAACCAAATGGGACAGCTTATCAACGCCTTCAAGAATAGTTATCATTGTGCATGGCCCAGTGACGTGGTTCTCGAGACTGATGGATTGCCCGCGCCAAAGCTGCAACCGGACGTGCTAATTGATGATAATTCTGATATAGAGGAGAATAGTGGGGATCAAGAAAATACAGCCGAAGAAGGTCTAGCCGTGAGTTTCGATACTGATGTACCGATTTTGTTAGTGCCCCATGTACCTTTTCCGCCAAAGCTCAAAGATCCGAGTAGTTTTGCAATCCCATGCTCACTTGGTAGTCATGTCCTTGGTAGAGCTCTTTATGATATGAGAACTAAGACTACATTACAACCATGGTGGGATGAGAGAGAGAAGATAGAAGAAGAGCCTGTGGTGTTTGACAAGATTTAATGCCCCAATCTAATCACGAACACAACAGAGGAAGCACCTAGCTATTGGACAGTCGTAATTAGGAACCTATCTACAAAAAACAAACTAGGTGACCTTGAAATAATGGCTCCTACTGCAGTAAAACCTTCAAAAGTTACATTGCTACTAGTGGATAGAGGGTTACTCAATTTTCGAAGGGGAATTGGATAGAAATTGAAGAAGTCAAGCTGAGACTATAAAACAAGCGCTTCTTGGGAGGCAACCCAAGTTTAATTTTTAGTTTTATTTATTTTATTAGGTTTCATAGTAGTTAATAAATTTACATTTATTAGGATTTAATAAACTTGATTCTAATGTGTTTACAGGTTATTCGAGTCCAATTCAAGTGCAATGCCTTATTCATTCTAAGGTGTCTAGCCTATTCTTCAAACTTAGCAGACAAGGAGGAAGATTACTATATTTTCAGGGAAGTCCTCTGTTTTAATTTTTTCTATCTTAGCCATTAAGGACAATGTCTAGTTTAAGTTTGTGGGGTGTATTCTTGTGTTTGTTTATTTGGTATTTAAATTTAGTTAGATTTACATTTTAGTTAGTATGTTTTTAGGATAGGTGAGCAATAGTTTGATTTGAATTTGATTATGGCCAAGGATAAGAAAAAATTGTGATTTTTTTTAACTCTTATGAAGTTGAGAAGTATGCTTAGTTTATATTTTGACTTATAAGTTGGGTTTACACTATTTGTGATCTTTTTGAACTTCAAAGCACATATCCATATATTTAGCTAGTTGTGTGACGCCCCCAAATCCGGGTCACCTGAACCACAGACCTGGTTTGTCACTATCTCAAATATACATCATGCTGTTGACAATATATAGCGGAATAAAGGAATATTTATATTGATATAACATAAAAAGTATGTCCCAAGTCTCGAAACCAAGACTACTACAAGCATAACTTAATACATAAGGGTGATTAAGTCTTAATACATCATAAACATCAACGGGTCTTAATACATAATCAAAATGATAATCTTAATGGTACAAAACTAATCAGTAACTTTGCCTTTGCCTTTATCCTTCTCTGAGCTTTTACCACGAGCTCCACTAACTGAAATGTTTTAAGGAAAGCAAAGGTGAGCAACAAATTTGCTCCGCAAGTATAATAACAATAATCGTGAACCATCACATGAATACTTTATAGCTTACAAGAATCAAGAGAACAAAAGATAGCTCAAGAATTTGCACAATTTCTACGAGCGATCTCTTTGACACAATTGTAAGGCCTCTATGGACCGAATGATTTCAATGTTCCCAAATGAAGGAATATTCTATACTGAGCAGTCATCATGACACTGAACTCTTACTAGAATCACCAGAAATTCATCTGATAACCCAACATACTAATACAATAGGTGATTAGCCTAATGTACCCGGTGTTATGCATAACCCTTTTTACATACTGTTCGCGCGCGTGTCGATTCCCCGACATACATACTGTTTCCCCTGCTATGAGGGTTGTTCATCTCAGCTTTACATAGGAATCTAAACCAAACAATTTGATCGGATAGCTTTACTTAACAACAATGATGATTAAACATACGTCTAGCCGAAACAATTGACTTTGACATCTATCTCATGCAGTTCATGAAATATAGAACTTGAAAGCTTTAATAACATGCGTTGAAGCATGACTAGGCAATGTAAACGATTAACAGTTCATTCTAAGAGTACTTGCAATACGACAATGATTGAAGTAAAGGATCCTGTTCAGAATATCTTGAATAAGATAAGAAACTCGCTTAATGGAGTAATACTTGCAACAATATACAACATTTGTATAAGATAGGAAGCTTGCTCAAATAAAAATAATAGTTGAGTAAGGAACTTGCAATAATATAGAATACTTGTCCAATTATAACTTGAGTAAGATGGAACTTTCTCAATAAATAACTTGAATAAGGTTAAGAGAATTTGCATTCAATATATAGAAAGAATGAAGTTAGGGAACTTGCCCAACTCAAGGGTTAGATAAGCATTACGAAACTTGCCTGGTGCGCCTGGTACAATATTACAACACACGCTCCTTAATATCCTACACAATTAAGTACATATTCATATAACAATTAGTCACATACTGGATACCAAATAATGGTTTATACTACTCTATAATGTTTCATTCTTATAAGAAACAAAATATTAAACAATATTATACATACTAGTTACAGCGTTATAACGCTTGCGCGTCCGCACGCCAACCTCGCCTATTCGAATGCCCAAGCGACACGCAATTGCGTACGCCTAGCATGCCCACTCGATTTATCTAACACTCATTGGTTAATGCTAAGTATCATTATAAATCATAACATTCATGTTTTTGGACTTAGAACAATGTCTTTTATTGTCGGAAGCATTACACGTTGCACACACGCATGACTGACGCCTTCTGTTTTCACAACAGCCCTAAAAACGGTCAATTTCAAAATTGCTGCAGGTAGTAAATTTCAATTCTAATTCATGAAAGTTATAGGTCTATCTCTAGGCTTTCCGGATCATCTTAAATCATCTAATTTGGAGTTTATATGAGAAAGTTAGGTCCGTTTTACTAAAGGAGGTCAACATCGCACAACGAGCTCGCCCCGGAGTGCTTGTGCTCGCCCCAGAGTGCTTGTGCTCGCCCCAGATGAGCTCCTCTCCTCCCACTCCTCTTGATGAGCTCGCCCACCTCTCCGATGAGCTCTCCCATGAGCTCGTCCACCTTTTTGATGAGGTCGCCCACTTTCTGATGAGCACGTCTCCTTTCTGATGAGCACGCCCTCCTTTCTTTTCTGATGAGCACGCCCTCCTTTCTGATGAGCACGCCCTTTTTTTCCTTTCTGATGAGCACCCCCACTTTATGATGAGCTCGCCCAGCTTTATGATGAGCTCGCTCACCTTTATGATTAGCTCGCCCACTTTATGATGAGCTCACCCACTTTTATGATGAGCTCGCCCACTTTACGATGAGCTCGCCCTAAGCCAAATGAGCTCGCCTCCTCTCTGTCGAGCTCGTCCAGACCAAATGAGCTCGCCCCGAAGGGCTGAGCTCGCCCCTAGAACAAGTGTGCTCGCCCCCGAAGGGCTGAGCTCGCCCTAGGGCATATGAGCTCTCCCCCAAAGGGCTCATCTCTGCCGAGCTCGCTAACAAGCTCTGTTTTGGTACCCAAATTTCAAACCTTCGTAACTTCTTCGTTACAATTCAGAATTAGGCCATTTCAGAGGCTATGGAAAGCTTACAACATGAACTATAAGACTCCTATGGATTCATACACTTATAGCATTAACCAAAATTATCAAACATGAAAATATCTACAATGGTCCTCTAAATTCGTCCAACAGTTTATTGTTCTTACTCCATTAAGCCAAGGTAGGTATTTTTTTTATTTTTGTTCCACTTTGATATTGTTAATAGCTTACATAGTCTCTTAACAACATTTACAAACATCCAAAACAAATAACAACAACAAGAATTGCAGCAAAGCCAACCCATAAGCTTAAAAGCTCTACAACTATGAAACTTTGAAAACCTTAACCATAATCAAACGGAAATGTGTTAAGTGAGATGATTACCTCTTGTAATCCCTCCAAGATGCTAGAGATCTTAAAGGCTAGGATTGAGGCTCTCCTTCTACTTCTTTGGCTCCTTTCTTCTCCACCCGTGTCTCTCCTTTCTTCTTCCTTTAAGTGTCTTCCTCTTCCTCTCCCTTTGTTCTTATTCTGCTACTTCTTCCCTCCAATGTTCTTCTACTTCTCCTTCAATGTCCTCTCTCTCTATCAGTATTAGCAGCAACAAGGAGGAGGAATGGAATAGTTAAACAAAGAATGGGAGAGAAATTGAAAATGACTGAGCAAATGGGGGTTGTTTCGGGTGAAGGAGAGGGTGTAGCTCAAGAATGTTCAGCAAATGGGAAAATTAAGGCATTGAGCATAACAAATAGCAGCAAGTTTCCGGCTATACACTCTACTCCTTGCATTTGATTGGTCCAAGGGTTTAGGTTGGTTCCCTCTTAGAGTAACAAGCCAAAATAAATACCCGAATACTCCCACTTTTGTACCCAATTTGGTAAATAACTCTACCCAAAATTAAAATAGGTACTCCCATAAATTATTGGGACACATAAAAATAATTACTACGGAGTTTGTCCATTTATTCGGAACAATCATATTATACATTTCGGATACCGAATAAAACACGATTGGGCTGAAAATGAAAGTCTGACACTTGAAAAAATTATCACTTCGCACACGTGTATTACTGAAATTTATTAAGGTCAAAAAAGACGCAAAATATTATGGCGTGAACAGTGCCTCGGTAAACGTGCCCCATGAATAGTGATTTTGCGATTTTTTGCGAAGTCAATATATTCACCCTAATGTCACTACAACACGTAAAATACAACACATACACATATTCTAGGTTATAACACGACCTTTTAGCACATAACACATAATAATATAAATAAAAATAAAAATTTACTTTATTCACACATAAACTCGGGTTACAAGAAAATTAAAATTTCCGATCGTTACATTCTCCCCTCCTTATAAGGATTCTGTTCCCAGAATCACAATATAAAGTTAAGCAAAAAGTTGAGGGTAATTCTCTTTCATCTTATCTTCTAACTCCCACGTAGCCTCCTTGACATTGTGGTTTCGCCAAATTACTTTTACAGAAGGTATAACCTTATTTCTTAATACTTGCTCTTTCCTATCAATTATCTGAATATGAATTTCTTCATACGTTAAATCTTTCTCTATTTGGACTGGCTCATAGGATATCACGTGCTTATAATCGGGCTTGTATGGTCGTAACACTGAGACGTGGAACACGTTGTGGATATGCTCCAATTCAGGAGGCAAGGCTACCTCGTACGCCACTTCACCCACTCTTCTCAATACTTCGAACGGTCCTACGAACCTCGGGCTTAACTTTCCCTTCTTTCCAAAACATATCTTTCCCTTCCAGGGGGATACCTTCAAAAACACGTAACTGCCGACGTCGAAGTCTCTTGTCTGGCGATGTTGATCTGCATACTTCTTTTGTCTGTCTTGGGCTGCAACTAATCTTTCCCTGATCATTGTGACCACTTCTGCTATCTGCTGCACCAATTCTGGTCCCAACAGTCGTCGTTCGCCAACCTCATCCCAACTTAACGGTGTTCTGCACTTCCTTCTGTAGAGGGCTTCATATGGCGGCATACTGATACTTGCATGAAAGCTATTGTTATAAGTAAATTCCACAAGTGGTAAATGGTCATCCCAATTTCCCTTGAAATCCATCACACAAGCTCTCAACATGCCCTCTAGTGTCTGAATTGTTCGTTCGCTCTGTCCGTCAGTTTGAGGATGGTAAGCAGTACTCAGTCGTAACTGTGTTCCCATTCTCTCTTGCAAGCTCTTCCAAAAATTTGACGTTAAGCGTGGATCTCGATCTGAGACAATTGACACGGGCACTCTATGTCGTGAAACAATTTCCTTCTAATTGATTCAAATTAAATCGGATCTTTATCGGTAGAAAGTGTGCTGATTTCGTCAATCGATCCATGATAACCCAAATGGCATCATAACCCTTCTATGTAACTGGAAGTCCTACCACAAAGTCCACAGTGATGTGTTCCCATTTTCATTCCAGTATATTCAATGGTTGATGTAACCCACTTAGTCTGTGATGTTCTGCTTTGACTTGTTGACAGGTGAGACATTTGCTGACGTACTCTGCTACGTCCCGTTTCATATTTTGCCACCAAAAATATTGACGAAGATCCCGGTACATTTTTGTGCTTCCTGGGTGGACAGAATATGTTGAATTATATGCTTCATGTAAAACTTCCTCCCTTAATTCAGTCATGGCTGACACCCACACTCGCTACTCGTATCTCAAGATACCGTCCTTATCCATTCAGAATTTTCCTTCCTCATTTTCTGCGATCCTTTTATGTATCCTTCCACATTCTTCATCCTTTTCCTGTGCTCCTCTTACTTTGTCGAGTAATGTCAGACGAGCTTCAATTACGAATAACTTCTCTGCTGCCTCTACCGGACTTTTCACTTCGATCTCCAGTCTCGCCATTTCTATTATTAACTCCTCGTGAGTTGCCAACATAAATAATCTCTCATTCCCCTTTCTACTCAATGCATTTACTACTACGTTTGCTTTTCCTAGGTGATAAAGAATTTCGCAGTCGTAATCTTTGATTAATTCCAATCACCTCCTCTGTCGCATGTTCAACTCCTTTTGTATGAAAATATATTTCAGACTCTTATGATCCGTGTATATCTCATATTTCTCCCCGTAAAGGTAATGTCTCCAAATTTTCAATGCAAAGACGACAATTGCTAATTCTAGGTCATGGGTAGGGTATCGCTTCTCGTAGTCCTTCAACTGTCGTGACGCATATGCAATGACCTTGCCGTGTTACATTAACACACAACCAAGACCTTTATGTGACGCATCACTATACACTACAAAACCTCTCGTATCATCTGGCAAGGACAATACAGACGCCTCGCTTAATCTCTTCTTTAACTCCTGAAAACTTTCTTCGCAATTTTCAGACTATACAAACTTCACTGTCTTTCTCGTCATATTAGTCAACGGGGTTGCTATCTTCGAAAAATCCTGGATAAATCTTCGATAGTACCCGGCTAACCCTAAGAAACTTTGCACTTCTGTCGGCGTCTTTGATTGTTCCAAGTTACTAACCGCCTCCACCTTCGTAGGGTCCACTGAGATACCGTCTTTGTCGATCATATGCCCTAAAAATTGCACATTTTCCATCCAGAATTCGCACTTGGATAATTTAGCGTATGACTTTTTCCTTCTTAGTGTCTCTAGTACTTTGTTCAGATGATCGGCATGCTCTTCTTTGGTCTTTGAATAAATCAAAATGTCATCAATGAAAACTACCACGAACTTGTCTAAGTACGGCTTCAGAATTCGGTTCATCAAGTCTATGAATGCTGCTGGCATGTTAGTCAAACCGAAAGACATCACCAAAAACTCGTAGTGACCATATCTCGTCCGAAACGTAGTTTTAGGTACATCTTCCTTCATTACTTTTAGATGATGATATTCGGTCCTCAAATCTATCTTCTAGAAGTGTCTGGCTCCTTTTAGTTGATCGAACAAGTCATCGATCCTTGGCAATGGATACTTATATCCGTCCTTCTTCTTGACAAACAAAACTGGGGCTCCCCACGGGGACACACTTGGCTGAATATACCCATTGTCCAGCAATTCCTAAAGTTGTATCAACAATTCCTTCATTTCCACTAGCGCCATACGATACGGAGCCTTCGAGATTGGTGCAGTCCCTGACACTAAGTCTATTGCAAATTTAATTTCCCTGTCTGGCGGATGACCAAGTAATTCGCTTGGAAATACATCTGGGAACTCTCTCACTATTGGTATATCTGTAATTTCTACCCCTCCTTTTTTTGTATCTACAATATAGGCTAAGTAATCAATTTCCTGGCCTGCATCATCGTGAGACAACACGAACGTCTCACCGATGTGTTACCATAAAATACTACCCTCGACTGGTTCGGGGTCTGAAGGCTCACACTTTTCTTTTGACAGTCGATCACTGCCGCATGGTCACACAACCAATCCATTCCCAATATTACATCGAACTCTCCCAACTTTATTGGGATCAAATCCATGAAAAAATTATATCCCCTAATCTCAGCGCAACAATTATGAAGAATAAACTCTACAGGAATTACCTCATTCACAATTTCTATACTTAAAGGATTTTCTAACCGTTCTTGGGGTAAATTTAACTGTTTAGCAAAATCTTCAAACACAAAAGAACGGGTAGCACCCGAATCAAATAATACGCAGACATTTATATTATTGATTGGGATAATCACTGACACCACATCCTTAGCAATCATTGCATCCTGGACGGTCATGTTGAAGGTTCGGGCAGGGTTTCGGTTTGGCAGAGTCGGTCCTCCAATTGTCAGTTTGCTGCCTCCTCCTTGGTTGATGTTTCCACCACTGCTTCTTTTCTTCGGGAAGTCTTTGATCTGATGTTCCACTGATCCACAAGAATAACATCCACGGTTCTTGTTCGAGTTTGTGTAGTTTGGTGCCATGCGCCCCTCCTGGCCGCAATTGTAACAGATATGGCGCCCTTTCCAGCACTCTCCCTTGTGATTTTTCCCACATTTAGGACACGCTTCAACCCTCCTCTTAAATCCTCCCTGATTGTTCCCTGTTTGATTAATGTTGATGCTGTTACCACCGTCCCATTTTCTCTTTCCTGAATTACTTCCACCGCTACTGCCACCACCACGATAGTCTCCTCTGTTAGGTTTGTATAACGCGAACATACAATCAAATTACATAAATAAAGCGGAAGCGCGATAAAATCAGATTTTAAAATTTTATACAAACCATCACCATGATCTTTCTTTATGCACAATTATTAATTAAACGAAAGAGATGGAGAATAAGAATTATACCCTTGTAGAATTCTAGCTTCCTCAGGTACAAGTTCACCTCCAATTCCTTCGCGTTCTCCTTGAATTCCATCGATTAAATTCTTTCCTTTGATCAACGTTAGCCACCCAAGTGTTTGGCTTCTAGAGGTGATCCACCAAGGAATAATACTTGTTCAAGAAGATGGGTGTTTGGCAAAACCCTAGTTTCTATCTCTATAGAAATTGCAAGTACTCTCCACAATTATTATGCAAGAGTGTGTAACCATAATCTATGATAAGACTTCTCTTATTTATAGATGTAGGAAAACCCTTCCCTAAACTATTTAGAATTAGGGTTTCTATTCTAATTATATTCCTTTAATTAAATTAAACTCTTAATCTAATTAGGAATTCATGAGAGAGTACTTTTATTAATTAATTCTCAATCCCTATTAGGAATTAAATAATAGTAATAGTAATAATAATAATAAGACTCCTCTTATTAATTTACATTTAATATTTCTAAAATATTAAGCTATTTAATTTATTCTATCTCCATAGATTAAATTAAATACACTTAACTTATTATTATAATTATGTCATTTACTTCTTGAATAAATATTTTTCTTTTGCGGTGTGACCCTTTAGGTTCTCCATATTAAACCGGTTGTGAATAAATCAATTAGAACAATTTTAATCTTATTTAAATAAATAAATAAAACTATTTAATTCATTTAAATAAATAATATTTATTCCACAATAAGAGTAAGCCCCCTTATGCTAGCAGGGTGAGGGGTAGCAGATCCGGCCATCCCCGATGATTAGCAGACATTTTCGCCATGATCTTCTTGATGTTCTTGTTTGCAGCCTCCACTGCCCCGTTCATCTTAGGACGATAAATGACAGAGTTGAGGTGTTTGATCTTGAACTGGTCGCACAATCCCTTCATGAGGGCGTTGTTCAAATTCTTGGCATTGTCGGAGACCAAAACTTCAGGTTGCCCGTATCGACAAATGACATTATTCTTGATGAAACTGACGATGACCTCCTGAGTTACTTTGGGGAAAGAAGCTGCTTCTACCCATTTGGTGAAATAATCGATCATGACGAAAATGAATCGGTGCCCGTTGCTTGCTTTGGGCTCTATTGGCCCAACTACATCCATTCCCCACATTGAAAATGGCCACGGGGAAGTCATACAGTGTAGTTCATTGGGAGGCGTATGGATCACATTACCATGCGCCTGACATTGGTAACACCGCTTGACATGATCGTCGCAATCGGCCTTTAGTGTTAACCAATAATGCCCTGTTCTCAAGATCTTTTTGGCCAGCATCGGTCCACTCATGTGTGGCCCACACACTCCACCATGTATTTCGTTCATAATCTTTTGGGCCTGCGTTTCATCTACGCATTGCAACAGTCCCAATCCAGCATCTCTCTTGTAGAGTGAATCCCCACTCAGTTAAAATTTCATTGCCATCCTTTGAATCCTCATCCTCTCAGCTCGGCTTGCCTGGTCGGGAATGGATCTATCCCTCAGATATTCCCTTATGTCGTGATACCAGGGCTGCTTTGGCAACATCACCTCGTCTGATAATACTGCCACATGTTCCTCATATGCCGGGGCATTCTGTACTGCTATCTCCATCTGTGGAACGTCCCTGTTATTGATTACGTGGATTAAGGAAGCCAGAGTTGCCAATGCATCGGCAAAGTCATTCCGTCCCCGGGGAATATGGCGGAAAGCGATATCTTCGAACTCTTGCATCAACTGGGTAACACAACGATGGTATGGAAGTAACCGAAGCTCTTTAGTGTTGTACACCCCGATTGCCTGCCTGATTACCAATTCTGAATCCCCGAACACCGCTAGTCTCTTCACTCCCATGTCGCGGGCAAGGCGGAGTCCCAAGATACATCCCTCGTACTCAGCGGTGTTGTTCGAATTGCTGAACTGCAATTTAGTGGCCACAGGGTATTGCTCTCCGGTGATAGAGACCAGGACCGCTCCGGCTCCTGCCCCCTCAACATTCATGGCACCATCAAAATACAGCTTCCAGAACTGTCCCTCATCATCACATTTCGCGTGTGATACCCAAAATATGTCTTCGCCCGGTAGAGGAGTTTCTAACGGCTCCATCCCTCCTGACGGGGTTTCTGCCAACTGATCTGCAATTCCTTGCCCTTTCATGGCTTTCTGAGTTACGTACAGCATGTCGAACTGTTGTAAGATTAACTGCCATCTTGACAATTGACAGTTCAGCATGGGCCTTTCAAAAATATATTTCAGGGGATCCATTCTTGATATCAGGTACGTCGTATGCCATGGAGGTAGTGCTGTAATCTCCCCGCAGCCCAGGCCAGAGCACAACAGGTCTTCTCGATAGGAGTGTAATTCTGTTCACATTGGCTAAATCTTTTGCTGAGGTAATAGATGGCTTGCTCTTTACCTGCCTCATTCTTTTGTCCCAACATACATCCCATCGCGATGGCATTGACTGATATATACATAAACAGAGGGATCCCGTCCTTCGGGGGTACCAGCACTGGTGCCTCTGTCAACTGCTTTTTAATGGTCTGAAAAGCCCTCTGACATTGCTCATTCCATTCTTGGGAAGCACCCTTCCTTAACAGTTTGAAAATTGGCTCGCATGTAGTCGTCAAGTGAGATATAAAACGGCTGATGAAGTTTATTCTTCCCAGGAATCCTCTTATCTCTTTCTCTGTGTGAGGTGCCGGCATATCCACAATGGCCTTAATCTTTGCTGGATCCAACTCAATGCCTCGATCACTAATCAGGAATCCCAAGAGCTTACCCGACTGCACTCCGAAAGCACACTTTGTTGGATTGAGCTTCAAGTTATACTTTCTGAGCCGATCAAATAGCTTTTTAAGATGGGTTATATGGTCAGACTCTACCCTTGACTTCACGATAATGTCATCCACGTAGACCTCTATCTCCTTATGCATCATGTCGTGGAACAGGGCCATCATGGCTCTCTGATAAGTAGCCCCCGCGTTTGTGAGACCAAAAGCCAATCGTCTATAACAGAAGGTACCCCAAGGGGTGATGAACGCAGTCTTTTCCCGATCTTCTTCCGCCACCATTATCTGATGATACCCCGCAAAGCAATCCACAAAAGAGTACATCTCGTACTGGGCTGTGTTATCCACCAGGATGTGTATGAAAGACACCGGGAAGTTATCTTTGAGACTGGCCTTGTTTAGATCTCTGTAGTCTACACATACCCTCACCTTCCCTCCAGGCTTAGCCACTGGGACTACATTGGATAGCCATTCTGGGTAAGTGGACACCATAATGATTCTCGCCCTGAACTGTTTGATGATCTCTTCCTTCACTTTTAAGCTCCACTCCGGTTTCAACTTTCTTAATTTTTGCTTGACAGGCCTGAAACCCTCCTTGATGGGCAACCGGTGTACCACAATGTCGGTGGATAATCCGATCATGTCCTCATGAGACCAGGCAAAGACATCCTCATATTGGCTTAGCAACTCAGTTATTTCTGCTTTCTGGCTAGGGGTAAGGTCCATCCCTATCTTGAGTTCTTTTGGCTTGTCAGGGGTTCCGATATCTATAGTGATGGTTTGGTCCAAGTTGGGTTTGGGTTTATCCTCGACCCATCCTTTGATCTCGTCGGGCGCATCGTCGTAATCCGTCTCGTCTTGCTCAATGCCCATTAAATCGAAATCGAGCTCAATGTCAAAATCATAATCATCATTCAAATTTGAAAGACCGTTTGTTAGGCAAGGATTACTCAAATTGGTACACCTGACATGAAACAAAATACTTGTCATATATAAGTTACTTTCCACGATGATCACATTTTCAAATAACACGAAGAAACGACATAATTATGCAAAACCAAAACAACAACAAAATAAACTTCTTCATCCTCCCATCCTCTGGGGTCTACCACCCTGATGTCGGGTTTTACCCTTTTTTGGATATCATTGGTTTCATGGTCCAGTTGTCGACGGTCAGGTCAGATGAAATGCGCTGGATAAAAGGTGTCTTCACATCGGACACTTCCCCGATGACTACGGCTACATCGCCTGAGTCCCTCTTCCTTCCTTCCTCAGGAATAATTAGCCCTGCCCAATCGATGATAGGCACCTCTTGTTGGGCTCCCGGTGGCGTGATAACATCCGTCCCCTCTCCATTGCTTGTTAATTGTCCGGGGACATAGCATCTGGTTTCAAACTCTTTCGCGACCTCCTGTAGGAAACTTTCCCTCTTGGCCGATTCATCACTTGCGGGGGTTGACCCTTCATTTCCTAACCCAGTCACAGGCTCGCTAGTCCCCTGTTCATTGTTGACCATGGTCATCGGACTGCCAGCCAGTCGAATCGGATCCGCACCTCGACGGTGTCTCCGTGCTACGCCTTCACGATATCCCAACCCTACTTTGCCTATCTGCTGTGGTAGTTGGATGGGCTCAGTGATTCCTTGACTGCTCCTCCCTAGTCCCTGTCCAGGCTGGAAATTCATTTTCATCATTTCCTTCGCAACGAAGGTAAGTTCTGGAGAGACCTTAGGTTTCACGGCTGGAGCTCCCAAGCATCTGTAGTGGGGAGTGCTGACTTCCAGCGCCTGAAAACTGGCAAGTGCTGCCGACTCGTCCATATTAATCACTGGCAGGCCATTCCTGGGAGGAGAAGGGTTATCACATTCTGCCGAGATCGTTACCAGGTTCCCGTCGATGATTAGTTTGATTTGTTGGTGTAGCGTGGAAGGAACTGCCCCGACCATGTGTATCCACGGCCTCCCCAATAACAAGTTATAACTGGCCGCAATGTCTAGGACTTGGAAAGAGATATCAAAAGTACAAGGTCCTATCTCCACTGACAATTCTATCTCTCCAATTGTATCCCTCCGGGAACCATCGAAAGCTCGCACCACTACATGACTGGCCCGTAGGCGCTTGGGATTGATGTTCATCTTCTGCAATGTACTGAGGGGACATATATTCAATACCGATCCCCCATCAATCAGCACCCCATTCATGATATAACCCGAGGAGATTACCGCGATATGTAGCAGTTTTCGGTGCCCCCTTCCCTCCTTGGGGATGTCATCATCTGCTAAGGATATTACATCACTCTCCAACAGATGGCCCACCAGATGGCCGAACCCTTCCTTGCTAATTTCTTTGGGCACGTATGCCTCCTCCAGGATTTTCGCCAGGGTTTTGCAGTGATCATTGGATGATAACACCAAGTCCATGATTGATGTTAGGGTCGACTCCTCATTTAAAATCTGGATCCCTCTTGTTTCCGGGTGATCCATCCTTTTCAAGAATTCTATGGCTCTCTCCTCGGATATCTCCTCATTTTTCTTCTTTTGGCTCTCAAGGACACGCCCGGGAAGATATAAGGGATTCCTTCTTATCGTCACAGAAGCACAACTGGCCGCTTCCTCTGACATCCCCCCATAATTCCATGGTACTGTCCTTAGACTGCTGATAGGGATTTGCGGTCTTGCTGTAAGGATGAGGGGTTTCGGCGCTGCCAACTTGACAGGTCCCTCAGTGGTATTTCTACTTACACCCATCAACCTAATGGGCGCTCCCCGCGCACTCCCGTGATCATTTATCATGTTGATCATTTCATCAATTTTCTTCACATAGTTCAGCCTTGACGGCCCCTCGGCTTCATTGGCCTCCGCCACATTTACCCCCCCCCCTCCATCATGTCTTGGCAGGGGATTGACCTTAACATTTGGGGAGTCCGGCTGTTCTACCACAATTTCCCCACTATCAATCAAGTTCTGGATTCTGTGCTTCAACGTCCAACAGTTTTGCGTATCATGACCAGGGGAACTTGAGTGGTATGCGCATCACTTGCTTGGGTCAAACCTTCTTCCTTTTGGGTCACTCGGGGGTGCCAAACCTTCTTTTGGGCTATCAATACCGCTAAGACCCGTTCAAGAGGCTCCCCGAGCGGGGTGAACACTCGATTTTGCGAGGCCTCAAATCTCCTTCGCCCTTCCGCCCTCTGATCAGCAAAGTTAGGTTGTCGGGATGGCCCTACTCTCTGCACCTGTACTGGAAGATGGTTTTCTGCCTTTCTAGATGAGCCCTGAAGGACGAGGGAAACATCCTCCTCTTTTTTCTTTTGCACCCTACGGGAAGTGCTGCCATAATTTCCACTCTGTATTTGTTCTGCAGCCGTTTCCAAAGCCGTGAAATCCCGAATCTTACCAGACTTCAGACCCATATCCACCATTTCTCCGTGTTTAATCATCTCGGCGAAAGGCCTACCAATCCCTGAAATAACCCGCTCATAATACGGGGCCTCCTGAATATCTACGAAAGTCATCACCATCTCTGACTCGCTCATTAGGGGATTCACCTGTGCGGCCATACCCCTCCATCGTTGTGCATAATCCCTGAAGGATTCCCTGGGTTGCTTCTTAACTTTTGTCATTTGGTATCTATCAGGGGCCATTTGTGCTTGGAAGCTATGCTGTGTTAAGAAGGTGTGGGCCAATTCCTCCCAATTGTGAATCCGGGCATTGTCAAGACGGGCATACCAGATTCTCGCTTCTCCTGTCAGGCTCTTTTGGAAAAGTTGCATCCTTAGACCTTCGTCCTCTGCATAAGATCCCAACTCCCTAATGTAGATTTTCAGATGTGTATAAGGATCCCCCTTTCCATTGTATTTCTCAAATTCGGGAATTTTAAATTTCTCCGGATATCTGGTTCCGGGGAAGACACAAAGATCTGAGTAGTTCACCCTGCCTAGGGACCCTATGCCCTTCATAGATTGGATAATTTCCTCCATTTGTTTCATTTTCTTTCCCAGGTCATCCGTATCTCCCTCTTCCGGGATAGTAATCACTGTTTTGTTAGGTACGGGAATGGCCTTTGGGACGACTGGCTTGCCCTTAGGTTGGGGTGGATCCTCTTTAGGTGGATCCTGCCTAGGTATCAATTGCTCCCTCAGCATTATGGCCATCGCCAACATCTGTTTCTTAAAGTCATCAAATTCCTCACGAGATATGGCACCAGGATTAGTAGGTGGGAGATCAGCCATTTCAGATGTAGAGTTTTGGGCCCTTTTAGATTGCGAACGGGTTTGAGGAGCAATCCTACAGAGACAATGGTTCGAAGTTTAGTCCTGGGAAAATAAAAAGTGGATGCATGCTAAAGTTGTAACTTTTGTATTTTTGGGTTTTTTAATCTTTCCCTGTAAAACAGAAAGTTAGTAGTCCTTTATGCAATAACAAATGCTAAACATGACTTTATTATGCTTCCCCAGCTGTTCCCTGCAAAACATAGAGGTTAGTAATCTCTTTTGACAACAGGGGAGGCATATATGAATATTGAATGGGATCATGACATTTGTACGTGCGAACGTAAAAGGGCATAAAGAGACTTTTCCTGCGTTGGGTTAATCTGAGGCTGACCTATCCTAGGGTTACTCTCAACATACATTCACATTCATCATCCTCACCGTATGCAAATGATTACTTTAAAGTAAAACAATCCCATTCAAATCATTCATTTATTTGGCAAAACACACATTCACACAACAAAAGTAAAAAAATCAAAATATCGCACATACACACATTTAAGAATTTTTTAAGGATAGGATAGCATCAAGATTTTGAACGCGGCTTAAGCCCTCTAATATCCCCAGCAGAGTCGCCAGCTGTCGACGCCGGTTTTTCGTCCCTTTCCGATTTTAGCCTTTTGATTGAATGATTTTTGGGAAAAGATCGGCATTAATGTCGACGGGGTTCTGAAAGATCGTTTTCTATGATGAGCCAATTAACCAGAGTCGCCAGTTGGTATATTTGAAATGGATGTACCAACTCATCCGAGTTTTCATTTTTTTATAAATCGCTGGCTCATATGTGACTTCGAATTAATTGGTCTGCAAACCGAGATTCATAGAGTTCGGGGGCTTGCTTAAGCGAGGGGAAGGTGTTAGGCACCCTCCGACTTCCGTAAAACACGGTTACCGCAACCTTGATGTTTTCCTATCCTTTAATTCGTGAAATGTGTATGTGTGCGTGTGTGTGTGTGTGTGCCTAATGAATGTTGTGGTGAGTTTTGTATAAAAAATGAATTCTTTTTGGTGTTTTATGAAAGAGACGTGTTTTGATTTTGAGAATGCTTTAGAATGTCTTTTGGCCTATTCGAGAAAGCTTTATTTCTTTCTGAGAAAGATTTGATTTTAATTGGCAAAAGCTATGAGGTTTTTTTTCATTAAGTGGTTGCTTTGGCAAAACATGAATTTGTTAAACCTTAGCCAAAATAGGAATCGAGATTTATACGTTGCTTTCATAAATGATGGGCAATTTCTAGGATCTCTTTCGCCCTATGTATCAAGGTTTAATAAAACGGTTATTTCTTTTCATAAAACCATCTTTGTGACATTTGGAAACAACTTCTCTTTAGCTTTCTCGTAAAATAGGAATCGACTTTCATTAGCATTTCCAATTCTTAGCCTCGTGATGCTAATATCCTACTTTGATTAATTTTAGAAAAATCTTTATTGTTTTGGCCTTGAAATCTTTTGTTTGGTGTTACGAATCAAATTAAACATCAAAACGCGTAGGGGGCTATTCACGGGCATGTAAGCCATCAAAATATCCCCGAACGCCAACAATCACATATTTCACTACTACGGGGCCTTAAATCCGATTCTCGCCTTAGCGTCGTTTTAAGGCCTGACGGTTACATGTTATAAAAATGAGCACCTTAAATCTATTACATACATCAAAACATCCATCATCGGATTTGGACCTCGGGGTCGCGTTCCTAGGCTCACACCCGAAGTTGTTACATACCCACAAAATGAATACTATGAAACTAACCAACACGGATTTGCCTAATACACCATGATATCCAAAAATGAAAATCTAAATAGATTACATCCAATAAATCACCATAAACAAGCTAGAAATTTCACCAATTGGATATCCTCGGGTTATTAGGAAGAATTTTGTTCCGATGGAACCCTCATTAATAATCCCTAATCCATTATCCCACCATAAATTACATGAAAACTACATTTAATTTAACCATATAATATGATATGAATTGCTATAATAAAGGGAAATTTCACCTTGCAAATGATCTCAAATGGATGTAGATTTGTGTATTTGAATAGAATAAGAAGTATATTTGGTACAATCAAAATCAAAAGAGTATAAATCCTCTCTTTTTCTCTCTTTTCTTCCTATTTGATTGCAAAATTTGCTATTTTTCCCTTCTATTTCCGTGCTTTGCTGCTGCTGAATTCTCCTCCTCTTTCAATCTCTCAACTTCTCCAACTCTCTGTATGCTGAAACGGAAATGAGCTGAAATAGGCTGGCTGGCTGCCTGCCTTCCACTCACCTGGTTTCGAGTTTCGTGTTTCGAGATCCGTATTTTCAAAAGGCGCACTTATTGGCCGCAGATCAATCCGCGGCTGGACGATTTGACTTTCTCGATTTTCGTGCTACGCCTCGATTTTCGTGCCGTGACGTCGGTTTTCGCTGACAGGCTTGTATTCTGTAGTCCGGGATTTTCCGGGAGACGTGCCACCTTATTCAGGAATGCCCGTTTCGGATGGCCTTATTGTCACGTCAGCTTTGATCGCCAATCATTTCGGTGGTGTTGGACGTTCGCCTTTGTGCCCACCCCCTTCGCTCCCGCAAGCCGGTTCAATTGACGATTTTGCCCTCCTATCATGGTTAGTATAGGGAACGCAAAAATTGGGTGTCTATACATTGATTACAGTTACAGGCCACAAGTATGAGCCTGAGACTGATCCTTAGGAGGACCCTGAAGAGGAGGAGGAGGAGGACCCTAAAGAGATATCACTATCTACTTTGGGTGTTCAGATGTACGAGTAGGTGTATGATCGCAACATAGAGTTGCAGGATAGAGTGGAGGAGTTAGAGGGGCAGCTGGCTGAACGACAGTCTGCTTTGGAGCAGAAGAACAGTGAGATTGAGGAGCTAGATATACGTCTTAGAGACATGGAGTGGAAGCTGGTTCATGTAGAGAGTGAAAAGGAGGAGTTAGAAGAACAGGTTGAACCAGATATGGTCACTATGAGTTTTTGGTTATGTCATTTGGTTTAACGAATGCGCCTGCAGCATTCATGGACTTAATGAATAGGGTGTTCAAACCATTCCTGGATAAGTTTGTAGTGGTATTTATAGACGACATTCTGGTCTACTCCAAAACTCAAGAAGAACATGTGGAGCATTTGAGGGTGACATTGGAGGCGTTACAGAATGAGAAATTTCTTGGACATGTTATTGATAAAGACGGGATTTCGGTGGATCCAGCGAAAGTGGAAGCTGTCATGAACTGGGATCAGCCGAAGACACCGTCAGAAGTAAGGAGTTTCTTGGGTCTGGCAGGATACTACAGACGCTTTATTCAAGATTTCTCCAGGATCGCCACTCCGTTAACGAATTTGACAAGAAAATCCGTGAAGTTTGTTTGGACGGAGAAATGCGAAGAGAGTTTCCAAGAACTGAAGAAGAGACTAAGTTCGGCACCTGTGTTGTCTTTACCAGATGATACAAGAAATTTTGTGGTGTATAGCGACGCATCGCATAAAGGACTTGGTTGTGTGCTGATGCAGAATGGTAAGGTTATTGCATATGCATCACGCCAACTAAAAGACTATGAAAAAGGGTATCCGACCCATGATTTGGAGTTAGCAGCTGTAGTGTTTACTTTAAAAATCTGGAGGCACTATCTCTATGGGGAGAAGTGTGAAATATATACAGACCATAAAAGTCTGAAGTATATTTTCACGCAAAAGGATTTGAATATGCGGCAGAGGAGATGGATAGAATTGATCAAAGATTATGATTGTGAAATTCTATACCATCCGGGAAAGGCTAATGTGGTTGCCGACGCTTTGAGTAGAAAAGGTCGGGAGAAACTGTTTATGTTAACTGATCAGGAGAAGCTCGTAGCAGAAATGACTAAACTGGAGTTAGAGGTGAAGGGTCTGGCAGAGCTTAATGAAAAGTTGTTTCAGATGGAAACTCAACCAACTCTGGTGGACAAAGTCAAGAAAGCGCAACTCAAGGATGAGGAGTGTATTAATATACGCAAAAGAGTACTTGAAGGTGAAGAGCTTAAATATAAAATTGATACCGAAGGGTTGCTGAGATTTGGAGGCAGAATCTGGGTACCGTCAGTATTGGCAATCAGAGAGGAGATTCTGAATGAAGCTCATAGTTCAAGATTTTTGATTCACCCGGGGAGTACGAAAATGTACCAGGATCTTCGACAACATTTTTGGTGGCCAAACATGAAAAGAGAGGTTGCTGAGTGTGTTGCGAATTGTGTCACTTGTCAAAGAGTTAAAGCGGAGCATCAACGACCAAGTGGTTTGTTACAGCCCTTGGAGATACCAGAATGGAAGTGGGAGCATATCACAATGGATTTTGTGGTAGGGCTTCCAAGTACTCAGAAGGGTTATGACGCAATATGGGTCATAGTTGACAGATTGACGAAATCAGCACATTTCTTGCCGATTAAAATCAGATTTACTTTGGATCAGCTGGCGAAGTTATATGTCAAGGAAATTATTTCGAGGCACGGTGTTCCAGTATCAATTGTGTCAGACAGAGATCCACGTTTCACCTCAAAATTTTGGAGGAGTTTGCAAGCTTGTTTGGGAACGCAGTTGAGAATGAGTACAACCTACCATCCTCAAACCGATGGCCAGAGCGAAAGAACCATTCAGACGTTGGAGGATATGCTTCGGGCATGCGTCATGGATTTTAAAGGCAACTGGGATGATCATTTACCTCTGGTCGAGTTTGCTTACAACAATAGTCATCACGCCAGTATCGGCATGCCGCCCTACGAAGCATTGTATGGAAGGAAATGCAGAACTCCATTATGCTGAGATGAGGTTGGTGAACGACGACTATTGGGACCCGAGCTGGTACAACAAACTGCTGAAATTGTCAAGATGATAAGAGCCAGACTGATAGCCGCTCAAGACAGGCAAAAGAAGTACGCTGATCAACACCGACAAAATCGCGAATTTGAAGTCGGAAGCTTTGTGTTCCTCAAAGTATCTCCCTGGAAAGGGAAAACCAGATTTGGTAAAAAGGGTAAGCTGAGTCCGCGGTTTATTGGACCCTTCGAAGTGCTGAAACGAATAGGCGAGGTGGCTTATGAGGTAGCTTTACCTCCTGAGTTAGGTCACATTCACAATGTCTTCCACATATCAGTGCTACGACCGTATAAGTCTGATTATAAACATGTCCTAGAGTATGAACGGATACAGTTTGAGAAAGATTTGTCTTATGAAGAGATACCTGTTCAGATAGTGGACAGGAAGGAGCAAGTTCTTAGAAATAAAGTGATACCTTCTGTTAAGGTAATCTGGAGGAACCACAGTGCTGAAGAAGCAACGTGGGAACTCGAGGAGAAAATGATGCAGAATTATCCCCAATTATTTGTTTAGTCTTTATATTGCGTTGTGATTCTGGGGATAGAATCCTTTTAAGGAGGGAAAGATGTAACGAATGCAATTTTTGTGATTGGATAAAAATATTTATTGAGTTATATAAATATTTTTATTAATTTATTGAGCTAAATAAATAATTTATTAAGCTAAATAAATAATTTATTAAGTTTTTGTGGAATGGGTATATGTTGAGTTTAATAATGTTAAATGTTATTTGAATGTGATTTGTTATGATTATTCTAATTTAATTTAATAATTAAATTAGATGATGAAAAGGTTTATTTGAATAAATGATTTATTTGAATAAGAGAATTTATTTGGTATTATTGTTATTTGTTAAATGAAATTATTAATTTAGTTAGTAAGGTTTAATTGAATTTATTTTATAATAAGTTCAATTAAATTAGAAGTGTGACATTTTAAACTATATGTCATAATGGTTTATTAAATAAATGAGAAAGTGTTTAATTTAGTTTTACCAAACAAGGCCCTATGACCTTTGTTTGGAAATAATGGGTTATTTTATTTGTGTTTTACCAAACAAGGCCTTATGACCTTTAGTTAGAATAATGGGTATAGTTCTATTGAACAAACTCTATTGATGAACTAGACTAGCAAACCCTTATTGAATCAGCTAGTCCTTAGTTGATGAGCGTTTCAAAGACTTAGAATATTTTCTATACTTGTTCCAAGCCAAGTTCCTTTTGGTACGGATTCAGACAATAAACTGAGATGAACAACCCTTATATAGGGGATTATTTATGCGACAGCGTTAAAATATTTGTGCACAATACATGGTACAAAGGGCTGATCCCCCTGAGTACGAGATGTTGGTCCATAGTCTATATGACTGTTAAAGGTTACGGTAGAGATACTTGTTAACTTAGGACATAGTTTGAGGTCTTGTGACCCTCAGATATAATTTCTAAATCTTGAATTCTATTTTCCTTGGAATCAAGCATTCTAACGAGTTTTTAGACTTTGATCATTTATTGACTGAGATTCAGAAAACTATTATTCCTCAGTTGAAATCCATTTCATTTAAACATTATTGTTATCGTACTTGTGAGCAATTGGTTGCTCACTCTTGCATTATCATTGCAGATTGCTCACTCTTGCATTAATCATTGCAGCTAAGCCAGAAAAGCAGGACGAACCGTCCACGAGTAAAGGCAAGGGCAAGATGCCAAAGTAGCAAGAGATTTATCATCCACTTGATGTTTATTTGTATCAAAAACTTGTTTAAAATTATTTTATTCCGTATTTGATGTATTAAGGTTAAGATAACCTGGGATTTGAATGTTTAATAGTTTGGTGATGTAACCCATTTTGGGAAGTTATTTCTTTAAGTTTATTTTAATTGTTCTTGATTATGGGTAGTTAGATGTGAATGAATGAGATAGTGAACACCAAATCTATGGGAATTAAGTACCTGGATTTGGGGGTGTCACATAACCTTTATGGAGTCTTGGGCTCAGATTTTTGAGGTTACCTTATTTTTGTAGATATGCAGTCGTTTCTAGGGCATAACCCCAGATGGATACTGGAATGTCGGTAAAATCATTATGGACCGCACCATGTCCAACAAGGTACAATTTCTCCTTTTAGATACACCAATAAATTATTACGTATCAGGAGGTATCCATTATGAGAAAATACCATTTTGAGATGATCTAGAAACTTATTGCACAAGTATTCCTTCCTCGATCTGATCAAAGAATCTTGATACTTTGTCAATTTGTTTCACTTCTGAATTCTTTGAACCTTTCAAATGATTCAGACTTGTATTTTATCAAATACACATATTCAACACTTTGAATGATCATCTCTTTTTTCTTTTACTAGTTTATTCAATTTGCAAAATTATTTTTTTCATGTAAGTCAAGTTTACAAAGTCCATCAAGTGATCTTCCAATTTCAAACAAAACATTATCATTATAAATAGAACAACAATTGTTCATAAATATAATACCAGAACCTTCTTTGTCCAACAATAAAAATTCTAATGTTTCTAATGAGAACTGAAACATAATAACAACTTATTAACTTAATAGACTTGCCCGTAGGCAATGCTAAACTATAAGTTCATATGGTTAATGCAGCAACCTTTGCTCCATTCCCACACATAAGATTACTTACTCTTTGTTTAGCTTTCTACTTCTGCTTAGTCTCTGCATTGGATTGCATACGTGATAACTACAGCCAGTATCTAATACCTAAGTAGAACCTTGACTTACAAAAAAAATTATTTTTAATCATGAACAAACCTGTATCTGTAACCGAAGCTTCACTAAGCTTCTTTTGGTTAGCCTCTGTAAGATTCTCCTTACAGTTTTCTTTCTAGTATCTAGGCTTATTGCAGTGGAAGCAAACTCTTTTGCTATCTGCATCAGTCTTGTTCTTATTGTCCTTTGTGTTTGCCTTTCCATTTACCTTCTTCGAATTGTTCTTCTTTTAAGAAGATCCTTTGGCCCTCTTCTGCTTCTTAGAAGAATTATCTACCTGTAAGACTTGGTCTTTCTTGGTTGGAAAATGACTATTTACAGTTTTCAACGTGTTTAAGCAACTCAGGCTGGCTGATATAAATAGCTTGTTCACGTGAAAATTCACAACAAATTGTGAGAAAGAGTCTGAAAGTGATTGCAAGATCAAATCTTGGATCAACTCTCCATCCATGACAAAACCTTGTTGTCCTAATTGTTCAATCAGATTGATCATTTTTAGGACATTTGTCTATACTGTAGTGTCATTGGTTATTCTAGATTGGAAGAGCTCCTTAGATATCTAATATCTAGCAGTCCTATTTTCCTCATCATTCAACTACTTGAAGGTGCAGGAGTACAGTAGGAGCATCCATAATTTCATGTTGACGCTGAAGCTCGTTACTCATGGATGAGAGCATAATGCATTGAGCCAACTGTGCAGCATCTTGCCACTTTCTAAAAGTAGCAATCTTTTCCTCTGAGGCATTATCTGTAACCATTGCAGGGATAAGCATATTAAGGACATAAGATAGTTTTTCAGCCTTGAGAACTATTTTCAAATTCCTTAACCAGTCCTTTTAATTTGGTCCGGTTAATTAGCATCTAATATGCTCCACACTGATAGTAAATTAGACATTGTAAAATTCTGTAAATAAATTTGTAATTTAACAACATTTTAGCATACATTCATTTCTTAATTAATTACCAAAATAAATTAGGTCTTTATTTTAAATTGGTACCTCACTATTTTCATCAAACCATATTACCCTCAATATATAGTTCGACAATTCTAATTAAAGATTTGCTAGTGAGAATAAGGATCCCATTTCAAATGTATATAGCCTTGTGGTGACACAACAAACGATATATAAATAAATAGGTAGACAACTATTGTCAATTACATCACTATGTAACTCCTTATATTTTGCCTCTTAGATTATTTTGATTAAGTGGTGACACATCCGAATCAAAATTATAAGTTCAACCTAGCACTTCCATATATATGAAGAGAAAAATACCGTCCTTGTGGTGACACAATAAAACAATAATATTCAATTCCTTAATAAACATCAAATTTGATAATGCAACATCTTAAATATTTAATACTTGCCTTGTGGTGACACAACAAACTCATATTAAATATTTAATACTCTATTGCTTTACCAGGCTAGAAGGCGACGTTCGATATTCCAAATATCTTTGAACGCTTAGGACTTAATATAATTTCTTTGAGGGGTTTGTAATTATTAGTCTCATCTTGTTTAGTGCGCATGGGTCATACTATTTAACATGCGAAGCATGTTGTATAATATATAATATATATAGTAAACATGCACATATAGAATATTATATTCAACCCGGATTGATTATGGACTTCTATTCTAGTTTGGTTCACTAGAGCCACCAAGTGAACTAAAATGTCAAACCTAAGGTACAAGAATTAAATTTAAATATAACTATTACATTTAAACCCGGGCTCCATTACAAACGGGTCTTCAAGTGCTCCTTGCTCCTTTGTCTCCAATTCTTCAAAATAATTCTAACTAATCCTATTACATAAACTATCTAACATAAATAGAAACCTTGATCAGCAGTCAAGGGGAAGTACATAGGAGGAAGATATAATTTACATCAAGAAAAAACTAGAGAAGACGAGGTACGCAGACCCCATTTATAAAAATCCATTCATTCAAGCATCCTCTAAAATAATCCAATCACTCATTGGTCAATAGTCCATAATCAATCCCTATTTATTATCATACATATCTCCATATGCATCAATAAATAATATTCATCTCATGAATAATAAAACCATTCTATATATGCATTGATATCATTTAATGGGCAATATTAGTTAGTATAAAATCGAATTTCAACTCCAATTAGTTATCATGGAATCCAATTCCATCTCTAATTAGTTATCATGAAATTCAATTCCAATTAAAATAAACTTCTTTATTTTAATCATATTCCAAATCAAAATAAACTCTTTTATTTTAATTTATCCAATTTTGAATAAAAATAAACTCCTTTATTTTTAATCAAATTCCAAATCAAAATAAACTTCTTTATTTTAATTTATCCAATTTTTTTTGAATAAAAATAAACTCCTTTATTTTTAATCAAATTCCAAATCAAAATAAACTCCTTTATTTTAATTTACAAAAAAAATGAGGTCAATCCTTATCATAAACCTTTAAAATAAATAATCAAACAAGCCTTTAAGTCAAACTTCAAATCCAGAATTATATAGTTTAAATATTAAACATTCTGATTCTTAATCAAAAGTGATTCTGGTGTAGGTAAGGCTTCCAACATATGACCAATAGGTCAAGGGTTCAAAATCCTCTACCCCAAATTAATTATTTCATTTTTTAAGGTTGACCAGTCAGCGCCACGTCAGCAGTCAATAGTTGACCAGTCAGCGCCACGTCAGCAGTTGACCAGTTAGCGCCACATCAGCAGCATGTGCCACATTAGCAGTCAATGCCACGTCATCAGTTGACCAGTCAACGGTCAACGTTTGACCGTTGACTTTGACCAATTTTTTTTTTTTTAAAAAAAATTAATAAAAAAAATAAAATATTTTTACACAAACAGTTATGCCCAATTAAATTGTTCTAAACACATATCAATGTATATACAAATTGTAGACACCCAAATTTTGCACTTCGTATACTAACCTTGACAGGAGGGCAACCATTGCACATAAGCAGATGTCCGAATGGGGCAAATCTCACTTCGCCCGACTATGAACTGAACAAAGCAGCGGAAAAGCCTGCCAAATGACCCTGGGAAGGGCTGATATCCAAGCAAACCACGACAAGTTGGTGAGCAACCTGGGAAGGCATCCAAGCAAACCACGACAAGATGGTGAGCACCCTGGGAAGGGCTGATATCCAAGCAAACCACGACAAGTTGGTGAGCAACCTGGGAAGGCATCCAAGCAAACCACGACAAGATGGTGAGCACCCTGGGAAGGGCTGATATCCAAGCAAACCACGACAAGTTGGTGAGCAACCTGGGAAGGCATCCAAGCAAACCACGACAAGATGGTGAGCACCCTGGGAAGGGCTGATATCCAAGCAAACCACGACAAGTTGGTGAGCAACCTGGGAAGGCATCTAAGCAAACCACGACAAGATGGTGAGCACCCTGGGAAGGGCTGATATCCAAGCAAACCACGACAAGTTGGTGAGCCACCTGGGAAGGCATCCAAGCAGACCACGACAAGATGGTGAGCACCCTGGGAAGGGCTGATATCCAAGCAAACCACGACAAGTGGGTGAGCAACCTGGGAAGGCATCCAAGCAAACCACGACAAGATGGTGAGCACCCTGGGAAGGGCTGATATCCAAGCAAACCACGACAAGTTGGTGAGCAACCTGGGAAGGCATCCAAGCAAACCACGACAAGATGGTGAGCACCCTGGGAAGGGCTGATATCCAAGCAAACCACGACAAGTTGGTGAGCAACCTGGGAAGGCATCTAAGCAAACCACGACAAGATGGTGAGCACCCTGGGAAGGGCTGATATCCAAGCAAACCACGACAAGTTGGTGAGCAAACTGGGAAGGCATCTAAGCAAACCACGACAAGATGGTGAGCACCCTGGGAAGGGCTGGCATCCAAGCAAACCACGACAGAGTGGTGAGCAACCTGGGAAGGCATCTAAGCAAACCACGACAAGATGGTGAGCACCCTGGGAAGGGCTGATATCCAAGCAAACCACGACAAGTTGGTGAGTAACCTGGGAAGGCATCCAAGCGAACCACTACAAGTGATGACATCTGTAGAACAGTATCAAAAGACTGTACAGGGGTCATTTTTTCTCAATTTACATGTTGTGTTACACGCATGAATAGATGATAATTCTGTATGTGATCCATAAAATGAAAAAAATCGAGCAGGTCAGGTGTCAAGGTCCTAGCCTATCAGAGTCAAACGCGATGGGTGACCGGCGACGATACCCGGCCCCGACATGACGATCGACCGGCGACGATAACCGGCGATCATGAGATGGATGTCCGGCGACGATAACCGGCTCCGACAAGATAACCAACCGGCGACGATACCCGGCCCCGAACGAGACGATAGATTGAGAGAGTGAACCCAACGACTAACAAACACGGTCAGGGGGTTAAAACATCGACACTCTTGCGGATGTTTTTTTGCATGCATTACATCTTGTGTTGCATCATAAATCATATGTGTTGCCTCATGTATGTATTGTCAATTCTTATGCACTGTCATTCATGCATCGGGTGTCTGTTTCTTTATCCTGTTCATTTCATTTAACATTTCATAAACATGATAAAGAGGGGCAGCTGTAGACACCCAAATTTTGCACTTCGTATACTAACCTTGACAGGAGGGCAAATTCGTCAAAAGGATCGGCATGCGAGAGCAAAAGATGGAAAAAAGTACGGACACTCGACGCCACCCTGATAGTTTGCAGCCGAAATCGACATGATAACAGGGCTATCCGAATTTGGCATTCCCGGAAATTCCCGGACTGCAGAACACGAGCCTGTCAACGAAAACCCGGCGTCGACAGCTGGCGACTCTGCTGGGGAACATTAGAGGGCTTAAGCCGCTTTCAAACCTTGATGCTATCTTATCCTCTAAAATTCATAAATGTATATGTATGTGCGATATTTTGACTTGTTTTACTTATTGCTGTGTGAATGTGTGCTTTTTCCAATGAATGATTGATTGAATGAATGGAATTGCTTTACTTTAAAGTAATCATTTGCATACGGTGAGGACGATGAATGTGAATGTATGTTGAGAGTGTACCTCCTCCTGAGGCGAACCTGTCGGTTGCTTATTACTGGACTCGAAGGGGCTGCTCCCCGGAGATGGCTCAGGAAACGCACCACCCAAATCCGCTCCAATCGAAAGGGCTCAAACGAGTAGATTGCGAAGATTTGGGAACCTTCATGCCGAAAAGCCCGTGAGAGTAACCCTAGGATAGGTCAGCCTCAGATTAACCCAACGCAGGGAAAGTCTCTTCATGCCCTTTTACATTCGCGCGTATAAATGTCATGATCCTATTCACATATGCCTCCCCTATTATCAAAAAAAGAGTACTGACCTCCATGTTTTGCAGGGAAACAGCTGGGGAAGCATAATAAAGTCATGTTTAGCATTTGTTATTGCACTAAAGGACTACTAACTTTCTCTTTTGCAGGGAAAGATTAAAAAAAAAAAAAAAAAATTTACAGCTTTAGCATACATCCATTTTTTCATTTCCCCGGGACTAAACTTCGAACCATTGTCTCTGTAGGATTGCTCCTCAAACCCGTTCACAGTCTAAAAGGGCCCAAAACTCTACATCTGAAATGGCTGATCTCCCACCTACTAATCCTGGATCCATATCTAGGGAGGAATTTGATGACTTCAAAAAACAAATGTTGGAGATGGCCATAATGCTGAAGGAGCAATTGACACCTCGACAGGATCCACCCCAACCCAAAGGCGAGCCAGTCGTCCCAAAGGCCATTCCCGTACCCAACAAGACAGTAATTACTATCCCGGAAGAGGGAGACACTGATGACCTCCGGAGAAAAATGAAACACATGGAGGAGACCATCCAATCTCTAAGAGGCATAGGCTCCCTGGGTAGGGTTAATTACTCAGATCTGTGTGTTTTTCCCGGAACCAGATATCCAGAGAAGTTCAAGGTCCCCGAGTTCGAAAAATACAATGGAAAGGGAGACCCCTACACGCACTTGAAAATATACATTGGAGAACTCGGGTCTTATGCCGAGGACGAGGGGCTGAGGATGCAGCTATTCCAGAAAAGCTTAACAGGGGAGGCAAGGATCTGGTATGCCCGCCTTGACAATGCCCTAATCCACAACTGGGAGGAGTTGACCCATACCTTCTTAACCCAATACAGCTTTCAGGCCCAGATGGCCCCTGATAGATATCAAATGACAAAAATCAAGAAGAAACCAAAAGAATCTTTCAGGGACTATGCACAACGATGGAGGGGTATGGCTGCACAGGTGAATCCCCCAATGAACGAGGCGGAAATGGTAATGACCTTTGTGGACATTCAGGAGGCGCCCTATTATGAGCGGGTGATATCGGGGATTGGGAGACCTTTTTCCGAGATGATAAAACACGGAGAAATGGTGGACATGGGGTTAAAATCTGGTAAGATCCGGGACCTCACAGCTCTGGAAGTGGTTGCGGAGCAAATCCAGTGTGGAAACTATGGCAGCACTTCCCGTAGGATCCAACAGAAAAAGGAGGAAGATGTTTCCCTCATCCTGCAGGGATCATCTAGAAAGGCAGAGAATAATCCTCCAGTGCAAATACAGAGAATTGTGCCACCCCGACAACATAATTTCAATTATCAAAGGTCGGGCGAACGAAGAAGATTTGAGACAGCAAGAGATCGGGTATTCACCCCGCTTGGGGAGCCTCTTGAACAGATTTTGGCGGTATTGATAGCACAGAGAAGGATAGGCGATTTGGCACCCCCAATTGATCCGAAAGGAGGAGAATTTGATCCGAGTAAGAAGTGTGCGTACCATTCGGATTCTCCTGGTCATGATACTCAGGAATGCTGGGCTCTGAAGCACAAAATTCAGAATATGATTGATAGCGGGAAGATCGTGGTAGAGCAGCCAGAGGTTATGAAGAAGGACCATGAGTAGATGCCAGTTGTTGTCCCTTATTTTAAAATTTTGCATGATTATGTTATTTTGTCATGTTATCTTAAAGATGATCATTGCGAGAAAATGCCTTATATATGACAAATATTTTGTTTCATGCCAGGTGTACCAATTTGAGTGTCTCTTGCCTAACAAACGATTCTTCAAATTCGAAAGTTGACTACGATTTTGATATTGAGCTGGATTTCGATTTAATGGGCATTGAGCAGGATGAGACAGATAATGACGGCACGCCTGACGAGATCAAAGGATGGGTCGAAGACAAACCCCAAACCCAACTCAAACCAAACCATCACCATAAAAAATTAGAACCCCTGACAAACCCAGAGAGCTCAAAATAGGAACAGATCTGACCCCCTAGCCAGAAAACAGAGATGTTAAGCCAGTATGGAGATATCATTTGCCGAATGGGCAACCTGAGGCCTTAGTCTCCGACAATGCAAAAAATTTGAGCAGTACCCTTATGAAGGAATTATATGACCAGTTCAAGATCAAACACCTCAATGCTATCATTTGCCGTCCTAAGATGAATGGGGCAGTGGAGGCTGCGAATAAGAATATCAAGAAGATCATGGCGAGAATGTCTGCTAAACATCGGGGATGGCCGGATCTGCTACCTTTCACCCTGCTGGCGTACCGAAAATCGGTGCGTATTTCTACAGGGGCAACCCCTTACACTCTGGTGTACGGAATAGAGGTAGTTCTGCCATTTGAGGTTGAGATGCTCAGATAAACAAGGAGGGTTGAATGCAAGGTCGATACGACCAATTTGCCCTAATTGATGAGAAAAGGGGTGGCTGCTATTTCACGCGGCCAGTTGTATCAGCAAAGAATCTCTCGATCTTACGACAAAAGATAAGACCTCAGAAGTTCAAAGAAAATGACCTAGTGCTAAAGAAAGGCATGCCTTCTCAAAAAAAAAAAAAAAAAAAAAAAAAAAAAAAAAAAAAAAAAAAAAAAAAAAGGGCGAAGCCAAAGGAAAGCTTGCCCCGAACTGAGAGGGGCCTTTCGTGATTAAGAAGGTGATGTCCGGAGGAGCCCTCATATTGCAAAAGAGGGATGGAGAGGTGTTTCCATAACCCCTCAATTCCGACTCGGTGAAGCGGTTCCATGAAAAAAAAAAAATAAAATAAAAAAAAAAATAAAAAAAAAAACCAACAATCATCATCATCGTTTTCTCGTTGTTCTTTGAAAGAGCGAACTACGTAGGACCTGATCTTCCAACTTGTGGGGGTACGTAGGCAGCCATCATGGCGCGGTCCGATCCTTTAAAAATAATCCTTTCCCTGACCAAAACCAACTTTCGATAGCCAGATAAAACCTTCCTACACCCTCAAAACCTTCCCGAAACCAACTGCCTAACCAGTTTCATCTCAAGTGACATAACCCGGACCCAACCAAACACTTAGTCAAAAAAAAATCTAAGACTCAGTCCGATGAAATCAACAGGGTGTGCGGCAGTATCTGTCAAATCTCCATCAAGACTTGAGAAGAGAAAGAAGGCAAGATATCAAAATCGTGGTTGACTGGATAAAATGAGGATTCGATGAAAGGCAACGATACGAAAAAGGGGAAAATGACTGAATTTAAATGCAGGTCTATATATATAAGTCATTTCGTTACAAGATTTCCTTTTTCGATAACAGATGAAACTGACATAATCTATGCAGGAAATAAAATGATCTACAGATCTGAAACTAACTGAAGCAGGATGGATGAAGGGGTGGATAGATCTGAAGCATCGGCGTCCCCTGCAATCTACTGCCCCATCATGTCGATACGATCCAATAAAGAAATGGCTCGGCTAACGGTAGTAATCAGGGCCAGTCGGATCCGGCTATCCTGAGTAACCCGACTAGGGGCAGAATCAGCTGAGATGGAGTCATATATGGAGGTCATCCCCGTAGAATCAGGGGGGAATAAATACCTCTGGGGCGGTGTCATCAGTGAAAATCACTCAAGAGTCATCAAATACTCCAAACTGACTCAAACCAACCATGGCAAAGTCTCGGTGCAACCATTGCACATAAGCAGATGTCCGAATGGGGCAAATCTCACTTCGCCCGACTATGAACTGAACAAAGCAGCGGAAAAGCCTGCCAAATGACCCTGGGAAGGGCTGATATCCAAGCAAACCACGACAAGTTGGTGAGCAACCTGGGAAGGCATCCAAGCAAACCACGACAAGATGGTGAGCACCCTGGGAAGGGCTGATATCCAAGCAAACCACGACAAGTTGGTGAGCAACCTGGGAAGGCATCCAAGCAAACCACGACAAGATGGTGAGCACCCTGGGAAGGGCTGATATCCAAGCAAACCACGACAAGTTGGTGAGCAACCTGGGAAGGCATCCAAGCAAACCACGACAAGATGGTGAGCACCCTGGGAAGGGCTGATATCCAAGCAAACCACGACAAGTTGGTGAGCAACCTGGGAAGGCATCTAAGCAAACCACGACAAGATGGTGAGCACCCTGGGAAGGGCTGATATCCAAGCAAACCACGACAAGTTGGTGAGCCACCTGGGAAGGCATCCAAGCAGACCACGACAAGATGGTGAGCACCCTGGGAAGGGCTGATATCCAAGCAAACCACGACAAGTGGGTGAGCAACCTGGGAAGGCATCCAAGCAAACCACGACAAGATGGTGAGCACCCTGGGAAGGGCTGATATCCAAGCAAACCACGACAAGTTGGTGAGCAACCTGGGAAGGCATCCAAGCAAACCACGACAAGATGGTGAGCACCCTGGGAAGGGCTGATATCTAAGCAAACCACGACAAGTTGGTGAGCAACCTGGGAAGGCATCTAAGCAAACCACGACAAGATGGTGAGCACCCTGGGAAGGGCTGATATCCAAGCAAACCACGACAAGTTGGTGAGCAAACTGGGAAGGCATCTAAGCAAACCACGACAAGATGGTGAGCACCCTGGGAAGGGCTGGCATCCAAGCAAACCACGACAGAGTGGTGAGCAACCTGGGAAGGCATCTAAGCAAACCACGACAAGATGGTGAGCACCCTGGGAAGGGCTGATATCCAAGCAAACCACGACAAGTTGGTGAGTAACCTGGGAAGGCATCCAAGCGAACCACTACAAGTGATGACATCTGTAGAACAGTATCAAAAGACTGTACAGGGGTCATTTTTTCTCAATTTACATGTTGTGTTACACGCATGAATAGATGATAATTCTGTATGTGATCCATAAAATGAAAAAAATCGAGCAGGTCAGGTGTCAAGGTCCTAGCCTATCAGAGTCAAACGCGATGGGTGACCGGCGACGATACCCGGCCCCGACATGACGATCGACCGGCGACGATAACCGGCGATCATGAGATGGATGTCCGGCGACGATAACCGGCTCCGACAAGATAACCAACCGGCGACGATACCCGGCCCCGAACGAGACGATAGATTGAGAGAGTGAACCCAACGACTAACAAACACGGTCAGGGGGTTAAAACATCGACACTCTTGCGGATGTTTTTTTGCATGCATTACATCTTGTGTTGCATCATAAATCATATGTGTTGCCTCATGTATGTATTGTCAATTCTTATGCACTGTCATTCATGCATCGGGTGTCTGTTTCTTTATCCTGTTCATTTCATTTAACATTTCATAAACATGATAAAGAGGGGCAGCTGTAGACACCCAAATTTTGCACTTCGTATACTAACCTTGACAGGAGGGCAAATTCGTCAAAAGGATCGGCATGCGAGAGCAAAAGATGGAAAAAAGTACGGACACTCGACGCCACCCTGATAGTTTGCAGCCGAAATCGACATGATAACAGGGCTATCCGAATTTGGCATTCCCGGAAATTCCCGGACTGCAGAACACGAGCCTGTCAACGAAAACCCGGCGTCGACACAAATCAAAACAATTAATAATTCGCATAAAGTTTGGCTCTCTCATACTACTGTTAGGTTTGTATAGCGCGAACATGCAATCAAATTACATAAATAAAGCGGAAGCGCGATAAAATCAGATTTTAAAATTTTATACAAACCATCACCATGATCTTTCTTTATGCACAATTATTAATTAAACGAAAGAGATGGAGAATAAAAATTATACCCTTGTAGAATTCTAGCTTCCTCAGGTACAAGTTCACCTCTAATTCCTTCGCGTTCTCCTTGAATTCCACCGATTAAATTCCTTCCTTTGATCAACGTTAGACACCCAAGTGTTTGGCCTCTAGAGGTGATCCACCAAGGAATAATACTTGTTCAAGAAGATGGGTGTTGGCAAAACCCTAGTTTCTATCTCTATAGAAATTGTAAGTACTCTCCACAATTTTTATGCAAGAGTGTGTAACCCTAATCTATGATAAGACTTCTCTTATTTATAGATGTAGGAAAACCCTTCCCTAAACTATTTAGGATTAGGGTTTCTATTCTAATTAAACTCCTTTAATTAAATTAAACTCCTAATCCAATTAGGAATTCATGTGAGAGTACTTCTATTAATTAATTCCCAATCCCTATTAGGAATTAAATAATAGCAATAGCAATAATAATAATAAGACTCCTCTTATTAATTTATATTTAATATTTCTAAAATATTAAATAATAAATATTAAGCTATTTAATTTATTCTATCTCCATAGACTAAATTAAATACACTTAACTTATTATTCCAATTATGCCATTTACTTCTTGAATAAATATTTTCTTTTGCGGTATGACCCTTTAGGTTCTCCATATTAAACCGGTTGTGAATAAATCAATTAGAACAATTCTAATCTTATTTAAATAAATAAATAAAACTATTTAATTCATTTAAATAAATAATATTTATTCTACAATAAGGGTAAGCCCCCTTAGCGATCAACTACTTTCCAGATAATATAGATTTCAACATTAATCATAAAAGAACCTTTCAGTGCATAGTTACTGTACAATTCAATCATTCTACCATACAATGTCCCAATTAAATATAAGACATGGAATTACTGTCAAGTCTTATTTTATTTAATTATATGTATTTCGATTCCCAAATGCACAACTCTAAATAATGCAAATTAGAAACTCTTTTCTAATTTCATCCTGCCTTGGCCAAGGACTACTGAGTTGTCATTTATCGAATCACATAGGACATTCACATCTTTTACTAGACGTGGTAGATTCTTTGTTGATCATTCACCTATCTCCGTGTACAACTTATTATACCCAATAATACCCTTTGTTATACCCTAAAGGTTTAAGGGACATGTCAAAGTATAACTCATCATACACAAGATACTATGATGATCTCAAGTCCAAGGATCACTTGTACTACTATCACTAGAGGAATTCCTATTGACAGGCGAGTAAAACTCCATTAGGTATTCCTTAGCGAGCCACGTTCAGTGAACTTATTCTCCAATAAGTACTTACATACTTGCTTTAGTGTCTCCACACAAATGATTATGAGATCAATCATCCTCTTCTTAAAAGCAAGCAACGCATGTACTAATCTATCCGGATTCACTAATCCCCTTTTTAGTAATCCAACGATTAGGAACGATTTTAGTTTGTGAGCTATCTAGAATTTAGATCTCATTAGCATGATCACCATCATGATTCTAAAAGCATTGCTCAAAACTATGGGTTTATTACATTTAATATAACAGCATTATGTAGATAATGTAAAAATGCCTTTAATAACCGAATAAGATTACAAAGTTTATGCTACATCATATCAAATATGATTGGCTTGTGTGCATACTACTTTCAATCTCCCACTTGCACTAAAGCCAATCGCCATGGTATCTAATACCCTTCTTCTCTAAGTGACGATCATCGTGCTGTTTGGATAAAGCTTCAGTAGATGGATATGCAATGCTGTTCTCGAGAGTCCACTATCTCTATAGTGACTTTTCCTCTTTCAATGATTCTACTAATCAAATAAAAGTGCCGCAACACATGTTTGAATCCAAGATGAGACTTAGGAACTATTCCTAGTTCTGTGATGAACTTTTCATCCAAACAATCATCTTGCAGCTTCATTTACAGCTACATACTTTGTCTTTGTCACTAAACCAGCAACTCTTTGCTGTTTAGAACCTTTCCAATTCACTGCACCACCTTTTGAGGTAACTATATATTTACCCTAAAGTGGATTTGTTATCGTCTTGGTCAGTCTGAAAAACTTGAGTCTGTTTAGCCCTCTAGTTTTAATTCAGATCCACCATGTATCATGATCACATCCTCAATACCGGTTAGGTGCTTAAAGATGTTTTTCACTGTCTTACAGTGATCTTCTCTAGAATATGACTGATCTTCATCAGGCCTTGTATATTCACTGCATACATGATAGTAACTCATGCGATCTCTCTTTCAATTGGGGACCATTTTAGAGAGATACACTCCATGACTCATCATTATGAGACCTCTCTTGGAGTTTGCCATGCTAAACGCCTTTAGCATCGAATGAATATACATTCATTGGCTCAAGCCGAACATTCTTTTAAATCTATCTATATAGATTTATATCCCCAATTTATAGGATGCTCCTCCCAAGTCATTCATAGAGGAATGTTTAGACAATTTTATCTTTACTGATTGTAACATTGGTGTGTTATTCCTTATCAGTAGTATATCAACATATAATACTAGGAATGTCACAATGCTCCCACTGACCCTTTTGTACACACTAGGTTCATTCTCGTTTTTGATAAAATCAAACTCTTTTGATTGTCTCATCAAAACGAATGTTCCATCTTTGAGAGGCTTGCTTCAATCCATAAATGGATCATTGTAGCTTAAAACACGCTTTGCTTCAACCTTTGAAATAAATTCCTCTGGCTGTATTATACATACATTCTCCTCAAGTCTTCATTGAGGAAGGGTGTCTCCACATCCATTTTGCCAGATTTCGTAATAAGCTGCAATCACAAGCAAAATCCAAATGGACTTAAGCATTACCCGGTAATAAGGTTTTATCACAATCAACTCCTTGACTTGAAAAACCTTTTAAACAGGTCTGGTCTTATAGGTCTCCACCTTGCCATTTGCCCCAGTCTTTATCTTAAAGACCCATATTCACACTCTAGGCACTATGCCCTTTTGTGGAATAACCAGAGTCTATACTTGGTTCTCATACATGGAGTCCATTTTGGATTTCATGGCCTTCTGCCATTTCTCTGAGTGTCTTCTACTCATAGACTCATCGTATAAAACTGGATCATCATCCTCTATGATGCGTACCTCATCATCATCCTCTATGATGAATCCATACCTCCTAGGTATCTTCGGTGCTTTTTCAGATTTATGATTCGGTTGTGGTACAATAGGTCTATCTACAGGTCCCTCGGTTTGACTAAAAGTACTTTGTGGTTCTTGAACTCTTTCAAGATCTATTACCCTCTCACTAGCTCCTTCAATGATAAACACCTTTATCCAAGAAGGCAGCGTGTAGGATTATAGTAATAATACCCTAAACTTTCTTTAGGATATCCCACAACTCTGCACTTGTCAGATTTTGTCCCAAACTTATCTTTTGAAACCTTTTCACATAAATTGTACAACCCCTTATCTTAACATACTTAAGATTACGAATCCTCCCTATCCATAACTTTTATGAAATCTTGGGGCCGAATTTTGAGGTTACCTTATTTTGTAGATATGCAGCCGTTTCTAGGGCATAACCCTAGAAGGATACTAGAATGTCGGTAAAAATCATTATGGACCGCACCATATTCTACATGGTACAATTTTTCTTTTTAGATACACCAATCAATTATTGCGTATCATGAAACGTCCATTATGAGAAAAATACCATTTTGAGATGATCTAGAAACTTATTGCACAAGTATTCCTTCCTCGATCCGATCAAAGAATCTTAATACTTTGTCAATTTGTTTCACTTCTGAATTCTTTGAACCTTTCAAATGATTCAGACTTGTATTTCATCAAATACATATATTCAACTCTTTGAATGATCATTTCCTTTTCTTTTACTAGTTTGTTCAATTTGCAAAATTATTTTTCATGTAAGTCAAGTTTACAAAGTCCATCAAATGATCTTCCAGTTTCAAACAAAACATTATCATTATAAATAGAACAACAATTGTTCTTAAATATAATACCAGAACCTTCCTTGTCCAACAACGAAAGTAATAATGTTTCTTAAGAGAACTGAAACATAATAACAAATTATTAACTTAACAGACTTGCCCGTAGGCAATGCTAAACTATAAGTTCCTACGGCTAATGTAGCAATCATTACTCCATTCTCCGCACATAAGATTACTTACTCTTTGTTTAGCTTTCTACTTCTGCTTAGTCTCTGTATTGGATTGTATACGTGAGAACTATAGCCGGTATCCAATACCCAAGTAGAACCTTGACTTACAGAAAGATTTATTTCAATGATGAACAAACCTATATCTGTAACCGAAGCTTCACTAAGCTTCTTCTGGTTAGCCTCTGCAAGATACTCCTTACAGTTTCCTTTCTAATATCCAGGCTTATTGCAGTGGAAGGAAACTCCTTTGCTATCTGCATCAGTTTTATTCTTAGTGTCCTTAGTTATTACCTTTCCTTGTACCTTCTTTGAATTGTTCTTCTTTTAAGAAGATCCTTTGGCCCTCTTCCGCTTCCTGGAAGAATCATCTACTAGTAAGACTTGGTCTTTCTTGGTTGGAAAGTGACTCTTTACAGTTTTCAACGTGTTTAAGCAACTCATGCAGGTTGACTTATAGCTTGTTCACGTGGAAAATTCACAACAAATTGTGAGAAAGAGTCCGGGAGTGATTGCAAGATCAAATCTTGGATCAACTCTTCATCCAATACAAAACCCAATTGTCCCAATTGTTCAATCAAATTGATCATTTTTAGGACATTTGTCTATACTGTAGTGCCATCGGTTATTCTAGATTGGAAGAGCTCTTTAGATATCTAATATCTAGCAGTCCTACTTTCCTCACCATTCAACTATTTGAAGGTGCAGGAGTACAGTAAGAGCATCCATAGTTTCATGCTGATGTTGAAGCTCGTTACTCATGGATGCGAGCATGATGCATTGAGCCAACTGTGCATCATCTTGCCACTTTCTAAAAGTAGCAATCTCTTCCTCAGAGGTATTGTCTGCAACTATTGTAGGGATAGGCATATTAAGGATATAAGATAGCTTTTCAGCCTTGAGAACTATTCTCAGATTCCTTAACCAGTCCGGTTAATTAGCATCTAATATGCTACGCAGTGATAGTGAACTAGACATTGTAAAATTCTGTAAAATGAATTTGTAATTTAACAACATTTTAGCATACATTCATTTAATTAATTACCAAAATAAATTAGGTCTTTATTTTAAATTGGTATCTCCCACTATTTTCATCAAACTATATTACCCTCAATATATAGTTCGGCAAATCTAATTAAAGGTCTGCTAGTGAGAATAAGGATCCCATTTCAAATGTACATAGCCTTGTGGTGCCACAACAAACGATATATAAATAAATAGGTAGACAACTATTATCAATTACATCTCTATGTAATTCCTTGTATTTTGCCTCTTAGATTATTTTGATCAAGTGGTGACACATCCGAATCAAAATTATCCAAGTTAAGTCCAACCTAGCACTTCCATATATTCGAAAGAAAAACACTGTCCTTGTGGTGACACAACAAAACAACATCGTTCAGTCTATTTATAAGCATCAAATGTGGTAAGACAACATCTTAAATATTTATTACTTGCCTTGTGGTGACACAACAAACTCATATTAAATATTTAATACTCTATTGTTTTACCATGCTAGAAGGCGACGTTCGATATTCTAATTATCTTTGAACGCTTAGGACTTAATATGATTTCTTGAGGGATTTATTATTATTAGTCTCATCTTGTTTAGCGCGCATGCACATATATATATAAAATACGCGTCATATTATTTTATATGCGAAGTATGTTGGATAATATATAATATATATAGTAAGCATGCACATATAGAATACTATATTCTACCCGGATTGATTATGGACTTTTATTCTAGTTTGGTTCACTAGAGCCACCAAGTGAACCAAAAGGTCAAACCTAGGGTGCAAGAATTAAATTTAAATATAACTATTACATTTAAACCCGGGCTCCATTACAAACGGGTCTTTAAGCGCTCCTTGCTCCTTTGTCTCCAATTCTTCAAAATTAATTCTAACTAGTCCTATTACAAAAACTATTTACAATAAATAGAAACCTTGATCAGCAGTCAAGGAGAAGTACATAGGAGGGAGATAGAATTTACATTAAGAAAAAATTAGAGAAGACGAGGTACGCAGACCCCATTTATAAAATCTCATACATTCAAGCATCCACTAAAATAAATCCAATCACACATTGGTCAATAGTCCATAATCAATCCCTATTTATTATCATACATATCTTTATATGTATCAATAAATAACATTCATCCCATGAATAATAAAACCATTCCATATATGCATTGATATCATTTAATGAGCAATATTAGTTAGTATAAAATCCAATTTCACCTCCAATTAGTTATCATGGAATCCAATTTCAACTCTAATTAGTTATCATGAAATCCAATTTCAATTGAAATAAATTTCTTTATTTTAATCATATTCTAAATCAAAATAAACTCTTTTATTTTAATTTATCCAATTTTGAATAAAATAAACTCCTTTATTTTTAATCAAATTCCAAATCAAAATAAACTTCTTTATTTTAATTTATCCAATTTTTTTTATTTTTTATTTTATTTTTTGAATAAAAATAAACTCTTTTATTTTTAATCAAATTCCAAATCAAAATAAACTTCTTTATTTTAATTTACAAAAATAAAAAAATAAAAAAAAATAATTTTACACAAACAATTATGCCCAATTAAATTGTTCTAAACACATATCAATGTATATACAGAATCAAAACAATTAAAAATTCGCATAAAGTTTGGCTCTGATACCACTGTTAGATTTGTATAGCGCGAACATGCAATCAAATTACATAAATAAAGTGGAAGCGCGATAAAATCAGATTTTAAAATTTTATACAAACCATTACCATGATCTTTCTTTATGCACAATTATTAATTAAACGAAAGAGATGGAGAATAAGAATTATACCCTTGTAGAATTCTAGCTTCCTCAGGTACAAGTTCGCGTCCAATTCCTTCGCGTTCTCCTTGAATTCCACCGATTAAATTCCTTCCTTTGATCAACGTTAGCCACCCAAGTGTTTGGCCTGTAGAGGTGATCCACCAAGGAATAATACTTGTTCAAGAAGATGGGTGTTGGCAAAACCCTAGATTCTATCTCTATAGAAATTGTAAGTGCTCTCCACAATTCTTATGCAAGAGTGTGTAACCCTAATCTATGATAAGACTTCTCTTATTTAACTATTTAGGATTAGGATTTCTATTCTAATTAAACTCCTTTAATTAAATTAAACTCCTAATCCAATTAGGAATTAATGTGAGAGTACTTCTATTAATTAATTCTCAATCCCTATTAGGAATTAAATAATAGTAATAGCAATAATAATAATAAGACTCCTCTTATTAATTTATATTTAATATTTCTAAAATATTAAATAATAAATATTAAGCTATTTAATTTATTTTATCTCCATAGACTAAATTAAATATACTTAATATATTATTACAATTATGCCATTTACTTCTTAAATAAATATTTTTCTTTTGCGGTGTGACCCTTTAGGTTCTCCATATTAAACCGGTTGTGAATAAATCAATTAGAACAATTCTAATCTTATTTAAATAAATAAATTAAACGATTTAATTCATTTAAATAAATAATATTTATTCTACAATAAGGGTAAGCCCCCATAGCGATCAACGACTTTCCAGATAATATAGATTTTAACATTAATCATAAAAGAACCTTTCAGTGCATAGTTATTGTACAATTAAATCCTTCTACCATACAATGTCCCAATTAAATATAAGACATGGAATTACTATCAAGTCTTATTTTATTTAATTATATGTATTTCGATTCTCAAATGCACAACTCTAAATAATGCAAATTAGAAACCCCTTTCTAATTTCATTCTGCCTTGGCCAAGGACTACTGAGTTGTCATTTATTGAATCACGTAGGACATTCACATCTTTTACTAGACGTGGTAGATTCTTTGTTGATCATTCACCTATCTCCATGTACAACTTATTATAACCAATCATACCCTTTGTTATACCCTAAAGGTCTTAAGGGACATGTCAAAGTATAACTCATCATATACAAGATACTATGATGATCTCAAGTCCAAGGATCACTTGTACTACTATCACTAGAGGAATTCCTATTGACAGACGAGTAAAACTCCATTAGGTATTCCTTAGCGAGCCACGTTCAGTGAACTTATTCTCCAATAAGCACCTACATACTTGCTTTAGTGTCTCCACACAAATGATTATGAGATCAATCATCCTCTTCTTAAGAGCAAGCAACGTATGTAGTAATCTATCCGGATTCACTAATCCCCTTTTTAGTAATCCAACGATTAGGAACGATTTTAGTTTGTGAGCTATCTAGAATTTAGATCTCATTAGCATGATCACCATCATGATTCTAAAAGTATTGCTCAAAACTATGAGTTTATCACATTTAATATAACAGCACTATGTAGATAATGTAAAATGCCTTTAATAACCGAATAAGATTACAAAGTATATGCTACATCATGTCAAATATGATTGGCTTGTGTGCATACTACTTTCAGTCGAGAGCTTCGATTTGATATGTGGCAGGCCCCGTAACTCCTCCCAGATCAAACGTTATAACCATTTTACCAACAGATGTCCAAACAGAAAATAGTCGTGCGCGATTGCGCCCCTTTCTAGTGTATTTTGAGCGCGACCGCGCTGGTCTGTAGAGTGAACAACATGATTTCTGGCACTTGGGCGCGGCCGCGCTGCTTCCTAGGCCAAATATGGGCACGGCCTCGCTGGGTCGGGTTGTTAAAAAGCTTATTTTTGACCCAAATTGAATGCAACAAGGATTATAACTTCTAATTGGTTTAGGACTTTAACTAGAACCTATAAATACATGATGTGAGGCATAGAATAAGAGAGATCTTGCTACTTTTTGCTAACCCTAGATTTGAAGAAGGATTTGAGGCTTGAAACAAGAGATTATCACGAAGGAAGATCAGGATAGGAGGCTAAGGAGGATATCAAGGATTGATTCAAAAGAGTTTTTCCTTTCTTCTTTTATCTTTTTATTTTGTAATTCTTGGATGATAGTTTACTTGTGGATTATGGATTTTAATTCAATTATGAACTAATTTCTTTTTAAGATTACAATGGATCTTTTTGCGTAGCTTTTATTAATATGCTTCCTTGTTAATTATTTTGATTATTATCGAATTGTCTATTATGATTTGTGATTAATTGTTTAATTACCTTATCAATAATTACCGTAGTAATCTATATGAACTTGAGAGATGGATTATAGATTTAGGCCTAATCATAATAGCATGTGATTGTGTTTTCTGCATGGTGATAGAATTCATAATTTGTGTATAGGATAGAGATATACTTAAATACTGCATGTAATCTGAAAGAGAACTTGTGCTTTAAATCCTTTTTAATTATAATTCACATAGAGATATAGTGAATTAGTTAACTAGGGTGTTCATCTTAATTCTATCTTCTGTAGATTTAAGTTGATTCGTTTATAATACATCGAGAGGTAGTTATAAATATTGATGAGTTCTTGATTAACAATCTGGAATAATTAATATAACTTAACAGAAAGTGTATTAATTCAAGTGAAACATTAAGGGAAATTGTAGTCTTAAGCCTTTTATCTGAACTCAATTCTTGGTAGTTAGTAATTAGTTAGTTTAATACTTTATTTTTAAAATTCAAAATCTTTTATCGAATTGTTTAAATAAAATTAATTTGATTACGAGTTAGTATTTGGTAATTATTATTAACTAATTATCTGTGGGTTCGACACTCTCTTATCACTTTATTACTTGTTGATCGTGTACACTTGCACATATTTATTGATTGCTAAATCGACACAAACACTAACACCTACCCTCAAGGGATAATTGAGGATTGTTTAGTACAGGTGAATGAGCTGGTCTTTCCTGTAAACTTTTACATAGTGGATATGGAAGATGATGCATCTCTAAATCCTGCACATATTTTGTTAGGGAGGCCATTTTTGAAAACAACAAGAACTATGATTGATGTACATAATGGGACCTTAACCATGGAGTTTGATGGAGAAAAGATTCAGTTCAACATATATGAAGCCATGAGGTACCCTAATGATGTTAATCCTGTTTTTGCTATTGATGTGATTAATTCCCTTGTGCAATAATCTTTTGAATATATGCATAAGGAAGGTTTGGAAGTTGCCATTACTACAAACTTGAAGATAAACAAAGAAGAAGTTGAGCAGAGCCAAGAATTGAAGGAGGTTGTGGCTGCATTGTATTCCTTGCCCAAAATTTCAGATAAGTATGCAGTCAATTCTATTCAATTACCTGCCACTCATCAAAAATTGTTACCATCTGTTATGCAGGCCTTAAGCTTAGATTTGAAGCCATTACCTGTGCACTTAAAGTATGCATACCTAGGGACTGATGATACATTATCAGTGATAATTGCTAGTAACCTAACCAAAGTGCAGAAAGACAAATTGCTCAGAATTCTTAGGGATCACATCAATGTTTTTGGTTGGACACTAGCAGATATTAAAGGTATAATGTAACGCCCCCGAAACTCGGGTCATACCTTGAACCCGATTCCAGCGCGTCACGGTACAACCCATGCAACATAGGCTTACTACAAATATGTAATTACAGTAATATTACAACATATTCTCATCTAATCCCAGACACGAAGACCTTAAATAATACATTTATGATCAAGGTTGAATAAATACCATGATCATTTACAAAATCTCCTATGTGAACGCAAGGTTCAAATTTTGACTTTATTCAATCCTTGAATGTATATACAATGTTATTCAACAAGTATACATTCGTTAACAAAAATATCCTTTGTACATCATTGTCATCCTTCTAGTTTACTAGAACAAGTAACTAACATGATCACATCATTAACACTATGATGGATAACCTTCATTTCTAACTCAAGGTTTACATAGTCAAATTTACGTACATCATATACCGTCATCACAGCTAAATAATTACAATAAAGAAACATTTAGCAACCTTCTCGTATCCCTGTGCCTCTAATCCTTATCATCACGATATCAAGATAATTGCATTATATCGTAAATCTGCAAAAGTTTTATTTTGCAAGAATGAGCACGACAGCTCAGTAAGAACTAATAGTTTTCACATTTCATGCCTCACGTAACACATAAGTTTGCATTTTATCCATGCCTCATGATTCTCATACTATGCGCATTATAAATCTTATGCAATTCATCAATATATATGCATCATGCATCTCATAGCATACCTCATGCATCTCACATTATATGTTTACAATAATTCAAGTTCCATATAGAACAATATAGTCATGTAATTGCACATTGTGCACACTTTAATCATGCTCGCATATAATCCACATAATAGTGAAAGATTTAGTAATCAAGTTATGTACATCAATACATTTAAACAAGTCAACAAGTTACTGAAAGAACTTGCCTTTAAGCGTTTCTTGCCAAACTATGATGGCTCGTCCATCAAATATCCTACACAATTTATTTAACAATAAAATACCAATTAGCCACTAAAAAGGCTTCATATAATGGTTTACAATATAACAACTCTTATCTCATATTGTTCGCGCATTAGAAACAATTAACGCGATTAACACTAAAACATTTCTCGGCGTCGCATCATTTAAAAACGTTATGACTCTCATCATCATCGATCCTTATTGGCTTACAATAATCCTACTTCATATCTCATAATGCTCATTTCATTTGAATCGAAACACTATTTAAGTTCTTTAACACTTTACGCGACGTTTCGACGTTTACACGTCACACACCTAATTCGCCTCGTTTACATGTGCTTAGCATGCTCATACATTGGGTTATAACACACTATCATGTTTCATTATTATTAGAAACAAAATATTAAATAGGGTTATACACACTTGATACGGCGTTACAACGTTTGCACGTCCGTACGCCACACTTGTCTATTCGAACGCCCAAGTGGCACGCGATTGCGTACGCTTGGCACGCCCATTCAAATTTGTCTAATTCCCAATGTTTAATGTTAAGTATTATTATAAATCATAATAATCATGTTTTAGAACTTAGAACATCATAACATAACGTCGAAAACATTACACATTGCACACGTGCATGTCAAACGCCCTCCGATTGTCTCCAATCAGACAATAGTTCCAAAGATGGTATATTTTAGAATTCATCCATATAGTAAATTTTAATTCTAATTATTGGAAGTTGTAGGTCTATCTCTAAGCTTTCCGGATCATCTTGAATCGCCCTAATCCGAGTTCGTATAAGAAAGTTATGGTCATTTTACTAAGAGGTGTTCATGCTTAAAAATTTTGGATTCAGGCAGTCGGCGGGGCCTCCGTGAGAATCAGCGAGGCTGTGCCAACCAGTGGGCTCAGCGAGGCCTCCGTGAGGATCAGCGAGGCTGTGCCAATGCCCAGAATTGCAGACTTGCCACCTTCGTGCAATCCGACCTTTCTTCACTCCAACCTCCATAACTTCTTCAATACACGCTCAAATTGGTCCGTTCCAGACTCTATGGACTCCTAAGATATAAAGCTACAACATATCAAAAATTTAGAGTTATCCATTAACATTAACATGGCCAAATCTTAGGCCAAAGTATCAACTCATGCTATATTTTCGTGTTCTTGGTGTTCTTTACGAAAATCATCACCAAATCTTCATTTTAACTTCTTTTTACTCCATTCCAACTGGGTTAAACTCATAACCCATGGAAGTACAACATCATAATAATAAATAAATTAAACAAACACGAAATCATAGCTACAAGTCCTCTAAATCGTCTAAAAGTTCAAGTTCTTCATGTTTTTCATCCTTTAAGTATGGGTTCGGATTTTTCTTCGTTTTTGTTCCACTTTAATGTTATTAATGGCTTAGAAGGTCTCTTGGCAACATTATTAAGCAACCCCAACCAACAACAACAACAAAAATCGCAAGAAAAATCATCCACGATCTTACAAGCTCTAAAAACCAAAAACTTTGGAAAATCTTTTACAAAACTCAAACGAAATGGATTTAATGAGATGTTACCTCTGTAAATCTCTTATAGATGATAGAGAAGCTAGCTAGGGTTTATTAGAGTTGCTTGAAGCTCTTCCTTTTCTCCTTCTTCTTCTTCTTCTTCCTTATTCTTCAGCACTCTCTCCCTCTCTAACAGCAGCTCTCTCTCTCTACCTGCTGATGGGATGAGTGAATGAATGATTTGGGAGAAGTGGGGGAGTGATTTAGGGAGGGTGGGTTGCTCAAGACATTTTTGTTCAATAAAATGTGAGGCTTGCCGGCAACTCCCTCTATTCTCTCACTTTCCTAGCATTTGATTGGTTAAAAGTGGTTTGGGTTGTTCCCACTTGGAGTAATAAGCCAAAATAAATACCTAAATACACAAAAATATATCCGAAAACTCCCACTTTTGTACCAAAACTGGTAAATAACTCTACCCAAGATTAAAATGCGTATTACCATAAATATTGGGATGGGTAAAAATGATTATTATGGGATTTGTCTAATTATTCGGAATACCCATATAATACATTTCGGATACGGATAAAATCATGTATCAGCTCAAATAAAATTTTTGGCACTGTTGGTCGATTTCGCAATCAATAAAACACGCACAAGTATACGCGGTCCACAAGTAATATAAGATAAGTAAAGTGTCGAACCCACGAGGAATTATGTTAAATAATTACCAAATATCAATCGCATGTAAAATCAATCTAATTTAAACAATGACAATATGGTTTGTGTTTGTTGTTGATTATACTTAAAATAAAGACAATTTAGAAAGCAAGGTTTTACTAACACGGATAAAGTTCAAGATAAAAAGGTCTAAGATTACAATATCCCCCAACTCTTCATTTAAACATCATACTCTCTCTTGTTTGGTAAATTAGAACATAAGAATTGCTATCCGAGAAATCACAAGTATATATAAGCCTCTCTCGATGGTCGAATACGTATTTCCTATTGTGGTGTATAGATATATTTCTATTCTATACACAAGCAAGAATCCCATATCAAGAACAATTAATAAGACACATGTCACGTAAAATCCCATTAACCATTCTATCAATTACCAACTTTCACAATAGAAATCATTAAGCATGATTCTCAAATGGATACATGTGGTATTTAGGTATATGTCTATCCTAAATACAATCAAATTATCAACCCTCAAGAATAATACATAAGACTCACGTCACATAATCTCATACATTATCCATAAAGAACATCTAATTTTCACATGAATTCATAACTAGGTCTCAACTTATACTTCCTCTCTCAATTCCATATAAGTTACCAAAGTAATTACGGGCCAAGCAATTAATCCTTAATCAAAGGTTATAAACTCCAATTCATAAAATGCCTAATTACCATTCAAGAGAGAGCATTCAATTTAAACTACAAGTTGGGTTCCATTGCAATCTTAGAATGAAGAGTTTAGCTCATATTCAATTTCAACAACATCATAATCTGATTACAATGCATGGTTTGGAATAACAAAATAAGAATAAAGAACTACAACAAATGAAGATACACCCCTTTTGTGATGATATTCCCGAATTAGTGTGATGTAGTTCTTCTTGAGTTGCTCTTCCTTCCTATTTCGTGCTCCTAGCCTCCTTGGTTGATGAAATTCTGATAATCTTTCTTTTAGCTCCTTTGTTCTTCTCTTTTTAGCTCCAAACCCTAGCTTTTTCCAAGTGTGTAACCAAGCTTGAATAATGCAATACCAACTCCCTGGATGATTTCTCATCTGAATTCCCTCTCTCCTCATTTTCCTGTTCCTGAAATTCCTCCTCTAGTGCGCCACAATAGCAGAACAGACAAAGCCAGCCGCACCAGAAATCGCGTTCTCGCCCCGGCGAGAAAAACAGCCTGGGGAGCTCGCCCCGGCGAGGGCTCGCCCCGGCGAGGGCTCGCCCCGGCGAAGAAATTGGCCTTGGAGGCTCGCCCCGGCGAGAGCTCGCCCCGGCGAGGAAATTGGCCTGGGGAGCTCGCCGCGGCGAGGCCTTCTGTCATGCTGAAATTATTCATTTGCCCCTGGACTTGCTAAAAACCACCGTGATCGTCCACAACTGTTCTCTGCACAACAAAAGCATAAAACAAGTAAATAGATACTATAAACACCTAAGGATAGCAAAGAATTGAGTTCAAAGGATAATTAATTCGTAGGTATAAAACCCACTCATCAGGCACTTGAAAAAATTATTCGTACGCACACACATATTTATGAAATTATTCAACATCGAAAAAGACACAAAAATTTTATGGCGTGAATAGTGCCTTAGGAAACGTGCCCCCTGAATAGTGATTTTGCGATCTTTTGTAAAATCAATTATTCACTCCTACGGTTAAATAACACATAAAACTTCATACGTTGACATCATCCAGGTTATAAAATAACCTTAAAACTCGTCACATAAAAATAATATTTAATCTATTTAATAATATTAATAAACCCAAATTACAAGAGTATTCACGATTCGTGATTGCTGCTCTTCACGATTAACTCCCCATAATCATATACATCATCGCACATACATCTCGCCCATAATTCGGGTTAGCGTCTTTACAACACATAACTCGTTCAATAATATTATCCATCAACTATTTATTTAATCCAATAAATAGTACTCTAGCGATATTTCTCGAAACGGCCAAATTAGCTTATACGAACACTTTCATACTTACTAATCATCGTCTATACATAGTCTAGGTTATAATATAACCTTTAAACGCTTAACACATAATATTATTAATATTCAATAATATCCATAAGATCGAATTATTAAGCTACCCACGGCTCGCGATCGTTACAATAATTAACTATTAACTCATTCATTTTGAATCTATATATATATTTCACATTTATATATATATACATATTAAGCTCACCAAATAAATCACATAAATATATATATATAACACATATATATTCAAACACGACTCATAATAAGAATTATTCTAGATTATATTCTTATTACAATTATTCTCAAAAATCCGGGTTGTCACATCCATCTGTCCTTATAAGGATTTCGTCCTCGGAATCACAAATATTAAACCTCTTACTCGGTTTTCATCTAATTCCTTCCGAAATTTTATCATTGAATAATTTCAACGTAATAATATAACATAGGTTTCATATTACCTATTGAAACCATTTTCCTCAACCCACTCTCATAGGTTTAATTATATAACCTTTATCAACTCAATTATACTCTGAGTATTATCCTTTCTTTAACCATCAATTTCCTTTTCTAAGGATCATTGTATGTCACAATCATCATAATAATTTAATATCATGATTTACTAACTCATAAACATTCGGGATATTACAAATAAGCCCAGCAATGTGTATGCATAGAATTCTTTTGTAAGAAGGAGCCCCATCTTAGATAGTCAATGGGTGAGTCCAGTCCAAGTAGTGCCAAAGAAGTCTGGAATTACAGTTATGAAGAATGACAACAATGAGCTGGTACCAACAAGAATGCAGACAGGATGGAGAGTGTGCATTGATTATAGGAAGTTGAATGTAGTAACTAGAAAAAACCATTTTTCCCTTCCTTTTATTGATCAAATGTTAGAAAGATTAGCAGACCATGCTTATTATTATTTTCTAGATGGTTTTTCATGTTACAACCAGATTGTAATTGCACCAGAAGACCAGGAGAAGACCACATTCACATGCCCATTTAGAACTTTTGCTTATAGGAGAATGTCTTTTGGCTTATGTAATGCACCAGGTACTTTTAAAAGATGCATGATAAGTATTTTCTCTGATCTTTTAGAGAACTGCATTGAGGTTGTTATGGATGATTTCACAGTACATGGTGATTCTTTGGATGCTTGTTTAGAACATTTGACTAAAGTACTTAATAGATGTTTAAAAATAAATCTTGTTCTAAACTAGGAGAAATATCATTTTATGGTAGAACAAGGGATAATACTTGGCCATGTAGTTTCAGTTAGAGGATTAGAAATTGATAAAGCTAAAATAGAAATCATTGTTGCATTACCTTACCCTGCAAAAGTGCAGGAGATTCTATTCTTGGACATGTAGGTTTTGATAGGAGGTTTATCAAGGACTTTTCCAAGATAACATTGCCTTTGTGTAAATTATTGCAAAAAGATGTGGAGTTCCAGTTTACTGATGACTGCAAGGATGCTTTTGACAAATTAAAAATACTACTAACCTCAACACCAGTGATCCAACCACAAAACTGGAAACTACCCTTTGAGATCATGTGTGATGCTAGTAATTATGCAGTAGGAGCTGTATTTGGCAAAAAAATCAACAAAACTGTCTATGCTATCTACTATGCTTCCAGAACATTGAATGCTGCTCAGATAAACTACTCTACGACTGAGAAAGAATTCTTATCAGTTGTTTTTGCTTTGAATAAATTTAGATCATATTTACTTAGTACTAAAGTTATAGTTTACTCTGATCATGCTACTCTTGGGTACTTGCTGACCAAGAAGGAATCTAAGCCTAGAATCATTAGATGGATTTTATTACTGCAAGAGTTTGACTTGGAGATAAAAGATAAGAAAGGAGCAGATAACTTGGTAGCGGACCATTTAAGCAGAATAATCAAGGAGGAAGAGACGCTGCCATTACAAGATTCTTTTCCAGATGAGTATTTATTTTCTGTTGATAGTGTTTTTCTTTTGTATGCTAAGATTGTTAATTATTTAGCCAGTGACTTTGTCCCAAAAGAATATTCTAAAATGCAAAAAGATAAGCTGAGATTAGAGGCCAAACACTATGTATGGGATGACCCACACCTATGGAAATTTTGTAGTGATCAGGTTGTCACGAGGTGTGTACCCAATAGTGAATTTCATTCCATTCTATCTTTTTGTCATTCATATACCTATTGTTTGTGTCGATTTAGCAATCAATAAATACGTGCAAGTGTACACGATTAACAAGTAATAAAGTGATAAGAGAGTGTCGAACCCACAAGAAATTATTTAATAATAATTACCAAATACTAACTCATAATCAAATTAATTTTATTTAAACAATTTGATAAAAGCTTTTGAATTTTGAACATAAAGTACTAAACTAACTAATTACTAACTACCAAAAATTGAATTCAGATAAAAAGGCTTAGGATTACAATTTTTCTTAATGTTTCACTTGAATTAATACACTTCCTATTAAGTTATATTAATTATTCCGGATTGTTAATCAAGAACTCATCAATATTTATAACCATTTCTCGGTGTATCATAAACGAATCAACTTAAATCCACAAAAGATAGAATTAAGATGAACACCTTAGTTAACTAATTCACTATATCTCTATGTGAATTACAATTAAAAAGGATTTAAAGCATAGGTTCTCTTTCAGATTTTATGCGGCGTATAGGTATATCTCTATCCTAGACACAAATCATGAATTCTATCATATGCAGAAAACACAATCACATACAATTATGATTAGGTCTAAATCTATAATCCATCTCTTGAGTTCATAAAGATTACCACGATAATTGTTGATCAAACAATTAAGCAATTAATCACAAATCATAATAAACAATCCGATAATAATTAACAATAATTAACAAGGAAGCATATCAATAATAGCTTCGCAATAAGTTCCATTGTAATCTTAAAAAGAAATTAGTTCATAATTGAATTAAAATCCATAATCCACAATTGATAAAGTATTCAAGAATACAAAATAAGAGGTAGAGAAGAGAATAGAATATGTAGACGCATACCTTGAGTCTCTCCTTCAGCTCCTTAATTGAATCCTTTGTGCTCTTACAATTGTTTCAAGCCTCCATCTCTTTCTCCCAAACTAGGGTTAGCAAAAAGTAGCAAGATCTCTCCTAGGAAGCAGCGCGACCGCGCCCAAGTGCCAGAAATCAAGTTTTTCACTCTCCAGACCAGCACGGCCGCACCCAAAATACACTAGGAAGCGGCGCGCCCGCGCCCGACAAAATTTTGCTACAGCATCTGTTGGTAAAATGATCATAACTTTTGATCCGGGAGGATTTACGAGGCTCGCCACCTACCGAATCGAAGATATCGACGAGAGCTATAACTTTCCTTCTTTGAGCATTGAGAGATTCGGGCTGGAGAATAGTTGAAATTGAGCTTCAAATGACTACTATGTAAATGACAACTCCAAACCTTGATCTCTGTTGATAAAAATGTCATAACTCTCGCATCCGAACTCCGATTGGGGTGTTTCAAGATGTTCCAAAAAGATAAGAAGTAAATCTACAATAAAATCCAAGTTCCAAACCAAGAACATGCATTCATTTTAATGTTAAAAGCCCTGCAATCTTCCCTTCTCGTATTTGCTCGCATGTTGTACTCCAAAAGATGTTCAAATTGTGTTTCCTTGCTCATTCCTACAAAATAACATAAAAACACTATAAATACCTAATACTAACTTAAAATACTTAATAACTCACAAATTATCAAGTCAAACGTATTCAATTCGTAGGTATAAAACTCATTCATCACCTGTGGAGGTCATTTTGGACCTAAAAGAACTGCTCACAAGGTTTTAAAATCTGGTTTTTATTGGCCAACTATTTTTAAAGATTCTTATCTATTTTGTAAATCATGTGCAAACTGTCAAAAGACTGGAAATATCTTACATAGGAATCAGATGCCATATACCCTTATTTTAATTGTTGAAATTTTTGATGTCTAGGGAATTGATTTTATGGGACCTTTTCCTTCATCTGTTGGTAATACTTATATCCTTTTAGTTGTTAATTATGTCTCTAAGTGGGTTGAAGCTAAGGCTACATGGCCTGATAATTCTAAAGTTGTTGCAGTTTTTGTTCAGTCTAATATTTTTGTCAGCTTTGGAGCTTAAAGAGCCATTATCAGTGATAGAGGGACCCATTTTTGCAATAGGGTGTTAGCAGCACTGTTCAAAAAGTAAAATGTGATACACAGTGTTTCCACATCATACCATCCCCAGAGTAATTGCCAGGCTGAAGTATCCAACAGGGAGATCAAATCCATTCTAGAGAAGGTAGTTAAGCCTAGCAGGAAGGATTGGAGTTTGAGGTTGCCAAATCCACTATGGGCCTACAGAACAGCTTACAAGACTCATATTGGTATGTCACCATATAGGATAGTATTTGGAAAACCTTGTCACTTACCTATGGAATTGGAGCATAGAGCTTTTTGGGCTATCAAGCAATGCATCATAGATATGGATCAAGCTGGAGAGCATAGGAAGTTATAGTTGCAGGAGTTAGAGGAGTTAAGGAATGAAGCCTATGAAAGTTCTAAGATTTACAAGGACAAAACTAAAACCTTTCATGATAAACAGATTTTGAGGAATAATTTTGTTGTGGGATAAAAAGTTCTCCTTTACCACTTAGGCTTAAATTATTTTCAGGTAAGTTGCGTTCTAGATGGGTTGGACCTTTTGTTATTACTAACATTTTTTATCATGGTGCAGTGGAAATTCGGAGTCCTAGTATAGGGAAAATATTTAAAGTGAATGGCCATAGGCTCAAACCTTTCTATGAAGGTTATCAGGTGGAAGATGTTGAGACAGTTGGACTGGAGGAACCATTTTATGGAGATTGAGAAGATTGCGATCGGGAAAACGACATTAAACAAATGCGCTGCATTGGAGGCAACCCATGAATCAGATTTGATTTTTCTATCTCTTTACTTTTTATTTTTGGTAGTTGCATGTTAGTTAGTGCTTTCTTCTTTGCATGATTGTCTTACATTGGGGACAATGTAAGGTTTGAGTGTGGGGGAGAGGTTTAGGCTATTTATTATTTAAGTTATTTGAGTTATTTAGGATATGACATGCTAGATATGATGCTCTGAAGTAAAAAAAAATTAAAAATTTTACTGACTCTATGATCGTAGTGTTTTGCTAAGCTTTTGAAGGTTGAAATCGTAGAGTGGATATTGATGCTTATTTTCAGAATTTGATTTGATGCTTTATTGATTGATGCATAATGATGACTTAGTTAGGATCCATATGAACTAATTTTGAATTGGGATTATTTTGCATGGATACTTGAATATGAGATACATGATTACTTGACTGAGTTATTTGTGGGATTATACTTTGCGCACTGATCTTGAGATTTAAGACTTGTTTAAACTGTTATTTTGTTTGCAGAACCTTGTGCAAGAATAATCTTTGAAAATAAATTGAGAAAATTGTGAAAAAATTGCAGAAAAAAAATACAGATGTCTTGTGGTAGGTTAAGATGGAACGTAAAACGCACTCACCCATAAACACAAGAAGCGAGAAGGAGCGTAAACTGCATTCGTTGGGAAGCAAATAAGTGAGATGGAGCATAAAATGCACTCACTTGAAAAGAAAAAAACGTGAAAGGTGAAATAGAGCATAAAATGCATTCACCTGAGAAATTAAAAAATTGTTGGTTCTGTGGTTGAAAAGAATTGCAGGAGAATCAGGTTTTGAGTTATGAGTCAGTGTGCACAGTTGTTGTTCCATATATAAACTGGGTTGGGTATTTGTGTTGATCATATGATAGATATTTGTGTAGATATATTCTGATTTGGATGATATTTTGTGGGGAATAACATAGTTATTGTGAGTTGGTTGATGAGGTGTTGGTCAAGTTTTTGTGATAAGTGTTATTATTCCATGATATTTAGTTGGAGACCTTTGAAAGTTTAGTTGGGCTGAGTCAGATAAGTTTTTGATTTCTATTTACATGAGTACATGTAAAGACTAAGTGTGGGGGAATTTGATAGGTGCAAAATATTCTATATTTTTAGTTCCTTTTATGTTTAGTATTATTATATGTTTTCTGTGTTTATGAGCTTAATTAAGGTGTTTATAGATTTTATGCAAAATTGATGTGATTTTGCAAATATGGAGTTTAATGCTGAGTTTTGTGTTGTTTTGCAGAATACCCAACGATCGTTATGAGAGAGCTCTGCGTTCGTAGTGTTACAGTGGTAACCTGACAGCTTTATGATCGCAAGAAGGTCAAGGCAGAGTCATGCGACGATTTGATATTTTACTCTACGATCGTTGAGTGGAGTGACGTCTAACAAGAGTTACTCTACGATAATGTTGTCTGTTCGACGACTCTGAAGTCTACTCTATGTTTGGTAAGTTTACTCGGCAGCTAGTTACTCTACGTTTTGCTGAAAGAGTATTACTCTACGATATTAGTCGACATGAAGATTTCCAATTCTGAGTAGGATTTGAAACATTGAAGCTTAAAGATATGATTCCTAACTGGATTTGCTGATGAAGTTACAATCTTACATGGAAAGTATCTCTGACTATGAAAAGTAGAGTTTGATATGGAATCTGAGTCAAGGTATAATTTGGAAACTGATGCCGAACTAGAAAAGGAACCTGAGGAAGACTTGGATTTGGAAATAAAATCTAATTTGATAAGGAAGCTGCTTAAAGTTGGATTTCAGAGATTGAGGAGGATTTAGAATCCTACCATACTTGCAAAGTGAAGACTTTCGAAGCAGAATTGGATTAGAATTCTTCTAGGCTTTAGAGATTTATCTATAAATACTTTCACTTGTAATTGTTAGAATTCATTCATCAGATCATAGAGAGAGTTTTATCATATTTAGAGAGTTCATAGAAGCATTCAGGCTAATTTTCTTTTATTCAATTTGAAGGGGACGTGGATCCTTAGTAACAGTTTATGGTTTGATTAAATATACAATATTTATTCCTTCATATATGAAGCTTATTTTGATAAAGTGATAAGAGAGTGTCGACCACAGAGAATTATTTAATAATAATTACTAAATATTAACTCATAATCAAATTAATTTTATTTAAACAATTCGATAAAAGATTTTAAATTTTGAAAATAAAGTCCTAAACTAACTAATTACTAACTATCAAGAATTGAATTCAGATAAAAAGGCTTAAGATTACAATTTTCCTTAATGTTTCACTTGAATTAATACACTTCCTGTTAAGTTATATTAATTATTCCGGATTATTAATCAAGAACTCATCAATATTTATAACCATCTCTCGATGTATCATAAACGACTCAACTTAAATCCATAAAAGATAGAATTAAGATAAACACCCTAGTTAACTAATTCACTATATCTCTATGTGAATTACAATTAAAAAGGATTTAAAGCATAGGTTCTCTTTCAGATTTTATGCGGCGTATAGGTATATCTCTATCCTAGACACAAATCATGAATTCTATCATATGCAGAAAACACAATCACATACAATTATGATTAGGTCTAAATCTATAATCCATCTCTTGAGTTCATAAAGATTACCACGATAATTGTTGATCAAACAATTAAGCAATTAATCACAAATCATAATAAACAATCCGATAATAATTAACAATAATTAACAAGGAAGCATATCAATAATAGCTTCGCAATAAGTTCCATTGTAATCTTAAAAAGAAATTAGTTCATAATTGAATTAAAATCCATAATCCACAATTGATAAAGTATTCAAGAATACAAAATAAGAGGTAGAGAAGAGAATAGAATATGTAGACGCATACCTTGAGTCTCTCCTTCAGCTCCTTAATTGAATCCTTTGTGCTCTTACAATTGTTTCAAGCCTCCATCTCTTTCTCCCAAACTAGGGTTAGCAAAAAGTAGCAAGATCTCCTTTATTCTATGTCTCACATCATGTATTTATAGGTTCTAGTTAAAGTCCTAAACTAATTCGAAGCTACAATCCTTGTTTCATACAAGTTGGGTCCAAAATAAGCTTTTCAATAACCCGACCCAGTGCGGCAGCGCCCATATTTGGCCTAGGAAGCAGCGCAGCCGTGCCCAAGTGCCAAAAATCAAGTTTTTCACTTTGCATACCAGCACGGCCGCGCCTAAAATACACTAGGAACTGGCGCGGCTGCGCCTGACAAAATTCTGCTCGGACATATGTTGGTAAAATGGTCATAACTTTTGATCCGGGAGGAGTTACGGGGCCTGCCACCTATTAAATCGAAGCTCTCGATGAGATCTACAACTTTAATGCTTTGAGAATGGAGAGAGTCGGATTGCATCAAAGTAGAAATTGGGATTAAAGTGGCTGCTATGCAGATGACAACTCCAAACTTTGAGGTTCAACGTCCATTGGTAAAACAGTCATTACTTTCTCATCCGAATTCCGATTGTGATGATTCAAGATGTTACAAAACGTTAAAGAGTAGTCTACAATAAAATCTAAGTTTCAAACCAAGAACATGTATCCAACCTAGTGTTAAAAGCCCTACAATCTTTCCTTCTTGCGTTTGCTTACTTATTGTACTCGAAAAGATGTTCGAATTGCGTTTCCTTGCTTTCCCCTACAAAATAACATAAAAACACTATAAATACCTAATACTAACTTCAAATACTTAAGAACTCACAAATTATCAAGCCAAACGTACTCAATTCGTAAGTGTAAAACCCACTCATCAATTACCCCCAAACTTAAATCTTTGTTTGTCCTCAAGCAAACACTAAGAACAATAACTATAACAACTAATTCTAAATAAAAACTCACACGACTCGAGAAATGAATCAATACAAATTTGTATAATAGCCTCAAAGATTTCTTCTAATGTTAACTCAAGAAAAAATTCTGAAAACATGCAAAGCCTAAAATTTCAATCTAATCATCAGTTCCACAACTACTCATGATTTTTTAAGTGCGTTTGTGTACATTCAAATGTTCAACTAGCCATGACTCACAATAGATCATATAATCAAATACTCATAAAAGATTTTAAAATCAACTCTAAAAACCTTTTTATCACATCAATCTCCGCTAACAAAAGGTAAAACATAAAATTTAGATGATCAAAAGGATATTTCATACATTTAAGCACACTTGAACCCTTCTCAAGTATTTTAAAACACAATTTTTCTTTCCTTTTTTTCTTCTTTTTAGTGAGTGCGTTTTACGCTCCATCTCACTTCCCATTGAACGAGTGTGTTTTACGCTCCCTCTCGTTTTCTCTCGCATGAGTGCGTTTTACGCTCCTTCTCGTGCCTGTGTTTATGGGTGAGTGTGTTTTACGCTCCATCTCAACCTACCACATGATTTATTCTTTCACTCAGGAAGGTTTCACAATTTTCAAAATTTTCAATAACCCAAGATTTCCCCCAAACTTATGTTAATGCCTAAATTTCACTTCAACTGATGCTCAAATAAGATTTTAAAGTTTCAATGATATCTTTCACAAACATTTAACCAAAAAGAATTTTAAGTCATAACTAGCTAAACTGATGGATATGTGCTTTCAAGTTCAAAAAGATCACAAATAGTGTAAACCCAACTCATAAGTCAAAATATAAACTATGCATACTTCTCAACTTCACAAGAGTTAAAAAAAAGTAATCACAATTTTTTTCTTATCCTTGGCCATAATCAAATTCAAATCAAACCATTGCTCACCTATCCTAAAAACATACTAACTAACATGTAAATCTAACTAAATTAAAATACTAAATAAACAAACATAAGAACACACCCCCCAAACTTAAACTAGATATTGTCCTCAATGGCTAAGATAGAAAAAATTAAAACAGAGGACTTCCCTGAAAATATAGCAATCTTCCTCCTTGTCTGCTAAGTCTAAAGAATAGGCTACACACATTAGAATGAATAAGACATTGCATTTGAATTGGACTCGAATAACCTGTAAACACATTAGAAGCAAGTTTATTAAATCCTAATAAATGCAAATTTATTAACTACTATGAAACCTAATAAAATAAATAAAACTAAAAATTAAACTTGGGTTGCCTCTCAAGAAGCGTTTGTTTTATAGTCTCAGCCTGACTTCTTTAATTTCTATTCAATTCCCCTTCAAAAATTGAGTAACCCTCCATCCATTAGTAGCAATGTAACTGTTGAAGGTTTTGCTGCAGTAGGGGCCATTATTTCAAAGTCACCTAGTTTGCTTTTTATAGATAGGTTCCTAATTACGACTGTCCAATAGCTAGGTGCTTCCTCCGTTGTGTTTGTGATTAGATTGGGGCATTGAATCTTGTCAAACACCACAAGCTCTTCTTCTATCTCCTCTGTCATCCCACCATGGTTGTAATGTAGTCTTACTTCTCATGTCATAAAGAGCTTTACCAAGGACATGATTACCAAGTGGACACGGTTTTACAAAACTGACTGGATTCTTGAACTTTGGTGGAGAAGGCACTTGGGGCACTAATAGAATAGGGTCATCTTCATTAGCACTTAAAGATAGATCTTTGATGGCCTCATTTTACTTATCCCCACTTGTCTCCCATCTTTCGATATCTTGTGGCTCATCTAGTTGCAGATTTGGTTCGAGCTCACCATCAATTTCATAATCCATGTCATAAAGCCAAGTGTTTTGAGGACAAATGTTCAAGGCTTTGAACATTTGATCTATCTGATTCTGAATATTTTGAATTGACATCTCTTGATTAATCCTCCTCTCCTCATTTGATGCTATGAACTTGGACCACAATTCTTCTAATCTTGAATTATCTGTTTTAGTTTTGGAATCCATGTATTGAGGATCATTGGTTGAGGTATTGATGAGTTGTTTCATCTGATTCTTAAAATTTCGGCTCGATATTTCCTTACTCCTCATCGTCTCTTCATGTTCTACTATGATCTTAGACATGAATTCCTCCAAACTTGAATTTTCTTCTTGTGGCAATGGATGTGGACATGAGAATTCCAGTGCATATGTTGGACTTGGAGCGTAGAATTGATCTTGTTGATTATAGCTCCATGAAGAATCTGGGTAATACCCCCAACCTTGATATTTGTTAGGATATGCATACTGGTTGAGATAGTTACCACCATACTGCACCAGTCCAAAATTGACAGTGCATTGATGACTCGGATGATTGTCAGCACAATAATCACAAATAACTACTACCCTTCGAATACGTTGGGCAGCAAGAACATCCAACCTCTTCGAAAGTGTTTCACTTTGTGTTGACAATGCAGAAAGTGCATTAAGTTCATCAACCCCAGTTTCCCTTGGTTGAGTCATTCTCGTATATGTCCATTGATAAGCAAAGTCATCCATGGTACCTGAAAAGAGAGAAATATAGGAAGAGAATTAAAATAAAAATAAAATGTTTAAATTAAGGCTAATTTGATTGAAGCAAATGATGGCAAAAATTATTAAACTAATTCCCCGGCAACGGTGCCAAAAACTTGTTTGTCGATTTAGTAATCAATAAATACGTCCAAGTGTACACGATCAATAAGTAATAAAGTGATAAGAGAGTCATAGAGAATTATTTAATAATAATTACCAAATACTAACTCATAATCAAATTAATTTTATTTAAACAATTCGATAAAAGATTTTGAATTTTGAAAATAAAGTATTAAACTAACTAATTACTAACTACCAAGAATTGAATTTAGATAAAAAGGCTTAAGATTACAATTTCCCTTAATGTTTCACTTGAATTAATACACTTCCTGTTAAGTTATATTAATTATTCCGGATTGTTATTCAAGAACTCATCAATATTTATAACCATCTCTCGATGTATCATAAACAAATCAACTTAAATTCACAAAAGATAGAATTAAGATAAATGCCCTAGTTAACTAATTCACTATATCTCTATGTGAATTACAATTAAAAAGGATTTAAAGCACAGGTTCTCTTTCAGATTATATGCGGCGTATAGCTATATCTCTATCCTAGACACAAATCATGAATTCTATCATATGCAGAAAACACAATCACATATAATTATGATTAGGTCTAAATTTATAATCCATCTCTCGAGTTCATAAAGATTACCACAGTAATTGTTGATCAAAATATTAAGCAATTAATCACTAGACAATCCGATAATAATCAACAATAATTAACAAGGAAACATATCAATAAAAGCTACGCAATAAGTTCCATTGTAATCTTAAAAACAAATTAGTTCATGATTGAATTAAAATCCATAATCCACACTTGATAAAGTATTCAAGAATACAAAATAAGAGGTAGAGAAGAGAATAGAATCTGTAGAAGCAATCCTTGAGTCTCTCCTCCAGCTCCTTAATTGAATCCTTTCTGCTCTTATAATTGTTTCAAGCCTCCATCTCTTTCTCCCAAGCTAGGATTAGCAAAAAGTAGCAAGATCTCCTTTATTCTATGCCTCACATCATATATTTATATGTTCTAGTTAAAGTCTTAAACCAATTAGAAGTTACAATCTTTATTTCATACAAGTTGGGTCAAAAATAAGCTTTTCAATAACCCGACCCAGTGCGGCCGTGACCATATTTGGCCTAGGAAGCAGCGCGGCCGTGCCCAAGTGCCAAAAATCAAGTTTTTCACTCTGCATACCAGCGCAACCGCGCCAAAAATACACTAAGAACTGGCGTGACCACGACCAACAAAATTCTGCTCGGACATTTATTGGTAAAATGGTCATAACTTTTGATCTGGGAGAATTTACGGGGCCTACCACCTATCAAATCGAAGCTCTCGATGAGATCTACAACTTTAATACTTTGAGAATTGAGAGATTCAGATTGGATCAAAGTCGAAATTGGGATTAAAGTGGCTGCTATGTAAATGACAACTCCAAACTTTGAGGTTCAACGTCCATTGGTAAAACGGTCATTACTTTCTGATCTGAACTCTGATTGTGACGATTCAAGATGTTCCGAAAAGCTAAGGAGTAGCTCTACAATAAAATCCAAGTTTCAAACCAAGAACATGCATCCAACCTAGTGTTAAAAGCCCCCCTGCAATATTTCCTTTTTGTGTTTGCTTGCTTATTGTACTCCAAAAGATGTTCGAATTGCGTTTCCTTGCTTTTTCCTACAAAATAACATAAAAACACTATAAATACCTAATACTAACTTAAAATACTTAAGAACTCACAAATTATCAAGCCAAACATACTCAATTCATAAGTGTAAAACCCACTCATCAGTTAGTATATGAAGTTAGATGGTTTATATATGAAATTAGTTAATTAATTTTGATTATGTTATGGATTATGGCCATATTGATTGGAAATGGGAATTAATATATTACATATTAATTATATTAGAATTAAAGAAGTTAAAAGTTAGTAAATTAACTAGTTTATAAATTAATTGTATATATAAATTGATTGTGAAATTGGTTGCTAATGATTGAATTAGAAATAATGGAGTATAGTTGTTGTTGTGTGGAGCAATAAGGCGGAAAATAATGGGTTAGTACGTAAACAAACCTTTGTAAAATCTGTAATAACCACAATTTTCCTAGAAATATTTCGAGGTTAATAATTTAAATCATGTTAATGATTAGTTTGCATGTTATGTTAACCCATAAATGATTTGGGTAGCTATGTGTGGTTATGGTTAAATTAAGTTAATAGTCCGAGTATATTGGACTAGCTTTGCGTTGATTAAACAAGCCCAAATAATTATTTGTGACCTTGTGGAGGGCTAGTATTATTATTTCCACTAAGAGGTTCTAATAAAGGGCCAGCCCATACACTTCGTTTTAATAAGCCCAGTCCATGTTGGGTTGTTTTGAGCTGGTTAACGACTAGGTTCTAGTAGCCCAGATGGGGTACAACCCGACCACGTTGTTCTATGTTGAAAGCTGACTTAATAACTTGCCATTGCGTGCAAGTTTGAGGCGCTGCACCGGGCCAATGGCCTATGCCGCCTATTGCACCGTTTAAAGCTTAAACCATGATTACTGAGGATGGCTGGGAAGCCTGGTTGGTGGAACTTTTCACCTAAACTGGAGCAACCAACGGGTAATACCATTATGAACTAATCCTAACGCCTGAGTAATGACCATCGCCAGGATAATAATTTTCCTATAAATAGAGACCTTGTTCTCATGGGAAAGTTTACTAAGTTTATTCGATACAGATACTAGAGAGATATATTGCGGTAAGAGTTACTTTAAGAGGTAGTTATGTCGTTCGGAGGGACAATCAGAGTTCGAAAGCTAGAGAGTTAGCAGTCGGACAGTAGAAGAGGTAAGACTCTTTCTCTTGATTCTCAACATTTATCTCCCTTGTCCGGTCGGATTTCCTTTCTCTAAGTCAGTGCTGGATAAGTCGACCATCCCAGGTTGAGTCGTTATGGTAGTACCAAGCTTTATAGTTACAGAGTAGTTACCTTGTCTTGTATTATTTTAATTCATAGTCGAAGCATGACTTAAACCCACGTCACAGTATAGACCTTAATTACCATATCCGAACAGGATGTCAAGAGTCGGATGGGGACGCCGGAATCGTCCGATGAGGTCTGCCACCTCACCCCAAACTCATGGACCTAAGCAATAGGGTTAAGTAACGGTAGTTACCCGACCCTAGGTTGTAGAATGGGTTTCGAAGTGGAACCTGAAGTCAAACCGTTGTATGAGAATAGTCGTCTGACCCAAACCCCTAATGTCAGTAATGTCTGAACCTGACCTTCGAAGTCGAAGCCTTAAAACGTCAGTGAATCTAAACTTTGGCTCCCTGAAGCCAAACTAAACTCACGTCCGACCCCGAAGAGACTTTCAACCCACGAAAGGTTCTGACCTGGAGTTGAAGCCAAGATTTTTTCGGCAGAAGGGTCGGCCAGACCCAAAGTATACTACCAGACTTTAAGATAATTTCTGTAGAGGAATCTATAATCAAACTCAAAAGTCGTAGCCTTTGCTCTGGGTTTAGTTCAATACTAGACCCGAAGCCGAACCCCCGATATCTGTAAGGCTCGGACCAAACTTCTAAAGTCATAACCCGAAGTTGAAGTCTTAAATTTATAAGGAGACCCAGACCTCTGGCTTCCCAAAGCCAGACTCGAGGCATATCCGATCCAGAAGGGATCCTCGAACTACGAACGATTACGACCAGGAGCCGAAGCCTTGTCGGTAGAGGGTCGGTAAGACCCAATACTATCCCAAATCGACTAATAAGTGTACCTTGAACTGTTTCTGAATCCTGATGGGACCTTAAAGCCCATTTGGCATCCGTAGAGTAAGATATCCAAACCCTTTAACCATCTTAGAATGGACCTTGTCCATGGTACTACCTCTTCACCGATCGTGGAGCTGTCCTATCGGACAGTAGAGTGTTGGAATGGTCCATGGGATAGATAGTGCAAGTAGGTCATATTTATTTATTAGGTTTGTTATTTCTACATATGTTGTATGGTGCTTACCGAACAAAAATGTAGAGTAAATTGTTAAGCAGCGATTCAGGCAAGTTTCTGAACTTCACTCTTTAATTGGGCAAGTTCCCTTGACTTCTACCAACTTGTGTAAATATATTGTTGTTGTGCATGTATTATTGAGCAAGTTCTTCAAATTAAGTTTGAACTCTATTTCCTAGTATGTGTTAAGTGGTCTAATTGCTTTAAGAATTATTCCACCCCGATATCCTTAGCATTCGCACACTGTGCATTTGTTCTCAAATTCTGTGGTTGAACTGTACTAACATAAAGCTTCGGCTATTCATGCACTGTTCAAAGAGAAACCTAAGCCACTTGTTCGGCTAGGAATGTGCATGATAATTACTTGAAAAGCTATCCAAACCCGTTATTGGGATGGATTCTTAGACTGAGATGAACGACCCCGTGATGGGGATGTAACCTAAGTATCTGAAAAACGGTACGCGACAGAGTTAAATGGTATGCATATTCATGGGTACAAGAGGTTGATCCCCTTTAGTACTTACTCTCTAGTTGGCAACCTAATAAGAGTCAGACAATGTGGCTGATGCCTTAGCATGTGTTCATAGTCTATCTTGGACTGTGGGCAGTAAATAATCAATCTTCATTCTTGTTTGAACTTCGATTATTTTGTTCGCTTAATTCATCAGTTACTTGTGAAAATTGTTAACCTATGCTGATGTTATTCATATTCATTCATGATATATCCCTCTCATTTATTTAAAACTTGTTGAGCAAACTTGTTGCTCACCCTTGTTATATCATGAAACATTTTAGTTCAGTCCGAGTGCTCGAACAAAGATAAGGGCAAGGAGAAGGTGAAGTACTAGGCTTTGGATGGGCGTGCCGTCCATTATTATGTTTTGTCTAGGCTTCGGCCCTTTTGTATTTCAAGCTACGTTAGTTGTGTCTTTGTATTTTGCGTTGTAATTATTTAAGGTTGTAGACCTTGGAACCCATATGTAAACCTTTCTAAATGATCAATATATGATTATTTATTCCGCATTTAGTTTTCATATATTGCTTGAAGGTGTTTGGATGTTATAGATCGTGAGCACCAAGTTCGGAGTATTTGGTACCTAAATTTGGGTGTATCACAAAATCTGTCCACAATAAGCACGCACGTGTTATGTTCGATAAATGGCCTAAACGAGTCATTTTGGTTAAAAACCCAAAGCTAAGGGAAGCCGAGACCCAAGTTAGGTTCGTATATCCTAACTAGAACTAATTTAATAGCCTCATGGAATTAAACCATGACGAAATGCGCTATTCAGACTGATTATCGAACCCGAAATGGGTGACTAGTATATTTTTAAATAGTCCGGTATGCCATGTATAACATATTTAAAAATGAAAGTGATCTGATATACGAGCTAAAAGATAAAATTGTGCAAAATGGTCATATCACAAAGGTGCTGCTGCACAACAGCAGTAGCGCACAACAACAGCGGCATCAGCACTGCAGCAACAGTTGGTTGGGGCCTATTTTGGCCTCTTATTTAACGCGTTTAAATTACCCAAAATATACAGTTAGTATTTTTTAAAAATAGGTGGGTATACCACCTATAACATATTTAAAATTCATTAAAATTGTATTAACGAATTGGGATTAGAAAATAGGAAAGTTGGTTGCACGGCTGCGTCGTTAGGCTGGCCAGGCCAAGCCTGGCAACGCGTAGCAGCAGCACGCACAGCAGCAGCAGTAACAGCAGTAGCTAGGCCATGCCTAGTTATGGACTGTTTAAATTTTGGCGATGTGTTCTTATGGGTTTTGGCAATTTAGCTCATGGAAATGAAATAGAAATAGACTAATACTAATGTATAAAATATATAGTAGATATAGTTTATCTATATAAATTATAAATATGCTCAATACATAAAATAAAGTACGTATACGCTATGTAACCTCAAATTTACGTATAAAAGAATGAAACATCCATGTAATGAATTAATATGAATGTATGAAATTTTATAGTATCTATATAAATAATAAATTCGTTCAATACGCAAAAGAAACTATGAATACACTATGTAAACTCAAGTTTATATATAAAAGGTACAAGATATCTATGTAATGGGTTATAAATAGTTTATAAATGAAAAATGTAATAGATTTCAAAAGCCATTTTGAAATATTATGTCAAATAAAAGTTTCAAAAAGAGATTCAATATAAAGGGTAAGCTATGAATACGCAAAAGAAGTTTAACACCCGTATAACCTCGAGTTTACGTATAAAAGCAAGAAATATCCGTAAAATGGGATGAAGATGGTTTGGAAACAAAAGACATACATGTCTTGATATGCTAAAGCAATGTCCAAGGTTTTTTTGTGACATAAAATGGTTACGACAAGTGAAATATTTTAAACAAACGCGAAAGGATTTCAAGACGAAAATGAAAGATATTAGTTAATGAAAACTGTGATGCCCCCAAATCCGGGTTCTTGAAACCCGTACTTGGTGCTACACGATCCATTCATTCAATCTGCTTATTATATTAAATAATAAAAGTTTACATTAGAGTTTGCTATCCCAGGTATGAAAAACCCTTAAATATCTCATTACATGATAGATAAAGCATTATCAAACTATACTATTACAAACAACGATGTCCGACTACTCGTTCAGCTTTCGTTTGCCCTTGTCCTTGCCGAACCTTTCTACTCATTCAGGTTTAACTGAAAACATTTAATTTCAAAGCAAGAATGAGCATTCGATTGCTCAGCAAGTAATAGTAGTTAATAAACATCGTGTCTAAGGATTAAATATTTTCTTTGAGATATACTTCTACAACGAATCAATAGTTGTGAAGTAGTTGAAACCGATTGTGAATAACATATTAAACTCATATTTTTGAAACAACATACTGACTAAAGATGCTAAGCGGTCAAAAGACCAAGAACTTGTGTTTTCAAATTTATAATAAGGTTTGAACAGAAATTCATTTGTAAACCGACTGACTTATGGGCACAGTGGGTAATCAGCCCGTTATGCCCTGCGTTGATCAACACTAGCTAATGAAACGATATTTGCGTTCATCATCCGCCTTTGGCGCATAAAAATTTCCCAAATAAGGGTAGTTCATAGTCAGACTTGAGTCCAAACTAAAACGATTCAGTTGGATAGCTATACCTATCATCAATAATGCGTAAAGACTTGCACATGAAAAAGGACATTAGTCTGGCTGTATCAAAGGCTTATACTGGTTGTTTAAACAGTTCATATAAGAACGAAAAACATGTCTTTTAACATAACTTATCAATATAAACCTCGAAGGTAATATAGAAAACTTGGATTTAATGAATGAAACTTGCTCAAAGATAAATAAGATCCAGATGCTTGCTCAAATGGAAACGAGTTTTGAAAAAATTAAAATTAGAGTACTTACATAATCAAAACTACATAATACGTAGAGTAGAGATACTTGCGTAGGTATATGATGCAAGGCTAGAACACTTGCACCGTCATGAATTTAATACAAAGTTGAAAGAAACTTGCTTATACAAAAAGAATAAAGTTCAGATACTTGCCTCGCGCGTAGTTTATGATTTATCGCTTAACTTTACTTTGCGTATATCCTACACGATTTTATTTCATATATGAGCACACGTCAATCATACATTCAATCATAAAGCGAAGTCATATTTCATTTACTTAGCTCATAGGTATACAACATTCATACATGTATTTAGTCATGTATATACTATATACATACTTATTTATATGCGTAATACATACAGATGTCACATAATTAATTATTTTTGTTCATTTTGAGATTTCCATTCAAACCTTTAATAAGTTTTTCAATTAGTTTCATCATTTCTAACTAAGTTAGTTTATATCTTATTATACTTTAATACATCTTTTTATGAAGGTTCAATAACATATGCATCAAGTCTCTTTATTCAGCAACTAATTTTGAGACTCAACGGTATTGGCATAGTAGCGCCGAGCCTTATTCTTCGTTTTCCAGTTTTGGGGACCAGCGCGGCCGCGCTGGTTTTGCTTTAGGAAGTGGCGCGGCCGCGCCACTTTGGCATCAGACCAAAATGTGCTCTGTTTCTGTTGTTTTTCAATTTAGTTACCACTTTTGTTTCTAATTACTGTAAATGCATATTAAAACATCTCGATTCATTTGAGTTATATCATAACGCTTATACATAAGCTATTATATTGACTAATTATTGAGTTTTATCAAAGAAAAAAATTATTCTTTGAAGCATTTTATCAACTAACTAGGAGGCATATGATTTAGGAACTCAATTCATATCATCTTAATCCTAATCAGCTCAGATTTCATAGAAATTTCTTCCTTATTCCTCCGCACAACAACAACTAAACTCCATTAACCAATTATTCTTACCAAATTTTTTCCTAACAACCAATTACAGTGACATAAAAATTTAGAAAAATAAGATTACCTCAATTGCGTAAATTCTTGCTTGATTGATTGCAATGTATTCTTTCCTTGCTTGTTTTGCTCTTAATTTCAGTTTACTATGTAGATTCGTTGAGAATTCGGAATTTGCTAACTTGGTAATTTAGAGAGAATGATGAAATGGAACGGGTGAAGTAGTGAAGAAAAAGGTGAAGGGGAGGCTGAATTTATAGGGAAATTTTGCTTAGCCTTCAAGAATTATTCTTGCTTACCACTCAATGCTCTTGCTCAATATGTTTCGTAGCTTTAGATGAGTCAGTCTATATTATTGATATAAAGCCAGCTGCTATTATCCTAGTACACGGACTTAGCTTTGGATGACTTGAAGGTTACATAATAAGCTTGGGTAGCACTCCTATTCCAGCTCATGCTTTTAAAAAAATATGACTCAGCTTCATATTCGTAGCATTCAAGTCATGTTTTAAATTCCTAATTCTCGGTATGCATACTTTATATACCTTACATACATTATAGACCCAATATGCATATTAACTTACTTCATTTCCATACATAAGTACAATATATAATACATACTATACTTCCAACATCTTAATTTAAATAGTATAATTACATATTTCTCACAATACAAACGGAACTAACTTATTTAATAAAATAACACATTTAGTGGAGTGAACAGATTATATTAAAATAATTAATATTTAATTAATTATTCATATTTAATGTATACAATGAATTTAAATGTAATTACCTCCTCCCTTCCATAAAACATTTTCAACCACTTAATTATATATTAAAAAATATAATTTAATATATAATTTCCTCTACTCACACTATAAATTTTAATTCATGAACTTGATACCAATATACATATAATATATATTGGACATCATATTACATACAAAACATCAAATATTATCTTATCATTCATGTTATAATTATTTATTATAACATAAATATGATTATCATTATTAATTAAATAAATGTCATTATTTAAAACAATCCTTTAACCCACCAACTTTTCAATTAATGAGTTATTTACATATTTAATTTGTTAGCTAATTTTAGCTAATTTATTTAAATAGTTTTATTTACTATTAAATATAACTCTTTAAATACATGTATATTCTCCATATTTATAAATCATTTAAATATTCACACAAAAATTCATACAACACAATTACATTTATAAGGTCAAATCACACATATCTCAATTTATAATAAAATATATATTTTAATATGTTTATCAATAATTTTAAAAAATAAAAAATAAAATTCCGGATCGTCACATTCTCTCCCCCTTATAAAGATTCCGTCCCCGGAATCGCAACACTACTCAAGCTATGCGAGTAATTTTAGCAATCCTTGTTGTCTACTTATACCAATTTTGGTTCAAGCTCTTTTTTTCCATTTCAATTTTCATAAAACTATGCTCTTGAATTCGTGTAATAATTATATTTATACGTGAATTGTGGCGGTTGGTCGATTCATCTTTGACGTGCTTCCATTTGCTTCTGCATGCTCTTCTAGAAATTGTTACAAGATGCGGAGCCCGATTTGTTATGATCGAAGTTAATATTCTATTTTTAACCGATGTATGTTAACTTAGGTTATTAATCGGAACTCAAATTCTTCCTTTAAAAATCCTTTTATTAACGAGTTATATTATAACCTATTTCTGCGCTTGGAATTCTCTTTCTTATTTCTATATTTAAAGGGCTTTAATGTTCCTAAAGGTTGATGAGTGTATTTTATACACACAATTTGGGTACTTTTGGCCTTGATAATTTGCAAGTCTTTAGGTATTTTATGTGGTTTTTATGTATTTTTATCTTATTTCTACATAAATTAGTTTTTAGTTATTTTTACATGTTTTATGTTGCCTTGATGCATTTTCATTATGTTTGTAGGAATTGAAATAAAGACCGCTCGGATCGTTGTTTGTATTAACTCAATGTCCATGCCTGGACGTCTGTGCCCGAATGGTAGTATGATGGAAATTTGTGATTGGCGACGCTCGGTGCTTAATTTGATAACATTTGGTAGTTGGGCGTGCACGGCGTCGGGAAGCGTGCACGGCGTGCGGCGTCCGCCATGCCACAAGGGCAAGCCCGTGCTTAGATATCCGTGCCCGAATGATAACACGGTGAAAATTTATGTTTGGCGATGCTCGGGGCTTAATTTGATGACATTTGGAAAGTTGGGCGTGCACGGCGTTGGAATGCGTGCACGGCGTGCGGCGTCGACCAAGCTGCGGGCACGGCGTGCAGCAGCGGGGGCACCAGCCAGGCGCTGGGCGCGGACGCCGTGCGGCGCGCGCGGGAGCGGGCGTTGGGCGCGCGCGGGCCTCGGCAGGCGCTGGGCGCGGGGCCTCGGCAGCGGGCGTGGGCGTGCGGCCAGCGTGCGGCCCAGGCGCTGGGCGCGGGCGCGCGCGCTGGCGTGCGGGCGCGCGGCGTGCGGCGTGGGCGTGCGGGCTGGGCGTGCGGGCTGGGCGTGCGGCGTGGGCGTGCGGCCAGCGTGCGGCCCAGGCGCTGGGCGCGGGCGCGCGCGCTGGCGTGCGGGCGCGCGGCGTGCGGCATGGGCGTGCGGCGTGGGCGTGCGGCGTTGGGCGTGCGGCGTGGGCGTGTGGCCCAGGCGCTGGGCGCGGGCGCGCGCGCCGGCGTGCGGGCGCGGCGAATCGCCCGAGTGCGATTCCAGCTGGACTTTTTGTGCGATCTGAGCTATTTTTTGACCAAATAATCTGATTTTTGCTAGGGTTTCATGGAGGCACTATATAACATCTCATTGGGGCTTCATGTAAAAAAACTAGGGATTGGGAGGCTACACTAAAACACCAATTTGAGAGCAAAAGTGCTGCAATACAAGGAAAAACTCTGCACAAGCCATAGAACCAAGAAGGAAAGGATTATCAAAGGCATATCTAGACCTTGGGAGGCTGCACATGCATCATCAAGAAGGGTTTGAGGGCTGCAATTGAAGAAGATTTCCAGCAAAAAGCCAAGGAGCAAAAAGAGAAAAGAGTGTCAAAGGAAGAGGAAAAGCTAGAGATTGACATCAACCAAGCAAGCAACATATGAAGATCTTCTAAATGGGTTTTATCATCTCTTATTTTCCTTTGAATTTGTAACTCGAATTTATGATGCACACCATGTGTTTGATGTTTTGCTTAGCTACCATGAACTAGACCTTTATTCCTAAGATTTCAATGGAACCCAACACATAGTTTGAATTGATTTCTCTCTCTTTGCTATTAATTACTCATTTGTGAATTGTATATCATAATTTATGCTTCATATATTAATTGCCTAGCTAGTAATTACCGTGGGAACCTATATGAACTTGACGAACGGATTATAGTGTTTAGACCTTGTTATGATATCATGCGAAAGTTAAAGATTGTTGTGGGTTATTAATTGAGATTAAGTGACGTGTGTCTTGTTGATTATCCTCAATGATAGGTAACTTGATAGTATTTAGGATAGATATATACCTAGATACCGTGTGCAACCAATGGAGAATCTACTCTTAATGACTTCCTATGTGAAAGTTGGTAATTGAAGGGACGGTAAATGAGATTTAGTGACACGTGTCTTGTTATTGTTCTTGAAATTAGTCTCTTGATAGTGTGTAGGATAGACATATACCTACACGCCGCATTAGGAAGATTCGAATTTGACCATCGACAGAGGCTTATAAGTAGCTTTGATTTCTCGGTTGGCAATTCTATGTTGTTAATTAATTCAAATGAGAGAGTTAGGATATTCAAATGAAGTGTTGGGGGAAATTGCAATCTTAGACTTGTTAATATTTGATTTCATTATCTTAATGCTTTTCATATCTCTTAATTATTACCAAACAACAAAACAAACTCAATTCATCATTTGTCTAAATAAAATCGAGACGATATATAGTTGGTACTTGGGATACACTAGAACAATTCCCTGTGGGTTCGACAACTCTCTTATCACTTTATTACTTGTTGACCGCGTATACTTGCGCGTATTTATCGGTTGCGAAATCGACCAACAAGTTTTTGGCGCCATTGCCGGGGAATTGTTCTTCTAGTGTTTTCCAATATTAATGACAATCGAATTGGTCTTAATTTAGACTTGTAAATAATTTGCTTATTATTTATTTTATTTTTTTTGTTTTTTTTTTGTTTTCAGTTAATGGATGAGCATAATTATCAATGGGATTATGAAGGGACGACGCAACCAAGTTCGTCAAAAGTTCTTGAGCAATTGCAAGAACAACTTGCAACGCTTTCAAGGGCTATTGACACTCTTAAAGGCCAGTCCACTCAAAATGCCTACAGTCAGAATCAAGCTGACTACTACCCAAACTACTATCAACCGGGTTGGCAACATCATCCAAGTTTTTCTTGGGACAACAGTCAAGATCAATGCTTTGATCCAAGTCTCTCATACCATTCAGAATTTTCATTCCAACCTCCACCACACCATGAAGATACATATAATGTGGAGGGGATTCTTCCCTTGTTCATTGAGAAACAAGAATTGTTACGAAGCGTCGAGAACCAAATGGCACAACTTCTCGAGGCAGTGCTTATTCACCCGCAAAGCACCTTACCTTGTATTACACAGATTAACCCTATAGAGGAAGGTGAAGAGCAATGTTTGGTGAATTCGCATAGTTGTGACAAAGCAGAAAGAAGGAGGGAGGAGCTCATGGGTCATATCTCTCAAAATGAGGTTAGGTTGGCAAATATACAAGCTTTAGTGCTGAGCATCATGAACTATGTTGCCAATTCTTACATTATTCACCCGCAAAGCACCCTACCTAGCGATACAGAGATCAACCCCATAGAGGAAGGTGAAGAGGAGTGCTTGGTGGATGATCAAGGAAATGGCGCGGAGTCGCACGAAGCTATTAGTGAAAATTTTGAGAGTGTACATCCTATTGTGGATGATGATTCTGAGGTTGATGAGACGAGGAGCATGAATGGGGATCATGAAAAGGAAATTGAAGACCAAGAAGTCACATTCGAGGTTTTCAAACCCATCGAACACCCATTGGTTCATGAAGAAGATCTTCATGTCGATCTTGACACAAGTGCAATGATTGATGATGCGGATGAGGAGAGTTTCTTCTTGCCATCGGATGATGCTTTGTTTGAGGGTCACCAACCAGGCATGCATGCCATGCGGATCAAAGAAGGAACAACGAGGCGGCATGCAATGGTCAATTTTGCGATTGAACCGGATTGAAATGAAATAAAGGAGTCGGGCTAACGACTATAAACTAAGCGCTTCTTGGGAGGCAACCCAAGTTTACTATTTTTGTTTTATTTTGGTTTGATTGAATTTTAGTAGTTTAATTACATTTTAATTTCTTTAGTCATTTGCTTTCAGGTACGCTCCCAACTTAGAGGTGTTGAAAGATGATATCAATGGCGCTTGACACGGTTTCAGGGAAGTCTTCTATTTTAATTTTTCCTATATCAAACATTGAGGACAATGTCAAGTTTAAGTTTGGGGGTAGTACTTCGTATTTGTGTGTTTTTAATTTAGTTTTTATGGGATTTAAGTATGTTTTTCTTTTTATTCAAAAAAAAAAAAAATTCATTTATTTTTAGGATGTGTCCCTTGAGCATTGTTTTAATTTGATTTGAACTATAATCCATGGTCTATGATAATGACTTGTTCAAAGAGATTCTAACTCATGAGAAGTAGACAATTGTTGCTTAGTCTTTGTGCTTATCGTTTATTGGTTATTATTTTGCTTATGCGTCCTTTCACTTTCATGCACTTACCCATGAGTATTAAGCTAGTTGTATGCTTAGTGAAGGCTTTTATAACCGAATGCTTGTGAAAAATATCTATAAACTCTAGAACTCGTTTAAACATCACTCGAACCAAGGGGTCCAAATTTGTTATGTGTGAATTGATGGTCATGTGGTGAGTTGAGATGGAGCGTAAAACGCACTCACTCATGGACACATGCGTAAGAGAGATAGAGCGTAAAACGCACTCTCGGATATTTGTGATTAAAGAAAAAAAAATTGTTTATTGCAAATTTTGCATGGGGTTGAGGTTGAGCGTAAAACGCACTCGCCCATATGAGCGTGCTTAAGGTTGAGATGGAGCATAAAATGCACTCACCTAGAGCCCTTGATTCTCAAAATTTTTGGAATTGTGATTTGTATACCTTTGTATTGAGTGATGTGTTAAGCATGTTGTTTTGGGGGTTTATTTTGATTATTTCATAAGGTAATGTGGTTGCAAGTTCATCCGAGCTTGGTTGGTTTAGTGCTATTGGGTACTCACACACACACGGAAGGGGCCTTAAGCAAAGTATGACTAGCTAACTGAAATTTTAGACTTGCAACACCTTGTTTGTTCTCTTGAGTTCTTTGTGTTGATGCCTTTGAGACCATTGTCGGCTTATTAATTCATTGCTCAAGTTAGGTTATATTAGAAGTTTTTGAATTCTTTAGTTTAGGTTTGTTTTGCTTGAGGACAAGCAAAGATTTAAGTTTGGGGGTATTTGATGAGTGTATTTTATACACACAATTTGGGTACTTTTGGCCTTGATAATTTGCAAGTCTTTAGGTATTTTATGTGGTTTTTATGTATTTTTATCTTATTTCTACATAAATTAGTTTTTAGTTATTTTTACATATTTTATGTTGCCTTGATGCATTTTCATTATGTTTGTATGAATTGAAATAAAGACCGCTCGGATCGTTGTTTGTATTAACTCAATGTCCATGCCTGGACGTCTGTGCCCGAATGGTAGTATGATGGAAATTTGTGATTGGCGACGCTCGGTGCTTAATTTGATAACATTTGGTAGTTGGGCGTGCACGGCGTCGGGAAGCGTGCACGGCGTGCGGCGTCCGCCATGCCACAAGGGCAAGCCCGTGCTTAGATATCCGTGCCCGAATGATAACACGGTGAAAATTTATGTTTGGCGATGCTCGGGGCTTAATTTGATGACATTTGGAAAGTTGGGCGTGCACGGCGTTGGAATGCGTGCACGGCGTGCGGCGTCGACCAAGCCGCGGGCACGGCGTGCAGCAGCGGGGGCACCAGCCAGGCGCTGGGCGCGGACGCCGTGCGGCGCGCGCGGGAGCGGGCGTTGGGCGCGCGCGGGCCTCGGCAGGCGCTGGGCGCGGGGCCTCGGCAGCGGGCGTGGGCGTGCGGCCAGCGTGCGGCCCAGGCGCTGGGCGCGGGCGCGCGGCGTGCGGCGTGGGCGTGCGGGCTGGGCGTGCGGGCTGGGCGTGCGGCGTGGGCGTGCGGCCAGCGTGCGGCCCAGGCGCTGGGCGCGGGCGCGCGCGCTGGCGTGCGGGCGCGCGGCGTGCGGCATGGGCATGCGGCGTGGGCGTGCGGCGTTGGGCGTGCGGCGTGGGCGTGTGGCCCAGGCGCTGGGCGCGGGCGCGCGCGCCGGCGTGCGGGCGCGGCGAATCGCCCGAGTGCGATTCCAGCTGGACTTTTTGTGCGATCTGAGCTATTTTTTGACCAAATAATCTGATTTTTGCTAGGGTTTCATGGAGGCACTATATAACATCTCATTGGGGCTTCATGTAAAAAAACTAGGGATTGGGAGGCTACACTAAAACACCAATTTGAGAGCAAAAGTGCTGCAATACAAGGAAAAACTCTGCACAAGCCATAGAACCAAGAAGGAAAGGATTATCAAAGGCATATCTAGACCTTGGGAGGCTGCACATGCATCATCAAGAAGGGTTTGAGGGCTGCAATTGAAGAAGATTTCCAGCAAAAAGCCAAGGAGCAAAAAGAGAAAAGAGTGTCAAAGGAAGAGGAAAAGCTAGAGATTGACATCAACCAAGCAAGCAACATATGAAGATCTTCTAAATGGGTTTTATCATCTCTTATTTTCCTTTGAATTTGTAACTCGAATTTATGATGCACACCATGTGTTTGATGTTTTGCTTAGCTACCATGAACTAGACCTTTATTCCTAAGATTTCAATGGAACCCAACACATAGTTTGAATTGATTTCTCTCTCTTTGCTATTAATTACTCATTTGTGAATTGTATATCATAATTTATGCTTCATATATTAATTGCCTAGCTAGTAATTACCGTGGGAACCTATATGAACTTGACGAACGGATTATAGTGTTTAGACCTTGTTATGATATCATGCGAAAGTTAAAGATTGTTGTGGGTTATTAATTGAGATTAAGTGACGTGTGTCTTGTTGATTATCCTCAATGATAGGTAACTTGATAGTATTTAGGATAGATATATACCTAGATACCGTGTGCAACCAATGGAGAATCTACTCTTAATGACTTCCTATGTGAAAGTTGGTAATTGAAGGGACGGTAAATGAGATTTAGTGACACGTGTCTTGTTATTGTTCTTGAAATTAGTCTCTTGATAGTGTGTAGGATAGACATATACCTACACGCCGCATTAGGAAGATTCGAATTTGACCATCGACAGAGGCTTATAAGTAGCTTTGATTTCTCGGTTGGCAATTCTATGTTGTTAATTAATTCAAATGAGAGAGTTAGGATATTCAAATGAAGTGTTGGGGGAAATTGCAATCTTAGACTTGTTAATATTTGATTTCATTATCTTAATGCTTTTCATATCTCTTAATTATTACCAAACAACAAAACAAACTCAATTCATCATTTGTCTAAATAAAATCGAGACGATATATAGTTGGTACTTGGGATACACTAGAACAATTCCCTGTGGGTTCGACAACTCTCTTATCACTTTATTACTTGTTGACCGCGTATACTTGCGCGTATTTATCGGTTGCGAAATCGACCAACAAAGGTCGATGTCAATATTATAGCAAAATCATACTTATTCTAAGAAAATAGGTTGCATCCGAATCAAATATATACATTTATATAATTGATCAGAATGGTACTTGCAACTCCATCTCTGGCTGCTACTGTGTCTTGGACCGTCATATTGAAGGTCCTCGCGGTTGGTCTATTTGGCGGAGTTGGCCCAGTTATAGCTAGCTTTTCACTGTTATTCCCTGTATTGAAGTTTCCCCCGTCGATCCTTTTCTTTGGGCAATTCCTTGCCATATGGTCAGTCGATCCACACATAAAACATCCGCTATTCGTTTTTGCGTTGGGGCAGTTAGGAGAGATGTGTCCCTGCTGTTTGCAGTTATAACATACCGATCTTCCCTTCAAACATTCTCCCGAGTGATTTTTCTCGCATTTATTACATGGTTCGACCCTTTTCTTTAGGTCTCCCTGATTATTTTTGGTATTCTCAGAGTTTTTCCATTTTCTCTTTCCACTTCCATTTCCACTGCCTCCCTCAGTTTTAATTACTCCTTCGATTTTAACTTTATTCTTCTTCTCTTTATTATAGAGGCTCATGGCCTCACTTCCTTCTTCAGCTATGATGGCCTTTTCTAGTATTGATCCAAAAGAACCAATCTGCAACATTGTGACCTTGTTGTAGAGCCAGGGTTTCAGGCCCTGCTCAAACCTTCTCGCCTTCCTTTCTTCAGTGTTCATTTGGTGTGGAGCAAACCTAGCCAGTTCGTTGAACTTGGCAGCGTATTGAGACACTGTCATGTCTTCCTGTTTCAATTCTAAAAACTGTATCTCCATTCGACTTAGTGCACTTGGAAGGAAATAATTCTCAAAGTATAACTCCTTGAATCTTTCCCACAAAATTACTCCTGCTCCAACCCTATTCCTGTTGGCTTTCCACCAGAAATTGGCCTCACCCTTTAACATATATGTAGCAAAAGTAGTCTTTTGCTCGTCTCCTACTCTGGCCACCTCAAACGCTTTTTCTATCTCCTTGATCCATGACTAAGCCTCTATAGGCTCAGTGGTTCCCCTAAACTAAGGTGGTCCGACACTTTTGAAATCCTTAAAACTAGTTACATGCACTACCGGTGGGTTCACATTTGCGTTAGGGTTAGGAGGATTCCTATTCTGAAATGCTCCTGCTAATAAATCTATGAATTGCTGCATAGGGTTTCCCTGTCCTCTATCCCTGTTCTCATTTTTATTTTCTGCGGCTTCATTTCTATTTCTGTTTAGTTGTGGTCTTCCTCGACCTCTTCCTCTTGGCGGCATTTTTCTGTAAATAATATATTTATTGATATCAATATTACATCAACTATCTTAAGGCATTTTAGTGCTAATGTATTAACACATACTCATCACAAAATATACTCAACAAACATTTATACTAATATGCTTCTTATAACATGCTACTATTACAAATCCTATTCCTCTATTACATGCAAAATGAGAAAACTTAGATTTATCTCACAACTTATACAAAAGTTGGGAGTAATACATTATACACATATACATCATCCACCATACATATTCATAGAATATGTATCCTACTTTCTTGCATTTCTTCTTCTGACTTCTTGTTTGGACAATTTCTCGCTAAATGTTTTAACGATCCACAAACAAAACATGTTTTTTCTCTAAGTTGGGACAATAAGGAGAAACATGTCCCTCTTGTCCACATCTATAACATATCGGTTTCCCTTTCGTGCATATACCTTGATGATAATTCCCACAATTTGTACATTTTCCTTTCTTTTTAAATTTTCCTTTGTTATTTCCAGAAGTTTCTAGGTCATTATCGTTTAACTTTCTTTTCCCTTTCCTACTTGAAGTTTCATATGGTACGCTGCATTCGGCTCCCATTTTATCGATTTGAACTTTTAGTTCATCTTGTTCTTCCATCATTTCAATTAATGCTTTTCGTAATTGATAGTTCAACAGTCTTTCCATTTCCCATAATTTTTCCAGAGACAACACCTTATTCTTCAGATTTTGCACTTTTGTTGATGCCTGATCAACTTTCGTGTTCGAATCACTATTTATTTATACCACCAATATTAGTTCTGATGCTATCTTTTCCATAATGATTACTTCTTCAAAGTAGCTTTCAATGTGAGCCCCTACTTCAGCTATTTGCTTGAGTATTGGCTCTGGTGGAGTGGTCAATCCCTCGCTTGTGATATGAGAATCTCCTATTTCGTTTTTGCCTGTCATCTACACGTAAATTATCTCTGATTAGTACATAATAAACATTATATACACATAGCAAATAATAGTTTAAGTTACTTTTATTTCGTTTTACGATGAATTTCTCAATTCATCTCCTTTAAACTCTATTTAAGTTATTTATTTCCTAACTTTTCTAAAGTTATAGCCCGAGGTATCCCACCTAAGGTTTCTAACCTATAGCTCTGATACCACCTTGTGACGCCCCCAAATCCGGGTTCTTGAAACCCGTACTTGGTGCTACACGATCCATTCATTCAATCTGCTTATTATATTAAATAATAAAAGTTTACATTAGAGTTTGCTATCCCAGGTACGAAAAACCCTTAAATATCTCATTACATGATAGATAAAGCATTATCAAACTATACTATTATAAACAACGATGTCCGACTACTCGTTCAGCTTCCGTTTGCCCTTGTCCTTGTCGGACCTTTCTACTCGTTCAGGTTTAACTGAAAACATTTAATTTCAAAGCAAGAATGAGCATTCGATTGCTCAGCAAGTAATAGTAGTTAATAAACATCGTGTCTAAGGATTAAATGTCTTCTTTAAGATATACTTCTACAACGAATCAATAGTTGTGAAGTAGTTGAAACCGATTGTGAATAACATATTAAACTTATATTTTTGAAACAACATACTGACTAAAGATGCTGAGCGGTCAAAAGACCAAGAACTTGTGTTTTCAAATTTATAATAAGGTTTGAACAGAAATTCATCTGTAAACCGACTGACTTACGGGCACAGTGGGTGATCAGCTCGTTATGCCCTGCATTAATCAACACTAGCTACTGAAACGACATTTGCGTTCATCATCCGCCTTTGGTGCATAAAAATTTCCCAAATAAGGGTAGTTCATACTCAGACTTGAGTCCAAACTAAAATGATTCAGTTGGACAGCTCTACCTATCATCAATAATATGTAAAGACTTGCACATGAAAAAGGACATTAGTCTGGCCGTATCAAAGGCTTAGACTGGTTGTTTAAACAGTTCATATAAGAATAAAAAACATGTCTTTTAACATAACTTATCCATATAAACCTCGAAGGTAATATAGAAAACTTGGATTTAATGAATGAAACTTGCTCAGAGATAAATAAGATCCAGATGCTTGCTCAAATGGAAACGAGTTTTGAAAAAAATAAAATTAGAGTACTTACATAATCAAAACTACATAATATGTAGAGTAGAAATACTTGCGTAGGTATATGATGCAAGGCTATAACACTTGCACCGTCATGAATTTAATACAAAGTTGAAAGAAACTTGCTTATACAAAAAGAATAAAGTTCAGATACTTGCCTCGCGCGTAGTTTATGATTTATCGCTTAACTTTACTTTGCGTATATCCTACACGATTTCATTTCATATATGAGCACACGTCAATCATACATTCAATCATAAAGCGTAATCATGTTTCATTTACTTAGCTCATAGGTATACAACATTCATACATGTATTTAGTCATGTATATACTATATACATACTTATTTATATGCGTAATACATACATATGTCACATAATTAATTATTTTTGTTCATTTTGAGATTTCCATTCAAACCTTTAATAAGTTTTTCAATTGGTTTCATCATTTCTAACTAAGTTAGTTTATATCTTATTATACTTTAATACATCTTTTTAGGAAGGTTCAATAATATATGCATCAAGTCTCTTTATTCAGTAACTAATTTTGAGACTCAACGGTATTGGCATAGTAGCGCCGAGCCTTATTCTTCGTTTTCCAGTTTTGGGGACCAGCGCGGCCGCGCTGGTTTTGCTTTAGGAAGTGGCGCGGCCGCGCCACTTCGGCATCAGACCAAAACGTGCTCTGTTTCTGTTGTTTTCCAATTTAGTTACCACTTTTATTTCTAATTACTGTAAATGCATATTAAAACATCTCGATTCATTTGAGTTATATCATAACGCTTATACATGAGCTATTATATTGACTAATTATTGAGTTTTATCAAAGAAAAAAAATTATTATTTGAAGCATTTTATCAACTAACTAGGAGGCATATGATTTAGGAACTCAATTCATAGCATCTTAATCCTAATCAGCTCAGATTTCATAGAAATTTCTTCCTTATTCCTCCGCACAACAACAACTAAACTTCATTAACCAATTATTCTTACCAATTTTTTTCCTAACAACCAATTACAGTGACATAAAAATTTAGAAAAATAAGATTACCTCAATTGCGTAAATTCTTGCTTGCTTGATTGCAATGTATTCTTCCCTTGCTTGTTTTGCTCTTAATTTCAGTTTACTATGTAGATTCGTTGAGAATTCAGAATTTGCTAACTTGGTAATTTAGAGAGAATGATGAAATGGAACGGGTGAAGTAGTGAAGAAAAAGGTGAAGGGGAGGTTGAATTTATAGGGAAATTTTGCTTAGCCTTCAAGAATTATTCTTGCTTACCACTCAATGCTCTTGCTCATTACGTTTCGTAGCTTTAGATGAGTCAGTCTATATTATTGATATAAAGCCAGCTGCTATTATCCTAGTACACGGACTTAGCTTTGGATGACTTGAAGGTTACATAATAAGCTTGGGTAGCACTCCTATTCTAGCTCATGCTTTTAAAAAAATATGACTCAGCTTCATATTCGTAGCATTCAAGTCATGTTTTAAATTCCCAATTCTCGGTATGCATACTTTATATACCTTACATACATTATAGACCCATTATGCATATTAACTTACTTCATTTCCATACATAAGTACAATATATAATACATACTATACTTCCAACATCTTAATTTAAATAGTATAATTACATATTTCTCACAATACAAACGGAACTAACTTATTTAATAAAATAATACATTTAGTGGAGTGAACATATTATATTAAAATAATTAATATTTAATTAATTATTCATATTTAATGTATACAACAAATTTAAATGTAATTACCTCCTCCCTTCCATAAAATATTTTCAACCACTTAATTATATATTAAAAAATATAATTTAATATATAATTTCCTTTACTCACACTATAAATTTTAATTCATGAACTTGATACCAATACATATAATATATATTGGACATCATATTACATACAAAACATCAAATATTATCTTATCATTCATGTTATAATTATTTATTATAACATAAATATGATTATCATTATTAATTAAATAAATGTCATTATTTAAAACAATCCTTTAACCCACCAACTTTTCAATTAATGAGTTATTTACATATTTAATTTGTTAGCTAATTTTAGCTAATTTATTTAAATAATTTTATTTACTATTAAATATAACTCTTTAAATACATGTATATTCTCCATATTTATAAATCATTTAAATATTCACACAAAAATTCATACAACACACTTACATTTATGAGGTCAAATCACGCATATCTCAATTTATAATAAAATATATATTTTAATATGTTTATCAATAATTTAAAAAAATATAAAAAAATTCCGGATCGTCACAAAAACCATCGAGTGTGGTCTATACGGTTATCTAATATACATACATGAATACATGACATGAATAATTAACTAATATGTGCATATGTGTGATCATAACCATGTTGGACTTGTGAAGAGAAGTTAAACTAATACTTATATCAATAATCACCGAACAAGGCAAGTATCTCAATCCTATGCATTACTTTTATAATATGCAAGAGGAGTTTTGATTTCGCAAGTATCTTAACTTGTTGCAAAATCTTTAACTTCATTCGATTTATACATTGAATGTAATTAATCTAATTCATTTCAAGTTTTCTAATTATATTCGATGTATTTGTTGATAAGCTTTGATATAAGAAATATCTTGCAGTCCTAGTCTATGTTATTGTTTCGGCTAGACTAAAGTAAAATAATTCTTCATTTGCAAGTCTTCAAATATTATTAAAATTAGATAGAGCGTTCCAACCGAATTGTTTTGGTGTGGAATTCAAGTCTGAGATGAACATCCCTTATTTGGGAAAACTTTTAATTGTGCCGAAAGGCAGTGAGAATGGTGCAAGTAGTGTTGATCAACGCAGGGCATAAATGGCTGATCACCCGCTGTTCCCGTAAGCTAAGACAGTTTACAATTGAATTACTTTTAGACCTTTTCAAAAGTATGAAAAATAAAGTTCTTGGTCTTGTGACTGCTCAACATGATTAGTCAGTATGTCATTTCAAATATAATAAACGAAAAGTTTTGCATTCAAAATTGATTCAATGACTTCACAATTGTTGTTTCGTTGTAGAAGTATTCTTCAATGAAAATATTTAATTCTGATATTTATTGTTTTATTATCTGTTATTACTTACTGAGCAATTGAATGATCATTCTTTCTTTAAAATTAAAGGTTTTCAGCTAGGCAGGATCATACAGAAGGGTCTGGTAAAGATAAAGACAAAGGGAAGCTAAATGAGTAGTTGGAAAGCGTTGTTTGTAATAGTTATAATTTTGTAATGTGATAATACATTAGCTATCATGTAATGACGTACTTAAAGGTCTTGAAACCTGGGTTAGATTAGTTTAAACTTGATGTAATGACTTATTTTGATTTGAATATCAGTAATAGCCGGTTGGATAAATAGTATCGTATTGAACTAAATACGGGTTTCAAGTACCTAAATTTGGGGGGCGTCACAGGTTGGTATCAGAGCTGTAGGTTAGAAACCTTAGGTGGGGACACCTTTGGCTATAACCTTAGGCTAGATAGAAGGGTCAAAAAATAAATAACTCAAATAGAGTTTAAAGGAGATGAATTGAGGAAATTCATCATAAAAAATGAAATAAAAGTAACTTGAATAAAACTATTGTTTCCTATGTGTATATAATGTGTATTATGTACTACTCAAAGATAATCTATGTGTAGATGACAGGCGAAAAGGAATTAGGAGAATCTCATATCGCGAGCGGAGAGAAAATCACTTCACTTGAGCCAATACTTAAGCCAATAGCTGAAGTAGAGGCTCACATCGAAAATACCCTTGAAGAGGTGATCATTTTAGAGAAGATAGTATCAAAACTAGTATTGGTGGTATTAACAGATAGTGATTCAGACATGGAAGTTGGAGCTAATCAGACATCAACGGAAGTGCGGAATTGGAAGAATAAGGTGTTTTCTCTGGAGAAGTTACGGGAAGTAGAAAGACTGTTAATCAATCACTTACATAAGGCATTAATTGAAATAATTGAGGAGCGAAATAAGTTGAAGGTTCAAGTTGATAAAATGGAAGCTGAACACAGTATATCGCATAAATCTTCAAGTAAGAAGGGGAAAAGGAAGTTGAGCGATAGTGATTCAGAAAATTCTGGAAATAACCGAGGAAACTTTAAAAAGATAAGAGAATGTACAAACTGTGGGAAGATGGATCAAGGCGTATACCGGAAAGGGCAGAAGATATGTTACAATTGTGGACAAGAGGGACATATCTCTTCTCATTGCCCCAATCTAAAGGAAGGAGGATGTTATAAGTGTGGATCATCTGAACATCTGATAAAAGTTTGTCCGATAAAGAGGGCAGGTGTAGGATAGAAGTAGGATAATATTCTATGGATAAGATATAATAGATAATGTGTATATATATGAGTGTGTAGTGTGTAAATCCCAACTTTTATATAAGTAAATGGGATATCTATTGTAAGTCCCAACTTTTGTATAAGTTGTGGGATAATTATATAAATCCCATCATTTTGTATGTAATCGAGGGATAAGGAATGTATATAGTAAAAGTTATCAGATGTAAATTTTAAGTAGCATATTAATGAAAATATTTCTTAAGTATGCTTTGTGATGAGTATATGTTAATATGTGAAAGTTAAAATGCCTTGAGATAGTTAATGAAATATTAAATAAGAGTAAATATTTTATTAAAGAAAAAACCCTTAATAAAGAAGAAAATTGCAGAAGAGGACTAGGTTATATATAAACCGTTAATAAAAGGGATGTTAAAAAAAATTTTGAAGGAGGAAATTAAGTTCTATACAAATTTATTGAAGGGAAATGAAAACATATCGCGATAGATTTCGTAGTAGTATTTGCAGTTACACAGAAAGGATGAGACATTATATGATTTATAGTAGATTATTTAATAAAATCGGCATATTTCTTGCCAATTAAGATAAAAGTGTTGGTTCATGGGGACACAATGGGGATGTAGAAGGGGGGATGAATAAATCCTTAAAAACTTTTTCATTTTTATTCATGAAAGTATAACAATTATGAATAGAGAATTAATTCATGCACAGTGGAATATACTTTAATAGCACCTTCATAGATGTAAACATAATCTCAGTTCGATCGACAAATCTATGGTATGGTTGATAGCAGATATAGCAGTTATTGTACATAATGTAAATGACATAAAGTAAATAACACAAGAGATTTTAAGTGATTCGGAGATTGAATAACCCCCACTTCACTCTTCTACTTCAACAAGTAGGAATCCACTAATTGTTTTAGTCACAAAGACAAGGACTCTCCGCCCTCCTCAAGTCCAACAGACAAGAGTTGTTTTTAGCTACTAAGGCAAGGGTCCTATGACCCTCCTCAAGTCTCACAGACACGGATCCTCTGACCCCTCTTATGTCCTGTAGACGTGAGTTGTTTTTAGTCCCTCGGACAAGGATCCTATGACCCTCTTCAAGTTTAGCAAACTTGGAAACCTAGTTCACAAAGAACCCTTCAAGGCCAGCAGCCCTAGAATCTTATAGACTAAGGCCAGCAGCCTTAGAATCTCTTGTACCCTTTGGTACTCAGCACGTTCAGCAAACTTGACTTTGTTTAGTCACTTAAGATAAGAACTCTCCGCCCTCTTTGGTGTGTTGATTGTTTGTTGGGTTATGCGGTCAAGATGAACTTTGATCTCCTTCATCTTCTAGTACTTGACAGCTGGTTGTGATCTTCTTCTGGATACTGCTGATGATGGTCGTTGAAGCTCTTCCTTCTTTTAGTACATAACAGATACAGATGATCACTCTAGATGAACACGAGTTGACTTATCTAAGTCAGTTCTTTATCTCTTCAACTTAGTGTGTTCATTTCTTGATCATAGAGTTACTTCTCTAGGTCTGTCTTTAGTTTTGGTCACTCTTGATCTTGGCTTCTTGGTCATTCGACTCTTAGCTCATATGCCAGCCCTTTGGCATACCTCTCATGTTGCAGTAAAGCTTCTAGTTGTTTGTGTAATTAGTGTTCTTGCTCTCGTTCACCACACTCTTTTGCAATCCGAATGCAGTTTTTTGTTATGTAGATCTCCACCTTCTTCCCGTTAGAAGCTTGCCGTTAATATCTTCCCGTTGCACTTTTTTCCATTGGAGACTTACTTTCTGCAGACTTGTTTATTATACCACTGAATATTTTACTTCCTTAAGCCTGCTTAGTGATGGCTGAGTCAACATCTATTAGCTGGTACCAAGATAGTGAAGTCACATGAGCTGCTTGTTGACAACAGCAAACATGGCTGTTTGAGCCCCACTCAGATTGGTTTCTTATTATACTCCTTTATCCACTCAACCTCTCATCTTGGGATAGTAACCTTAAGTGCTCTGACATTTTTAATCCTTGCTAGCACTTACTTACTCTACTATTATTTTAGGTGTAGCCTGTTGCTTCTGATCGTAGAGTTAACTGCTTGTTTCTGACTAAAGTTTGTTGCCTCTGATCGTAGAGTTGACTACTAACTGCGAGGTTGGCTGATTGCTCTACGATCTTTCACTTAGTTTGTGCAGTGCTATACGTTCAGTCAGGCCCTTGTTTACATATATCATTACAGCATATAAGATCAACCTAACAAGTTTGATCTTCTTCTACACTAAGTCCTTGTACATCAAATTCATTTAAGGACTTTAGAAAACTTAATGTTACAAACATGCTTTAATCAGATAGATATTCATTCAGTTTAGATCAACCTAACATATTTGATCTTTTAAGTCCTTTTACATATATTTCATTAAGGACTTTATAAGGCTTTACCGGTATGAATGTTCTTCTTATCATTTTGTCATCAATCAAATCACATATAATGAATAAAGGTAATCACATACAGATCTTATAACATTCTCCCTCTATGATAATGAGCTTTAAAGATCGCATGTTGATTCCCAATAATCTCCCCACTATTTGATGATAACAAAAACACTTATAGCATAACATTCAATTCAAGCAATACATGCAGATGTATGAGTGCTGATGTGACTTAAGATACAGTAAGTCACTGTATTGCTAGACCAAGAGAGATAAATGAAATGATGTGCATTCAGGATAGTCATTTATAACATACTATGAAATTAACACATATGCATTTCACAAGCTATATTAATCTAATCAAGGAGATCCTAGATACTAGCATAAGACAATTACTTCCTCCTTGCTTGTTAGAGATATACCTTCTGCTTGATGGTACCTATTGGCTACTTTCACCTACTGCTTTCTTCTTATTCTTCTGCATCCTCTTCTGGTACTTGTTCCCCCTCAGATCTTACAACTATTTGCTCATCTACTTCTTCTCTTAGCTCCCCCTCAGTTGTTGGTGCTTCATCTTTGTTCTTCTTGTTCTTCTTGTTAGAGATGTACCTTCTGCTTAATGGTACATGTTAGGTTTGTATAACGCGAACATGCAATCAAATTACATAAATAAAGCGGAAGCTCAATAAAATTAGATTTTAAAATTTTATACAAACCATCATCACGATCTTTCTTTATGCACAATTATTAATTAAACGACAGAGATGGAGAATAAGAATTATACCCTTGTAGAATTCTAGCTTCCTTAGGTACAAGTTCAACTCCAATTCCTTTGCGTTCTCCTTGAATTCCACCGATTAAATTCTTTCCTTTGATCAACGTTAGCCACCCAAGTGTTTGGCCTCTAGAGGTAATCCACCAAGGAATAATACTTGTTCAAGAAGATGAGTGTTGGCAAAACCCTAGTTTCTATCTCTATAGAAATTGTAAGTACTCTCCACAATTCTAATGTAAGAGTGTGTAACCCTAATTTATGATAAGACTTCTCTTATTTATAGATATAGGAAAACCCTCCCCTAAACTATTTAGGATTAGGGTTTCTATTATAATTAAACTCTTTTAATTAATTATGCTCCTAATCTAATTAGGAATTCATGAGAGAGTACTTCTATTAATTAATTTCCAATCCCTATTAGGAATTAAATAATAATAATAATAATAATAATAATAATAATAATAATACTCCTATTATTAATTTATATTTAATATTTCTAAAATATTAAATAATAAATATTAAGCTATTTAATTTATTCTATCTCCATAGACCAAATTAAATATACTTAACTTATCATTACAATTATGCCATTTACTTCTTAAATAAATATTTTTTTTTTGCGGTGTGACCATTTAGGTTCTCTATATTAAACCGGTTGTGAATAAATTAATTAGAATAATTCTAATCTTATTTAAATAAATAAATTAAATTATTTAATTTATTTAAATAAATAATATTTATTCTACAATAAGGGTAAGCCCCCTTAGCGATCAACGACTTTTCAGATAATATAAATTTCAACATTAATCATAAAAGAACCTTTCAGTGCATAGTTACCATACAATTCAATCCTTTTACCATACAATGTCCCAATTAAATATAAGACATGGATTTACCGTCAAGTCTTATTTTATTTAATTATATGTATTTCGATTCCCAAATGCACAACTCTAAATAATGTAAATTAGAAACTCCTTTCTAATTTCATTCTGCCTTGGCCAAGGACTATTGAGTTATCATTTATCGAATCACATAGGACATTCACATCTTTTACTAGACGAAGTAGATTCTTTGTTGATTATTCACCTATCTCCATGAACAACTAATTATACCCAATCATACCCTTTGTTATACCCTAAAGGTCTTAAGGGATATGTCAAAGTATAACTCATCATACACAAGATACTATGATGATCTCAAGTCCAAGGATCACTTGTACTACTATCAATAGAGGAATTCCTATTGACAGGTGAGTAAAACTCCATTAGGTATTCCTCAGCGAGCCACGTTCAGTGAACTTATTCTCTAATAAGCACCTACATACTTGCTTTAGTGTCTCCACACAAATGATTATGAGATCAATCATCCTCTTCCTAAGAGCAAGCAACGTATGTACTAATCTATCCAGATTCACTAATCCCCTTTTTAGTAATCCAACGATTATGAACGATTTTAGTTTGTGAGCTATCCAGAATTTAGATCTTATTAGCATTATCACCATCATAATTCTAAAAGCATTGCTCAAAACTATGGGTTTATCACATTTAATATAACAGTATTATGTAGATAATGTGTGACACCCCCAAATCCAGGTACTTCAATTCCTCAGATTTGGTATTCACTATATCATTCATTCATAACTAACTACCCATAATAAAGGACAATTAAATTAAGCTGAATGAAATATCTTCCCACAATAATGATTACAACTTAAATTCTCTTAAATAAACAAATCCCAGGTCATCTACCTTTATTGCATCATTGCGAATTAAAACATAAAAATTTAACAAGTCTTATTACAAAGAACTGAAACAAATAAACTAAACATCTTCATTTGCTCATCTTGCCCTTGCCCTTGCCCTTGCTAGTGGACGGCTCATCCGACTTTTCAAGTTTAGCTACAATATTTTATGCAAGTATGAGCAAACAATTGCCCACAAGTATGATAACAATAACATTTATATGATTAACGACATAGATCTTAACTGAGGAGTAATAATCTTTCTGAAATCAATCAACAACGAATCGAAGATCTGAAAGCTCAATAGATAGCTTAGCTCAAGAACTGAATATGGATTCAAGATTGAAAGTGTATCTGAGGGTCATAAGACCTCGAACTATGTCCTAGGTTAGTAGGTATTTATACCGTAACCTTTAACAGTCATGTGGACTATGGACTATCCATCTCGTACTCCGGGGGATCAGCCCTTTGTACAATATACTGTGCACAAACATTTAAACGTTCTTGCGTAACTAATCCCCTATATTAGGGATGTTCATCTCAGTTTAGCATCAGAATCCGTACCAAAAGAAACTTGGTTCGGAAAAACTTCAAGGTATTCTAAGTCTTTGAAACGCTCATCAACTATGGACTAGCTGAATCAATAAAGGTTTGCTAGTCACTAAAGCATTTAATTAACAATAAAAATTGTACAATAGGATTTATGATCAAAATTTGAATAGCGATCAATGATCGAATAACAAATGACTGAAATAAAACTTAAGCACTTGACATGATAACAACCTTGCTTGAATAATAATAAGCTAAGGTTAATAAGCTTGCTTAATGAAAGTAAACTTGCTTCAAATGAAATAATAAGATTAAGGGAGGAAAAACTTGCCTCATGCGTAGATTACAGATTTAAATAATTCACGTTCCTTAATCACCCTATACATTTTGATTATAAAACGGTAACAATAATTAGTTACAGAATAATATACATTTTAAGTCTCGTTCTTATCCTATTTATTGCAACATCTCGATTGTCATTCGATATTCAACAAATATTTGCTAACAACCATCGTGGTATCTCATTAATCATTTAATACCTTAATATAAGTTTTAAATAGCAACATAGCAAGACCACAAAACAAATAAATAATTTTTAGTTACTGTTCCACCGCCGGGGCGGTGGATTTTTTAACAAAACCGTCGTCGGGGCGAAGCTACCGCCGGGGCGAGGAATCTAGTTCAATTATGCCGTTGGGGCGACAAAACCGCCGGGGCGAGACTTCCAGTTCATTTCTACCACCGGGGCGGTAGATTCGACTGACACCTTCTACAATTCACGAACCAGTGCAATTTCAGACCAAATTTTCCAAATTCAATCATCCGATACATAAAATAAACATATCCAGACGTCAAACATGATGTAAAACAATTACCCAACATGTTTCTAGCAATTCTAACCATTATAAACACATAATCAACCAATTAAAAACCCAAAAATTCATTGTTCATGCTCTTTTTCTATACTTTGACACACTTAATGAAATCAAACACTGTAAACTTGTTTCTAAACCATTTTGATCCGTTTAAGTTACATTATTATCGTTTCTTATCATATTAACACAATCAACGATCAATTTTTAGATTAATATTCAAATTGAACATCGATTTTCATACATATATGCCATACATGAAAGTGAAACTTTGTAAAACCAAAAACTCTAATATAAAGCATGTTTTTATGGATTAATTCCTTCAAATTGGTTTATAAACATTATATAATCACTAGTATATGCATATTAACAATTACAACTAAGTAATTTACATATTGAGCAAATAAGTTCTTATACAGAGAAGTGAAAACCATAGTGAAGAATTTCTAACAAAACTAACAAGAATTATACCTTCAATTCCTTCTTGAACTTTAGCTAGATGATGAAAATCACTTAGAAAATTCTCCTTTGATTCTTAGAACTCTCCTCTCCAATTTAGCAGAGAAATTCTTCTCTCTTCTCACACTTTCTTCTCTTTTCTCTTTGTTAAGCTCTGTGTTTTTTTTCTTTAAACTTCACCATTCACGTAAATAAAATAAACTGATGAACTAACTTTAACGTAGATTAGTTTTAATTAGTCAGTTAAAAGAAACAAAGAGTTAGGCCTTGTTTGGCAAACTCAAATGCAAAATAATCCATTTTTACCAACCAAGGGTCACAAGGCCTTGTTTGGTTTATCTAAAATAAAACCCTTTCTCATTTATTTTAATAACTCATTATATTATATAGTTTAATTGTCACACTTCTAATTTAATTAAACTATTATTAAATAAATTCAATTAAACCTTACTAATTTAATTATAACTCTTATTCAAATAAATCATTTATTAATCTAATTTAATTATTAAATTAAATTAGAATAAACACATCAAATTACATTTAAATTACAATTAACATAATTACACTAAAATAAATTACTCCACAATTACTTTTCAATTATTTATTTACTCAATAAATAAATTAACAAAATATTTATTTAACTCAATAAATATTTTATTTTTTCACAAAAATTACATTCGTTACATCCTTCCCTCCTTAAAAGGATTCTGTCCCCAGAATCACAACGCAATTAATTCGACCGTTACATTTTCCCCTCCTTACAAGGATTCTGTCCCCAGAATCGCGATACATGGATTAAACAAATAATTGGGGATAGTTTTGCATCATTTTCTCTTCGAGTTCCCATGTAGCTTCTTCAGCGTTGTGGTTCCTCCAGATTATCTTAACAGAAGGTATCACTTTATTTCTGAGCACCTGCTCTTTCCTATCAACTATCTGCACAACAACCTCTTCATAGGATAAATCTTTCTCAAATTGTAGTGGTTCATATTCTATTACATGTTTATAATCGGGCTTATATGGTCGTAGCACCGATATATGGAAGACATTGTGAATGTGATCTAACTCGGGAGGTAAAGCTACCTCATAGGCTGCCTCACCTACTCGTTTCAGCACCTCGAAGGGTCCAATAAATCGTGGACTTAGCTTACCCTTTTTACCAAATCTAATCTTTCCCTTCCAGGGAGATACTTTTAGAAATACAAAACTGCTGACGTCGAATTCTCTATTCTGTCGGTGCTTATCTGCATAGTTCTTCTGTCTGTCCTGAGCAGCTAACAATCGGACTCTTATCACCTTGATGATCTCAGCAGTTTGCTGTACTAGTTCAGGTCCCAATAGTTGACGTTCACTAACCTTATCCCAACATAACGGAGTTCTACACTTTCTTCCATTGTGATATGTTCCCACTTTCATTCTGGTATCTCCAAGGGCTGTAGCAAACTACTTGGTCTCTGATGTTTTACTTTGACTTTCTGACAAGTTAAGCACTTCGCAACATACTCAGCAACTTCTCTTTTCATATTTGGCTACCAGAAATGTTGTCGAAGATCCTGGTACATTTTTGTACTTCCCGGGTGAACTGAAAATCTTGAACTATGAGCTTCGTTCAAAATCTCTTCTCGGATCTCTTGCACTGATGGAACCCAGATTCTACCTTCAAATCTTAGCAACCCGTTGCTATCGATTTTGAATTTAAGCTCCTCACCGCCAAGCACCCTTTTCTGTATTTTATCACACTCCTTATTCTGGAGTTGTGCTTCTTTTACCTTGTCCACTAGAGTTGATTGGGTTTCTATCTGAAATAATTTTTCATTCAACTCTACCGGACATTTCACCTCCAACTCCAACTTAGCCATTTCTGTTATGAGTTTCTCCTGAGCAGTTAACAAAGATAACTTCTCCCTACCCTTCCTGCTCAAAGCGCCGGCAACCACATTAGCTTTCCCCGGATGGTATAGAATTTCACAATCGTAATCTTTGATCAATTTTATCCATCGTCTCTGACGCATATTTAAATCCTTCTATGTGAAAATATACTTAAGACTTTTATGGTCCGTGTATATCTCACACTTCTCCCTATAGAGATAGTGCCTCCAAATTTTTAAAGCAAATGCCACGGCTGCTAGCTCTAGATCATGGGTCGGATACCCTTTCTCATAATCTTTTAATTAGCGCGAAACATACGCGATAACCTTACCATTCTGCATAAGAACGCAACCTAACCCCTTGTGCGATGCGTCACTGTGTACCACAAAATTCCCTGTATTATCTGGTAAAGACAACACAGGTCCTGAAATCAAACGTCTCTTCAACTCCTGAAAACTTTCTTCGCATTTCTCTATCCAAACGAACTTCACTAATTTTCTTGTCAAATTCGTCAACGGAGAGGCGATCCTGGAGAAATCTTGAATAAAACGCCTATAATACCCCGCCAATCCCAAGAAACTCCTTACTTCTGACAATGTTTTTGGCTAATCCCAGTTCATTACAGCTTCCACTTTCGCCGGATCCACCGAAATCACGTCTCTATCAATAACATGCCCAAGGAATTGGACACGCTCCAATCAAAATTCATATTTGGAGAATTTCGCATACAATTTCTCCCTCCTTAACGCTTCCAAAGTCACCTTCAGGTGTTGCACATGCTCTTCCTGAGTTTTGGAATATACCAAAATATCATCTATGAATACCACTACGAATTTATCCAAAAATGGTTTAAACACTCTATTCATTAAATCCATAAACGCTGCAGGTGCGTTTGTTAAACCAAATGACATAACTAAAAACTCATAGTGGCCATATCTAGTTCGGAATGCTGTCTTTGGTATGTCTTCCTTTCTCACTTTCAACTGATGGTACCCACTTCGCAGATCTATCTTTGAAAAATATCTCGCTCCCTTCAGCTGATCGAACAGGTCATCAATCCTTGGCAACGGATACTTGTTTTTAATCGTGACCTTGTTCAACTCTCTATAATCAATGCAAATATGCATTGATCCGTCTTTCTTCTTAACAAATAATACCGGCGCTCCCACGGCGAAACACTCGGTTGAATATACTTCTTGTCTAGCAGCTCTTACAGTTGCACCATCAACTCCTTTAACTCTACAGGAGCCATTCGATACGGGGCTTTTGATATAGGGGCTGTTCCCGGTGCTAGATCAATCACAAACTCAATTTCCCTATCTGGTGGTAGTCCCGACAAATTATCAGGGAACACGTCCGTAAAATCCCTAACTACCGGTATCTCCTCTAGCTTTGCACCCACCTTTCGTGTATCAACTATGTAGGCTAGATATCCTACACATCCTTGCCTCAACATCTTCCTGGCTTGTATCATCGTCAAACAACTCGCTTGTCTAGGCGACTTGCTGCCATAAAACACTACCTTTGACGGAGTCATAAAGTTCACACACTTCTTTTGGTAATCAATAGTTGCCCCATGATTGACCAACCAATCCATTCCTAGAATAATGCCAAACTCTCCATGTCGAATTGGAATTAGGTTTACCGTCATCACTTGACCCTTAATATCTAACTGACAGTTCTTATGTACAAACTTAATAGGAATCACTTCCCCATTCGCAATTTCTATACTCATAGGGTAATCTAGCTCTTCCTGTGGTAACTCTAATTTCCTAGCAAAATCATCGGATATAAAGGAACACGTAGCACCTGAATCAAATAATACGTAAGCATTTACATTATTGATCGGAATGATACCTGATACCACATCCTTTGACTGCACAGCATCCTGCACCGTCATGTTGAATGTTCGGGCGGTAGGTCGACTAGATGGCGTCGGTCCAGAGACAGTTAAGTTGCCTCCACTGCTGTTTCCCTTTCCTCCGCTTACTCCTCCTGAAGCTTTCTTAGGACAATCACGAGCAAGGTGATCCTTCGATCCACAAGTAAAACATGCACCTTTTTTCGGACTGGGGCAATTTAACGTAATGTGACCCTCTTGACCACAATTAAAGCATACCCTTCTGCCCTTTAAACAAACGCCCACGTGATTCTTTCCGCAGTTGCTGCATGCCTTTACCCTCTTCTTCTGATTTCCTTGCTGACTTCCCGCAGAAACATTATCATTCCACTTCCTTTTCTGACCACTGCCACCATAGCTACCACTTGATTTATTCTCATTTTCATTCTTCTTCTTGTTTTGCTCCTGATTGTACTTAGATAGAGCATCACTACCTCCTTCGGCGATAATCGCCATCTCTAGCACTGCCGCAAATGAATTCAATTGGAACATCGAAACCCGACTAAACAACCAGGGCTTCAGTCCCTGCTCAAACCTTCTAGCCTTCCTCTCATCCGTATGGACTTGATATGGCACAAACCTCGCCAATTCATTAAATCTTGCAGCATACTCAAGCACCGTCATTGTACCTTGCTTTAACTCCAAAAATTGCACCTCCATCTGATTCTGTGCACTTGCCGAAAAATATGTTTCGAAAAACATCTCTTTAAATCTATCCCACGGAATTACCCCCTGACCACCTCGAGTTTTGTTAGCTTACCAGCAATAGCTAGCTTCTGATTTCAGCATAAATGTTGCAAACGCAGTTTTCTGGTCCTCGCTGACCCTAGCGACGTCAAAAACTTTTTCCATCTCCATGACCCATGTTTTGGCTTCGATCGGATTCATAGACCCTTGAAATTCTAGGGGTCCAACAGCCTTGAAGTGTTTGAAAGTCGTGGCCTGAGCTTGGGGTAGGTTTGCAAATGCTCCCGTTAACAAATCCACCAATTGTTGCATTGGATTAGCGTTAGTTTCGTCATTGTTGTTTGTAGATCCCTCAGGAGTCTGTTGACTTGTCGGTCTTCTTCTTGGCAACATCTTACTGTTAAGAATTTGCGTTATTAGATTACTGTTCGATTACTTAAACATTTAAGTCCTAACGTAAACATTTATAAAAAACATTTAACACATAACACATTTGATAAACTTCCATATTTTATTCATTTACTGCTTCAAAATATAACATAGATAGCATCATAGTTATTTACATCATCTGTCCTGAAATCATAAAGTTTCAAGACCACATCACAATTTAATCCTTTATTTATCTCATTTGACATTTACATCATATTAACGTTCTTAGTAAACAACTTATTATTACTGCTACTCGCGACCTATAAAGACATTCCACGTCGCATGGCTTCTTCACGCTCTTGCTTCATGATTCGGATCATGGTTCTGCGATCCATCACGTACCACGGTAAGTCCTCGAACTGAGTTGGGTAATGAAAAACTCGATCCTGTGCCCTATCCATTGTTGTGTGGAAAACACGCTCCATCTCATCCATCTTGGCTCTCTTTGACTGCATCTTATCCTCAACATGGTCTGCATGTTCAGCAGCTTTCATCCATGCGTCCTCGACTCTAGCACGCTTTGCAGACTCTTCTCTCAGCTCACTCTTCAGTTTCTCTATCTCAGCTGATAACTCCTCTTTTTGGCTCTCTGCCTGAACCAGCTTCCACTCCACGTCTCCAAGACGTATGTCAAGCTCCTCTATCTCATTATTCTTCTGCTCTATGTTGGTCTGACGATCTGACACCTGCGCCTATAATTCCTCCACCCTATCCTGCAACTCTATGTTGCGATTATACACCCGCTCATACATTTGAACACCCAAGGAAGATAATGGTATCTCCTCAGGGTCTTCTTCCTCCTCCTCAATCTCCTCAGGATCTTCCTCAAGATCAGTATCAGGCTCGTACTCAGGACCTACAACTGTGATCAACGGGGATGGCTCCCTCTGCACTAGCTGCTCCCGGACTACATGCACATCTCAGGACTCCTCCTCCCTAGCCTGAGCGGATCCTCCTATCTTAAATAAATATTTTCCTTTTGCGGTGTGACCATTTAGGTTCTCTATATTAAACCGGTTGTGAATAAATTAATTAGAATAATTCTAATCTTATTTAAATAAATAAATTAAATTATTTAATTTATTTAAATAAATAATATTTATTCTACAATAAGGGTAGGCCCCCTTAGCGATCAACGACTTTTCAGATAATATAGATTTCAACATTAATCATAAAAGAACCTTTCAGTGCATAGTTACCGTACAATTCAATCCTTTTACTATACAATGTCCCAATTAAATATAAGACATGGATTTACCGTCAAGTCTTATTTTATTTAATTATATGTATTTCGATTCCCAAATGCACAACTCTAAATAATGCAAATTAGAAACTCCTTTCTAATTTCATTCTGCCTTGGCCAAGGACTACTGAGTTATCATTTATCGAATCACATAGGACATTCACATCTTTTACTAGACGAGGTAGATTCTTTGTTGATCATTCACCTATCTCCATGCACAACTAATTATACCCAATCATACCCTTTGTTATACCCTAAAGGTCTTAAGGGATATGTCAAAGTATAATTCATCATACACAAGATACTATGATGATCTCAAGTCCAAGGATCACTTGTACTACTATCAATAGAGGAATTCCTATTGACAGGTGAGTAAAACTCCATTAGGTATTCCTCAGCGAGCCACGTTCAGTGAACTTATTCTCTAATAAGCACCTACATACTTGCTTTAGTGTCTCCACACAAATGATTATGAGATCAATCATCCTCTTCCTAAGAGCAAGCAACGTATGTACTAATCTATCCAGATTCATTAATCCCCTTTTTAGTAATCCAACGATTAGGAACGATTTTAGTTTGTGAGCTATCTAGAATTTAGATCTCATTAGCATGATCACCATCATAATTCTAAAAGCATTGCTCAAAACTATGGGTTTATCACATTTAATATAACAGTATTATGTAGATAATGTGTGACACCCCCAAATCCAGGTACTTCAATTCCTCAGATTTGGTATTCACTATATCATTCATTCATAACTAACTACCCATAATAAAGGACAATTAAATTAAGCTGAATGAAATATCTTCCCACAATAGTGATTACAACTTAAATTCTCTTAAATAAACAAATCCCAGGTCATCTACCTTTATTGCATCATTGCGAATTAAAACATAAAAATTTAACAAGTCTTATTACAAAGAACTGAAACAAATAAACTAAACATCTTCATTTGCTCATCTTGCCCTTGCCCTTGCCCTTGCCCTTGCCCTTGCCCTTGCTAGTGGACGGCTCATCTGACTTTTCAAGTTTAGCTACAATATTTTATGCAAGTGTGAGCAAACAATTGCCCACAAGTATGATAACAATAACATTTATATGATTAACGACATAGATCTTAACTGAGGAGTAATAATCTTTCTGAAATCAATCAACAACGAATCGAAGATCTGAAAGCTCAATAGATAGCTTAGCTCAAGAACTGAATATGGATTCAAGATTGAAAGTGTATCTGAGGGTCATAAGACCTCGAACTATGTCCTAGGTTAGCAGGTATTTATACCGTAACCTTTAACAGTCATGTGGACTATGGACTATCCATCTCGTACTCCGGGGGATCAGCCCTTTATACAATATACTGTGCACAAACATTTAAACGTTGTTGCGTAACTAATCCCCTATATTAGGGATGTTCATCTCAGTTAAGCATCAGAATCCGTACCAAAAGAAACTTGGTTCAGAAAAACTTCAAGGTATTCTAAGTCTTTGAAACGCTCATCAACTATGGACTAGCTGAATCAATAAAGGTTTGCTAGTCACTAAAGCATTTAATCAACAATAAAAATTGTACAATAGGATTTATGATCAAAATTTGAATAGCGATCAATGATCGAATAACAAATGACTGAAATAAAACTTAAGCACTTGACATGATAACAACCTTGCTTGAATAATAATAAGCTAAGGTTAATAAGCTTGCTTAATGAAAGTAAACTTGCTTCAAATGAAATAATAAGATTAAGGGAGGAAAAACTTGCCTCATGCGTAGATTACAAATTTAAATAATTCACGTTCCTTAATCACCCTATACATTTTGATTATAAATCGGTAACAATAATTAGTTACAGAATCATATACATTTTAAGTCTCGTTCTTATCCTATTTTGTTGCAACATCTCGATTGTCATTCGATATTCAACAAATATTTGCTAACAACCATCGTGGTATCTCATTAATCATTTAGTACCTTAATATAAGTTTTAAATAGCAACATAGCAAGATCACTGTAGACACCCAAATTTTGCGTTCCCTATACTAACCGTGACAGGAGGGCAAAATCGTCAATTGAACCGGCTTGCGGGAGCGAAGGAATGGGCACAAGTGCGAACGCTCAACACCACCGCGATGATTGGCGACCAAAGCTGACGTGACAATAAGGCCGTCCGAAACGGGCATTCCCGAATGAGGTGGCACGTCCCCCGGAAATTCCCGGACTGCAAAATACAAGCCTGTCAGCGAAAACCGACGTTACGGCACGAAAGTCAAGGCATGGCACGAAAATCGAGAAAGTTAAACCGTCCAGCCGCGGATTGATCTGCGGCCAATAAGTGCGCCTTTTGAAAACACGGAACTCGAAACACGGAACTCGAAATCAGGTGAGTGGAAGGCAGGCGGTTGGCTTTGGCCAGCCTATTTCAGCTCATTTCTGCTTCAGCATACAGGAGGTTGAACAAATTGAAAGGGAAAAGAATTCAGCAGCAGCAAAGCACGGAAATAGAAGGGAAAATAGCAAATTTTGCAACCAAATATGAAGAAAAGAGAAAAAAAAGAGAGGATTTATACTATTTTGATTTTGATTGTATCAAATATACTTCTTATCCTATTCAAATACACAAGTCTACATCCGTTTGAGATCATTTGCAAGGTGAAAATTTCCTTTGTTATAGCAATTTATATCATATTATTTGGTTAAATTAAATGTAGTTTTCATGTAATTTATGGTGGGATAATGGATTAGGGATTATTAGTGAGGGTTCCATCGGAACAAAATTCTTCCTAATAACCCGAGGATACCCAATTGGTGAAATTTCTAGCTTGTTTATGGTGATTTATTGGGTGTAATCTATTTAGATTATCATTTTCGGATATCATGGTGTATTAGGCAAATCCGTGTTGGTTAGTTTCATAGTATTCATTTTGTGGGCATCTCGGGTGTGAGCCTAGGAACGCGACCCCGTGGTCCAAATCCGATGATGGACGTTTTGATGTATGTAATAGATTCAAGATGCTCGTTTTTGTAACATGTAATCGCCGGGCCTTAAAACGACGCTAAGGCGAGAATCGAGTTTAAGGCCCCGTAGTAGTGAAATATGTGATTGTTGGCGTTCGGGGATATTTTGATGGCTTACATGCCCGTGAATAGCCCCCTACGCGTTTTGATATTTAATTTGATTTGTAACACCAAACAAAAGATTTCAAAGCCAAAACAATAAAGATTTTTCTAAAATCAATCAAAGTAGGATACTAGCATCACGAGGCTAAGAAGTGGAAATGCTAATGAAAGTCGATTCCTATTTTACGAGAAAGCTAAAGAGAAGTTGTTTTCAAATGTCATAAAAAATGGTTTTTATAAAAAGAAATAAACGTTTTACTAAACCTTGGTACATAGGGCGAAAGAGATCCTAGAAATTGCCCATCATTTATGAAAGCAACGTATAAATCTCGATTCCTATTTTCGCTAAGGTTTAATAAATTCATGTTTTACCAAAACAAATGAAAAATCTCATAGCTTTTGCCAATTAAAATCAAATCTTTCTCATAAAGAAATAAAGCTTTCTCGAGTAGGCCAAAAGATATTCTAAAGCATTCTCAAAATAAAACACGTCTCTTTCATAAAGCACCAAAAAGAATTCCTTTTTTATACAAAACTGACCACATCATTCATTAGGCACACACACACGCACACATACATATTTCATGAATTAAAGGATAGGAAAACATCAAGGTTGCGGTAACCGTGTTTCACGGAAGTCGGGGGGTGCCTAACACCTTCCCCTCGCTTAAGCAAGCCCCCGAACTCTATGAATCTCGGTTTGCAGACCAATTAATTCGGAGTCACATATGAGCCATCGATTTATAAAAAAATGAAAACTCGGATGGGTTGGTACATCCATTTCAAGTATACCAACTGGCGACTCTGGTTAATTGGCTCATCATAAAAAACAAATCTTTCAAAACCCCGTCGACATTAATGCCGACCTTTTCCCAAAAATCATTCAAAAGGCTAAAATCGGAAGAGGCGTAAAACCCGGCGTCAACAGTTGGCGACTCTGCTGGGGATCATTAGAGGGCTTAAGCCGCTTTCTAATCTTGATGCTATCCTATCCTTTAAAATTCATAAATGTGTATATACGTGTGATTTTGTGACTTGTTTTATTTATTGTTGTGTGAATGTGTGTTTTGTCCAAATAAATGAATATTTGAATGGAATGGCTTTACTTTAAAGAAATCATTTGCATACGGTGAGGACGATGAATGTGAATGTATGTTTAGAGAGTACCTCCTCCTGAGGCGAACCTGTCGGTTGCTTATTACTGGACTCGAAGGGGCTGCTCCCCGGAGATGGCTCAGGAAACGCACCACCCAAATCCGCTCCAATCGAAAGGACTCAGACGAGTAGATTGCGAAGATTTGGGGACCTTCATGCCGAAAAGCCCGTGAGAGTAACCCTAGGATAGGTCAGCCTCAGATTAACCCAACGCAGGAAAAGTCTCTTCATGCCCTTTTACGTTCGCGCGTATAAATGTCATGATCCCATTCAATATTCATATATGCCTCCCCTTCTGTCAAGAGAAATTACTAACCTCTATGTTTTGCAGGGAACAGCTGGGGAAGCATAATAAAGTCGTGTTTAGCATTTGTTATTGCATTAAAGGACTACTAACTTTCTGTTTTACAGGGAAAGATTAAAAAACCCAAAAACATAAAAGTTACAGCTTTAGCATGCATCCACATTTTTCATTCCCCAGGACTAAACTTCGAACCATTGTTTCTGTAGGATTGCTCCTCAAACGCGTTTGCAGTCTAAAAGGGCCAAAGAATCTACATCTGAAATGGCTGATCTTCCACCTACTAATCCTGGTTCCATATCTCGTGAAGAATTTGATGATTTTAAGAAACAAATGTTGGAAATGGCCCTGATGCTAAAGGAACAATTGCTACCTAGACAGGATCCACCTAAAGAGGATCCACCCCAACCTAAGGGCGAGCCAGTTGTCCCAAAGGCCATTCCCGTACCTAACAAGACAGTGATTACTATCCCGGAAGAGGGAGATACTGATGACCTGCGAAAGAAAATGAAACAAATGGAGGAAACTATCCAAACTATGAAGGGCATAGGGTCCCTAGGCAGGGTGAACTATTCAGATCTTTGTGTCTTCCCCAGAACCAGATATCCGGAGAAATTTAAAATCCCCGAATTTGAGAAATACAATGGGAAAGGGGATCCTTATACACATCTGAAAATCTACATTGGGGAGTTGGGATCTTATGCAGAAGACGAGGGTCTAAGAATGCAATTATTCCAAAAGAGCCTGACGGGGGAGGCGAGAATCTGGTATGCCCGTCTCGATAATGCCCGAATCCATAATTGGGAAGAGTTGGCCCACACCTTCTTAACACAGTATAGCTTCCAGGCACAAATGGCCCCTGATAGATATCAAATGACGAAAATCAAGAAGCAACCAAGGGAGTCTTTCAGGGATTATGCGCAGCGATGGAGGGGTATGGCCGCACAGGTGAATCCCCCAATGAGTGAGTCGGAGATGGTGATGACCTTCGTGGATATTCAAGAGGCTCCTTATTATGAGCGGGTTATATCAGGGATTGGAAGACCCTTTGCTGAGATGATTAAACACGGAGAAATGGTGGATATGGGGTTGAAATCTGGCAAGATCCGGGATCTCACGGCTTTGGAAACAGCTGCAGAGCAAATCCAAAGCGGAAATTATGGCAGCACTTCCCGTAGGGTCCAGAAGAAAAAGGAAGAAGATGTTTCCCTCATCTTACAGGGATCATCTAGAAAAGCAGAAAATAGTCCTCCAGTACAGATGCAGAGAGTGGGGCCATCCCGACAGCCTAACTTCGCTGATCAGAGGGTGGAGGGGCGAAGGAGATTCGAATCCTCGAGAAACCGAGTGTTCACCCCACTCGAGGGTCCTCTTGAGCGGGTGTTGGCAGTATTGATGGCCCAGAAGAAAATAGTCGATTTGGCACCCCCGAGTGACCCAAAGGGAAGAAGGTTTGACCCAAGCAAGCGATGCGCATACCACTCGGGTTCCCCTGGTCATGATACGCATGATTGTTGGACGTTGAAGCATATAATTCAGAACTTGATTGATAGTGGAGAAATCGTGGTGGAAAAGCCAGACTCCCCGAATGTCAAAGTCAATCCCCTACCAAGGCATGATGGAGGAGGGGTCAATGTGGCGGAAGCCAGTGAAGCCGAGGGGCCGTCAAGGCTGAATTATGTAAAGAAAATCGATGAAATGATCAACATGATAGGTGATCACGGGAATACACGGGGAGGACCAATTAGACTAGCAGGGGTAAGCAGAAATATCATGGAGGGGCCTATCAAGTTGGCAGCTCCGAAACCCCTCACCCTTACAGCGAGACCGCAAATCCCTGTCAGCAGTCTAAAGACGGTACCATGGAATTATGGGGGGGGGGGTGTCAGAGGAAGCGGCCAGTTGTGCTTCTGTGACAACAAGGGGGAATCCTTTGTATCTTCCTGGACGAGTCCTTGAGAACAAAACGAAGAAAAATGAAGAGATCTCCGAGGAGAAAGCCATAGAATTCTTGAAGAGGATGGATCATCCGGAAGCAAGAGGGATCCAGATATTAAGCGAGGAGTCGACCCTGACATCAATCATGGACTTGGTGTTATCGTCCAATAATCACTGCAAAACCCTAGCGAAAGTCCTGGAGGAGGCATATGTTCCCAAAGAAATTAGCAAGGAAGGTTTCGGCCATCTGGTGGACCACCTGTTGGAGAGTGATGTGATATCATTTACAGATGACGATATCCCCAAGGAGGGAAGGGGGCATCGAAAACCGCTACATATTACGGTAATCTCCTCAGGTTATATCATGAATGGGGTGCTGATTGATGGGGGATCGGCGTTGAATATATGTCCCCTCAGCACATTACAGAAGATGAACATCAATCCCAAGCGCCTACGGGCCAGTCATGTAGTGGTGCGAGCCTTCGATGGTTCCCGAAGGGATACAATTGGAGTAATAGAATTACCGGTGGAAATAGGACCTTGTACTTTTGATATCTCTTTCTAAGTCCTAGACATTGCAGCCAGTTATAACCTGTTATTGGGAAGGCCGTGGATACACATGGCCGGGGCAGTTCCTTCCACGCTACACCAACAAATCAAACTAATCATCGACGGGAATCTGGTAACGATCTCGGCAGAATGTGATGACCCTTCTCCTCCCAAGAATGGCTTGCCTGTGATTAATGGGGACGAGTCGGCGGCACCTGCCAGTTTTCAGGGGTTGGAAATCAGCACTCCCCACTACAGATGCCTGGGGACTCCAACCATGAAACCTAGGGTCTCTCCAGAACTTACCTTCGTTGCAAAAGAAATGATGAAAATGAAATTGTATCCCTTCGGACAGGGGTTAGGAAAGGGTAGTCAAGGAATCACCGAGCCCATTCAACTACCCCATCAGATAGGTAAAGCAGGGTTGGGATATCATGAAGGCATAGCACGGAGACACCATCAGGGCGTGGCCCCGATTCGACTGGTTGGCAGCCCGGTGACCAAGGTCAATAATGAACGAGGGACTAGCAAGCCTGTGATTGGGACAGGGGATGAAGAATTGACCCCCACAAGTGAGAAGTCGACCAAGAGGGAAAGTTTCTTAAAGGAGGTTGCGCAGAAGTTCGAAGCCAGGTGCTATATCAGCGGACAGTTAACAAGCAATGAGGAAGGGACGGATGTTGACACACCACCGGGATCCCAACAAGGTGTGCCTGTCATCGATTGGGCAGGGCTAATTATTCCCGAAGAAGGTAGGAAGGGGGACTCGGGCGATGTGGCCGTAGTCATCGGGGAAGTGTCCGATGTGAAGCCACCTTTTATCCAGTGCATTTCATCTGACCTGACCGTCGACAACTGGACCATGAAACCAGTGATATCCAAACAAGGGTAAAACCCGACATCAGGGTGGTAGACCTCAGAGGATGGGAGGATGAAGAAGTTTATTTTTTGTTGTTGTTTTGTATTTTGCATAATTATGTCGTTTCGTCATATTATTTGAAAATGTGATCGTTGTGGAGAATAACTTATATATGACAAATATTTTGTTTCATGTCAGGTGTACCAATTTGAGTAATCCTTTCCTAACAAACGGTCTTTCAAATTTGAATGATGATTATGATTTTGACATTGAGCTGGATTTCGATTTGATGGGCATTGAGCAAGACGAGACAGATTACGACGACGCGCCTGATGAGATCAAAGGATGGGTCGAGGATAAACCCAAACCCAATTTAGACCAAACCATCACCATAGATATCGAAACCCTGGACAAGCCAAAAGAGCTCAAGATAGGGACAGACCTTACCCCTAGCCAGAAAGCAGAAATAACTGAGTTGCTAAGCCGATATGAGGATGTCTTTGCCTGGTCTCATGAGGACATGATCGGTTTGTCCACAGACATTGTGGTACACCGATTGCCCATCAAAGAGGGTTTCGGGCCTGTCAAGCAGAAACTAAGAAAGTTGAAACTAGAGTGGAGCTTGAAGGTGAAGGAAGAGATCATCAAACAGTTCAGGGCCGGAATCATTATGGTGTCCACTTACCCAGAATGGCTGTCCAATGTAGTCCCAGTAGCTAAGCCTGGAGGGAAGGTGAGGGTGTGTGTAGACTATAGAGATCTAAACAAGGCCAGTCTCAAGGATAACTTCCCGGTGCCTTTCATACACATCCTAGTGGATAACACAGCCCAGTACGAGATGTACTCTTTTATTGATTGCTTTACGGGGTATCATCAGATAATGGTGGCAAAGGAAGATTGGGAAAAGACCACGTTCATCACCCCTTGGGGCACTTTCTGCTATAGACGATTGGCTTTCGGTCTCACAAACGCGGGGGCTACTTATCAGAGAGCCATGATGGCCCTGTTCCATGACATGATGCATAAGGAGATAGAGGTCTACGTGGATGACATTATCGTGAAGTCAAGGGTAGAATCTGACCATATAACCCATCTTAAAAAGCTATTCGATCGGCTCAGAAAGTATAATTTGAAGCTCAATCCAGCAAAGTGTGCTTTCGGAGTGCAGTCGGGTAAGCTCTTGGGATTCCTGGTTAGTGATCGAGGCATTGAGTTGGATCCGGCAAAGATTAAGGCCATTATGGATATGCCGGCACCTCATACAGAGAAGGAGATAAGAGGATTCCTGGGAAGAATAAACTTCATCAGCCGCTTCATATCCCACTTGACGACTACATGCGAGCCAATTTTCAAACTGTTAAGGAAATGTGCTTCCCAAGAATGGAATGAGCAATTTCAGAAGGCTTTTCAGACCATTAAAAAGCAGCTGACGGAGGCATCAGTGCTGGTACCCCCGAAGGACGGGATCCCTCTATTTATGTATATATCGGTCAATGCCATCGCGATGGGATGTATGTTGGGACAGAAGAATGAGGCAGGTAAAGAGCAGGCCATCTATTACCTCAGCAAGAGATTTAGCCAATGTGAACAGAATTACACTCCCATCGAGAAGACCTGTTGTGCTCTGGCCTGGGCTGCAGGGAGATTACAGCACTACCTCCATAGGCATACTACGTACCTGATATTGAGGATGGATCCCTTGAAATATATCTTTGAAAGGCCCATGCTGAACTGTCGACTTTCAAGATGGCAGTTAATCTTACAACAGTTCGACATGGTATACGTAACTCAGAAAGCCATGAAAGGGCAGGGAATTACGGATCAGTTGGCAAAAACGCCATCAGGAGGGATGGAGCCGTTGGAAACTCCTCTGCCGGGCGAAGATATATTTTGGGTATTACACACGAAATGTGATGACGAGGGGCAGTTCTGGAAGCTGTATTTTGATGGTGCCATGAATGCTGAAGGGGCAGGAGCCGGAGCCGTCCTGGTCTCTATCACCGGAGAGCAATACCCTGTGGCTACTAAATTGCAGTTCAGTAATTCGAACAACACAGCTGAGTACGAGGGATGTATATTGGGACTCCGTTTTGCCCACGATATGGGAGTGAAAAGACTGGCGGTGTTCGGGGATTCAGAACTGGTAATCAGGCAGGCGATCGGGGAGTACAACACAAAAGAGCTCCGGTTACTTCCATACCATCGTTGTGTTATCCAATTGATGCAAGAGTTCAAAGATATCGCTTTCCGCCATATTCCACGGGGACGAAATGATTTTGCGGATGCGTTGGCAACGCTGGCTTCCTTAATCCATATAATCAAAAGAAAAGATGTTCCACAGATTGAGATAGCAGTACAGAATGCCCCGGCATACGAGGAACATGTTGCAGTATTTTCAGACGAGGTGGTTCTGCCAAAGCAGCCTTGGTATCACGACATAAGGGAATACCTGAGGGATAGATCCATTCCCGACCAGGCGAGCCGAGCTGAGAGGATGAGGATCCAAAAGATGGCAATGAAGTTTTACCTGAGTGGGGATTCACTCTACAAGAGGGATGCTGGGTTGGGACTGTTGCAATGCGTAGATGAGACGCAGGCCCAAAATATTATGAATGAAATACATGGCGGAGTGTGTGGGCCACACATGAGTGGACCGATGCTGGCCAAAAAGATCTTGAGAACGGGGCATTATTGGTTAACGCTGAAAGCCGACTGCGATGATCATGTCAAACGGTGTTACCAATGTCAGGCGCACGGTAATGTGATCCATACGCCTCCCAATGAACTGCATTGTATGACCTCCCCGTGGCCATTTTCAATGTGGGGAATGGATGTAATCGGACCGATAGAGCCCAAAGCAAGCAACGGACACCGATTCATTTTCGTCATGATCGATTACTTCACCAAATGGGTAGAAGCAGCTTCTTTCCCCAAAGTAACTCAGGAGGTCATCGTCGGTTTCATCAGGAATAATGTCATATGTCGATACGGGCAACCTGAGGTTTTGGTCTCCGACAATGCCAAGAATTTGAACAATGCCCTCATGAAGGGATTATGCGACCAGTTTAAGATCAAACACCTAAATTCTGTCATTTACCGTCCTAAGATGAATTGGGCAGTGGAGGCGGCAAATAAGAACATCAAGAAGATCATGGCGAAAATGTCGGCTAATCATCGGGGATGGCCGGATCTGCTACCCCTCACCCTGCTGGCATACCGAACGTCAACGCGTACTTCTACAGGGGCAACCCCTTACGCTTTGGTGTATGGAATGGAGGCTGTTCTGCCAGTTGAGGTTGAGATGGCGTCCCTCAGAATAGTGATTGATGCTCAGATAAGCGAGGAGGATTGGATGCAAAGTCGATACGACCAATTGGCCCTAATTGATGAAAGGAGGGTGGCTGCTGTTTGGCATGGTCAGTTATATCAACAAAGGATCTCTCGATCATACGACAAAAGGATAAGACCTCTAAAGTTCAAGGAAAATGACTTGGTGCTAAAAAGAGTCATGCCTTGTCAAGACGAAGCCAAGGGGAAGTTCGCCCCGAACTGGGAAGGACCATTTGTGATTAAGAAAGTGCTATCTGGAGGAGCCCTCATATTGCAAGAAATGGATGGTGAGGTATTTCCACAACCCCTCAATTCCGACTCGGTGAAGCGGTTCTACGCTTGAATCATCAGTTCCCCTTTTTCTTTGAGAACGAACTACGTAGGACCTGATCTCCCAACTTGTGGGGGTACGTAGGCAGCCATCATGGCACGGTCCGATCCCTAAAAAAATAATCCTTTCCCTAAACAAAACCAATTCCCAACAGCCAGATAAACCTTCCTACACCCTCAAAACCTTCCCGAAACTAGCCGCCTAATCAGCCTCATCCCAGATGACATAACCCTGATCCAACCAGACAGTTATCCAAATCTAAGACTCAATCCGATGAAATCGACAGGGTGTGCAGCAATATCTATCAAATCTCCATCAAGACTTGAGAGGAAAAAGAAGGTAAAATGTCAAAATCATGATTAACTGGATAAAATGAGGATCCAATGAAAGGCAACGATACGACAAAAAGGGAAAATGGCTAAATTTAAATACATGTCTACATATATAAGTCATTTTGTTACAAGATTTCTTCTTCAATAACCGATGAAATTAACATAGTCTATGCAGGAAATAAAACAATCTACAAATCTGCAACTAACTGAAGCAGGGTGGATAAAGTGGTGGATAGATCCGAAGCATCAGCGTCCCCTGCAATTTGTTGTCCCATCATGTCGATGCGGTCCAACAAAGTAGTGGCTCGGCTGACAGTCCCAGAATGAGCATCTATAACTTCCCTGGCCTGAAATACAATGGCGTCTCTGTCAGCAATGGCAGCGTCTCTAGCCAAAATGGCATCATTTCTCTCGACAAGAGCGGTATCCCTCTCAGCTTCAGTAGTAATCAAGGCCAGGCGGAGTCGGGTATCCTCAGTAACCCGACTTGGGGCAGAATCAGCTGAGATGGAGTGGTATGTAGTATCATCTGGGAAAATCACTCCAGAGTCATCAAAGGCCCCAGTCTGTCTCAAACCAGCCGGATCCAAGTCTCCGCGCAACCATTGCACGTAAGCAAATGTCTGGAGGTGGCAACCCTCACTATGTTCGGCAAAGATCCTGCGAGACCAAAGATCGTATACCCGCAGTAGATCCCTCTCTATCTGGGATGATATAAGGAATCGGTAGGCGGCCGCACCCGTGAAAGGATGAAAATCCTTTGTCTGATCAAACTGCCTTGTAACCGCCAAGGGATGATAAGTAGTCACGCCCCTCAAGCCAGCAATAGGGATCAAATCCAGGTTGGGCACATGAGTCAAAAAGCTCATGAAGGAGCAATAACCCGAGTAGATCAGGAGATGAAAAGGATCCCCAATGACCGACAAAAATGACATCCAAGAGGCCGCATCAGTACAGCTCACGGGACGAAACGAAAATTGCGTGGCTATGTCATGGCTGAAGCAAAACCCTTGGCGACGGAAATGGCCGATGGGACTAAGATGGCTCATAAACCACACATATAACAAAGTAGAGCTCCCTCTGAATGCTCTGCCTCGGAAGGACTGGCAATATGAGGCTGACATGTAGGTATCCGCCAATATCATGGGAAGAATGGTGTGATCCTCCTGGAGGGCTCTAACGGCCGCGACAACTCGCATGTCCAACTGATCAGGTCCTGCTGGCAAGTACAAAAATGAGACGACACAGGCCATCAAAACATCTAATCTCAAGGCACCCCAACGCTCCTCAGATACGGAAAAATCACCAGGAAATAGGTGAAAACTGTCGGGTGAGCCGAATCGGTCAATCAAAAAATGAAGAGGAACCAGATGGTCTGATGTGACCACCGATAGCAGAGCTGTCCTCCGCAACCCAGTGAAAGTCAAGAACTGACGGCGCATGGGACCAACTGTGACCCTGGCGCAAGGACCGTCCAAGGGCAAACCGGTAAAGCGAGCATACTCCTCGAGAGTGGGGGTCAGCTCTACTGTCCCTAACCTGAACACCTGACGGGAAGGGGCCCAATAGCTTAGAATACCCTCCACAAAGCCCGCTGGCACCTGAAAGGATAATAAGGACCAAGAATGTCCCAAAAGATCATCTGCGATAATCCTATCAGCCGGCGATAAACTGTCCAACCAGCAGAGGAGACTGTCAATCAACCCTGTGGGAGGAATGGGATCCAAACGTACCACGACATCTGAGGACGACATCTGTGGAAAAATAGTATCAAAAAGACTGTACAGGGGTCATTTTCTATCCATAAATAAAAAGCATGCATCGTACAGATAATAATAAAACAAGTGAATTTCATAAAGATAAAAACTGTGCATAAATGAATAAAAGAGTTCAATACATAGTGCATGAAATGAAATAAAGATAATAAACATCCAACAGGTCCAGGTACAAAAAGCCCTATCCTAGCCTGATCTAGTCAAAAGTAATGTCGTCTGTGAAATCCGGATCCCCGAACTGGTCCCCTGAAGTGGTCGAAGTCGAAGGACCGAAGTTCATATCCGGGATATAAGGCGGCACTGGGGCATTAAATGAGCTCGAGCCTATGGCGAAATCCGCACTATTGATGAGTGTGTTTTATATACACAAATTGGGTACTTTTAGCCTTAATAATTTGTAAGTCTTTAGCTATTTCGTTTGGTTTTATATGTTTTCATCTTATTGTTGTGTAATGTAGTTTTGTATTACTTTTATATGTATTTATGTGCTTTTATGTGTTTTTACGTTGTTTTGTAGGTATTGAAATAAAGGCCCTTTGGATCGATGCGTTTTTGGTTTGAATCTAGCATTCCCGCTGCTTGTTTCTCCATTTGACCCATGATTCAATCCGAATCTCTCAAAACTCAAAGAACGAAAGTTGTAGATTTTGATCTTAGCTTTCCAGAAAATCCGGAATCATCCAATTTGAAGTTAGTATGAGAGAGTTATGGTCATTTTACCATCGGATTTTGCATGACTTTTACACAGTAGTTGCTTCGGGATCCATTTGAACCTTTCTCCGGCCATTATCTCGATGAGCTCCAGTTATGAAAGTTGTAGAGCTACTTCTTATCTTTCCATAGCCTACTTAATCGCCTTAATCCGAGTTCGGACGAAGAAGTTATGCTCATTTTTCCAGAGCTCGCCGGGGCGGGAATTTCCTAAACAAATTCCTCGCCGCGGCGAGAGCTCGCCGGGGCGAGAATTCTTAGGCCAAAAAGCTCGCCGGAGCGAGCTCGTCGCGGACAGCAGCAGAGTTTTTGGGTATTTTTGGTCATTTTGGAGGTGCTAAGCTAGGTTAGGGCATCCAGGGACTTATAGCAGCTGTTGAAGGCACGAAATAGGCATAATAGGAGGTAGAAATCAGTAAATCTAGAGAGAGGAAGCTACCAAATACATCCAATTAGAGGGCCAAAGTGCTAAAATCAAGCTACATCAAGCAAGACCAAAGAGCAAAAACATCAAGGATTGCAAAATCAAGGAGGAGAAGCTATTGTTCATCTTCAACCCATCAAACATCATATGAAAATCTACAAAAGTGGTTTTATCCCTAGTTTCCTTTCTATTTTTGTATCCAACATGATGTATAAATTGAATATGATGTTATTTGTAGTTACCATGAACTAAACTCTATATTGGGATTATAATGGATCTTGTTGTGTAGTTTACTTTGCTATGCTTCCTTGTTAGTCTTATTAGCTATTCATGGATTGTCTATTATGATTTGTGTTCAATTGCTTAATTGCCTAGCTAGCAATTACCATGATAATCCATATGAAATTGAGAAACGGATTATGGGTTTAGATCTAAATATAATAGCATGTGTTTGTATGTTCTACATGGCGTTGGAATGTATGATTTGTGCTTAGGATAGACATATACCGAAGCACCGCTTGTAGTCATTTGAGAGCTTGAGCTTAAACCCTATTTATTTGTAAATCACATAGACATATAGTGGTTTAGGTAATGTGGGTGTTCGTGTTTATTCTATCATTTGTAGATTATATATGATATGGACTTGGTACATCGAAAGATGGCCTTGTCTCACTTTCGTGTTCTCGACTAACAATCTGTGATAATTAATTTGGTTTAACAGGAAGTGTGTTGAGGTAGATGAATCAATAGGAGAAATTATAATCTCATATCTTCATTATCTTTAAAGCTTTCTATTGTTCTTTTATTAATGTTATCTTTATTAATCCAAACCACCAAAAAGACAGAAAATCATTAGTTTAGATAAGATTGAGATGATAAAAGGTTAATACTTAGAAAACACTAGTAATAATTCCTCGTGGGATCGATACTTTACTTACTCTTTATTACTTGCTGACCGCGTATACTTGCGCGTAAATTATTCATATACAAATCGGACAACAACTATCAGGATCATATGCGTAAGCATCCTCTGGGGTCCGGCCCAACACCCGAAGGTACAACGACAGCTGCTCCACCTTGCGGGTTAGCGTGGCAATCTGCTCAGCATGAGTGGGACTCCGAACGCAGGCGGCCCAATCGGTCATCATCACCGAGCCGGAAACCATATCTCCAAGAAAGAAAGTGGCCCGGGTCTGAGGACCGATGGTGTGGGGCACCCACCAGATACGAAAAGTCTCGCTCGTGGTGGGATCCGAAGAGAGTGTACGGCCATCCTCCCCCGCAAGCATGATCTCCGAAAGCTGAGAATCCAACGGCCATGTGGTAGTAAAAGGAAGGGAGTGCGGGATGCAGATCTCTCCAGTGACGCATCTGAATGCGCGCTCTTCCAGATACATCACCCAGCCCCCGACACTCTGCAAAGTAAGGCGGCGGGTGGAAAGTGCGAACTCCGGGCCGGAAGGATACCCATCTGTGAGCCCCACAGCTAGATGCTCCGAAAGGTAAGGAGTCCAGACGACCTCTGCAGCAGTGATCAGCTCCAGCTGAATGCGGCAGTGTGCAAAGCTGCCAGATACCGGAATCTCCTCCAAGGTGCTGTAGTGTCATCGCCGACCCCGGGGATAAGTGTCCAGGCCAAGAGTAGTGACGGGCCTCAGGTACGGAAGTCGCTCGTAGGCCCAGAACTGTAAACGGAAACAAGGAAAGGCATGAGTAACCAACCAATGCAGAAAAGAGAAATGAAATGAAAGGAAGTATGGTAAGAAAAGAGGAAAAGAAGGTTCACTAGCAGAAAGTGGTAGAATCCGAGCCAGGCATCTGTCTGTCCCTCCGAGCGTAGGCGAAGACCGTGGAGGAAGTAAGCAAAGGTGAAGGACCCCCAATCATAGTCGCCAATCCGGTCTACGTCCCTGACAGCTCCGACGACGCTGAAATGAATGGTAGAGGAGTTGTTCCCTAGGAAATAACCCCTCATAATGGTCAGGAACAGACGTCAAAGAAAAATATCACGAGTGGCCCGGTCTGCTGGGAATGGCGTCGCATACATGCCTCCAACAGCGTCTGCAGCCAAAGCTCCAGACCGAATGCTGCGGGCCTTGAAGACCCGGTCATCGGCAGCAAAACCCAGTAAAGCTCGGAGCTCTGCTGGAGTGATGTCAAGATCTAGAGGGACGCAGGATCCGGTAAACTCGATGCCCGTAATGTACCTCCAGTCCCAGGGAGTCAGCATAACCTCACAGTCCAAAAGATGAAGGGCCTGATTCTGGTGAAACCATCTCTCCGACAGAGCCCTCATATAACCCAGGGGCATTGACGGGGAATGATGGTGAAGAAATGATGAAAGCCCCAGGAGTCTACCACCGCGCGGTAATCACTGTGCAGGGCCGTGTAGAGAGAGTAGATGTTGAACCAGTTACCCCTCGGCTGGGTAAACTCGGGCACCTGTGACAAAAAATGAATGGATCAGTCCAGATCTAAACAAAATTTGGGAATAAGTTCAGAGGAGTACTTTAAGCATACCTCATTAGCTATAAGAGATGCCGAGGGGTGACGACTGAGATCCCGACCCAATAGATCGGGTATCTGCACAGAGGCGCCAGAAAGGGCGCGGTGAGGAGAGGGGGTCGGTGTGCTGGAGGATGGCCCCTCTGTCGCAACCTCCGGGAGAACAGCCTCCTCAACGTCCGGATGATCGGGACGGATGACAGCCTCCGCCAGTCAGCGAGCCTGATGCATCCGAGGCAAGGCAGGGGCAGGTGCAGCCCTACGGCGGCGAACGCCCGAGGTCCGAGACGCAGAAGAGCTACTAGGAGCGTCGGGATCCATAGCTAGAATAGAACAGGCAAGGAGGAAGGTAAGTTCCCTTTTGAATTATGTCACGAATATTCTAAATTCCTACCCTCATCATATAATTAATGCAGCATGATGCATGTTTACTATATACATTAAAAAAAAATCGATAGAGTTCCGTTTGTAAAATGGACATCATAGGCATAAGCCAAACATGTTTTCCATTAAATCCAAGCCACAGCAGATCAAAGTTGCATTCATATGTGTAATTAAAGCATGTAAAGGGACCATAATGCATGATTTCCTTTCAAAAAAGGAAAAACAGATATGTGGGACCGCATCATGAGCATAAAATAGGACTCACACAGTTGATACATAGCATGTATATACAATAACACATAGCATAGCATTATAAAGCATACATTTTTATCTCTAAACATGCAAATAGCCAAATGTATAGCAAAACATTGACGAAATTGAAAAACGATCGGTCAAAGTGTTACCTGTAACGCGTAGATCGATCTAACCGGAGCGGTTTTTGCAAAAAAGGTTGGAAAACTCAGCAAAAGGGAGTGCAAAGGTTTGAAAATTGCGTGGGGTACGAATGAAAGTGACAGATCTGGGAGGCGGTTGGCCGCCTATATGCCCGATCTTGGCCGCAGATCAATCTGCGGCTGGTCGCAGATCCATCTGCGGCTGGCCGCAGATCCATCTGCGGCTAGGCCTAGTGCTCCCCCATTGGTCCATTGCAAGCTTAATCGATTCTAAAGCCCATTTGACTCATAATGTGATAATAAAAGACAAGATTTTGATGAAGTAGGTGTCGAACACGGCTTCTCAATTCAACCGAGTGATCGGATACGAGACCCGGCACCCAGCGGTTACGAGATGGGTGACCAGCGACGATACCCGGCCCCGACGAGACGATCAACCGGCGACGATAACCGGCGATAACGAGATGGGTGACCGGCGACGAAACCCGGCCCCGAGGAGACGATCGACCGGCAACGATACCCGGCGATCACGAGATGGGTGACCGGCGACGATACCCGGCCCCGACAAGACGATCGACCGGCGACGATAACCGGCGATTACGAGATGGGTGACCGGCGACGAAACCCGGCCCCAACGAGACGATCGACCGGCGATGATAACCGGCGATTACAAGATGGGTGACCGGCGACGAAACCCTGCCTCGACGAGACGATCGACCGGCGACAATAACCGGTGATTACGAGATGGGTGACCGGCGACGAAAACCGGCCCCGGCGAGACGATCGATCGGCGACGATAACCGGCGATTACGAGATGGGTGACCGGCGACGAAACCTGGCCCCGACAAGACAACCAACCGGCGACGATACCCGGGGGTTACAAGATGGGTGGTCGGCGACGAAACCCGGCCCCGACGAGACAATCGACCGGCGACGACAACCGGCGATTATGAGAGGGGTGACCGGCGACGAAACCCGGCCCTGACAAGACGATCGACCAGCGACGATAACCTGCGATTACGAGATGGGTGACCGGCGACGAAACCCGGCCCCGACGAGACGATCATCCGCATTAACACCCTTTTACGAATATTTTGCATCCATTGCATCTTACGTTGCATCACAAGTCATATGTGTTGCATCACGTATGTATTATCATCCTTGTGCACTGTCATTCATGCGTCGAGTGTCTATTCTTTATCCTGTTCATTTCATTTAAACATTGCATAAACATGATAAAGAGGGGCAGCTGTAGACACCCAAATTTTGCGTTCCCTATATTAACCGTGACAGGAGGGCAAAATCGTCAATTGAACCGGTTTGCGGGAGCGAAGGAATGGGCACAAGTGCGAACGCTCAACACCACCGCGAAGATTGGCGACCAAAGCTGACGTGACAATAAGGCCGTCCGAAACGGGCATTCCCGAATGAGGTGGCACGTCCCCAAAAATTCCCGGACTGCAAAATACAAGCCTGTCAGCGAAAACCGATATTACGGCACGAAAGTCAAGGCGTGGCATGAAAATCGAAAAAGTCAAACCGTCCAGCCGCGGATTGATCTGCGGCCAATAAGTGCGCCTTTTGAAAACACAGAACTCGAAATCAGGTGAGTGGAAGGCAGGCGGCTAGCCAGCCTATTTCAGCTCATTTTCGCTTCAGCATACAGGAGGTTGAACAAATTGAAAGGGAAAAGAATTCAGCAGCAGCAAAGCACGGAAATAGAAGGGAAAATAGCAAATTTTGCAACCAAATAGGAAGAAAAGAGAAAAAAAGAGAGGATTTATACTATTTTGATTTTGATTGTATCAAATATACTTCTTATCCTATTCAAATACACAAGTCTACATCCGTTTGAGATCATTTGAAAGGTGAAAATTTCCTTTGTTATAGCAATTTATATCATATTATTTGGTTAAATTAAATGTAGTTTTCATGTAATTTATGGTGGGATAATGGATTAGGGATTATTAGTGAGGGTTCCATCGGAACAAAATTCTTCCTAATAACCCGAGGATACCCAATTGGTGAAATTTCTAGCTTGTTTATGGTGATTTATTGGGTATAATCTATTTAGATTATCATTTTCGGATATCATGGTGTATTAGGCAAATCCGTGTTGGTTAGTTTCATAGTATTCATTTTGTGGGCATCTCGGGTGTGAGCCTAGGAACGCGACCCCGTGGTCCAAATCCGATGATGGACATTTTGATGTATGTAATAGATTCAAGATGCTCGTTTTTGTAACATGTAATCGTCGGGCCTTAAAACGACGCTAAGGCGAGAATCGGGTTTAAGGCCCCGTAGTAGTGAAATATGTGATTGTTGGCGTTCGGGGATATTTTGATGGCTTACATGCCCGTGAATAGCCCCCTACGCGTTTTGATATTTAATTTGATTTGTAACACCAAACAAAAGATTTCAAAGCCAAAACAATAAAGATTTTTCTAAAATCAATCAAAGTAGGATACTAGCATCACGAGGCTAAGAAGTGGAAATGCTAATGAAAGTCGATTCCTATTTTACGAGAAAGCTAAAGAGAAGTTGTTTTCAAATGTCATAAAAAATGGTTTTTATAAAAAGAAATAAACGTTTTACTAAACCTTGGTACATAGGGCGAAAGAGATCCTAGAAATTGCCCATCATTTATGAAAGCAACGTATAAATCTCGATTCCTATTTTCGCTAAGGTTTAATAAATTCATGTTTTACCAAAACAAATGAAAAATCTCATAGCTTTTGCCAATTAAAATCAAATCTTTCTCATAAAGAAATAAAGCATTCTCGAGTAGGCCAAAAGATATTCTAAAGCATTCTCAAAATAAAACACGTCTCTTTCATAAAGCACCAAAAAGAATTCCTTTTTTATACAAAACTCACCACAACATTCATTAGGCACACACACACACACGCACACATACACATTTCATGAATTAAAGGATAGGAAAACATCAAGGTTGCGGTAACCGTGTTTCACGGAAGTCGGGGGGTGCCTAACACCTTCCCCTCGCTTAAGCAAGCCCCCGAACTCTATGAATCTCGGTTTTCAGACCAATTAATAAGGAGTCACATATGAGCCATCGATTTATAAAAAAACGAAAACTCGGATGGGTTGGTACATCCATTTCAAGTATACCAACTGGCGACTCTGGTTAATTGGCTCATCATAAAAAACAAATCTTTCAAAACCCCGTCGACATTAATGCCGACCTTTTCCCAAAAATCATTCAAAAGGCTAAAATCGGAAGAGGCGTAAAACCCGACGTCGACAATCACAAAACAGATAAATAATTTTTAGTTACTGTTCCACCGCCGGGGCGGTGGATTTCTTCACAAAACCGTCGCCGGGGCGAAGCTACCGCAGGGGCGAGGAATCTAGTTCAATTATGCTGTCGGGGCGATAAAACCGCCGGGGCGAGACTTCCAGTTCATTTCTACCACCGGGGCGGTAGACTCGACTGACACCTTCTACAATTCACGAACCAGTGCAATTTCAGACCAAATTTTCCAAATTCTATCATCCGATACATAAAATAAACATACCCAGACGTCAAACATGATGTAAAACAATTACCCAACATGTTTCTAACAATTCTAACCATTATAAACACATAATCAACCAATTAAAAACCCAAAAATTTACTGTTCATGCTCTTTTTCTATACTTTGACACACTTAATGAAATCAAACACTGTAAACTTGTTTATAAACCATTTTGATCCGTTTAAGTTACATTATTCTCGTTTCTTATCATATTAACATAATCAGCGATAAATTTTCAGATTAATATTCAAATTGAACATCGATTTTCATACATATATACCATACATGAAAGTGAAACTCTGTAAAACTAAAAACTCTAATCTAAAGCATGTTTTCATGGATTAATTCCTTCAAATTGGTTTATAAACATTATATAATCGCTAGTATATTTATATTAACAATTACAACCAAGTAATTTACATATTGAGCAAATAAGTTCTTATACAGAGAAGTGAAAACCATAGTGAAGAATTTCTAACAAAACTAACAAGAATTATACCTTCAATTCCTTCTTGAACTTTAGCTAGATGATGAAAATCACTTAGAAAATCCTCCTTTGATTCTTAGAACTCTCCTTTCCAATTTAGCAGAGAAATTCTTCTCTCTTCTCACACTCTCTTCTCTTTTCTCTTTGTTAAGCTCTGTGTTTTTTTCTTTAAACTTCACCATTTACGTAAATAAAATAAACTGATGAACTAACTTTAACGTAGATTAGTTTTAATTAGTCAGTTAAAAGAAACAAAGAGTTAGGCCTTGTTTGGCAAACTCAAATGCAAAATAATCTATTTTTACCAACTAAGGGTCACAAGGCCCTGTTTGGTTTATCTAAAATAAAACTCTTTCTCATTTATTTTAATAACTCATTATATTATATAGTTTAATTGTCACACTTCTAATTTAATTAAACTATTATTAAATAAATTCAGTTAAACCTTACTAATTTAATTATAACTCTTATTCAAATAAATCATTTATTAATCTAATTTAATTATTAAATTAAATTAGAATAAACACATCAAATTACATTTAAATTATAATTAACATAATTACACTAAAATAAATTACTCCACAATAACTTTTCAATTATTTATTTACTCAATAAATAAATTAACAAAATATTTATTTAACTCAATAAATATTTTATTTTTTCACAAATATTACATTCGTTACAATATGTAAAATGTCTTTAATAACCGAATAAGATTACAAAGTATATGCTACATCATATCAAATATGATTGGCTTGTGTGCATACTACTTGCAGTACCTTGTGGCTGATTTCACCTACTGCTTTCTTCTTATTCTTCTGCATCCTCTTCTGGTACTTGCTCCCCCTCAGATCATGCAGTTATTTGCTCATCTACTTCTTCTCCTGGCTCCCCCTCAGTTGTTGGTTCATCTTTGTTCTTGTTCTTCTTCAGCTCCCTTCTTTTCATGCCAGCTCTTATCTTCTTTTTGTGCTTCATCTTCTTATGCTTCATCTTTTTCTCCCCCTTTTTGTCATCAAGAATTTAGTAGAGATATTGAACATGCGTATTAAGCTGTTCAACCAAGTAGGAGGTATTACCAACTTCTATTTTCACCTCCTGCTGGCCAAGTTCCATTTGCTGAGTGAGGGACTAGCTAAGGTTTTCCACTTTTGCTGACAGAGTCTAAATAGAGCGTTTATTATGTTGTTGAAGTTTTAGAGTTTCAGCCTTCTGCTACTCAATTGACTTGAGATATATTTGATCTCGTTGATGCAGCTTTAAGGACATGTCTGTGAATGAGGCTTGCAACTTCTTGTAGAATTCATTATCTTCTCCTCCAGCCATCTTCTTTGTTGCTTTTGTGACTGAGGAAATGTTTCCAAGCAATTCTTCTGAGTTTTTCAATAATTCTTGGTCAATAAAGAAATCTTCAAGGATTGGTGTAGTTATCTTAGATTTCTCACTCTTGTAGATATTTTTAAGAGCAATGGCTATATCAAAGAAATCTTTGTTAGGTGAGGAAAGGATATCAGAAGGTATTTCAGTGGAAATATCAGGGAGTTTGACATTTAGCTGCGACTGGAAAACTGTAGTCGTAGAGTTAGGGGGTTCCACAACCATTGACTCTATGAACTGGTTTGCTGATTTGCCTTTATCACTGTTTTCCAACATATAGTATGGAATGTATATACCTTTAGCATGACGATATACTTTGAAATTTTGAGTATCCTTGATCAGCATCTTTGGAAAAGATTGAACTCTTGGGAAGTTCTGAGAGATCATCTTCAGATTTAGAATCTGTGAGTAACACTAGCTAATGAAGCTTGTATCTCCAAATTCAATTGTCTTCAGCCAAGGCATCCATGGGTAGAACCATGTGAGTTGTTCACTGTCAGGATCATATAGAATTGTAGTACGATCAATCTCAATGTCTTGAAAATTATTAAGTAGATCCTCAATGGTCATTAATACTACTTTCCTTTGACCGATGCCATGATCTATCCATCAGGTTGGCAACACAGCTCTTGGTTTGTCACAAGCCTCCAGCACTATTCTTCTTCAAATTCTTGTGGTGGCTGGTCTAAAGTTGCTTTCTGATGCGCTATTCTCAGAGTCAGAATCCTGTTGTCCTTCATCGTCTTCCATTGCTTCCTCTCCTTTATCAGTGTTAGTTTTTTTGGTACCCTTTCCCTTTAAACTTTCTTCCTCTATAGTTACTTCCTTTGATTTTTCAACTGACTCACCAGTTGAGTGATCTTCATAGCTTGCTTCCATGTCATCATCATCCTCTGTTGATTTATTGGGACTCTTTTTAACAGACATAGCTACATCCTCACTTTCTGATTGAGACATATTTGTGGTCACATCCTTTCCAACAGATTCATCACTAGATGCCACATTTTTACTTATCTTTGCAGCTTCAGTTTTATCATCCTCATCATCATCTCCAAGGTTAACTGTCACTGGTGGAATATCTTCATTACTTCTTTGATTTGGAAGTTCCATCATTTGCTTTAGTTTTACACTCTGTCTTCTCTTTGAGGGCTTGACCATAAGTGCCTCGGGTGCTTCTTTCTCTTCCTTAGATTCGTGTTGGGAGGAAGAGAAACTCTTTACTGGGGCTACCTCAACTTTCACCTTCTTCTTAAGTGATTTGGAGGGAGTGGGCTCAGGAGACAGAGATTCTTCAGATTGTGATGACTCATCCTTTAATGTACTTGCTTTTCTTTTCCCTTTGTCTGCCTTTGAAGTCCCTTTGCAGCAGCTAACAGAGATTCTCAATTTCTTATTCTCCATGGGGTTGTTCTTCCAATTATCAAATAATTTGGGTGATATGATTTTGTGGACATTTAGGGTTTCTCCTTCATCATCCCCAATCTCGGTTTTTAGTTTTTTCTTCAATATGATACTCAAAAATCTTCCATAGTAAACCTTTAAGACAGGTTTATCTGAGGCCTTCACTTTTCTGACTTCTTTAGCTAACCCACTAGACAACATGGTTCCAAATTTTATCTTCCTCTTCATAAGAATGGCAGTCATAATCTTCAGTTGCAGGTCATTCATTGTGTCATGGGCAGTATCTTTACATATAATACATTTGCCCACAATCTCAGCTAGGAATTCGAACTTCTCAGGAAATTTCTTTTTCTTTATTCCTTTCGCATGGGGATTCTTCACATAGCCCATCAATTTCTTGCCTTTTTCAAAATTGATTTCTTCTAGGGATGACATACCTTGGTTTTTAAATCCCATACATTGATTGATTTCTGCAGCATTTATCTCCAGTTTCATTTTACGAACTTTAGTAGACATAACATCACTATCGATTACTGCATTCTGGTAGAATTCCTTGATAAGATCAGAGAAGATCTTGGTGTTTGATCCTAAGCATTTTAAGAATCCTGCTTGCTTCACACTTTTAAGGATGTCCTTGAATTTCTCATCTGATTCTCCAAATTTGTCGAAACCAAGTTGAATACCTGATATGACTTGACAGTTTTCCATAATGAGGGTTTTTGGAAAGAAGGATACTCGGCTGAGGATAGAGATATGAATCGATAACGATTTTTGAGAGTTGTTATGTTTGGTTTGCTGAAGATTTGAAGATGATATTAGGGTTTTGAGAGTTCAACACGGCTTTGGGAGAGGGATAATTTTGATAACTGATATGAAAGAACAACCATCAGTATTTGAATCCTTTATATTGGTTCCCTCTCTTTGTCAAGTACACGTGTGGGAGACCTATTTGCTGAACGTGGCCAACACTGTTGAAACTTCCATAACTGTTGCACATCAGTTACTCTGGCCAAAGAACGTGGCCATGTTCTTTTGACTCTTGACTTTGCCCGTTCGTAGAGTGACTTGATGTCTTTGCTTTTCACTCTATGATCATGTCTTTGAGAATAAAGCTTGGTCACACCTACTGCTGCTCAGATGCTGATTTGCACTTATCTCAGTGAGTGCAGACTTTGATGAGAGAGACTCCATTTAGCCTTGTAGTGGCTTCCTTCTAGAATAAGTAATCTTTGAAGGAACCTTGTTTTCTCTTGACATTTGAAATGATAATATTCATGCTTTGTATCTGATCCTGTATTAGAGCTGAATCATTTGCTTGGTGAAGACTTTCCTTTAGGACAAGCTTCTTTCTATTCTAGAGAGTCCCATGATCAACTCTCTTTTAAGGGATTAACTTTTCTCCTTTGTTTCATTTACATCTTAAAGCTTCTGGAGAAATGTTAGTAATGCATTCTCATTTAGTCTTTCAATAGGACTAAGGAAGCTCAAAAAAGACATGCCTCTAGGTTTAAATCTTAGGGCTTGGTTTGTCTCTGAGGCGCTTATCTAAGGAAGGACTGTTTGGATATGGTGTATAGAATGTCATCACTGTACTCCTTGGGTTTGGTTAGATATGAAGTATCAGATTAGTGTTTAGTAGGTTGTGATCGTAGAGTCAACACACTCTACGATCATGATGTCCATGACTTGTTTTGACAGTCGTACTTGTCCATGACTTCTATGATGAGGATTCATTTGGTTCATCAGCCACAAAGTTTTGGGACTCTGAGTCTGGGACAAGGTTATGTATGATGGAGTGTCACCTTGAGGACTATAGGAGTTTCATGTTGCTTGAGTCATGAAATAGTTGAGATCTACAGGCAAGGACTTGATTTGTTCCTTAACATGCTGGAGAACTTTTGACCTGGGATGCTCGCATACCATTTGTTAGGCTCAAACACTTTCATCTGCACCAAAGGCTGTAGCTTTGTGGCTCTTTTCATTTTCTCCTCAAACTGAGCATTGTTGAGCTTATCAGATGGTTGCTCCCGTATAATTGATACTTCCATCTTAGATGAATGTCCATCTTTCTTCATCTGATCGTAGAGTATTCTTTTTAGCACTAGTTACTCTATGATCCTTTCATTTGTACTATATTCGTAGAGTTGATGAAGACGTGGCTCTTGTACGCTTCTTGAGGAGTTGTATTATGCTGAATGGAGCTCCAACTTCTAAGAGAGATTTACTGGAGATCCATGCTTTTGCCGCTTGCCAGAAGTTTATTGATGAGGATCATCTGTCTCTAACTTCTTCCTTGAATATGCTTGAGTGAGGATAAAGCAATCATGATATCTGCAGATAAAATAAATTTCTAACTTGGTCCCCAATATTCTTTGGGTCCTACTGGGTTAGTTCTTTTGAAAGCTCAAGTCTTTTCCAGACTGTGGTTTCACAATTTTGCAGCTTATATGAGATGATAACTAAACATGCTGCATGACAGTGTATGTGTGAGAGAAAATATGATCAAAATGGATGTGAGTCCTCAAGCCTTCTCCTTAGATAAGTTATTGCTTGCATCTTGTTCTAAGTGTTTGAACCTTAGTAGAGTGGTGGTCAGTTCTGTGAGTTGTACCTAGATGGTTCGTAGAGTTGTTTAGTCTCTACAACCTTTCAGTGTACAACTGTAGACATGACTACACTCTACGAGTTTATCAAAGACTTAGATCATGAAGTAATGCATTACTCATCAAATAAGGTGTGAGAACTAAGGTAGGATGTAAATAGTTTATTAAGCACAGTCACCTATTAAACAACAGAGTTAAATAACGTGAGGTGATATTTCATATTACAATCCCTGAAAACTTGGTTTTCCGCATCTAAGAATAAACTCTCAATAGCATGATAAATAATTATGAGTCTTTATTAGTACACATAACAACAATTGCAAAACAGTTTAAGCACAATTTTACTCTTTTAGCAACAAGATAGGAGAAGACTCTATTTGCAAAGACTTCAGATATTCATCTCAAGTGTTTTATTTTTAGCCTCAAATATGGATAGACATCAAAGTGATTGTTAAACCATTACTCTCACTTTCTTTCGTTTTCTTTTTGGGTGGAAAATGATTTCTTGATATGCTGCTAAAGTATGAAGACATGCAACTATGGAATACATATTAATAGTTAAAGACATTTGCATTTTAGGGAGACAAAGATAGATACCTCACCGATGTCAATTTTTTGACAGTCAGTGGTGCTGCTGGCAATGATGCACTTCCTTATTAGTTGATGATTTATAATTTCTCAGGCCATTGCTGGTCTCATCATTTGTTCCTTCCTTGTGCTGTATTGACTGATACATTTAGCACGTCTTTGAATTTTGCACTTAGTTCATTTTGACTTCCCATATTCATTAATATGCTTGAATGAACATCTTAGTTCATGTTTTGTAGAGTAGGGACTAGTCATCTGTAGTTTTAGAAGTCCATGGAGTCATTGTTGTAAGTGCATTGATGATGGCGCATTATCACTTGAATATCTCCTTGATCATCATTTGAAGGGCTTCACAACATTTTGGGTGGAGATGCAGATTCCCTTTTTAATTGAGAATATTTTCGTTCTTGTTGCATCTGAACTATTTCCTCCTCATGCGATGATCGATATGCTTAATGACATCAGCATGCCTGGTGATGATGATTTTTCCATTTAAGCCCATGGAATAGCTTGGATAGCTTAGGACAGTTTTTCATGCACAAACGATTTTCAACTTGTTAGCTTAATTTGCATTTATGTCATATCAACCAATACCGAGATTTAGAACTGATCTAAATTTGTGTCTTGGATCAACTCAAAGCTTTAACTTTATCATATTCATGAGAACCTGCTCTGATACCAATTGTTGGTTCCCGGGGACACAATGGGGATCTAGAAGGGAGGCTGAATAGATCCTTAAAAAACTTTTCCATTTTTATTCATGAAATTATAACAGTTATTATGAATAGAGAATCAATTTATGTATAAAGGAATATACTTTAATAGCCCCTTCATAGATGTAAACATAATCTCAGTTCGATCGACAAATCTATGGTATGGTTGATAGCAGATATAGCAGTTATTGTAGATAATGTAAATGACATAAAGTAAATAACACAAGAGATTTTAAGTGGTTCGAAGACTGAATAACCCCTACTCCACTCTTCTACTTCGACAAGTAGGAATCCATTAATTGTTTTAGTCACAAAGACAAGGACTCTCCGCCCTCCTCAAGTCCAGGAGACAAAAGTTATTTTTAGCCACTAAGGCAAGGATACTATGACCCTCCTCAAATCTTGCAGACACGGAATCTCTGACCCCTCTTGTGTCCCACAGATGTGAGTTGTTTTTAGTCCCTCGGACAAGGATCCTATGACCCTCTTCAAGTTCAGCAAACTTGGAAACCTAGTTCACAAAGACCCCTTCAAGGCCAGCAGCCCTAGAATCTTGTAGACTAAGGCCAGCAGCCTTAGAATCTCTTGTACCCTTTGGTACTCAGCAAGTTCAGCAGACCTAACTTTGTTTAGTCACTTAAGATAAGAACTCTCCGCCCTCTTTGGTGTGTTGATTGTTTGTTGGGTTATGCTGCTAAGATGAACTTTGATCTCCTTCATCTTCTAGTACTTGACAACTAGTTATGATCTTCTTCTGGATACTGCTGATGATGGTCGTTGAAGCTCTTCCTTCTTTTAGTACATAGCAAATACAAATGATCACTCTAGATGAACATGAGTTGACTTGTCTAAGTCAGTTCTTTATCTTTTCAACTTAGTGTGTTCATTTCTTGATCATAGAGTTACTTTTATAGGTCTGTTTTTAGTTTTGGTCATTCTTGATCTTGGCTTCTTGGTCATTCGACTTTTAGCTCATATGCCAGCCCTTTGGCATACCTCTCATGTTGTAGTGAAGCTTCTAGCTATTTGTGTAATTAGTGTTCTTGCTCTCGTTCACCACACTCTTTTGCAATCCGAATGTAGTTTTCTATTATGTAGATCTCCACCTTCTTCCCGTTAGAAGCTTGCCGTTGATATCTTCCCGTTGCACTTTTTTCCATTGGAGACTTACTTTCTGCAGACTTATTTATTGTACCACTGAATATTTTACTTCCTTAAGCCTGCTTAGTGATGGCTGAGTCAGTATCCATTAGCTGGTACCAAGATATTGGAGTCACATGAGCTGCTTGTTGACTGTAGCAGACACGGCTGTTTGAGCCCTACTCAGATTGGTTTCTTATTATAATCTTTTATCCACCCAGCCTCTCATCTTGGGATGGTAACCCTAAGTGCTTTGACATTATTAATCCTTGTTGGCACTTACTTACTCTACGAGTGTTTTAGGTGCAGCCTGTTGCTTCTGATCGTAGAGTTAACTACTTGTTTCTGACTGAAGTCTGTTGCCTCTGATCGTAGAGTTGAATACTAACTTCAGTTATGGCCTTGTGCTTCCTTGCAATTCGTAGAGTGGCTGCTTGCACTTGCATTAATCTTTAATGTGTTTCTTACTATGTTGTTGTATGTGCTCTCTTATGCTCTGTGATCTCCATTTAGCTTTTCGTTCCAGAGCATAGTGTACTATGAACTTTGTTTAGTCATTGTTGCAGTGTGCCCATCATAGAGGACTACTCTATGTTCTTTAGGTGTTGGCTCTACTGTTGTATCATAGAGGACTGCTCTATAATGTTATGTTTGTTGTGGCACCTTTGATGTAGATGACTGTTCTACTTTAATCTTCAGACATTCTCTCTTATGCCTTGTCATAGAATGCTGCTCTATGATCTTCTTGTTGCTTTGCTGAGACTGCTAGAGTGCCTCTGTTATCTTAGGCTCAGGTCTACGATCACTTGATCTTGTTGTTGCTTTCCTACTCTATGACCTTTGTCTTTGATGCAGGTTTAGAGTCTTGATGGATCATCGAGTGATTACTTGAGCTTGCCATGTGGTCTCTGTTATGGCTTGATGCTTTGGTTGTGCTCAGAGATCTTTCTATGTCTGATGGCTCATGCTCAGCTTACTTAGAAGTCTTTATGAAGGTTGCCACTTTATCTTTGAGTGCTTCAGCAGAGACTGCTCTACGTTATTGTTTAACTGCAGACTGTTCATGGGAGTCTTAGAGTGGCTAACTTGTACTTACTCTACGAACCCATGTTAGCACAATGATTTCCTCTTTGCAGTTCACACTCTACGATCCTGAGTAAGCTCCTTGTTCTGCCGAGCCATACTCTACGGTTGCCTTGCAAGCTTTGCGGTGTGTCTGTTTCACTCTACGATTTCAAGAGAGTGCTGCCGAGTAAGCTCTACGATCTACTGAGCCTTTTACTGTGCTTGTCTGGCAGTCTCTACAATCTTTAGAATAAGCATTATAATGTTGAAACAACTCTACGTCCTACCGAGAGTGCTCTACGTTCTGCCGAGAGAACTCTACGACCTGCCGAGAGTGTTCTTCGTTCTGCCGAGAGAACTCTATGTCCTACCGAGAATGCTCTACGTTTTGTCGAGAGAACTCTACGTCCTGTCGAGAGTGCTCTTCGTTCTGTCGAGAAAGCTCTACGTCCTATTGAGCTTTACTCTACATTTTCCTGGAAACCCCCTGTGATGGCATACTTGACTCTACGAGGTTGGCTGACTACTCTACAATCTTTCACTGAGTTTGTGTAGTGCTCTACGTTCAGTCAGGCCCTTGTTTACATATATCATTACAGCACATAAGATCAACCTAACAAGTTTTATCTCCTTCTATTCTAAGTCCTTATACATCAAATTCATTTAAGGACTTTACAAAACCTAATGTTACAAACATGTTTTGATCAGATAGATATTCATTCAGCTTAGATCAACCTAATATATTTGATCTTCTAAGTCCTTGTACATATATTTCATTAAGGACTTTACAAGGCTTTACCGGTATGAATGTTCTTCTTATCATTTTGTCATCAATCAAATCACATATAATGAATAAAGGTAATCACATGCAGATCTTATAACATTCTCCCCCTATGATAATGAGCTTTAACGATCGCATGTTGATTCCCAGCAAGAAGAATAATTTATACCGATTAGCTAGATTCTATACCAAAGAAATCTTCTCAAAACATGGCGTATTAGTTTCAACCGTGTCAAATTGGGATTCGCGCTACGCGTTAAATTTCTAGAAGAACATGCAAAAGCAAATGGAAGCACAACTATGGTTGAATACAGCGTATCATCTTCAAATCGGATGGGCAGAACGATGAAATGATTCAGTCCATAAAAGATTGTTACAAATTTATACTTACCTCACTTCTAGTAAAGTTTGCGTATATTAATAATTATCAAGCGTGTATAGGCACATTATCCTATGAAGCTTCATACAAAAGGAATTCTCGAATGAAACTGTGCTGGAACCAGAATTAGTATAAAAACTTGAGAAAATCATTAATGTAATAAAGTCAAAACTTGTAGTAGTTCAAGAACGACAAATGAAATATGCTGATCACGTTGATCATTATTGACAAAAGTGAGGTTTTATTTTAAAAGAGGAAAAGGTAGCTTACAAAACAGCACAATCATAATATGTTACCTGTATTGATATTATGGTCATATAAGCAAAACTATAATTATATAATTGCATATGAACTTATTCAACTTAAGAAAGTCTAAAGTACAAAGGTTTTCTGATTTGAATAATTGATAGGAAAGAATGAGTCCTAAGAACCAAGATAATACCGTCAGTAAAGGTTATATGGAGTAACCACAGTGCCGAAGAAGCAATGTGGGAACTCGAAGAAAGGATAAAGAAAAACTACCCCCATTTGTTTGTATAATTTGTTTTATGATTTCGGGGGCAGAATCTTTATAAGGAGGGAAGAATGTAACAATCCAAAGTTTTTCGGGAATTATTAATAAATAAAATATATTAAAATGAGACAATCTGAATATTCAAATGTTATTAAAATAAAAAAATACTAAATCAATTTCTTATTTTAAGATATGTTAGGTGTGTTTGACTGCATAAATATTTTTGTGTTGTGATTTTTCGTGATAAATTAGATGTGTATAATAAATGTGAAAGTATACATTTATGTGAAGAATTATATTTCTTTACTATTAAAATAAGTTAGCGTAAATTAGCTACAAGTTGAAATGAATAAATAATTCATCAGTTGATAAATTAGTGAATTAAGATGTTTGTTTTAATTAGTTAAATAATAAAGTTTATTTAATTAATAATAAATTATTATAACATGAATAATGGAATAATATTTAATATTATTTCAAATGGAGGTATATTAATAATATGAGGTCCAATATATATCATATGTATATTGGCATCAAGTTTATGAATTACAATCTACCAACTATTATAGCAAGGTGACTAACTTGATTCTCCAACTGTTGTATGGAAGTATTTGTTTCTTGCTGGAACTGTTGTGCTTCGGTTATGAAGGCTTTAAACATATCCTCAAGAGATGGTTCAGAACTGGAAGGAACTGCTTGTTCATGTTGGTACTGCTGTTGCATCTGTTGAAAATCAGGCTGCCTATTATCCCCATAACTCAAGTTGGGATAATCTCTCCATCCAGAATTGTAAGTGTCAAAATAAGTATCATATTGCTGCTGATGTTGTCCTAGGAATGTCCCCACAACATTGACTTGATAAACAATGACATCCTCTTGCAGTGTTAGACAATCATCTGTATTATGCCCTAACTTTGAACAGATTCCACATACTTTTATTTTTGCATGTTCCATACAACCATTTATCGGACCAAAACAGTTAAATCAGATATTTGTTGCCCAATATTATAAGTGCTTACCTCATTCACCCCTATATGATTCATCCTGGTTCCATACTGTTGAGAGTTAGCTGTCATGTTTGTAATTAAATTCCTTGCAGCTTCTGGTGTTTTGTCTACTAGTGCTCCTCCACTAGCTGCATCAATCATGTTCATATCCATTGCAACAATCCCTCATAGAAGTATTGGATTAGGTATTGATCATCTATTTGGTGAGGTAGACAGCTGGAACATAACTTCTTAAACCTTTCCCAGTACTCATAAAGAGTTTCTCTATTGAACTGCCTGATTCCACATATCGCTTTCCTTATGTTGGCAACTCTTAAAGCAGGAAAGTACTTCTCTAAGAATAACTTTTGAATATCGGTCCATGATTGAATTGCTCCTAAAGGTAGAGAGTACAACCAGTCCTTTGCCAAATCTGTTAATGAGAATGGAAAAGCTCTAAGCTTGATTTGTTCTTCTGTCATTCCTTGTGGCTTCATGGTTGAATACACAACATGGAACTCCTTCAGATGCTTGTATGGATCTTCACTTGTAAGACTACGAAAAGTAGGCAAAAGATGAATTAGTCCAGATTTAAATTCAAAAGCAGCATCTAAAGTAGGATACTCAATACATAAGGATGGTTGATTAAGATCAGGATTAGCTAGTTCTTTCAAAGTCCTGTTATTGGGAGTAGCCATCTCTTCTTCTTCAATAGATGAATTATTTTGCAACAATTCTAGTGCTATGTTAAGACCAGGTGATGGAACAAAAATTTCTTCTAGATCTGCAGTTGTGCTTTTGGCTCTACAATTCTTTTTTCTCAGGCTCCTTGCTGCTTTTCCAATCTCTGGATCAAATTTCAATTCAATAGAGGAAGAGATCAAGTTATGAAATAAAAGAAAAGAAATAAAGAATAAATCAAAATAGATAATCACTTCCCCGCAACGGCGCCAAATTTTGGGAAGCTGTCGTTAAGCAATCCAAAAATAAACCTCACTTTTACTCTACAAATTTAAATAATAAGCACAGTAGCAAGTAAGAATCGATCCCACAGAGAATGATATTGCTTTGAATTTATTCTAATATTTCTAACTAAAAATAATAAATAAAGAATTGGGGGGGTTGAATTATGATTAACTAAAGAAAATAAAGTTAAAATAATAAAGATAATCAAATAAATTAAAGTTTCAGTTCTTCAGTTCAGCTTCACCAATTTACAGCAACAGTGTAATTAAGTTAACATTATTTTTCCCTTCCATAAGATTAATAGCCCTAGGCAACAACAAGCTCTGCTACCCGAAATTCTTATTAGATTATCACTTAATAAAACAAGCTCTTCACAAGATTCTAATCATTATACAACCAAGAATAAGCTCTCTAGATTTAATATAATAGTAGCTTTAAGAACTAAGGAATTAGACTATTCCAAGCAACAAACATATAAACTCAGTTTGTTTAACCTGTCTTCTGATAACCATAACAATAAACCAAAAGTTTGACCACAATCAGTATTAGTAACCGCTACCTGTGACTAGGAACAATATCAATTACGTAATATTCTTCCTTAATCTAGTAGATGATATTAATCAGATTAATCTAACTAGCCACATTAAATCAATCAGATAAAATAACATATAATCAATTAAAACAGATTATCAAAATAAATCTCATATACGAAGGAATAAATAATAAACTCAATTATACTATTAACTGAAATTAAGGTTCCACATCCCTTTAGAACTGAATAAAAATAAACTAAGCTAAAATGCTGATAAACTAATAATAAAATATGATCTAGGATGGTGATCTAAGATGTCCAAGATGATTACAAGTGACAGGTATTTATAGATGCTTTGAACCCTATAAGAATTCTAATCCAATTCTATTTTGGAAATCTTCACTCTGCAGATATGGTAGAATTCTAAATCCTTCTCAATCTCTAAAATCCAGTTTTAAGTAACTTCCTTATCAATGTAGAATTTAGTTTCCAAATCCAATTCTTCTTCCGTTTCCTTTTCCAGTTCGACATCAATTTTCATATTTGATCAGATTCCATATCAGACTCTACTTCTCATAATCAGAGATACTTTTCATGTAAGATTATAATTTCATCTCTAAATTCTCGTACAAATCGAACTCTAGCACTCTAATACTCCAAATCCTACTCATAATAGGAATCCTGCAAAATCGTCCACAATCGTAGAGTAATACTCTGCATAAACACTTCATAGAGTAATCATAACATCGTAGAGTGAACTGGGACAATCGTAAAGTATTCTGCAAAACAACATAAAAATCAGCATTAAATCCATATTTTGCAAAAACACATCAAATTCTTCTATAAATCAATAAATACCTTAAATCAGCTCATAACCACAAAAAACATATAATAATACTAAGAATAAAGAAACCAAAAATATAGAATATTTTGCACCTATCAAATTTATTTGATTCTTTTTGTATGCATTTATTTTTAAGGTGAGAAGTCTTTTGATGATGTTTAAGAGCAACAAATGATTAATGACTTTAAGGCGAATATGATACGAGATTTAGCTCAATAGTACACGTGATTTGCATGTGTAAGAAAATTAGTAATTTATTTCAAAAGACAACAAGAAGCTATCTTTGTCTCTCTAGCTCTCTGCTAAAGGCATTGCCAAAAAAACTTGTGATAGGTTAACATGCTTGTTGTATATACATGATGATATATTGACTTCATACATGTATATGCATAAATACCTCAAAAAAAATCATATCTTTACATATATACAAAATTACAAAGAAATAAATATTTAAGTTATTTTTATAATAAAGATAAAATGTATATGTTAGTGAAATTTACAAGTCTACAAGTTGGCAAATTTTCTAATTAAGTTTTGTCACACAGTACATGAATATACAAACACACACTAAAGGTAGTTGCAATAAATATTAAAAAATAAGGTAAAAGAAGAATAATTCTATGTGTAGAAATTGCACAGAAATAATTGTATACAAATAGAGAGAGAAAATAAATGGATCTTATTATTTAGATTATTGATATGAATTATTAACTTCTTACATCGATTTTTTACTATTTTATAAAATAATAGTGTTTGTGCAAAATTGTTTGCGCACAGTTTATGCACATAAAATTACTCTACAAATTACTCTCATATTTGAGAAGAATATTTTAATAAAAAATGTGAATTTAGGAATTCGAAAATATATATATATATATATATATATATATATATATAGGCTTATATGTAGATTCACAGCTGTGTAGTGCGCAGTCGGCTATAGCGACGGTTTTTTTGGACTATAACGATGGTTCACTACACAACTGTGTATATACATTTTTCCCATATATATATATATATATATATATATATATAACAAGAATTTTAAAACTTACTATTCCATTTTTTTAAAAAAAATTATAAAAATAAAAATAATAACTGAATAAAGATGCAAATCCAATCTTTAAAACTTGAGATTGTAAATCTATATCAAAAAAATATCACAGAAAGAAAAGAAAAAAATAACATTTAAAGCAACTGATATGTAACATCTGCTTAAAGTGGAAGAAAAATCTAACATACTAGATTACATTTAAATCTTCTACTATGTCCAGTTTTAAGAAAAATCTAAGAATGAAATCAAAAAAGCACATGCATTTAGTATGTTCACATCTCTAAGCTTACCTTATTTTTCTATAATATACAGGTTTCATACAAGAAAATCTTAAAACAATTTATCTCTAATGGCTATATAACAACGATTCTCTTGGTAACTGTAGCCATTGTACATATAAGTTTCTTTGTTTATCTAACCTTTTCACCTTTCTTACTATATCGCATTTTCAAGAATTCAAGAGGTAATATTATCTTCATAATTTAAGAAGTAATATTATACTCATTAGTATTTTCTATATTTCTTTGAGAACTTAAAATTTTTGTATGTTTGTTTAATTTAATTATTTTCATGTTTTGTCCTATAGTAAATAACAGATTACAGTAAGATAATTTATGGGGAAACATGACACAGTCCAAATAGAAAGAGGAAGGAAGAAATTGAAGAAATCCAAGTCCAAGAAGAAAACAAACTATTTTTAACATAACTTTTGTTTTGTTAAAGGTTATGAGTATTGTAGGGCTCGTCGCAAGCTTCAATTTGACACGGTCCAAATAGGAAAACGAAGGAAGAAATTGAAGAAATTCAAGTCCAAGAAGGAAACAAATTGTTTTCAACATAATTTTTGTTCCGTTTGGAATTACGGGACCCATAATATAACATATCGAAACTTGCGATGAGCCCTACAACACACATTGCCTTTGGCTATGATGAACATCGTATAAAGCCCAAAAAAAGGTCTAGAAAGTTGTGTTTAGGCTTCCGAAGTTTTTTCAATTTTGGTTTAATTTGGACTATTTCGTATTTTAATTATTCCTTGCATAATTAGGATTTCCAGCTTATTATTTAGTATTTCAAGGAGGTTTTCATATGTTTTAAGGTTACAACTCTTATTATCAAATTTATGACATATTGTGGCTGCTTATAGTCAATTTTATCCAACTTTGTGAATTCATGTGATTGTAAAGTTACATATATTCAATTTCTATGATTGTTTCTATTATATTTATCGTCTTCCGCTGTGTCAAAACAAGTGTTTGTTTCAAAGAAAAATAGTGTAATATATTTTTTGAGATAAATTGTGACAACTCAAAAACCCAATATATCTTTAAACCCGAGTCTAGTGTCATCAAGATACTACATACTCAATATATTCTTATAACATTAGAGTAAATATTGAATTATAACAATATACTTCAACCTACTCTCAGGTACGAAGACATTTATTAATATATCATCAAATAATATTACTTAATTAATAATATTACAACATAAAATATAATTCTTCAATCTTTAATATTTTCCTTACTTAATACCTTCTCTAACTTTTCAGGTCCTTCTACTCTAGCTGCAAAATTTTAGAATTTGCAAGAGTGAACATTTAATTGCTCAGCAAGTATAAGTAGTGAATAAATAATACTCGTGAATAGAATAATCTATCTTAAAAATTATAACAATTGAACAATAATTTTAAACAGCTCAAATAAATAGAAATAATTTTTTTTTCTTTTACTTTAAACATTTTTCGTGAATAAACATAATCTTAAACACATCAATAGTTCAATTCCAGAACCTTTCTTCTTTAGTTTAGCGCATAAACGCTAATATTGGTCTAACATGTTATTAGATTTAACTCTTAACAAACACCTCATTGCACAGGGTGCAATCATAACCACATTACTCAAATAAAACTCATTGTTGCACGGGGTGCAACCTATATTATTAATTGCCCAAGATTTATTTAATTTTGACTTGGCACAATCAACTATCATAATTCAAGAATTATTACAATTCAATATCACAACAATAATAAACATTTCAACTGGAATAGCTCACAAATTGAGTTAAACCGAATCAAATGGCAAATAACTCTCTTTTATAAATCATTTCACATAATAAGATGAATCTCATATAACAAATAAAATTCCATAACCAAACATAGGATTTTACAATTTAACATAGCTCAAACAACTTGTACAAATATTCAAATATTTGCATAAGTTTAAAATTCACACAACATAAGCATTGCGTAAATTAAAGCTTCAAGCATCATATATCATTAATGAGAATATAATTGAATGATATTAGAAACTTGCACAATACAAAGTTTGTGTAAGTTAGGAAACTTGTCTGTCTACCTGCACTTTCCTCAATTACGTTATCCACTTCTTCCAAATGATAACCTACATCATTCATAGGATTTATTTTATTACGTCATTAATTACTACATAATAGTTACCGTCGATAACTAATCGCAACCTCGATTTAGTAATTTTGTTTATTGTACTTCGTCCTCGAGTACTAACTTATTATTTGTTTTTTTTATAATCTTATAGTCAAAATGACCATTTTACCCTTACTTCATTTTACGTGTCCACTAAACCTCCTAAAGTCTTTAAAATATTATTCTAGACATTTCAACTAGTTTGCACATTTTTTGGATTATAGGATAATTTTCTGCAATTATTTCTATTTATAAAAACTATCATTTAATAGCTTCAAAATAGAAATAATAACTCAACATACTTTTATATCTTCAAAACATCATCAATATTTATCTTATATTATTATAAGTTTTTAGACCAATTATCATAATTTTCCACCATTCATAGAATTTCCTACGAATTTTCACTTATTTTTAAACCAACTTTAAATAGCTTAAAAATAAAATAAATACTTCAACTCTTCAAAAATTTTCCAAAACTTTTCAGAAATTCCGAAATAATATTATAGGATTTTTCACCAAGTTTCATAATTTTTCACCATTCACATAATTTTCTGTGAATTTTCACTATTTTTAAACTAACTTTAAATAGCTTAAAAATACAATAAATACTTCTGCTCTTCAAATTTTTCAAAAATTCTGAAACAATATTATAGGATTTTCCACCATTCACATAATTTTTTGTGAATTTTCACTCTTTTTAAACTAACTTTAAATAGCTTAAAAATAAAATAAATATTTCTGCTCTTCAATAATTCACCAAAATTTCCTAGAAATTCTAAAATAATATCATAAGATTTTTGTAAAAATATTTCAGCCCAAATAAATTTTTTGATAATTTAATTATAATTTCTAAAGTGTTGAATCTTCAAAACATCATAATAATTAAACCACTTATCAGAAAATTACGAATTTTATGTCCATTTCGCATGAAGTTAAATTTTCTACAACTTTCTAATACAAAAGTTCTCCAAATTCTGGCAGAAAATAGCCCAAACGGGCTCTACCGAAAAGTTTGACGACGGCGACTTTCTGGTCATCTTCTCTAGCGATCTAACATTTTTCCGGCAAGTTTTCTTAGATTTCCTTGCCCAGATCAGATCAACTATACTTTAGGATTCCAACCATATTTTTAGTTCCAAAATCCGTTAGAGATTTCATGTTGAAACAATATCCAAAAATATTTTCTAGCAAATGTTTGTTTCTTTTAATTTCTTGACTTCTCTTGTTTAATTCTTATTTATATAAGTTTAATCTATCACATACATACACAATTATGTCCTCTGTACCAAAAATCCATAAATCTTCACATACATACACATATGTGTGAGTGGGAGAGTTTGATTGCTTTTGTTTTTCTTTTCTTTCTTAACCCTTCTCTTTTCTTTTTCTCTTTCTTCGTTTCCTCTTTTTCTTCCCTTTTTCCCTCATCTTTTCTCACACATGTTCCCCCATTATTTCCCACGTCCTCTCTCTCTTCTCTAATTCATCAGCTCTGTTGGTTCCTGGAGACACAATGTGGATCTAGAAGGGGAGAGGTTGAATAGATCCTTTAAAAACTTTTTCCTTTTTCTTAATGAAGGTATAACAGTTTATGAGATAGAGAATCAATTCATACACAGCGGAATAATCATTAATAACCCCTTCATAGATTCAAGCATAATTTCAGCCCAGTTTACAAATTTATAGTATGGTTGATAATAGGTATAGCAGTTTATTGAGCATAAAGTAAATAACAGAGAGTAAATAACACAGAAGGTTTTAAGTGGTTCGGAGACTGAATAACTCCTACTCCACTCTTCTACTTCAACAAGTAGGAATCCACTAATTGTTGTAGTCACGAAGACAAGGACTCTACGCCCTCCTCAAGTCCAGCATACATGAGTTGTTTTTAGCCACAAAGGCAAGGATCCTATGACCCTCCTCAAGTCCCGCAGACATGGATCCACTGACCCCTCTTGAGTCGCGCAGACGTTGAGTTATTTTTAGTCCCTCGGATAAGGATCCTATAACCCTCTTCAAGTCCATTAGACTTGGAAACCTAGTTCACAAAGAACCCTTCAAGGCCAGCAGCCTTGGAACCTGTAGACTAAGCCCAACAGACTGAAAATCTCTTGTACCCTCTGGTACTCAGCAAGTCCAGCAGACTTGACTTTGTTTAGTCGCTTAAGATAAGGACGCCCCGCCCTCTTTGGTGTGTTGATGGTTTGTTGGGTTGTGCTGCCAAGATGAACTTTTATTCTCCTTCATCTTTAGGTACTTGGCAGCTGTTAGTGATCTTCTTCTGGATGCTGCTGATGATGGTCGTTGAAGTCCTTCCTTCTTCTGGTATATAGCAGATGCAGATGATCACTTCCGTTGAACACTGTTTGACTTTTCCAAGTCACTTCTTTTTCTTTTCAGCCCATAGTGTTCCTTGCTTGATCATAGAGTTATCCGTTCTGGATCCGGTTGCTCTAGATCTTAGCTTCTTGGTCATTTTACTCTTAGCTCATATGCCAGCTCTTTGGCATACCTCTCATGTCGCAGTGAAGCTTCTAGCTGATAGTACAGTTTGTGTTCTAGCTCTCTTACTCACTGGATACCAACACACACTCATTCGAGTGTTGTTCCTCTCTTTTGTAGTTCTCCATTTTCTTCCCATTGGAAGCTTGCCGTTGATATCTTCCCATTGCACTACCTTTCGTTGGAGACTAACTTTCTGCAGATTTGTTTATTATACCACTGAATATTTTACTTCCTTAAGTATGCTAGTGATGGCTGACTCAGTATCCATTAGTTGGTACCAAGATAGTGGAGTCACATGCGCTGTTTGTTGACTGCTGCAGATAAGACTGTTTGAGCTCCACTCAAATTGGTTACATATTATACTCCTTTATTTATTCAGCCGCTCATCTTGGAATAGCAACCCTGAGTGCCCTAATATTTCTAATCCAGCTGGCACTCTCTTACTTGCTCTACGATTATCTTAGGTGTAGCCTGAATCTTTGATCGTAGAGTGAACTGTTTGCTTCTAACTGAAGACTGTTGCCTTTGATCGTAGAGTTTACTGCTAACTTCAGTTGTGGCCGTGTGCTCTCTTGCAGTTCGTAGAGTGGCTGACTGTACTTGCATTGCTCTTTGATGTGCTTCTTACTCTACTGCAGTTTGTCCTTCCTCATGCTCTATGATATCCGTTTAGCTTTTTGTTTCAGAGCATAGCATTTAGGATCTTTGTTGAGCCATTGCTATAGTGTGCTTAGCATAGAGGATTGCTCTATTGTTCTTTAGGTGTTGACTTTGTTGTTGTGTCATAGAGGACTGCTCTATGATCTTCTTATTTATTGTGGCACCTTTGATGTAGCGGACTGTTTTACTTAATCTTCAGACGTTCTTCCTTTTGTCATAGAGTGCTGCTCTATGATCCTTTTCGCTTTTGTTTCGCTGAGACTACTTGAGTGCTTCTATTGTTTTAAACTTAGCTCTACGATCACTTGATCTTGCTGAACTTTCCCGCTCTACGACCTTTGTCTTTGATGCAGGTCTAGAGTCTTGATGGATCGTAGAGTGATTACTTGACAAATCCTTTGATCTCTGTTATGGCTTGATGCTTCGTTTATGCTCATAGATCTTGCTATATCTGATAGCTCATGCTTAGCTTGCTTGTTAGTCTTGAAGATTGCCATTTTATCTTTGAGTGCTTCAGCAGCGACTACTCTACGTTGTTGCTTGATTGCAGACTGATCATGGGAGTCGTAGAGTAGTTAATCTTTAGACTGACTCTACGAACCCATGTTAGCACGGTGAACTTCTCTTCATAGTGTGCACTCTACGAACCTGAGTAAGCTCTTTGTTCTGTCGAGCCATACTCTACGATTGCCTTGCACGCTCTGCGTTGACATGCGCAATTCTACGATGCCCGGTAAATGCTGCCGAGTGATCTCTACGATCTAACGATCCTGTTACTGTGCTTTCCTATAAGACTCTACGATCTTGGAATTTAGCACTGCAATGCCGAGGCAACTTTTCGTCCTGCCGAGGCGACTCTACGTCCTGCCTCGGCAACATTTTCCTGGCAGACCCTATGATGACATGCTTGGCTCTACGATGTTGACTGACTGCTCTTCGATCCTTCACTTAGTCAGTGTAATTCTCTACGATCAGTCTGGCCCTTGTTTGTACATATGTCATTACAGTACATAAGATCAACCTAACAAGTTTGATCTTTTTCTATTCTATTCTAAGTCCTTGTACATCATATTCATTTAAGGACTTTATAAGACCTAATATTACAAACATGCTTTGATCAGATAGATATTCATTCATCTTAGATCAACCTAACATATTTGATCGTCTAAGTCCTTGTACATATATTTCATTAAGGACTTTACAAGTCTTTAACAGTATGAATGTTCTTCTTATCATTTTGTCATCAATTAAATCACATATAATGAATAGTGGCAATCACATGCAGATCTTATAGTATTCTCCCCCTATGATAATGAGTGTAACAATCGCATGCTGATTCCCAACAATCTCCCCCTATTTGGTGATGACAAAAACACTAATAGCATAACATTCAATTTAAGCAATACATGTAAGTGTATGAGTGCTGATGTGACTTAAGATACAGTAAGTCACTGTATTGCTAGATAAAATGAAATGATGTGCATTCAAGATAGTCATTTACATCATATCAAGAATTTTAAACATTTGTAGTTCACAAGTTATAGTAATCTAACAAGGAGATCCTAGTTACTAGTATAAGTCAGTTAATTCCTCCTTGCTTGTTAGAGATATACCTTCTTCCTGATGTTGTCTTGTGACTGCTTTCTCCTGCTGCTGTCCTGTTTATTCTTTTGTGTCCTTTTCTGGCTCATGCTCCCCCTTACTTCTTGCTGGTTCTTCTTCTTCTTCTCCTGGCTCCCCCTCAGTTGTTGGTGCTTTATGTTTGTTCTTCTTGTTCTTCTTCAGCTCCTTTCTTGTCGTCACACTGGCACTTGTCCTCTTTTTATTCTTCATCTTTTTATGCTTATGCTTCATCTTTTTCTCACCCTTTTTGCCATCAATCATTTGGGAGAGATATTATGCATGCGTAATGAGCTGCTCAACTAAGTAGGAGGTATTACCAACTTCCATTTTTACCTCTTGCTGGCCAAGCTCCATTTGCTGAGTTAGGGACTGGCTGAGGTTCTCTACCTTAGCTGACGAAGTCTGAAGAGAGTGTGCATTCTGTTGTTGGAGTTTCAGAGCCTCAGTTTTCTGATGTTCAATAGACTTGAGATATATCTGATCTCGTTGGTGAAGCTTTATGGACATATCTGTAAATGAGGCTTGCAGCTTCTTGTAGAACTCAGTATCTTTGCTTCCAGCCACCTTCTTTGCTGCTTTAGTAACTGAGGAAATATTCCCAAGTAGTTCTTCTGAGTTCTTCAACAACTCTTGGTCAATCGAGAAATCTTCAAGGATTGGGGTAGTTGATTTAGACTTCTCATTCGTGTAGATGTTCTCAAGACACTGACGATATCAAATGGCTCTTTGTTTGATGAGGAAGGAATATCAGAAAGTATGTCAGTGGCAATATCAGGGTGTTTGGTACTAGGCTGAATTTGGAAGGCTGCAGTCGTAGAGTTGGGGGGGTTCCTCAATCACTGACTCTACGAACTGTTTTGTTGGTTTGCTTTTATCACTATTTTCCAACACATAATATGGAATATATATATATACCTTCAGCATGGCCGTAGACTTTGAAATGTTGAGTGTCCTTGATCAACAACTTTGGATAAGATTGAACTCTTGGGAAGTTCTGAGATATCAACTTCAGATTTGGAAACTGTGAGTAACACCAACTGATGAAACTTGTATCTCCAAATTCAATGGCTTTCAACCAGGGCATCCATAGGTAAAACCATGTCAGTTGTTCATTATCAGGATCATATAGAACTGTAGTGCGATCAAGCTCAATGTCTTGAAAATTATTAAGAAGATCTTCTATGGTCATTGATACCACCTTTATTTGATTGTTGCCATAATCTATCCATCTTGTTGGCAACACAACTCCTGGTTTGTCACATGCTTCTAGTACAATCCTCCTTCGCATTCTTGTGGTTGCTGACTTGAAGTGGCTTTCTGATGCACTGTTCTCAGAATCAGAGTCCTGGGGTACTTCATCACTTTCTACTTCTCTCTTTCCTTTCCCAGTGTCTCTGGTACTATTTTCCTTCGAACTTGTTTCCTCCATAGATACTTCCTTTGATTCTTCAACTGACTCATCAGTTGGCTTTTCTTCATCACTTGCTTCCATGTATCATTATCTTCTGTTGATTTAATGAGACTGTATTCAACAGACATGGCTACATCCTTACTTCCTGATTTAGACTCACTTGTGGTCACATCCTTTTTAGCAGATTCATCACTAGATGCCACGTTTTTACTTGTCTCTACAGCCTCAGCTTTGTCACTCTTATCATCATCATTCCCAAGGTCAACTATCACTGGTGGAATCTCTTCTTTACTCTTTTGATTTGAAACTTCCATCATTTGCCTTAGTCTCGCACTCTGTCTTCTTTTTAAGGGTTTGACTATGGGTGCCTCGGATGCTTCTTTCTTTTCTTCAGATCCATCTTCAGAGTTAGAGAGACTCTTCACTGGGGCTACCTCAACTTTTTCCTTCTTCTTAAGTGATTTGGAGGGAATGGGCTCAGGAGATAAAGAGTTTTCAGATTGAGATGCTTCCTCCTTTAGTGTATTAGCTTTCCTCTTTCCTTTGCCAACTTTTGAAGTTCCTCTGCTGCTGCTACCAGACGTTCTCAACTTCTTGTTCTCCATAGGGTTCTTCTTCCAATTGTCAAACAGTTTGGGCGACATGATCTTGTGGAGATGTAGGGTTTCTCCCTCATCATCCCCAATTTTGTTTTTTAGCCTCTTCTTTAGTATGATGCTCAAGAACCTTCCATAGTAGATCTTTAGAACTGGTTTATCTGATGTCTTCACTTTCCTGGCTTCTTTAACTAACCAATCAGATAGTATAGCTCCAAAGTTCATCTTCTTGTTCATGATAATAGCGGTCATAATCTTCAGTTGTAGATCGCTCACAGTGTCATGTGCAGTGTCTTTGTACAGAATACATTTGCCCACAATCTCAGCTAGGAATTCAAACTTCTCAGGAAATTCCTTTTTCTTCATTCCTTTCACATGGGGATTCTTCACATAGCCCATCAATTTCTTGCCTTCATCAGAATCGATTCCTTCTAGGGATGACAGACCTTGGTTGGTAAATCCCAAACACTAATTGATTTTCACAGCATTTATCTTCAGTTTAATTCTACGTACTTTAGTAGTCAGAACATCACCATCGATTACTACATTCTGGTAGAATTCCTTGATAAGATTAGAGAAGATTTTGGTGTTTGATCCTAAGCATTCTAAGAATCTTGCATGCTTCACACTTTCTAGAATCTCCTTGAATTTCTCATCTGATTCTCCAAATTTGTCGAACCCAAGTTGAATACCTAACACAACTTGACAGTTTTCCATAGTGAGGGTTTTTGGAGAGAGAGGGATACTTGGCGAAGGATGGAGATTTGAAGTGATTAGGGTTTTGGAGCTTCTAGAGGTTGCTGGTTTTGGTTTGTTAAGGATTTGATGGTTCTAGGGTTTTGAGAGATCAGCACAGCTTTATGAGAGGAATGATGTTGATAACTGATAGGTAAGAGCAACCGTCAGTATTTGAAATCTTACTTATATCAGTTCCCTCCTTTTGTCAAGTACACATGTGAGAAACCCATTTGCTGAACGTGGCCAACTGCGTTGAAACTTCCATAACTGGTGCACATCAGTTACTAAGAGCGTGGCCCATATCCTTTTGACTCTTGACTTAGCCCGTTCGTAGAGTGACTTGATATCATTACCTTTTACTCTACAAACATGTCTTCTTTAAGAATAAGGCTTTGTCACACTTACTACTGTCCAGATGTTGTCTTGCACTTATGTTGCAGATCTTGATGAGAGAATCTCCATTTAGGCTTGTAGTGGCTTCCTTCTGAAATAAGTAATTAACGAACCCTGTTTTCTCTTGGCATCCGAGATGATAATCTTCATGCATTGTAGTTATCTTGTAGTAGAGTTGAGTCAATTGCTAGGTGAAGACTTTCTCTTAGGGCTAGCTTCTTTCTCTTCTAGAGGTCTCATGATCAACTCTCTTTTAAGAGATCAGATTTTCTTCTTTGTTTTATTTACATCTCAAGCTCTGGAGAAATAATGCATTCTCATTTAGTCTTTCAACAGGACTAAGGTAGCTCAGAAAGGGCAGGCCTCTAGGTTCAACAACTTAGGGCTTGGTTTGTTTCTGAGGCGCTTGTCTTGGAGAAAGGCTGTTTGGATATAGTGTATAGAATGTCATCAATTTTACTTTTTGGTTTTGATTGGACATTAGATTTGGGAGTAGTGTTTAGTAGGTTGTGGTCATACTCTACGATCATGGTATGACTCTACGACTTTTAATAGTATGGCTGGCCTATTTTGACAGTCGTAGAGTTTAGGAATTTTATGATGAGGATTCATTTGGTTCATCAGGTATAGAGTTTTGGGACTCTGAGTCTAGGACAGGGCTGTGTATGATGGAGTGTCATCTTTAGAATTTATGGGAGCTTCATTTTGCTTGAGTCATGAATCAGTTGAGATCAAGGACTTGATTTGTCTCTTAACCTGCTGGAGAACTTTTGACCCTGCATGCTTACATGCCCTTTGTTGGGCTTAAGTACTTTCTTTTGCACCCAAGACTGTAGCTTTGTGACTCTTTCCATCTTGTAGCTTCACATTCTTCATCTCTTCAGTTTCACTGTCTCCTTATCAAGTTGAGCATTGCTGAACTTATCAGATTGTTGCTTCCCCATAGTTGATACTTCTATTTCAGATGAAAGTCCGTCTTTCTTCATTTGATCGTAGAGTCTTCTCTTTAGCACTGGTCACTCTGCGATCCTTTACTTGGTACTACTTTTGTAGTTCTAATAAAGTCTTGAGCCCTTGGCTACTCTACAATCCTTCCATTCACACTGTGATCGTAGAGTTGATGAAAACCTGGTCTTTGTACTGCTTCTCGAGGAGCTTTATTCTGTTGAATGGAGCTCCAACTTCTGAGAGGGATTTACTGGAGAATTATGCTTTTGCCGTTTTCTAGAAATTTATTGATGAGGATCATCGCTTTTCTAACTTCTTCCTTGAATATGCTTAAGTGAGGATAGAGCAATCAGAATACCTGCAGATTAACTCAACTTCTAATTTGGTACCCAATATTCTTTGGGTCCTGCTGGATTAGTTCTTTTGAAAGCTCAAGTCTTTTCCAGACTGTGGTTTCACAATTTATGCAACTTAAATGAGATGGCAACAAGACATGCTGAATCACAGTGTGTGTGAGAGCAAACATGATAAAGCGGATGTGGGTCCTCAATCCTTTTCCTCAAGTGAGTCATTGCTTGCATCTTGTTCTAAGTGTTTGAACCTTAATAGAGTGGTGGTCAGTTCTGTGAGTTGTTCTAGATGGTTCGTAGAGTTGATCAGTCTCTACAACCCTTCAGTGCATAACTGCAGACATGACTACACTCTACGATTCATCAAAGACTTAGATCATGAAGTAATGAGCTACTCATCAAATAAGATGTAAGGACTAAGGTAGATGCAAATAGCTCATTAAGCACAGTTGTGATAACCCAAAAATTTATGAGACTTGTAAATAAGATCTTGAATAAATAAATAGAGGAGTAGAAGGAATAGAGATGACTATGCCTTAATTTCGAGGACGAAATTCTTAGAAGAATGGGCGAATGTAATATCCTAGATATTTTAAAATTTTGAAATAAAAATTTAATAAATAAAATTCTTATTAAGAGATAAAGTAGACTTGGATACATATGTATATATGTATTTCATATAATGTGAAGTATGTGATTTTGCGTAATGGACTAAATGTGTATATATAGATGTGAAATATATACATATATTGGGAAAAATAGATTTAATATTTAATTAAATCATTAAAAAAAAGTGGATGGAATTAATTAATTAATATTAATCGATTGAGATTAAATTGAAATTATATTATTAAATAATATAATTTGAATATTGAGCCTTGGACGGCGATAAAATTATTATGAACTAAATTTTCATATATGAGTTAATTAATTCGCTTAGTTAAAATTAGTGAATTAATGTATGTACTTTATTCTAATAAAATGAAGTTTATATGGATAATATTTTGTATAAGTGTGATGAGTAAATAAATATATGTGATATATTTATTTGTTAGTATGTGTGTTATGTATTTGCTAGTAAGAAATTAATCTAGGTTGCAAACCCAATGTATAAAATAGTTGTGGAGAATTAAGTTGACCCAAATTTTGGTCTAACTTTATATGAGAAAGTCTAAAGAATTTTAGTGTCAAGCCCAATTTTAAAGAATTAAGATGACTCAAGTTATTTAATTAAAAACTTGTGATAAGTCCAATGAAGAAGCCCAATGAGAATTTAATTTAGTAGCCCAAAATAATGGGACATGTGTTAGTAGAATAACTATGCTTAGGAACTAATCATGTTTGAGTTAAATGTAGGAAATTTTGAGAAATGATTATATTACCCAAAGGAAAGTGATTAATGACTCATGTGTCCTAAGAAGGAAATTGCTAGGAAGTTTCCTTATAATTGAAGAATGACTAGTTTGTCCCAAAAGAAAAGTATTAATGACCATGGTATTCTTGAAGGAAATTTTTAAGAAATTTGCTAATAGTGAGGGAAAGACTATTTTGTCCTTAGAGAAAACTATTAAAGACCATTGTGTCCTAAGAGGAAATTGCTAGGAAGTTTCCTAGTAATGGGAGATGACAATTTTATTCTTAAAGAAAATAACTTATGACCATTGTGTCCTAGGAGGAAATTTCTAGGAAATTTCCTTGAGATGTTTTAAAGACCATTATGCCCTTTCCTGGCAATGGTTGATGACCCTTTTGCCCTTAATGTTGGCTAAATGATTAAGCTTAATTAGATAAATTTTTAACACTTCATCCTCCATTCTTCACACTCTCACCCAACCAAATAGAGAGAGAAAAAAAAAGAGAGAAGGCTACCAATAATGGAGAAAAAGGAGGAAGAAGAAAGCTTAGGAAGAAGCCATGGAAGGAAAGAAAGAAAAAATGAAGAACACAAGGTATAACTCAAAACTTTACTCACTTTATTGTGATTTAACTTAGATCTAGTGTTGGGTTATTATGATTGAACTAGATAATGATAGATCTATATGATTTATAATGATTCATGGTTGGATCTAGGGTTTGATGGGTTATTAAACTTAGATTTGAGAAATAATTTCTTAAAACTCTAAAACCGTCACTTTCCTCTTTAATCCTTAGATCCGCATAGTGGGTATTGATGAAAAATTGTATAGATTTAATATGTTGTAATATTATGAGTTAGGAATTCATAGAACTTGAAATCATTTGATTTGGTTGTGTAAAACTCAAAATATGAAAATCGAAAGGAGAGAAGCGAATGTTATTTTCCTCAAATTAAATGATCTAGTGAGCTGCTGCCCAAAAATGAAACATTCGGGGCTAGCTAGATTGTTCTAAAAATTCTGAGCTTTTGGTATGTTATTATACACTGAATAATCTTTCCATAGACTCTGGAATGGACTAATTCCGACTTCGGAGCAAAGAGTTATGACCAATCTAGTTTGTCGTACAAAACTGTCCAGCGAATTTTGGTCACCCCCTTACGTACGATTCCTGTATTGATGTGTTGGGAATTGAAATTATTTCAGTAGGACAAAGTTGTAGATACGGAAGTTAGCTTCGCGTGTCCACTGGAATCATCCAAAAATTGTAAATAACGAAGAAGTTATGACTGTTTAAGCGAGCTAGGGTCTGTCAGCCAGTTTTCTCGTGAAACAGTTTTAATTTAGTCATTCCTTGAGATGTGCAGCCTCGTGTGTTTGGAATTTGAAGAAACTTAAAACTGTAAAGTTGTAGATATTGAAGTTTTCTAGCTGGACATGCGAGATTGAGCCATTTTATGGAACGGATCATGTTCGAAATAAATTATTTATTAAAGCTATCCAGAAAATGAAATTTTCTAGACTAGTTGATAAAATTTCAGAATCTGTTTTAAATGGTTAAGGGTCTGACTTTAAGGCCTAGATGAGGTTACAGTACACTGAGTAAGGTTTAATTTGTTATAAGAAGGAACAAAAAGAGTCATGTAACGAAGGAGTTACGTTAAAAAGAAAAAACAACGTTTTGTTAAAGAAATTATGAAAATGGATTTTATAATTTTTATTTGAAGTAAAATTTGGGAAAATGATATATGTTGTTGACATGTTGGGGATCATAGTGAATCCGGTGTATAAGGATGGATATTTATTGATGTCATGTGCTTATATGTAGTTCATAAACATATAAATTGTTAATGAATGCATACAACATGCTCGATAAAATGCCTAAGAGAATTTGTATATCTAAACATTGAGACTTAAAAGTATCCAAGTAATGGTATTAAGTGCTTGGAGTAATATATAATTGAAGAATATTTTGAGTATATCAATATTATTTAATTATAATATTAATGTATAAGTGATGATTATTTTAAGTATATTAATATTATTTAATTATAATATTAATATATAAGTGAGGATTATTTTAAGTATATTAATATTATATAAATATAATATTAATATTTAAGCACAATATTTAACGTGCTTAATTGATGAATATTATTTCATTAAATTAGGTTGTGTAACGAAGGAAGAAAACAAAATATTCTGTGCGAATAATATAGGCGATGATCTACGGACTGAGGCAAGTTTTTCAAAACTTGCTCTTATGTGTAAAATGTCATTATATGTTAATGCGTTGTTACATTATAACATGTTATGACTGTTAATTTAAGCTGATATGTTCATTTCAACTGTTCAATTAAACTTTATACTGTGCAGAAACATGATGATATATGACTTATGTGTTAATATGTTTACATGTATAACTGTTATACATGGATATATTGTGAAGCATGCATGATACATGATTTATGTGTTATGTGTAACTGTCAAACTTGCGGGCAACATTGTTGCTCACCCACGCCACAAACAGATTTTTGCAGCTAGCGAATAAGGACCTGGATGGTTAGAAGAAGATGACTGCAGGAAAGGCATTTAAACGAGAAACTAAAGTCTATGTTGTGATATTATATTATTTTAATATTGCACTATTATTTACATGTTGATGTATTCTATACTCTGATTTAGAATGATACGTACGATTAAAGGTTAGAAAACCTGGGAGTAGATTAAGATGTATTGTAATATTATAGAGATTACATTTATGTTGTAAGAATTGTATTGTTTATGTAGTATCGTGACGAACCGGACCCGAGGTCAAGGTGACCCGGATTTGGGGTCGTTACAGGTTGGTATCAGAGCTGATAAGTTATAAACCTTAGGTAGAAATACCTTAGGATATAACCGTAGAAATAATGATAAGGATGATAAGGAATAAACTCAAATAGAGTTTAAGTGCTAAGAGATTAATTTTAGAAATTCATTATTAATTAAAGAAAAAGATAATTGAGATTCAAAGAAGAATATTGAAAAGTTATAAATATAAGAATCTGGAGTTACCTGACTCTAGTAGTAAAGATGAAAAGCTTAAATAAAATCATAATATATGATTAAAGTGAAAGATAAGAAGATCGCAAAACAAAACGATCATGAGATAGAAAAGAATCGTAATATAATACGATTATAAGAAAGATCACAACGTGATCTAATTAAGACATGAAATGATAGATGATCAATCAAATGATTGAAAACTTTATAGCAGAATTGTTGTACGAAAAAGGTACTAGAGGATAGTACGAAGATAAAACTCAGAAGGAGTTATAAATGATGAGATATGAATTAAAAGTTTATGTTGAGCAAGGAGCAAGATAAGATTAGGATTATGTGGGTTTTAAATTGAGGACTCATGTTAGTGGCTGAGTTGTACGATTCCTTACATAGGTGGGAAATTTGTGCTTGGTTTGAGAACCACTTAGCTTCCTATATCGATATAGTGGTTGAGTTGAACAATTTCTTGTATGGGCAAGAGATTTGTCCTTGGTCTAACAACCGCTTAGCTTCCTATATTAATTAGTGGCCGAGTTGACCAATTCCTTGTATGGGCAGGGGATTGTGTTTGGTTCAACAACCACTTATCTTCCTATATTGATAATCATTGGAACCTGGTGTCGCGCTATTCGCTATATGTATGTTGAGAAGGTGATTCTTTTCTCATGTGTATAACGAATAGGTAGATGATGTAAGATTAGGTGCGAGTTCTTAAAACTCACGCTTATGGTAAGTTTGTGACTCATAATCATATGGTATGTTTTTGAACCCCTAAGCGTATGGATAGTCCCTGATTAGTTCTTAGACTACGTATTGCTAGGACAAGTTCCTAAACTCGTATGATTATGGCAAGTTCCTAAACTCATAATGTGTGGTAAGTTCGATGAACAGTGTTTGTGGTATATCATTACAGACCATAAAAGAGGGTTATAAATTAAAGTGTGATTTAAGAGTTCTAAGTGATGGACAAACATTTGTAGAATCATAAGTGAATAGAGATTTTAAGTAAAGTTGAGATGATAAATTGAAGATGATTGAGGATTCTAGGTATTCCCAATCTTCTAGCTATGCTAGATCCTAAATCGTGCTTATATTCGCACTTATACGCCTTTGAAAAGTCTTGTCATTTATATGTCTACGCTACTTGGCTCAGCTAGACAAAAATTATTTTAACATCAAAATGTATTTTAAAATCGTCAACGCACCATTACAAAGCGTGGTGTTGAGATGATAAATGACGGCATCCTACCACACTGTTACAACAGTGCAACATTATGTCGTCCTATAAATGAATTTTAGTTATATGAACCGTTTTATGAAGTATGTCCATGCTAGTTGTGTTGGCTGGACAAAGCTTGTTTTGAAAACATCGAAATGTATTTAATCATCACTTACCATTAAAGTCGTGGTGTGGAGATGATAAAATGACGGAATCCTAACACACTGATTGCAACAGTGCAGCATTATTACGTCTTTAAAATGATTTTTAGTTTACATAAACTGTTAAGAAATTCCTGTTGCACATAGAGTTACTATGGTGAGACTCAGGAATCCATGTTTCAGTACAAGTTTTGTAAACATAACAATACTTTTGAAATTAGAAGTTCTTGACATTCAAGAATTATTTTATGAAATGAGTCGATGCCATTTGTTTCGGCGAGACAAATGTTATGATTATTTAATGAAATGTTTTCTGGAATATTTTCAAGCTGAGGTGAATAACCCTATTATTGGGGTATTTGATGTCGGAAAAATCTCGACTGACCCTATGGTGGTCAAACAAACGCATATAGTCGTTTGACTACAATGTTGTGTACAACGTCAGAGTACAAAGGGCTGATCACCTGGCGTACGGAGGTAGATTACCTTTTTCTTAATAGAAATCGGTAGGGGTAGTAATACCTGTAAACCTCTATGTTCATAGTCTTTATGGCCCCCAGCAGAGGTAGATTATATTTTTCTTAATAGAAATCGGTAGGAGTAGTAATACCCGTAAATCTCTGTGGTCATGGTCTTTATGACCCCTCAGCATAATATGAAAAGTTTTTAAAGAATATTTTATTTCCTATTTGTTCAAGTTACTTCACAATTATCGAACAATTGTTGAAGGTTCCTATTATTCGAAAAACTGATTGTGGGAAGGGTAATTTTTCCAGGGAGAAGTAGTCGTAGAATGCGACAATTTTAAGTGAATCCTTGAAAGAGGATAGAGTAAAGATTAACTTAAAAACCTAGTTCTGGTAGATAGAATGAGCAGAGATTAGTATGTTGTAATTTCGAGGACGAAATTCTTAGAAGAATGGGTGAATGTGATAACCCAAAAATTTATGAGACTTGTAAATAAGATCTTGAATAAATAAATAGAGGAGTAGAAGGAATAGAGATGACTATGCCTTAATTTCGAGGACGAAATTCTTAGAAGAATGGGCGAATGTAATATCCTAGATATTTTAAAATTTTGAAATAAAAATTTAATAAATAAAATTTTTATTAAGGGATAAAGTAGACTTGGATACATATGTATATATGTATTTCATATAATGTGAAGTATGTGATTCTGCGTAATGGACTAAGTGTGTATATATAGATGTGAAATATATACATATATTCGGAAAAATAGATTTAATATTTAATTAAATCATTAAAAAAAAGTGGATGGAATTAATTAATTAATATTAATCGATTGAGATTAAATTGAAATTATATTATTAAATAATATAATTTGAATATTGAGCCTTGGACGGCGATAAAATTATTATGAACTAAATTTTCATATATGAGTTAATTAATTCGCTTAGTTAAAATTAGTGAATTAATGTATGTACTTTATTCTAATAAAATGAAGTTTATATGGATAATATTTTGTATAAGTGTGATGAGTAAATAAATATATGTGATATATATTTATTTGTTAGTATGTGTGTTATGTATTTGCTAGTAAGAAATTAATTTAGGTTGCAAGCCCAATGTATAAAATAGTTGTGGAGAATTAAGTTGACCCAAATTTTGGTCTAACTTTATATTAGAAAGTCCAAAGAATTTTAATGTCAAGCCCAATTTTAAAGAATTAAGATGACTCAAGTTATTTAATTAAAAACTTGTGATAAGTCTAATGAAGAAGCCCATGAGAATTTAATTTAGTAGCCCAAAATAATGGGACATGTGTTAGTAGAATAACTATGCTTAGGAACTAATCATGTTTGAGTTAAATGTAGGAAATTGTGAGAAATAATTATATTATCCAAACGAAAGTGATTAATGACTCATGTGTCCTAAGAAGGAAATTGCTAGGAAGTTTCCTTATAATTGAAGAATGACTAGTTTGTCCCAAAAGAAAAGTATTAATGACCATGGTATTCTTGAAGGAAATTTTTAAGAAATTTGCTAATAGTGAGGGAAAGACTATTTTGTCCTTAGAGAAAACTATTAAAGACCATTGTGTCCTAAGAGGAAATTGCTAGGAAGTTTCCTAGTAATGGGAGATGACAATTTTATTCTTAAAGAAAATTAATTAAAGACCATTATGCCCTTTCCTGGCAATGGTTGATGACCCTTTTGCCCTTAATGTTGGCTAAATGATTAAGCTTAATTAGATAAATTTTTAACACTTCATCCTCCATTCTTCACACTCTCACCCAACCAAATAGAGAGAGAAAAAAAGAGAGAGAAGGCTACCAATAATGGAGAAAAGGGAGGAAGAAGAAAGCTTAGGAAGAAGCCATGGAAGGAAAGAAAGAAAAAATGAAGAACACAAGGTATAACTCAAAACTTTACTCACTTTATTGTGATTTAACTTAGATCTAGTGTTGGGTTATTATGATTGAACTAGATAATGATAGATCTACATGATTTATAATGATTCATGGTTGGATCTAGGGTTTGATGGGTTATTAAACTTAGATTTGAGAAATAATTTCTTAAAACTCTAAAACCGTCACTTTCCTCTTTAATCCTTAGATCCGCATAGTGGATATTGATGAAAAATTGTATAGATTTAATATGTTGTAATATTATGAGTTAGGAATTCATAGAACTTGAAATCATTTGATTTGGTTGTGTAAAACTCAAAATATGAAAATCGAAAGGAGAGAAGCGAATGTTATTTTCCTCAAATTAAATGATCTAGTGAGCTGCTGCCCAAAAATGAAACATTCGGGGCTAGCTAGATTAGATTGCTCTAAAAATTCTGAGCTTTTGGTATGTTATTATACACTGAATAAGCTTTCCATAGACTCCAGAACGGACTAATTCCGACTTCGGAGCAAAGAGTTATGACCAATCTAGTTTGTCGTGCAAAACTATCCAGCGAATTTTGGTCAGCCCCCTTACGTACGATTCCTGTATTGATGTGTTGGAAATTGAAATTATTTCAGTAGGACAAAGTTGTAGATACGGAAGTTAGCTTCGCGTGTCCACTGGAATCACCCAAAAATTATAAATAACGAAGAAGTTATGACTGTTTAAGCGAGCTAGGGTCTGTCAGCCAGTTTTCTCGCGAAACAGTTTTAATTTAGTCATTCCTTGAGATGTGCAGCCTCGTGTGTTTAGAATCTGAAGAAACTTAAAACTGTAAAGTTGTAGATATTGAAGTTTTCTAGCTGGACTTGCGAGATTGAGCCATTTTATGGAACGGATCATGTTCGAAATAAATTATTTAGTAAAACTGTCCAGAAAATGAAATTTTCTAGACTAGTTGATGAAATTTCAGAATCTGTGTTAAATGGTTAAGGGTCTGACTTTAAGGCCTAGATGAGGTTACAGTACACTGAGTAAGGTATAATTTGATATAAGAAGGAACAAAAAGAGTCATGTAACGAAGGAGTTACGTTAAAAAGGAAAAACAACGTTTTGTTAAAGAAATTGTGAAAATGGATTTTATAATTTTTATTTGAAGTAAAATTTTGGAAAATGATATATGTTATTGACATGTTGGGGATCATAGTTAATCCGGTGTATAAGGATGGATAAATATTGATGTCATGTGCTTATATGTAGTTAATAAACATGTAAATTGTTAATGAATGCATACAACATGCTCGATAAAATGCCTAAGAGAATTTGTATATCTAAACATTGAGACTTAAAAGTATCCAAGTAATGGTCTTAAGTGTTTGGAATAATACATAATTGAAGAATATTTTGAGTATATTAATATTATTTAATTAGAATATTAATATATAAGTGAAGATTATTTTAAGTATATTAATATTATTTAAGTATAATATTAATATATAAGTGAGGATTATTTTAAGTATATTAATATTATTTAATTATAATATTAATATGTTAGTGATGATTATTTTAAGTGTATTAATATTATATAAATATAATATTAATATTTAAGCACAATATTTAACGTGCTTAATTGATGAATATTATTTCATTAAATTAGGTTGTGTAACGAAGGAAGAAAACAAAATATTCGATGCGAATAATATATGCGATGATCTACGGACTGAGGCAAGTTTTTCAGAACTTGCTCTTATGTGTAAAATGTCATTATATGTTAATGCGTTGTTACATTATAACATGTTATGACTGTTAATTTAAGCTGATATGTTCATTTCAACTGTTCAATTAAACTTTATACTGTGCAGAAACATGATGATATATGACTTATGTGTTAATATGTTTACATGTATAACTGTTATACATGGATATATTGTGAAGCATGCATGATACATGATTTATGTGTTATGTGTAACTGTTAAACTTGCGGGCAACATTGTTGCTCACCCACGCCACAAATAGATTTTTGCAGCTAGCGAGCAAGGACCTGGATGGTTAGAAGAAGATGACTGCAGGAAAGGCATTTAAACGAGAAACTAAAGTCTATGTTGCGATATTATATTATTTTAATATTGCATTATTATTTACAAGTTGATGTATTCTATACTCTGATTTAGAATGATGCGTACGATTAAAGGTTAGAAAACCTGGGAGTAGATTAAGATGTATTGTAATATTATAGAGATTACATTTATGTTGTAAGAATTGTATTGTTTATGTAGTATCATGACGAACCGGACCCGAGGTCAAGGTGACCCGGATTTGGGGTCGTTACAACAGTCACATAATCAAACAATAGATTTTAAATAGCTTGAGGTGATATCACAGATTACACTCCCAGAACATTTGGTTTTCCACATCTAGGAATAAACTCTCAATAGCAAGACAAATAATTTTGAGTCTTTATCAGTACACACAACAACAATTGTAAAACAGTTTAGGCACATTATTGCTCATTTATCAACAAAATAGTATAGGACATTTATTTGCAAAGATTTCAGATATTTATTTCAAGAGTTTTATTTTCATTCTCAAATATGGATAGACAGCAAAGTGATTGTTAAACCATTACTCTCACTTTCCTTCTTTTACCTTTTGGGGTGGAAAATGATTTCTTGATATGCTATTGAAGTGTGGAGACATGCAGCTATGCAAATACATATTAATAGTTAGACTTTTGCATTTTAGGGAGACAGAGATAGATACCTCACTGATGTCAATTTCTTGACAGTCAGTGGTGCTGCAAGCAGTGATGTATTTCCTTGTTAGTTGAAATTCCTCAGGCCATTGCTAGTCTCATCATTTGTTCCTTCATTGTCCTGCATTGACTGATATATTGAGCACATCTTTGAATTCTGCACTTGCTTAGTTATGACATCCCATGATCATTGATAAGCTTGAGTGAACCTCTGAGTTCATATCTTGTAGAGTGGGAACATGTCATGAGTGTTGAGAAGCTCATGGGGTCGTCGTTGTAAGTGCATTGATGATGACGCATTATCCTTTAGATAACTCCTTGATCATCCTTTGTAGGACTTCACAACATCTTAGGCGGAGATGCAGATTCTCTTTTTAATGGAGAATATCTTCGTTCTTTTTGCATCAGTCCATTTCCTCCTTATGAAGTGATCGATATGCTCAATGCCATTAGCATGCCTGGTGATGATGAGTTTTTCCATTTAAGCCCATGAAATAGCTTGGATAGCTTAGGATAGTTTTTTCTGCATATACAATTTTCAACTTATCAGCTCATTGACTTGTCAACCAATACCTAGATTTAGAACTGATCTAAATTTGTGTCATGGATCTACTCAAAGCGTTTAGCTTTATTATATCCATGAGAACCTGCTTTGATACCAATTGTTGGTTCCTGGAGACACAATGTGGATCTAGAAGGGCAGGGGTTGAATAGATCCTTTAAAAACTTTTTCCTTTTTCTTAATGAAGGTATAACAGTTTATGAGATAGAGAATCAATTCATATTTAGCGGAATAATCATTAATAATCTCTTCATAGATTCAAGCATAATTTCAGCTCAGTTTACAAATTTATAGTATGGTTGATAACATGTATAGCAGTTTATTGAGCATAAAGTAAATAACAGAGAGTAAATAACATAGAAGGTTTTAAGTGGTTCAGAGACTGAATAACTCATACTCCACTCTTCTACTTCAACAAGTAGGAATCTACTAATTGCTTTAGTCACGAAGACAAGGACTCTACGCCCTCCTCAAGTCCAGCAGACATGAGTTATTTTTAGCCAAAAGGCAAGGATCCTATGACCCTCCTCAAGTCCCGCAGACATGGATCCTCTGACCCCTCTTGAGTCCCGCAGACGTTGACTTGTTTTTAGTCTCTCGGACAAGGATCCTATAACCCTCTTCAAGTCCAACAGACTTGGAAACCTAGTTCACAAAGAACCCTTCAAGGCCAATAGCCTTGGAACCTGTAGACTAAGCCCAGCAGACTTAGAATCTCTTGTACCCTCTGGTACTCAGCAAGTCCAGCATACTTGACTTTCTTTAGTCGCTTAAGACAAGGACGTCCCGCCCGCTTTGGTGTGTTGATGGTTTGTTAGGTTGTGCTGCCAAGATGAACTTTTATTCTCCTTCATCTTTAGGTACTTGGTAGCTGTTAGTGAGCTTCTTCTGGATGCTGCTGATGATGGTCGTTGAAGTCCTTCCTTCTTCTGGTACATAACAGATGCAGATGATCACTTCCGTTGAACACTGCTTGACTTTTCCAAGTCACTTCTTTTTCTTTTCAGCCAATAGTGTTCCTTGCTTGATCATAGAGTTATCCGTTCTGGATCCGGTTGCTCTAGATCTTGGATTCTTGGTCATTCGACTCATAGCTCATATGCCAGCTCTTTGGCATACCTCTCATGTCGCAATGAAGCTTCTAGCTGATAGTACAATTTGTGTTCTAGCTCTCTTACTCACTGAATACCAACACACACTCATTCGAGTGTTGTTCCTCTCTTTTGTAGTTCTCCATTTTCTTTCTGTTGGAAGCTTTCCGTTGATATCTTCCCGTTGCACTACCTTCCGTTGGAGACTAACTTTCTGCAGATTTGTTTATTATACCACTGAGTATTTTACTTCTCTAAGTCTGCTAGTGATGGCTGACTCAGTATCCATTAGCTGGTACCAAGATAGTGGAGTCAGATGCGCTGTTTATTGACTGCTGCAGATAAGACTGTTTGAGCTCCACTCAAATTGGTTACATATTAGACTCCTTTATTTATTCAGCCGCTCATCTTGGAATAGCAACCCTGAGTGTCCTAATATTTTTAATCCAGCTGGCACTCTCTTACTTGCTATACGATTATCTTAGGTGTAGCCTGAATCTTTGATCGTAGAGTGAACTGTTTGCTTCTAACTGAAGACTGTTGCCTTTGATCATAGAGTTTAGTGCTAACTTCAGTTGTGGCCATGTGCTCTCTTGCAGTTCGTAGAGTGGCTGACTGTACTTGCATTACTCTTTGATGTGCTTCTTACTCTACTACAGTTTGTCCTTCCTTATGCTCTGTGATATCCGTTTAGCTTTTTGTTTCAGAGCATAGCATTTAGGATCTTTGTTGAGCCATTGCTATAGTGTGCTTAGCATAGAGGATTGCTCTATTGTTCTTTAGGTGTTGGCTCTGTTGTTGTGTCATAGAGGACTGCTCTATGACCTTCTTGTTTGCTGTGGCACCTTTGATGTAGAGGACTACTCTACTTAATCTTCAGACATTCTTCCTTTTGTCATAGAGTGCTGCTCTATGATCCTTTTCGCTTTTGTTTCGCTGAGACTGCTTGAGTGCTTCTATTATTTTAGACTCAGCTCTACGATCACTTGATCTTGCTGAACTTTCCCGCTCTATGACCTTTGTCTTTGATGCAAGTCTAGAGTCTTGATGGATCGTAGAGTGATTACTTGATAAATCCTTTGATCTCTGTTATGGCTTGATGCTTCGTTTGTGCTCAAAGATCTTGCTATGTCTGATAGCTCATGCTTAGCTTGCTTGTTAGTCTTGAAGATTGCCATTTTATCTTTGAGTACTTCAGCAGCGACTGCTCTACGTTGTTGCTTGATTGCAGACTGATCATGGGAGTCGTAGAGTGGTTAATCTTTAGACTGACTCTACGAACCCATGTTAGCACGGTGAAATTCTCTTCGTAGTGTGCACTCTACGAACCTGAGTAAGCTCTTTGTTCTGTCGAGCCATACTCTACGATTGCCTTGCACGCTCTGCGTTGACATGCGCAGCTCTACGATGCCCGGTAAATGCTGCCGAGTGATCTCTACGATCTGTCGATCCTGTTACTGTGCTTTCCTGGCAGACTCTACGATCTTGGAATTTAGCACTGCAATGTCGAGGCAACTTTTCGTCCTGCCGAGGCGACTCTACGTCCTGCCTCGGCAACATTTTCCTGGCAGACCCTGTGATGACATGCTTGGCTTTGCGATGTTGACTGACTGCTCTTCGATCCTTCACTTAGTCAGTGTAATGCTCTACGATCAGTCTGGCCCTTGTTTGTACATATGTCATTACAGTACATAAGATCAACCTAAAAATGTTTTATCTTTTTCTATTATATTCTAAGTCCTTGTACATCATATTCATTTAAGGACTTTATAAGACCTAATATTACAAACATACTTTGATCAGATAGATATTCATTCATCTTAGATCAACCTAACATATTTGATCTTCTAAGTCCTTGTACATATATTTCATTAAGGACCTTACAAGTCTTTAACAGTATGAATGTTCTTCTTACCATTTTGTCATCAATTAAATCACATATAATGAATAGTGGCAATCACATGCAGATCTTATAGTATTCTCCCCCTATGATAATGAGTGTAACAATCGCATGCTCCCTCTCCCCCAATTAAGGATGCCTCCTTGGACCCACTTCTCTCCAAAATTTATTTACTCACTTATTTGATTAATTGTCCATTTCGGATATTAAAAAATAACTTTTTAAAACTTATAGTCGATTCCTAATAATTTTGACGTTCCCAGCGTCATGAGTATATCCATTAATTTCATCAAAATCCTCTCCAAATTTTGAGTTTGACTTTTTATCGAAAAGTCAATCGTTGACTTTTTGACCAAAAAGTCGACCCCGACACATTTTGTGTTTATAGTTTATTCTTATTAATTCAAACATCTCAGACTCAAATTCGCAGTCCGCATCTCCAAAATCCACTCCGAACTCAAATTCGAGTTTTTTTAACTTATTATACATGTTTTATAAACAATTGTTTACTTCCTTAGTTAGTTTATACTAATTGAATTAATTAGTCTCAACCAACTATTAGTTTACATCTATTTGGCATACAATAATATATTAAGTCATTACATAAATATATAACATTCATATGTAGTATATGTATAATAATGAATTTAATTAACTCCCTTATTTTATTCACACAAAGTACATACATTAATTCACTAATTTTAAATAAGTGAATTAATTAATTCGTTTTTGAATTTATTTCATAATAATTCTATTGTCGTCCAAGGCTTAATATTCAAATTATATTATTTCATAATATAATTTCAATTTATTCTCAATTAATTAATATTAATTAATTAATTTCATCCCTTTTCTTTAATGATTTAATTAATTATTAAATCTTATTTTCTCAATATATGTATATATTTCACATCTATATATATACACATTTAGTCCATTACGCAAAATCACATACTTTACATTATATGAAACACATATATACATATATGTCCAAATCTACTTCATCTCTTAATAAGAATTTTATTTATTAAATTCTTATTTTAAATTTCAGAAATATCCGGGATATTACATTCACCAATTCTTCTAAGAACTTCGTCCTCGAAATTAAGGCATAGTCATCTCCATTCATTCTACCTATCAAAGCTAGGTTTTTAAGTTAACCTTATCATCTTTAGTTTAATAATTACTCATCACTTTCCTCCTTTGAGGATCTCTCAACAATCATCACCTTCAATCATCGCATCTTTTAAGTCTTCATAATTGTTCAATATTTATGAAGCAGTATGAATAACGAGGAAATAAAAAGATTCCCTTAAAAAAATATTGTCATCATGCCGAGGGGTCATAAAGACACTGAACAATGTTTATACATCGAAAACCATCAGAATCTTTGGCAGTCACAAAGACTGAAAAACATTCTCCGCAAGTACTTTAAGAGATCAGTCCATCGTATCCCATGTCTGCACAACATATAAATTTTTAATGTCTAAACGTAAATTGGGACTATATGCCCGTCATCAGTTACCTCGTTATCAGGGTTGTTCATCCTTAGTCTTATCACCAAGGTCCACACCAAAATTTGGATTGGAAAATTTTTAATCATCTTTCAAAATTCGTCATTTCTCATCAAATGTGTCTAGTCGAAGTAAATGGCATCGACATATGAACAAACAAAACTTACCCCAATAATATGGGTTCCTTAGCTCACCATAACAAATGAGTTCAAGAATACTTCAAGAACTCAACATCATACCATGGGCACAAAACGAGCTCGCCATCGTAATCACTATGGGCCCAAGAACTTCTATAGATTTTATTAAAATCAATTTTTGTCTAGTCAAAATAATTAGTATAGACATATGATCAAACATAACTTTAAAAGTTTAATAGTTCAATAATTGAACAAATCTTTTCAAAGGCACATTAACACGAATTCAAGCACAATTTTTTTTTAAAAAAAAATATTCAGGATCTAGCATAGCTAGAAACATTGGCATGCACTCACTCCTTCATCATCTCTAGTTTTCTCATCTTTTCTCTACTTAGCAACTCTATTTATTTTCAATCTTACTAATCACTAAAGACTCTTAATTCTCATCCTATAACCCTTCTCATCTACCGCAAATATTGTTCATCGAACTTACCACACATATAATATAGATCACTTATGATCTAACAACATCCCTTCTACTTATCAGAAATCTTATATCTTTTATTATCTCATTTCATTTATATTCATTGAACCGAGAATTTCCAGATCCTTTTTCTCTTCTTTTCTGTTGTATGTCTATAAGATCCTCCTTTGGATCTTCCTTTATATTTTCTAATAACCTCATACTCATCTTAAACTATATCTCTCATCATTTAAACTCTATTTGAGTTTATTGCATACCATCCTCATCATCGTCTCTATAATTATAGCTTAAGGTACTTTTACCTAGCTAAGGTTTATAGCCTATCAGCTCTGATACCAACTGTGACAACCCGAAAACTTGGTCTATCTTTAAACTCGAATTCGGTGCCGTCAAGATACTACATGCTCAATATATTCCTACAACATCAGAGTAAATATTGAATTATAACAATTTCCTACAAAATCACATACTTTACATTATATGAAACACATATATACATATATGTCCAAATTTACTTCATCTCTTAATAAGAATTTTATTTATTAAATTCTTATTTTAAATTTCTGAAATATCCGAGATATTACATAAATGAAGTGTATACTCTTCATAAGTAAATAATTCGATTTCTTTTCTCCAACCAAGATATAATTAATAAGGTAAAGATGGCCAATGAATTCTATATACTCATTATTGATGACAACAGAATTATTAGAAGAATTCACAAAATGCTTTTGAGTAAGCATGGATTCAAAATCTTTAATGTGGAAGATGGACAAAAAGCTGTTGATCTATTTTGCTTCAAAAAATGTTATGATCTTGTGCTTATGGATATGGAAATGCCAATCAAGGATGGTTCTTAGGTTAACTTTTGAGTAAAATACAGTGGCACCCCCTCTAGATAACCATAATACCACTCACCTCCCCTCTAATTTTTTAAATAACAGTTAGTACCCTTGCAAGTTTTTTGGGTTGACTAAATAGATAAAATTACATATTTACCCTTGTAAGTTATCAAATTTTAATTCCTGAATAATATATATATGTTTAATTATCCTTTTTTAATACAATACATTTTAATTATAGTTTTAATTGTAATAAAGACTATCTCATTCAAATTGTTGGTAACTTATAAAAAAAACTAATTTAGTTAAATTAACACATATTTTTGGAAAAGTGATATAAATATTAAGAATATTAAATTAAATTATTAATAGAGTTGTTCTAATTAGAGTGTTTGAGTATGTTAATATTTTAGTTTTTGGTGTTTAACAACAAAAATTATTATTTGAATTCTAAATTTCATACTATGATTTTTATATGTTAAATATTTTTGAGTATATGTCAAAATTTGGTATGTTTATGATTTTGATTACATTTTTTAGTATACAGTTAGTGTTGTTTTTATGCAATGTTGAATAAAAAAAATATAATAATATTTATTACTACCTCTATCTTGTAAAAAGATTTTTCTTTTAATATATATTTTCTTTTTTTGAGTAACAACATTTGTTATTTTTATTGTAAATAATTATGCCTAAGTGTGACTTATGTTTAGTTTAATATTTGAGAAAAATAATTAATATAATTTTTAATACTTTTTTATATGAATAATACGATTTATCCTATAATAATAAGTTCATTTTACGTAAATTTTAATATTGGGAAAAAATAATTATAATTTTTTTGCGTTAATTTGTACTTCTTATGGGTATTAAAATTTTACTTTTTAATTACAAAAAATATATATTTGAATGTATATTACGTAAATTTTAATCTTTGAGAAATTTAATTAGCAAAAATGTATGACTTTATTTTCCCGATAAAATGAATACTTATTATTTTTTGACATTTATGTTATTTATTGTACAAGTTTATAATTTAATTAATTAGATCAAGTTAGGTAAAAATTATAATATACAAATTTATATTTAGTGGATATATTGAACATTATAACTTAAAGGGTGTATTAGAGATTATATTAAAAATATTTTTGGATATTAGTTGGACAACCACACTAAGGGTAGTGAATGTTACATATTGTAGACTAGAGGGGTACTGACTGTTAGTTGAAAAACTAGAGGGGTGGTGAGTGTTATTATGATTATCTACAGGGGGTGTCAGTGTATTTTACTCTTAACTTTTTTGTTTCAATCTATTTTTTTTTGTTTATATTCATTTAATATTGTTTTTAAGAAAATTACATAAGAAAATGAATTTGTAAATTCGTATTGCTAATATTTACTTGCACAAAATAAAAGAGAAAAAAAAAGCATAAAATTAAAAGAGTAGACAAAATAAAAATTTATATAAATTGTTCTTTAGAGAGACAAGTGTAGCCTAATTGGTAATTGATTGACAAACAACCATCCGGAGCACCCCAGGACCGCATGAATATATATATATATATCAGCTCCGTTAAACATTATGTCAATAATAATGTTTCTCAAGTTAATAAATTGTTTCTTTAACAAACAACATAAGAGCTTCGAGAAATGAGAGTAGATAGCATGATAATTGAAGTGTCTTCTCGTGGACGAGATTCTGAAAAATAAGCATTTATAAGAGTTGGTCTAAACGACTATTCATTCCCGAACTGAACAGATCGAATCCGGAGATTCTTTTGGAACAAACTCGCGGAATGAACACTCCTTGATTGGTATACCGGTCTTGGAAGAAGGCATAGCGGCGTTTATTGGCAATATGCGCCGTAGCCTGATCGGATTGATTGAAACAAGATTCTGGGACTGTTACGTGAAGCCGCTAACTACTCGTGTAGTTGACTGTCTTCTTCAAAAGCTCAAGAACAATAATTAAAGTTTAAGTATGATTTAACTGAGTTATCCTAATAAGTTTATCATAAGTTGGAAATTCAATAAAGTTAGTTTTTACTTCCACAATAGGTTATTTGAGGGTAAGTGTTAGTATTGTTTAATTTTTGTGTTTTGTTAAAAGTACTTAAAATAAATGAATGACCTCATAGTATAGTAGGTATATGGTTGTAAGATGTCCTAGTAAATCTCAAGTCTTGCTAAGTTATTAGTTATACATATGAAGTTGTAATTTGTTTTCTTTATTAACAATAATGAAATTAAATTTAGTTTTTTTTACTTTGCCTTTTAAGCCTGTAAATTATGATAGGATGCATGTTTTATTAGTTTGTTTTTCTCTCTAACTTCTTATTCCTAATAGGTTTGCAAATGGGTCAACTTGTGTTGGGCTGCTACCTTTTATATATTTATTTTATTTGTCCATGGAAAAAGATATTTAAAACTTAGAAATAAAATATTGAATTGGCCCAATTGAGTCATAAAATATTGGCAAATGATATAACAATGGGATGATCCTAACTAAATTGACTTGACTTTGGATAGCCTTTTGGTTCCTAATATTGAGTCTTGATCGCCCCATTATATTTAGAAGTAATCATTTGGTACCAAAAAAAAACTCATTTGTTAATCCTTTTCTTTAAAAAGTTTTATTTTTTATAATAATTAAATTAATTATCATAATTTTACTATCATGTTATCGCTACTAATTTAACAACTAAATAAACTTAAAAAAAGTATATAATATAAAAATATATAAAACATGTAAATTTTATATATGGGATTCGTTTTGTGAAATAGAAATAATAACATATATTCTATAATATAAAAACTTGCCAATTTTCTTTTAAAATTAATATAGTCCATGTTTCTCTGTCTTTGTGTAATTGTGGTGAGAGTGGCTGTAATATTCCGAATATTTATAGAACTTATAAATATGATATCGAATGATTAAAGTTAGTTGTAAAGTTAATTTCGAAGACGAAATTCTTTGAAGTAGACGTGAATGTAATATCCCGAATATTTATGAGACTTATAAATATGATCGTATATGGTTAGAGGTTAATTTAGTGACCTAAAACTAGGTATCGAGAAGTTTAAAACCTTAAACCCTAATGAGACTCGAATTTTGTAACATATGTGCTCAATAAAGATCGAAATGACTTGACACGTCGTGCTTAAAAATAATTTTTTTTGGCCAAAGAACTTGTTGGTATATTCGTTTTTGATAAGCTGCATTGTCGTGCTTATGCCTAGCACACGCCAGCTTACGCCTGGTACACGCCAGGTACTAAAGTGTAATTAACCTAGGTACTAAAGTGTAATTAACCACTTTTTCTTAGCTTAAAGTGTAATTAACCTAGGTACCAAAGTATAATAAGTCGGGGTGCAAAGTGTAATAAGTCGAGCCCCTAACGTGCAATTACTGAAACTTGGTTTTCCTAAAAATAGCAAGCTTAGTTCTTTATTATTTCCTAATATTTCAAGAGCAGTTCAAGAGCAAAAACACTCTATATTTATATCCTGAGAGATATTGTGAGAGAAAAATTACTTTCCAAGCATCGAAGCGCTACGCGATTGGAAGTAAAGCTAGCAACTACAAGAGGTATTACTCTAGTGGTTATTATTTTCATTATTCTTTATATATTTAGTAAAAATATACTTTTACAAGCAGTTATAATACTCAAATTATTTTATGTATATAGTACAAAAGTCCTATTTACAAGCAGTTATAATGTCCGATTTATTTCTCTTATATATTAGAAAATATACTTTTATAAGCTGTTACTATGTCCAATTTTCTTCAAGTATTTAGTAAGAATATTCATTTTATAAGCAGTTATAATACTAAAATTATCTCAAATATAATAGCCGAATATTCATTTTATAAGCAATTATAATGCTGAAATTATCTCAAATATAATAGCCGAATATTCATTTTATAAGCAGTTATGATGCTCGATTTATTTCAAACATAGTAAACGAATATTCATTTTGCAAGCAGTTATAATGCTCAATTTATTTTAAATATAGTTGAAAAATATTCATTTTATAAGCAGTTATAATGCTGAAATTATTTAATATATATTAGACGGAGTCTTATTTATAAGCGGTTATAATACCCGAAATAAAACTTAAAAGTTTTAATCGTTAAAATGCTTAATTAGCCTAGTATAATCAAAGGAAAGTAAAGCTTGCACTTCAAGAGGTCGTATGAGGAACACGAACTAGCATAAACGATCGAAGCGATAAAAGGCAAGTCTACTTATTTGTTGAAATGCACTCCGTGCAATAACATGTCTTATTTATGAAGTTTATTGTTATGCAAGTATTGTTTATTTTGCACCCCGTACATTAACATGCTTGTTATCTATTATGTGCAACGTGATAGAGATTGTTGAATTTCAATTGAAAACCATGTTAGTATCTGAGTTGAACAACTCTCTTGTATGGGCAGGAGTTTAAGATTTGTTAGGGAACCGATCTAACTCACTGAGGTAACATTTGTTGCAATGTAAAGGTGTCGTAGAAGCGGTATACACTGTTGATACAATTGTAGCAGTGTTGATAAGACGGGTAACTAAGTTCATCAGTTCGTGGGTGGGGAACCACTCAGTTCACTATATTGATAATCGTTGAAATCGTGTATTATCTTATTCTGTATATATATCTTGAAAAGGTGATTCTCTTCTCACATATCTATATATATATATATATATATTAGACTTATTGGACATTCTTATACTCATTCTTGCAATTATCTTAAACAAATTACAGCTACGGAAGAATTACCAGACGATTCTAGCGGTACAAAGAAAGTTGAAGATATAAAAGTTATTTAAACTATGCTAGATTAACATTATTGGCAATGTCTAAAAAGTTCTGACGAGGAAAGGGGTTAGGTCATTTAATTGCGCGCCGTTTTAATGGAAAAACCCTCTCTTTCTTGGGAACTAACTGGTTGCTAATACTGCAAGTCTCGGATAGATAAATGGACATTTATTTTTAAGTCTTTTAGGACTTATTTGTAATAAGAACAAGTTATCTGGGAATGCTGTAACAATGAACAAATGATATTTTATAATATTATCACTTTTCCGCATTATACTCTGATTATTAGAAGTCAAGATTTCTATAGTAGTATGTAAATGTTGTACACGTAAGCACGAAATCTGACCTGACTAAAAAAAGTAAGCAAGTGGATTTTCGGGACGTCACAGTGGCTCTAACCAAAACACGCAAGAAGCCATCGAAACCAACCATCAAGAGGGAAAATGATAATACATGAAAATGACTAAATAAAGTCGATAATTAGTGTCTGACGCTCCTAAGGATAGTTTGGACCTTTCATAATAAGGCTTCATAGATTGGGCCCAAACATTGATGGACCTAACCCATCAGTAAATAGTCAACTCTAATTTACTAATAGAAATTACTAAGTTTCAATTAGAGCACTTTTAATCACTAAGGTGTTGTTTAATAAAATTAAATGAAAAATTTTGAATGTATAAGAGAATCTGAATAATTAAATGAAGTAGAAATTCTGAATATAAAATAAAATGATGTGTTTAATAATTGTCTGTCTAAAACATCTAAATACATGTATTTCACTATTTTAGTCTTCTAGATTATTATGAACAAATTTATTAGATAATTAAACATAAAAAATGCTATTTAAGAAAAATTAAATATAAACTTTTGAACAATTTTTGATGGAGTATACTATTAGTAATATAATTTTAGGAATAAACACTAATTTTTTTTAATAACATTCTATTAGTTCATAAAACCAAAATAAAATATTACAGTAATATTAATTAAATTGATTATTGACCCATTTGTTAAAGAAAAAATTTTAAAAAATAATTTGTAAACGACAAAATTTGTTTACACATATACAATAGTAAAAAAAGATGGATACTAAATGTAATTTTTAATTGTCTATTAGGATAAGTAAGTAAAAATATCATTCAATATCTTACTGATTCAGTCATAATTTTTTGGATGAATCGTTCAGACACATTCAGACGTATTCAGAGTTTAAAAATTATAAAATAAATAGTCTAAATGACTTAATCAGTCAAATTCAAACTCATTCAAATCTAAACAAACAACATCTAACTTTCTCTATCTCCTACAGCAGCCCCAATTACACTTTCTATGTAATCTCTTCACTATCTACTGAAATGGGGATACCTACTAGCCATGAATTTCAAGTATAATTTTTTAAAAATTTATTTGTTTTTATGTGAGTCTTTACCCTCTAAGATCGATTGTGTATATTTGATGGCTTTTGAGTTGTGTAACGATATTTTAAAAAATAAATAAATTAACTTGAAATAGTGAGAATTGGCATGAAGTAGGCGTAGGAATTTATTTATTTTTAATAATGCTGTCTACCTATTTGATATATTACCTAGATGAACTTAAAAACTCGATCAAAATACACTTTTGATGATGAACGATAGATGTGGAAATTGTAAACACATAATTGAATTTTTTTTTTATTGATTTTGATTAAGTCATGGGTGACTCTTCCAAAAGTATATTCATCTTTCTGATTTTTTTTCTTGATTCACAATTGCTCTCTGAGCCAATTATTACAAATTTAAACCAAAATTTTTATTTTCTTATTTTTAATCTGAATCACTCATTTTTTTCAACAAAATTATATATATATATATATATATATATATATAGGGCTATATGTATATACACAACTGTGTAGTACACAGTCGCCTAGCGACGGTTTTTTTGGGCTATGACGACAGTAACTGTCGCCATAGATTAGAATATCTATGGCGACGGTTCAACCGTCGTCATAGGCGACTACGTATTACACACCTATATATATATAGATAGATATATTGGCTAGATTGTAGTAACAATCAGTTTTTTTCTTTTTGAAATATTTTTATTGCAAACTTTGGGATGGTGCACACGTACATATTTGGTGAAATACTATAAAAAGGATAAGTCTATTTGATTCTTTTCGCATGAATTCATTTTTAAGGTGGAAAATCTTTTGAGACCATATTAGAGAATACGAATTTTGTTCAAGAGCAGCAAATGATCAATGACTAAGGTAAATATGATATGAGATGCAGCTCAATACCCGTGCTTCGCACGGGTAAGAAAACTAATTTATTTTAAGAGACAACAATAAGCGACATTGCCCAAAAAACTTTGTGATAGGTTAACATGGTTGTTGTATAAACATGATCATATGTTGAGTTCATATATGTATATGCCTCAAAAAAAAAAATCATCTTTCCAAGAGAGCGTAGGAAGAGATAGCACAAGAGAATTTTACTTGCTGTTGTCAATTAGGCAGGGAAAAACTAGCTATATACTTAACACATGTCGTTAATCTCTCCTCTTTCCAACCGGCTGAGTCCCATGCATGTAAGGCTTGTTAGAAAATCCGTTGTCGAATTTAATCGTAACTATAACGGTCCTAAGATTGCGAAATTCATTAAATATTCAAGTTATTTTTATAAAAAAAAAAAGAAGAGAAGATAAAATGCATACGTTAGTGAAATTTGCAAGTCTACAAGTTTGCAGATTTTCTAACTAAGTTTTGTCACACACATCGGTATACAAATACACACTAAAGGTAGTTATAATATATGTTAAAAAAATAATCTAAAATAAGAATAGTTTTATGTATACAAATTATGCACAAGTAAAAAGTCAAAAAATAGATGAATTCTATATATATATATATATATATATATATATATATATATATATATATATATATATACACACACACACACACACACAAAAGTTAGAATTTTAAAATTTACTATTCCATGTATTTTATAAATATAAAAATAATAATAATAATAAACTCAATAAAGATACAAATCCATCTATTAGATCTTATCTTTAAAACTTGAGATTGTAAATCTATATCCAAAAAATATCAAAGAAATAAAAGATAAAAAAACACATTTAAGGTAACAGATACGCAACATATACTTGGTGGAAGAAAAATCTCTCGTATTAGATCACTTTCATATCTTCTGCTACATCCACTCTTTAGTAAAATCTAAGAATAAAATCAGAAAAGCACACGAATTTAGTTTATTCACATCCACTCTTTAGTAAAAGAAAATTTTAAAACCACTTATCTCTAATGACTATATAACCATGATTCTGCTGGTTACTGTAGCACGTCACATATAAGTTTCTTTGTCTATCTAACCTTTTCGCCTTTCATACTCGCATTTTTAAGCATTGAAGAGGTAATATTAGCTTTGTAACTTAAGCAGTAATATGTTATAATCATTATTATTTTCTATATTTGTTTGAGAACTTCAAATTTTGTATGTTGGTTTAGTTTAATTGTTTTCATGTTTTGTTCTTCAGTAAATAATGGAATTGCAGTAAGACAATTTGTGTTAAACAAGTGTATGTTTAAAAGAAAAATCTTGTAATATTTTTTTTGAGATAAATGAAGTGTATACTTTTCATAAGTAAATAATTCGATTTCTTTTATCTAACCAGGATATTATTAAGAAGGGAAAGGATGGCTTATGAATTCTCCATACTCATTGCTGATGACGACGTACTTATTAGAAGAATTCACAAAATGCTCTTGAGTAAGTATGGATTCAAGATCACTGCCCCTAATATGCAACTTTTTATAGAGAATTTAAAGACAATTGTGCGGTCGTAACCAACTCACCTAAAAGTTTAATTGTTAAATGGAGGGCCTAACAATGTATATCATGCTATCAACTGTGGAAGATGGACAAAAAGTTGTTGACCTATTTTACTCTGGAGAATATTATAATCTTGTGCTTATGGGCATGGAAATACCAATCAAGGATGGTCCTCATGTTAATTTTTTTTGTTTCAATCTATTTTTTTGAATATACTCGTCTAATATTATTTTTAAGAAAATTACTTTGGAAAATGAATTTATAAATTCGCATCACTAATATTCACTTGCACAAAAAAATTTAAATTAAAAGAGTAGACGATATAGAAATTTATACAATTTGTTCCCTAGAAAAGCCGATGTAGCCTAATTGGCTAGTTGGTTGACACACAACCACCCCGGCCACTCCCGGGACCACATAGCCTAATTGACCATATAAATATATATATATATATATATATATATATATATATATATATATATATATATATATCCTTTTGTTATGAAACATTATATCAATAATAATGTTTCTCAAGCTAATAAATTGTTTCTTTAACAGGCAACAGAAGAGCTTCGAGAATAATATTCACTAACCCAAGATTCACAACCGAAGTTGAAGAAGAACGAAGAAATTAGAATATAGCTCCAAAAAATGAGAGAAGAAAAAGACCTTTATTATTATGGAGGAATCTAAGTTACAAGCTTTCAACCAAAAGCTTACAAAAGAGAAAACTTACAAGAGAGAAAGTAGGAACAAGCTTGCAATGATAGTTGTTATTATTGGTGATTTGTGTTTGTGTTGGCTAGGTGATTTTGGGTGGTGGGAGGGGGTGTATTTATAGGTGACTAAAGAAAGGTCTAGAAGCTCAAGGTAAGTGAAAGTTTGAAATGTTCAATAATTCTAACTTAGTGAGCATTGGTGAAGGTTCTAGATCAAGGTAGGTGGAGATTTGGAAAAGTGAAGGTTCTAGATGTTGGTGGAAGGCTCAAGAAGGATATCAAGTGCAAGCATGTTCTACAAGGTTCTAGATATTGAAAATCTCAAATACATTAATCCTCACAACATCCCTCAAAAAATAAAATATTTAAATTAATAATTAATTACCAAAAAATTACTTTAAATTTTTAACAAGATTGTAGTGACAATCAGTTTTTTTGAAATATGTTTATTGCAAACTTGCTTGGGATGGTGCATACATACATATTTGGTGGAACACTATAAAGAGGATAAATCTATTTGATTCTTTTCGTATGCATTTTTTTAAGGTGAGAAATCTTGTGAGACTAATCATATTAGAGAATACGAATGATGTTTAAGAGAATCAAATTATCAATGACTTTAAGGCGAATATGATATGAGATCACTACAAGAAAATTGATAATTCGGACGAAATTATTTTCGACGGAATGAATTTCATCGAATTTAAGTTATTTTAGACGGAATATTCCGTCGAGAATAATTCCCTCATAAATAACGTAATTCCGACGGAATTCAGTCAGAACTGTAAGTCGTCCATTGGTGCTAATATTAGTGCCAGCGTTAAAACTATTTACGACGAAGGCGTATTTATTTCCGATGGAATTTCTGTTGAAAATAGTTATAAAACTTAAAACCAGCCGTCGCTTCTACAAATTTTCTTTCTCTCATTTCTCTCAATCTACCTCTCGCCTCACCACGCTACAAAACCTCTCATCTCTCTCACTCCGACCACCTCCACCCTCCGAACGAACAGCTCCACCTCCGAATGCAGTCACCTTCATTGCTCTACACGTCGTCGCCGCCTCCTCCTCACCTGTTGGACCTCCCCATCTCTGGCGCCCCCTGACTCCACCTCATTCTTCTTCTTTAACTCCATTGCTACCTAGAATTCAAGGTTAGTGGTTTATTTTTATATTAAGGGTTAATTTTTTCTCTAAAAAATCTTTTTAATTTCCTGCCCTATATTGTGTTGTGCATCTTAGTCTGTATGTGTTTGAAATTACTCATGATATATCTTTTGCTGCTGAAATAGCTAAAATTAGAACTTAATTTGAATTGTAGCTAAAATTGGGATTATTTGTGTTTTGCAAATTGTGTTGCTGAAATTGGGATTATTTGTGTTCTGCAAATTGTTTTGCAAATTGGGATTAATTATTGTGCACATTGGGATTAATATTAGTGTATTGGAACTTCACATTCTTTGGGTTTAATTTGTGCAATTGCAGCTTCTATTAGTGTATTAAATCTGATAATTGCTTTAATTTGCTTTTCTTTATGTAATTGTAACTTATGTTAGTGCTAATTAATTTGTATGTTGTTATAGTGGTAATTATATGTATAGTTTTTATTTAGAATTATTTCTGACGGAATGTTTCGTGAAAATTATAAAAGGTAATAAATAAATCAATACTTAACTATAAAAGGCAATTAGGAGTTAGTTTGCCACTAAAAAAAATAAAACTACAAAACTAAGTAACATTTACTTAGTTGACTACCACTAAAATAAAAATATATATATAATAAAATATAATATAAATAAATATTATAATAAATATAATGTAAGAAAAAAGGATAATAATAATATAATATACAAACTAAGTAACATTTACTTAGTTTGGTACTCCTACAGCAAAATACAATAAAATAAAGTAAAAGTATAATGAAAAATAGTGTAATTTAATAAAAACTTAAAATATAATATAATCAAACATTAAAATAAAAAATTAATAAATTAGAAAAATATTTTAATATTATATAATATAATATAAAAAACTAAGGAATACAATATAATATAATAACATAATAAATAAAATAAAATAAATTACAAACAATTAATTAATTAATATAATATAAAATACTATAATACAAAATAAATTAAAGAAAATAAAATAAATAATATAATATAATATAATATAATATAATACAAAATAATTAACAAAAAAAAATTAAATAAAAAAAATAGATAAAATAATAAAAATTATAAAAAATTAATTAAATTAAAATAAAGTATTATAGTATAATATAATATAATAAACTAAGTAACATTTACTTAGTTCCATTGGTACATAAAATAAAGTACAAATTTTATAATATATTCAAATAATAGTTCTCATAAACAAAGTACGTAGCATTTACTTAGTTTTCCATTGGTAAAATAAACTAAGTAGCATTTGTTTAATTTTTCACAATTAAAATAAACTGAATACCTGTGTATGTAGTATACTTTGGAGCTTAGAAAGTCGTTCGACATTCATTCATTATGAGTGAATGTCGAATAGTCCCAGTCTGGGACTCTTACTAGATGTTATGTCTCTCACTTAAGTTGGTGTCAATGGTTTGAGTACGTTTTTTAAGGATTTTTCGCTTGATATCTCTTCATGTTCTTTGAATGCATACTCAAATTAAATTATCTTAGTCTATTTCGTGTACTTAGAGACCTTGAGAAGGTGCTGCCAAATTTTTCTTGAAACAGAAGAAACGTGCTCAAGGTGTTGACACTAATAAGAAGACGCATCCAGGAATGGGATAAGAGGCTAACCCCCGTAGACTGGAGATACAGATATATAGAATTCATGCATGGAGCACATACGTTAATATCCCTATTCTGATTGTGCCTTTTATTCAATTAAAGATGTCAGTCGACTGGAGTTAGATGTACCGTAGGATACCGTTTGATGGGAGGGGATTAGTTAATGAGTACCACGATGGGGTGTGCAAATTTTTTGAACAAAGCGATAGAACATACTGATGATCCGAACGAATATATGAGATGCTCGTATGTCAAGTGTAAAAACCTGATTTAGAAGAAAGCTGACGACATTAAATTTGACTTGTTTTCACATGAGTTTGTGGATGAGTATTCTGTATGGATTCATCACGGAGAATCAACTAAGTTGAGGGAAATGACCGATAACGTAGACTAACCAGTTCATGGATATTCATACGACGATAACTATGATGTCGTGGAGATATTTGTCGATGTTTATGGCCCTAACAATATTGATTGGGGTGCAAACGAGCATTCGTCAAGTAGTGTTCAACAAGAGCCAAATGACATAGCAACTGCTTTTTACAAGATTCTATCTGAATCGGGAGTCCCATTGTTCAATGGAAATGATAAATACACTCGGCTATCTGCAATGATGAAACTCTTACACTTCAAGAATGAGAATGATTACAGTGAGAGAGGTTTTAGTGATTTACTTGCTCTTATTAGCGAGTTCTTACTTACGAATTATAGTCCACCCTCGAATTACTATGAAGTGAAGTAGATTATAAAGGTATTGAATTTGGGATATGAGAAGATCGATACTTGTGAGCAAGATTGCATGTTATAATATGGGGAAGACAGAGATAAGGTACAGTGTGATATCTATAACTTGCCTCTGTACAAGACGATAAAACGTGGGGAAAAGAGAAGCATGTGCCTAAAAAGATCTTACAACACGTTCCTCTTACGCTGAGACTTCAACATTTATTCATCTCATCGTACACTGCTGAGCATATGAGTTGGCATAGAACAATGGACGTCGTGCCTGGTCAGCTAACTCACCCTACAGATGAAGATAAATAGAAGATGTTTGATAAAAATTTTCCATAATTTGTTGAGGAAGTTAGGAATGTCAGGCTTGGCATAGCTACAGATGGCTTTTGCCCATTTAATAGTTTTAGTTAGCCATACTCTGTTTGGCTAGTGATCATGGTATCTTACAATCTTCCACCGTCAATATGTATGAGAGATCCGTATTTGTTCTTGACTTTACTCATACCGGGGGGATAAGAGTCCTATGAAAGACACGTGTACCTCAAGTTGTTAGTCGATGAACTTAAGATGTTGTGGGAGATAGGGGTCCAGACTTATGATAAATCGGTCAAGAAAAATTTCCTGATGAAGGCAGTCTTGTTTTGGAATATCACTGACTTTCTAACACTTGGGATGATCTGTAGATGGTCGACTTACGAGAAACTGTCATGTTCAGTCTGTATGGGGGATGTTCAAGGCACACAGCTGAAGCATGGGCAAAAAACTAGTTTCTTTAGAACTACTCATAGTTTATTGCCTGTTGATAATAGTTACAGAAAGATGTATACATAGTTTAATAGAAAGACCAAGAAGAAGGGGATTGTTGGTCAATTACCGGGCAACGAGGTCTTGGGCTGGCTGAACGATTTGAAATTTACACTGCCAGGGAAGGGAGCATAGTAAGTTGAGAGCAATAGGTTATAAGAAGACTCATAACTGGACACACTTGCCCATGTGGTTACTATAGACGTTTAGAGGAAGTGGTTGTGCTTAATTATCTCAGGGGTAAAAAGGTAGTTACATTTAAGTGTCGCTGGTTTGATACTAAAAAAGGTGTTAAAGTTGATCGTAATAGAATCGTCATAGTAGATATAAAGTCAAAGGTACAGTTTAATGATGTATTCGTGTTAGCCAATCAAGCACTCATATGTACTGCGAACCTAATGTCATCAATTGTAGAAGCCCCTAGTATACAGTTGTCACAACAAAGACTCAGGCATTTGATGGTGCTAATTTGTCTAGGACGGATGACTCGTTCCAAGAAAATGTTAGTAATCCCAGTCAAGTAGTGCTAAATGATAACGATGTACTGCTAAATAATGTGGTTAACGTACCCGACGATGAGGAAGTTGAGGAAGAAGTGGTCGTTAATGACTATGTCGTTATTGAAGATGATAACGACGAATAAACTGATAATGAAGAGGAGAAGACAAAATTTGAGGATGACAATGACGTTGATTAGATGGGTTTGATAACGTACTAAGTCTAAACTTATATATATATATATATATATATATTATAAATAATTCACTATTAATAATGGCTGTTTAATTAAATTAACTATAAATTAATTATGTTATTTTGGTTATTTCAGTAGTATATTTATGGTTAGACATAGCGGTGGTGGTCGCCGCGGTGGTGGTCGTATAAGATCCGTCGATGACTCTTAGGGCGAGTCGTCTCCATCAACTAGTAAGTTTCTGTCGTAATGAATTCATATTCGTTTTATTTACTTTTTTATAGTTTATGAAAATGATATATTTACACTGTCATCACTTATACTTAAGATACTGGTTATCGACGTCACCAAGGGACTAACCTCAGTTTATTTGGCCGTCCGCCGATAGTTCTATACATACTCTATACAGATGTTGACTTTGCGCAGTAAGTGTCAAAAAACGCATATCATGTTTAAAATGCATATCACCTTAGCCACGTGTTTAATATTTTGGACCATGTGGCTAAGGTGATCATACACGTCATCTGCTTGACACACCTCCCGACTGGCTGCATGCGCTTTTGAAAGTAGTATGCCATCAAGATAATCTGATACGATCCTGATTAGGCTCGCATCAAGCATTTATCACTCAACTCAAGTCCCAAGATTTCGTATAATGATTTTAAGTATTTGGGTTGAAGTTTATTCAAGAATGCTTAAAATGGAGCTTAAGGATAGGACATTCGTCATATTCAGCAAACTCAAATCAAAGCAAGCCAAGTGATCGAACTCGTGTTTGTTTAGGTCGCTTATTCCTTGGCAAAGTCATGTTCCCGATCATGGAGGGATTAACATGCACACGACAACGACAAATTGGAAATCACGAAAATAAAGTTTGGATAAATCAACTTAGGGTTCCTGTTGGTCTGATGACGAGGTCGCAAGCTAAACGATTCAAAGATGGGCTTAATGGATTAATTCAAGAAGTTGGGCTGAGAATGGATCGAAGGTGTGTGCTATGGAAATCGATTCTAAGCTTGGTGCAAATGAATAGTCCTAGCAAAGATTCAAGTTTAAAAGCGAAACAGACATTTCATAACTAAAAAGCACGAAAGTGGGCATTTTGGAAAACCAGAGCCGCAACGCCCATTTTTATACTGCGAATGGTGCCGCAGCGCTTGACATTTAGGGAGTTCCTGACTAGCTGGCACCGCAGCGCCCATTTTTAGGCCAATTTTGGTGTCGCAGCCCTGTGGCACATATTTTGAGGCAACATATTTTTACACGTTCCAGACTTTTCCAAGTTGATTTTTACTATGTTTTTGGTAGTTTTTTTAATTCTAATATAATTAGGAAGCTTATTAGCTAAGATTTTCATTCTAAGTCAATTTTTTATTTCCTTATTTAATTAGGGTTTCTTTTACTATTCTAAATATGATACATGATGATATAAATGACACATGTTATTATTTTTAGATTTTATCAATACAATTGTGAGGTTTTCTCATCTTTTGATTCTTTAAGTATCCCTAAGTTATTCTTAATTTTTCTTTGAGATTCAATCTTGACTTATCATACAATAATTCATTGTTGTGTGTGGCGTCTTCTACCGCATCAATCGTGGATTGTACTAAGGTTCTTGCTTCCATATAAGCAATGGGTCAAGGTATCGTTGATGTTCTATTTAATGCAGATTTCATTGCACTATCGATTGTACCAAGGTTTTCGTCTCAATATAAGCGAAGGGTTGAGGTCTCGAACATGTTCCACCGTACAACTTTGCTAGAAACGATCCATGCAATGACCACCTCACACAAGCGTGCCATGGGGTCTATTATTTGGTATCAGAGCTAAATTTTTCTAGTAGTTTACTTATCTTTTATTTTCTTGTTGAATATTAAAAAAAATAAAAAAAATAAAGAAATTTTTTTTCAGATTTATTTTAATTACTTGCTAATTATTCAGCGGCAATAGTTCGAGCACTCAATCATAAATTTTTACAAGCCTAACAAGCTTTCCTGAAAATTTTAGGGCAATGCCCCGTAATTTTGATTGGTATTCTAAGGCTCATACTTTCTATATTTTGTTCTTGATAAGTTATTTTTGAATTAAATAGTAAAGTATGAATTATTTGATGAATTCAAAAAGAACCTATAAGAGATAATATTGAGTGGAAAAAGGCAGGAGTTGAGAGATTATTTGAAGATAAAAACCAATTGAGTGATACACGAATGAAACATTATTTAAGCGAAAACACGTAAGGGGGTGTGTGAGGAAAATTTTTGTTTTGCAGCAAACATGTTTAATTACGAATTTGAACGTCGAAGAAAAACTTTTCAAAGCAGGGATGGTCCTAAAGCATATTTGAAGTGGGAGAAAAGGAAGGAGTGGGAATTTAACTATCATGACTATTCCGAGCGTAAGAAGGTCAAACTTGCAGTTTTAGAGTTCTCTGATTATACAGCTACATGGTGGAATCAATTTGTGATTAGCAAGAGAAAATGTGGAGATCGTCTGATCGAGACATGGGAGGAGTTAAAAAACGTGATAAAAAAGCGGTTTGTTCCAGTACAGCTGAATAGGAGGAAGGAATATGCATCTCCAAGACGTGTAGAGCAACCTCCAAGGCGATCAACTTTGGATGATGATAAGAAGGTTCATAGGCAGGTAAACAGGTTGGAGTAGCGTTGGAGACAGTCACAAGCCACTCCTGAGGTGTATAGTGAGCGAGTCTTTCCTAAAAAGGTAAAGGAGGACATCATGGATGCATTTCGTAAGGGGATGGAAATTTGTTAGATGCAACTACAAAACACCCCTAAGGTGCAAAAGGAGCGAACTCAACCAAGGGAGATAGAAGTTAAAGAAGATCATGCAGTCCCCAAAGAACCATTGGTGACAAAAAAACCTATAAATGTGCATGATAAAGAGGAAGATTAACTGCTCTTACAAAAATATCGTGATCAATAGCAAGAGAATGTACAAAAGAAAGAAAATGATCAGAAGAAAGATAGTGAACGAGAAAGAAGAATTAGAGAAAAGTGAGAATGAAAAGAAAAGAGAGATTGCAAAAAACAAGGATGATAACAAAAGAGTGAGTTAAAAGAGTGAAAGTGACAACAAACGAGAGATTGATAAAAGAAAGAAAGAAATAATCGAGAGAAAAGAAGAGAAAAAATAAGTGACTATGAAAAAAGAGAGTGAGTTAGAAAGAGTATTGTATTGTAAACAACTGATGACTGTACTTTTGTACAAAGAGATGATTTTGAATACTAACCAGTTTAACTCTTCTTTGTCTAGTTCTGTTATTTTTCTATTTTAGGTTGAGACCATACCCAATGTTATTATTCCATACCGATCAGCCTATAGTTGTATAAAGGCGGGTTGGAGAGTTAATGGAGCCCCTCTTCATCAAAGAAGGTATTGTTAAAGAAAACATGAGTTCGTGTGGCGTTCGTGAGATCATAGTACCTAAGAAGGATAGGACGTCGAGCATATGTGTTGATTTCTAATTAGTAAACAAGTATCGATATTCTTTTCTTTGCTTAGATAATATGCTACATGAATTGTATAGTACTTGTGTTTTGTCTAAATTTGATGTTGTCCATGTGATGTCAATGCCTATTTTAGTTATTTAATGTTGTTCATTGATGTCAATGAGGGAATGTGATGGATGGAAAGTTGCCTTAACATGTATTTTGTATAAGTGGTTAGTTATTTTAGTTAGTTTAACTAATGCATCTAGTATTTTTATGAGTTTATTAAAACATGTTTTGTATGCTTTCATTGATAAATTTGTGTTTAGCTATTTTGATGGTAGAATCGTCTTTATTGTAAACTATAAAGGATATTTGATATATGTTGAGTTAGTTTATGATCAAATCGTTTATTCTCGTTTACAATGTTTTGCTTTTCATAAAGTTCATTCTTGGTTTTATTGTCCGTATTCTTGTTTTCATACTAATCAATTTGTGCATAAGTTGTCGTTATTTAACAATAGTTGTGATCATGTCTTTTTATTAGAGTTTTCATATTGTGAAGTTAGATGTGACCTTTTAATTCCATTAATGCCAATACTTGATCTTGAATGTGTTAATGTCAGTTGAAAGGGAAAGGTTATTATGTTGTGCAGATTCGGGATTGGATCAGATTCAATGATGAGATGAGCATGGATCAATATGCAAACCAATCAACATAATGCATTGAGAGTCTAAAGCGGAGTATCTTAATTTTTGATCCAAGAAATTATGCATTAAAACTTATGTATTTTGATTTCATGGAGATTACGCAGAAGATACATGTTACTTGGTTTTGTTTTGTGTTTAATCCAGGAATTCAAAAGTGTTTGCGTATGTGATGTGCAAAGTTACAAAAGTTGATATTTGACTCAGGTGCAATGAAGTGGGTATTTTTGCAAATGGTCGAGAACAACCGATTGACTCTTAATCTAAGAATTCGTAATTGTGTGTGTCGACGCCGGGTTTTCTCGTATCCTCGGGTCTTTTCCAATTTTAGCCTTTTGATTTAGATGACGTTTGGAAAAGGTCGGCATTGATGTCGACGGGGTTTTGAAAGATCGTTTTTATGATGAGCCAATTAACCAGAGTCGCCAGTTGGTATATTTGAAATGGATGTACCAACTCATCCGAATTTTCGTTTTTTTATAAATCGCTGGCTCATGTGTGACTCCGAATTAATTGGTCTGCGAATCGAGATTCATAGAGTTCGGGGGCTTGTTTAAGTGAGGGGAAGGTGTTAGGCACCCCTCGACTTCCGTGAAACACGGGTTAACCGCAATCTTGATGCTTCTCCTATCCTTTAATTCATGAAATGTGTGTGTGTGTGTGTGTGCGTGCGTGTGTGTGTATGTGTGCTTATGTGAATGTTGTGGTGAGTTTGTATGAAAGAATCATTTGGATTTTAGGGAAAATCGTGTTTTACTTTGAGAATGCTTCGGAAATGTCTTTTCGGCATACACGAGAAAGCTTTATGGGAAAGGTTTGATTTTAATTATCAAAACTATGAGATTTTCGTTAAGTGTCGTTTTAACAAAAACAAGAGTTTTAAACCTTCGTCAAAATAGGAATCGAGATCTATACGTTGCTTTCATAAAATGATGGGCAATTTCTAAGATCTCTTTAACCCTATGCACAACGGTTTAATAAAACGCCATTTATTTATAAAATCATTTTTTGTGATGTTTGAAAACGATTTTCCTTTGCCTTCTCATCCAATAGGAATCGACATTCATTAGCATTTCTCAAGTTTTAACCTCGTGATTCTAATATCCTATTTTTGATTGATTTTATGAAAGTCTTCATTGTTTTAGTTTTGAAATCAATTTTTTTTTTGGTGTCACAAATCAAATGAAGCAATAAAAAGCGCGGGGTTATTCATGGGCATGTAAGCCATCAAAATAAACCCCAAACGCACACAATCCCATCTTTTCACTATGACGGGGCCTTAAATCCGATTCTCGCCTTAGCGTCGTTTTAAGGCCCGACGGTTACATATTCACAACGAAGGATTACATTATTCCTAAATACATACGTCAAAATTTGTCCGTCATCGGATTCGGACCACGGGGTCGCTTTCCTAGGCTCACAACCACGATTACTACGTACTCACAAATCAAACATTACAATAAATAACCAACACGGAAATTCTAACAATATCACGACATCCTAAATAGCAATTTAAAGGAATCACAACCAATACATCTCTTATACAACAAACAAGAAATCAAAACGTGAATATCATCGGGTTATTAAGAAGAATTTTGTTCCAATGGAACCCTCGCAAATAATCCCTAATTCATTGTTTCACAATAAATTACATGAAGACTACATTAATTTTAGCCAAATGATATGATAAATTGCTAGAATAAAGGGAAATTTCACCTTGCAATTGATACCAAAATGGAAGTAGACTTGTGTATTGGAATAGAAGAAATATGTGTGTTACAATCAAATCAAAGAGTAAAAACCCTCTCTTTTGATCTTCCTTTCTCTCCTATTTGTTGCAAAAATTATGGTGTTTTTCCTCTCTATTCCATTCCGATTTTCTGCTTGCTGTTCTTGCTGAATTTCTTCTTCCTCTTTCAAAAACTGCTGAACCTCCTGTATGCTGCCGAAGCTGGCTTAAATAGGCTGGCCAGAGCCAGCCGCAGATCTATCTGCGGCTGGCCGCAGATGGATCTGCGGCTGGCCAGCTGGCACGCCTCCCATCGCACTCAGCTGCTGAGTGCTGATTTCCCGGTTTTCGTGCTGGCGCACCCACTTGGCCGCAGATCTATCCGCGGCTGGCGGGCTTGACTTTCTCGATTTTCGTGCCACGCCTCGATTTTCGTACCGCAACGTCGGTTTTCGCTGACAGGCTCGTATTCCGCAGTCCGGGAACTTCCGGGAGACGTGCCACCTCATTCGGAAATGCCTGCCTCGGACGGTCATGCTGTCACGTCGACTTGGGCTGCCCAAATCATTGCGGCGGAACCGGGCGCTCGCCCTTGTGCCCGCTCCTTTGCTCCTGCAAGCTGGTTCAATTGACGATTTCGCCCTCCTGTCAAGGTTAGTAGAAGGAAACGCAAAATTTGGGTGTCTACAGCTGCCCCTCTTTATCATGTTTATGAAATGATAAATGAAATGAACAGGATAAAGAATAGACACTTGATGCATGAATGACAGTGTGTAAGAATGACAGTACATACATGATGCCTCACACATATAGCTTATGATGCAACATAAGATGCAATGCATGCAAGACATTCGTAAGAGTATCAATGTATCAACCCATTGACCGTGTTTGTTAGTCTTTGGGTTCACTCTTTCAATCTATCATCTCGTTCGGGGCCGGGTATCGTCGCCGGTCACCCATCTCGTAACCCCCGGTTATCGTCGCCGGTTGGTTATCTTGTCAGAGCCGGTTATCGTCGCCGGACATCCATCTCACGATCGCCGGTTATCGTCGCCGGTCGATCGTCTCGTCGGGGCCGGGTATCGTCGCCGGTCACCCATCTCGTAACCCCCGGTTATCGTCGCCGGTCGGTTATCTGTCGGAGCCGGTTATCGTCGCCGGTCATCCATCTCGTGATCGCCGGTTATCGTCGCCGGTCGATCGTCTCGTCGGGGCCGGGTATCGTCGCCGGTCACCCATCTCGTAACCCCCGGTTATCGTCGCCGGTCGGTTATCTTGTCGGAGCCGGTCATCGTCGCCGGACATCCATCTCGTGATCGCCGGTTATCGTCGCCGGTCGATCGTCATGTCGGGGCCGGGTATCGTCGCCGGTCACCCATCTCGTAACCCCCGGTTATCGTCGCCGGTCGGTTATCTTGTCGGAGCCGGTTATCGTCGCCGGACCTCCATCTCGTGATCGCCGGTTATCGTCGCCGGTCGATCGTCATGTCGGGGCCGGGTATCGTCGCCGGTCACCCATCTCGTAACCCCCGGTTATCGTCGCCGGTCGGTTATCTTGTCGGAGCCGGTTATCGTCGCCGGACATCCATCTCGTGATCGCCGGTTATCGTCGCCGGTCGATCGTCATGTCGGGGCCGGGTATCGTCGCCGGTCACCCATCTCGTAACCCCCGGTTATCGTCGCCGGTCGGTTATCTTGTCGGAGCCGGTTATCGTCGCCGGACATCCATCTCGTGATCGCCGGTTATCATCACCGGTCGATCGTCATGTCGGGGCCGGGTATCGTCGCCGGTCACCCATCTCGTAACCCCCGGTTATCGTCGCCGGTCGGTTATCTTGTCGGAGCCGGTTATCGTCGCCGGACATCCATCTCGTGATCGCCGGTTATCGTCGCCGGTCATCCATCTCGTGATCGCCGGTTATCGTCGCCGGTCGATCGTCATGTCGGGGCCGGGTATCGTCGCCGGTCACCCATCTCGTAACCCCCGGTTATCGTCGCCGGTTGGTTATCTTGTCGGAGCCGGTTATCGTCGCCGGTCATCCATCTCGTGATCGCCGGTTATCGTCGCCGGTCGATCGTCATGTCGGGGCCGGGTATCGTCGCCGGTCACCCATCTCGTAAACTTTTCACTTCAACACGTCAAATGGCTGCAAGGGAGCAAGGGGGGACCCACCAGGGCCAGCCGCAGATGGATCTGCGGCCAGCCGCAGATGGATCTGCGGCCAGCCGCAGATACATCTGCGGCCATGTTCGGGCCTTAAATCCAACGCGGCTCCTCCAGATCTGTCACTTTCAACTTGTAATCCAAAGAGATTCTCTCGATTTTTCTTGTTCGCAAGGGCTTTTTGTCGATTTTTTCAACTTTCCTGCAAAAACTGTTCCGGTAGGATTGATCTACACGCTACAGGTAACACTTTGACCGGTCACTTTTCAATTTCGTCAATGTTTTGCTATACATTAGACTATTTGCATGTTTAGAGATAAAATGTATGCTTTACAATGCTATGTAATGTACCATCATATATACATGCTATGTATCAACTATGTGAGTCCTATTTTATGTTAATGAGGCGGTCCCACATACTGTTATTCCTTTTCTGCAATAACCTCATGCATTACATGCTGTAATTACATATATGAATGCAATTTAGATCTGTTTGAGGCTTTGATTGATGGAAAACACTTTTGGCTTATGCCCGGGATGTCCAATTTACAAACGGAACTCTGCCGATATTTTTTTTTTTTTTTTTTTTTTTTTTTTTTTATTTTTTTTTTTTTTTTTTTTTACCATAACCATGCATCATGTTGCATTAATCATATGATGAGGCTAGAAATTTAGAAATGTTCATTACATAATTTTAAAAGGAAACTTACCTTCTTTCTCGCCCGTTCTATTCCAGCTATGGATCGTGATGCGCCCAGTAGCTCCTCCGCCTCTCGGACTTCGGGTGTTCGCCGTCCGTAGGCTGCACCCACTCCTGTTCCTCCTCGGACCCGTCAGGCTCGTCGTTTGACGGAAGCTGTTATTCGTCCTGGTCCTCCGGACGTTGAGGAGGCTGTTCCTCCGGAGGTCGCGGCAGAGGGGCCATCCTCCAGCACACCGGCTCCATCTACTCATCAGGCTCCTTCTGGCGCCTCTGTGCAGATACCCGATCTTTTGGGTCGGGATCTCAGTCGTCACCCCTCAGCATCTCTCGTGGCTAACGAGGTATATTTCAGCTCTATTCTGATTTCATTCTCAATTTCTCCATTCTCCTTTTACCCGGATTGACCCCTTGGTGATTGCCCCAGGTACCCGAGTTTACCCAGCCGAGGGGTAACTGGTTCAACATCTATTCCCTTTACGCGGCCCTGCACAGTGATTATCGGGCGATGGTGGACTCTTGGGGCTTCCGACATTTCTTCACTATCATCCCCCGCCAGTGCCCCTGGGGTTACATGAGGGCTTTATCCGAGCGATGGTTCCACCAGACGCAGTCTCTTCATCTCCTCGACTGCGAGGTCGTGTTGACCCCATGGGACTGGAGGTACATTACTGGCATTGAGTTTACCGGGTCCCCCCGCGTCCCCCTTGGATCTTGATATCACTCCTGTGGAGGTTCGAGCTTTGCTGGGCTTTGCTGCTGAGGACCGGGTCTTTAAGGCCCGCAGTATCCGATCTGGTGCCTTGGCAGTCGATGCGGTCGGGGGTCTCTATGCGCTGCCTATTCCAGCAGATCAGGGCACCAGGGACATTCTGCTACGACGCCTGTTCCTGACCATCATGAGGGGTTGTTTTCTGGGGAACAACTCCTCCACCATTCATTTCAGCGTCGTAGGAGCGGTCAGAGATGTGGACCGCATCGGTGATTATGACTGGGGGTCATTCACCTTTGCCTATTTCCTCCACGGCATGCGTCTACGCTCAGAGGGACAGACTGATGCCTGGCTCGGCTTCTACCATTTTCTGTTGGTGAGTCCCCTCCTCCTCTCTTTTACTGTATTTCTTTTCCTTTCATCTCTTTTCTGTATTTGATAGTGACTCATGCCTTGCCTTGTTTCTATTCACAGTTCTGGGCTTACGAGCGGCTGCCATGTCTGAGGCCTATCACTACTCTGGGCCCGGACACTTATCCTCGAGGTCGGCGATGGCATCACAGTACTCTGGAGGAGGTCCCCGTGTCTGGCAGTTTTGCACACTGTCGCATCCAGCTGGAGCTGATCACGGCTGCAGAGGTCGTCTGGATTCCCTACCTCTCCGATCACCTGACTGTGGGGTTTGCTGACGGGCATCCTTCCGGCCCGGAGTTCGAGCTTTCCACCCGCCGCCTCACTTTGCAGAGTGTTGGAGGCTGGGTGATGTATCTGGGAGAGCGCGCATTCAGATGCGTCACTGGGGAGATCCGCATCCCGCACTCCCTTTCCTTCACTACTTTCTGGCCGCTGGATTCTCAGCCTTCAGAGATCATGCTTGCCGGGGAGGATGGTCGGATGCTTTCCACGGGTCCCACTACGAGTGATGCATTCCGTACATGGTGGGTGCCCCGCACCATCGGTCCTCAGACTCGGGCCACTTTCTTTCTTGGAGATATGGTTCCAGGCTCGGTGACGATGACCGATTGGGCTGCCTGTGTTCGGGCCCCTACCCATTGCTGAGCAGATCGCCTCATTGACCCGTCAGGTAGATCAGTTGTCGCTGTTTATTCGGGGGATTGGGCCGGGCCCCCGGAGGAGGCTTACACCTACGATCCTGACGGTGCAGGTTATGATGCAGGCCCGAGTTCATCTGATGCCACAGCGCATCCCTACATCCCTGACATGAACTTTGGTCCTCCGAGCTCGACGACTCCAGGGGATCAGTTCGAGGATCCTGCTTTCATAGACGATACTGATTTTATTCTAGACCAGGATAGGATAGGGCCCCTTGTATCAAGCATCTGCTTAGATTTCTTTTTTCATTTATGCACTATGGTACTGAACTCATTTATTTATTTACGCACAGTTTCCTTTTTCATCTCTATGGAATTCACCTGCTTTATTATTAACTGTATGATGCATGCTTTTTATTTATGGGTAGAGAATGACCCCTGTAGTACAGTCTTTTTTGATACTATTTTTTTCACAGATGTCGTCCTCGGATGCCGTGGTTCGTTTGGATTCCATTCCTCCCACAGGGTTGATTGGCAGCCTCTTCCGCTGGTTGGACAGTTTACTGCCGGCAGACAGGATTATCGCAGATGGTCTTTTGGGACATTCTTGGTCCTTACTGACCTTCCAGGTGCCAGCGGGTTTTGTGGATGGTCTTCTGAGTTATTGGGCCCCTGCCCGTCAGGTGTTTAGGTTAGGGACAGTAGAGCTGACCCCCACCCTTGAGGAGTATGCTCGCTTTACCGGCTTGCCGTTGGACGGCCCTTGTGCTAGGGTCACAGTTGGTTCCATGCGCCGTCAATTCTTGACTTTCACCGGTTTGCGGAGGGCTGTCTTATTACCGGTAATCACATCAGACCATATGGTTCCTCTTCAGTTCTTGATTGACCGATTTGGCTCACCTGACAGTTTCCGTCTTTTCCTCGGTGATTTTTCCGTGTCCGAGGACCGCTGGGATGCCTTGAGAGTGGACGTTCTGATGGCCTGTGTCATCTCAGTTTTGTATTTGCCTGCAGGATCCGATCATTTGGACATGCGGATTGTTGCGGCCGTTAGGGCCCTTCAGGAGGATTACACCATTCTCCCCATGGTATTGGCGGATACCTACATGTCGGCCACATATTGCCAGTCCTTCCGAGGGAGATTCTTCAGAGGGAGTTCGACCTTGTTGTACATATGGTTCATGAGTCATTTTTAGCCCCATCGGTCATTTCCGTCGCCAAGGGTTTCTGGCTTCAGCCATGGACATAACCACGCAGTTTTCGTTTCGTCCCGCGAGTTGTACTGATGTGGCCTCCTGGACAGCATTTCTGTCGGTCATCGAGGATCCCTTTCATCTATTGGTTTATTCGGGCTATTGCTCCTTTAGGAGCTTCTTGACTCATGTGCCCGACCTGGATTTCATTCCCATTGCTGGTTTGAGGGGCGTGACGACTTATCATCCCCTAGCGGTCATGGGGCAGTTTGATCAGACACAGGATTTCCACCTCTTCACGGGTGCGGCCGACTACCGATTCCTTATATCATCCCAGACAGAGAGAGATCTACTGCGGGTATATGATCTTTGGCCTCGTGGGATTTTGGCCGAGTATTATGATAGTTGCCCCATCCAAGACATTTCGCTTATGTGCAATGGTTTGCGCGGAGATGCGGATGTGGTTGGTGTGAGTCAGATCGGGACCTTTGATGACTCTGGAGTGACCTGCCCGGATGATGCCATATATCATTCGATCTCAGCCGATTCTCCCCCTAGTCCGGACACTGAATATAGCCGGATCCGACTGTCCCTTGATTGCTATTGAATCTGAGAGGGATGCCGCCATTGCTGAGAGAGATGCTGCTATTCTAGCCAGAGATGTGGCCATAGCTGACAGAGATGCCATTTGTTTCTCAGGCTAGGACAGTCATAGATGCACATTCTGGGACTGTCAACCGAGCCACTGCCTTACTGGATCGTATTGATATGATGGGGCAGCAGATTGCAGGAGATGCTGTATGTTTCAGATCTATCCACCACCCTGTCCATCCTGCTTCGGCTAGTTTCAGATTTGTAGATTATTTTATTTCCTGCATAGACTATGTTGGTTTCATCAGTTATTGAAAGAGAAATCTTGTAATAAAACGACTTATATATATATAGACATGTATTTAAATTTAGTCATTTTCCCCTTTTGTCGCATCATTGCCGTCCATTGGATCATCATTTTATCCAAATGACCATGATTTTGACATTTCGCCTCTTTCTTTCCTCAAGACTTGATGGAGATTTGACAGATATTCGCCGCACAACCTTTTGATTTCGTCGGGATTGAAATCTCAGATTTTTGGATAACTGTTTGGGTTGGATCAGGGTATGTATTCTGGGAATGAAACTGGTTTAGGCAGTTGGTTTCGGGAAGATTTTGAGGGTGTAGGAAGGTTTTATCTGGCTATCGAAAGTTGGTTTTGGTCAGGGAAAGGATTATTTTTTTAAAGGATCGGACCGCGCCATGATGGCTGCCTACGTACCCCCACAAGTTGGGAGATCAGGTCCTACGTAGTTCGCTCTCAGGGGAAAAAGGAACTGATGATTCAAGCGTAGAACCGCTTCACCGAGTCAGAATTTAGGGGTTGTGGAAATACCTCACCATCCATTTCTTGCAATATGAGGGCCCCTCCGGATAGTACTTTCTTGATCACAAATGGCCCTTCCCAGTTCGGGGCAAACTTCCCCTTGGCTTCGTCTTGACAAGGCATGATTCTTTTCAACACCACATCATTTTCCTTGAACTTCCGAAGTCTTATCTTTTTGTCATATGATCGGGAGATCCTCTGTTGATATAGCTGACCATGCCAAATGGCAGCCACCCTCCTTTCATCAATTAGGGCCAATTGGTCGTATCGACTTTGCATCCAATCCTCCTCGCTTATCTGAGCATCGATCACTATTCTGAGGGACGCCATCTCAACTTCAACTGGCAGGACAGCCTCCATTCCATATACCAAGGCGTAAGGGGTTGCTCCCGTAGAAGTACGCGTGGATGTTCGGTATGCCAGCAGGGTGAGGGGTAACAGATCCGGCCATCCCCGATGATTAGCAGACATTTTCGCCATGATCTTCTTGATGTTCTTATTGGCCGCCTCCACTGCCCCATTCTATTTTGGGACGGTAAATGACGGAATTGAGGTGCTTAATCTTGAACTGGTCACACAGTCCCTTCATGAGGGCGTTGTATTAAATTCTTGGCATTGTCGGAGACCACAACCTCAGGTTGCCCCATATCGGCAAATGACATTATTCCTGATGAAGCTGACGATGACCTCCTGAGTTTACTTTAGGGAAAGAAGCTGCCTCTACCCATTTGGTGAAATAATCGATCATGACGAAAATGAACCGGTGCCCGTTGCTTGCTTTGGGCTCTATTGGTCCCGATTACATCCATTCCCCACATTGAAAATGGCCATGGGGAGGTCATACAGTGCAGTTCATGGGGAGGCGTATGGATCACATTACCGTGCGCCTGACATTGATAACACCGTTTGACATGATCCTCGCAATCGGCCCTCAGCGTCAACCAATAATGCCCTGTCCTCAAAATCTTTTTGGCAAGCATCGGTTCCACTCATATGGGGCCCACACACTCCACCATGTATTTCATTCATAATCTTTCGGGCCTGTGTTTCATCTACGCACTGCAACAGTCCCAACAACCCAGCATCCCTTTTGTAAAGTGAATCGCCACTCAGGTAAAAAAACTTCATCGCCATCTTTTGAATTCTCATCCTTTCAGTCCGATTTGCCTGATCGGGAAGGGATCTGTCTCTCAGATATTCCCCTTATGTCGTGATACCAGGGCTGCCTCGTCAACACCACCTCGTTTGATAACACTGCCACATTTTCCTCATATGCCGGGGCATTCTGTACAGTGATCTCAATCTGTGGACTGTCCCTACTCTTGATCACGTGGATTAAGGAAGCCAAAGTCGCCAATGCATCGGCAAAATCATTTCGTCCCCGAGGAATATGGCGGAAGGCGATATCTTCGAACTCTTGCATAAGCTGGGTGACACAACGATGGTATGGAAGCAACCGAAGCTCCTTAGTGTTGTATACCCCGATTGCTTGTCTGATTACCAATTCTGAATCCCCGAACACCGCTAGTCTTTTTACTCCCATATCACGGGCCAATCGGAGTCCCAAGATACACCCCTCGTATTCAGCGGTGTTGTTCGAATTGCTGAAACGAAGTTTAGTGGGCCACGGGGTATTGTTCTCCGGGTGATAGAGACTAGGACCGCTCCGGCTCCTGCCCCCTCGGCATTCATGGCACCATCAAAATACAGCTTCCAGAATTGTCCCTCGCCATCACATTTTTCGCACGCGATACCCAAAATAATATCTTCGCCCGGGAGAGGAGTTTTCTAACGGTCCATCCCTCCTGCCGGGGCTTCCGCCAACTGATCTGCAATTCCCTGCCCTTTCATGGCCTTCTGGGTCACGTACACCATGTCAAACTGTTGTAAAATTAACTGCCATCTTGATAGTCGACAATTCAGCATGGGCCTTTCGAAAATATATTTCAGGGGATCTATTCTTGATATCAGGTACGTTGTATGCCCATGGAGGTAGTGCTGTAATCTCCCTGCAGCCCAGGCCAGAGCACAACAGGTCTTCTCAATGGGAGTGTAATTCTGCTCACATTGGCTAAATCTTTTGCTGAGGTAATAGATGGCCTGCTCTTTTCCCGCCTCATTTTTCTGTCCCAACATACATCCCATCGCGATGGTGTTGACGGATATATACATAAACAAAGGGATCCCATCCTTCGGGGGTACCAGCACTGGTGCCTCCGTCAATTGTTTCTTAATGATCTGAAAAGCCCTCTGACAATGCTCATTCCATTCTTGGGAAGCACCCTTTCTTAACAATTTAAAAATCGGCTCACATGTAGTCCGTCAAGTGAGATATAAAACGGCTGATGAAGTTTATTCTCCCCAGGAATCCCCTTATCTCCTTCTCTGTGCGAGGTGCTGGCATATCCACAATGGCCTTAATCTTTGCTGGATCCAACTCAATGCCCCGATCACTAACCTAGGAATCCCAAGAGCTTACCTGACTGCACTCCGAAAAGCACACTTGGCTGGATTGAGTTTCATCAAATTATACTTTCTGAGCCGATCGAATAGCTTTTTGAGATGAGTTATATGATCGGATTCTACCTTCGATTTCACAATAATGTCGTCCACGTAGACCATCTATCTTCCTTGTGCATCATATCCGTGGAACAAGGCCATCATGGCTCTCTGATAAGTAGCCCCCGCGTTTGTGAGGCCAAAAGCCAGTCGTCTATAGCAGAAAGTGCCCCAGGGGGTGATGAATGCGGTCTTTTCCCGATCTTCCTCCGCCACCATTATCTGATGATATCCCGCGAAGCAATCCACAAAAGAATACATTTCGTTACTGGGCTGTGTTATCTACCAGGATGTGTATGAAAGGCACCGGGAAGTTATCCTTGAGACTGGCCTTGTTTAGATCTCTGTAGTCTACACATACCCTCACCTTTCCTCCAGGCTTAGCTACTGGGACCACATTGGATAACCATTCAGGATAAGTGGATACCATAATGATTCCCGCCCTGAACTGCTTGATGATCTCTTCCTTCACTTTCAAGCTCCACTCAGGTTTCAACTTTTCTTAGTTTCTGCTTGACAGGCCTGAAACCCTCCTTGATGGGTAACCGGTGCACCACAATGTCGGTGGACAATCCGATCATATCCTCGTGCGACCAGGCAAAAACATCCTCATATTGGGCTTAGTAACTCAATTATTTCTGCTTTTTGGCTGGGGTTAAGGTCTGTCCCTATCTTGAGTTCTTTTGGATTGTCAGGGGTTCCAATATCAAACGGTGATGGTTTGGTCCAAGTTGGGTTTGGGTTTATCCTCGACCCATCCTTTGATCTCGTCAGGTGCGTCGTCGTAATCTGTCTCGTCTTGTTCAATGCCCATTAAATCGAAATCCAGCTCAATGTCAAAATCATAATCATCATTCAAATTTGAAGGACCCATCTGTTAGGCAAGGATTACTCAAATGGGTACACCTGACATGAAACAAAATACTTGTCATATATAAATCATTTTTTCACGACGATCGCAATTTCAAATAACACGAAGAAACGACACAATTATGCAGAAATAAAACAACAACAAAATAAAACTTCTTCATTCCCCCTCATCTGGGGTCAACCACCCTGCCGTCGAGCTTTACCCCTGTTTGGATATCACTGGTTTCTGGGTCCAATTGTCGATGGTCAGGTCAGCTGAAATGCGCTGGATGACAGAGGTCCCCACATCGGACACCTCCCCGATGATTACGGATACGTCGCCTGAGCTCTCCTCCATACCCTCTCCAGGAATAATCAGTCCTGCCCAATCGATGACAGGCACAACTTGTTGGGCTCCCGGTGGTATGACAATATTCGTCCCCTCCTTACTGCTTGTTGATTGTCCGGGGATGTAGCATTTGGTTTCAAACTCTTTTGCGACCTCCTGCAGGAAACTTTCCCTCCGGGCCGACTCACTATGTGTGGGGGTTAACTCTTCATTCCCTGCCCCAATCATAGGTCCGCTGATCCCCTGCTCATTGTCGGCTTTGGTCGCTGGACTGCCAACTAGTCGAATCGGAGTCCGCACCCTGACGGTTTGTCCCCGCACTGCGCCCATATGGTATCCCAATCCTGCTTTGCCTATCTGCTGTGGTAGGTGGATGGGTTCGGTGATTCCCTGACTGCTTTTCCCTAGTCCCTGTCCAGGTTGGAAGTTCATTTTAATCATTTCCTTTGCCACAAAGGTGAGTTCCGGAGAGACCCTTGGTTTCACAGCTGGAGCTCCCAGGCATCTATAATGGGGAGTGCTAATCTCTTAGTGCTTGAAAGCTGGCAGGCGCCGCTGACTCAATCCACATTGATTACTGGTAGGCCACTCCTGGGAGGAGAAGGGTCATCACATTCGGCCGTGATTGTTACCAGATTCCCATCGATGATCAACTTGATTTGTTGGTGGAGCGTGGAGGGAAAACTGCCCCCGGCCATGTGTATCCACGGCCCCCCCCCCCCCCCCGCCCCCCCCCCCCACCCACTCCCCCCCCCCCCCCCCCCCCCCCCCCCCCCCGCCACCCCCCCCCCGCCACACCCCCCCCCCCCCCCCCCGCCCCCCCCCCCCCCCCCCCCGGGGGGGGGGGGGGCCCCCCCCCCTCCCTAAACAGCAGGTTGTAGCTTGGCCGTAATATCTAGGACTGTTGGAAAGTGATATAATCAAAAAGTAACACGGGCCCTTATCTCCACTGGCCAAATTCCTAATCTCTCCGATGGTATCACCCCTCCGGGGATCCGTCAAAAGCCCGAACCACCACATGACTGGCCCCGAGGCGCTGTTGGGGGACTGATGTTTCATATTTTCCTTCAGTCTCGTACTGAGAGGACATATATTCAATTGGCCGATCCCCCGTCGATCATGTACCCATTCATGACATAATTCCTGAGGGAGATTACTGCAATGTGTAGCGGTTTTTCGGTGCACCCCTATCCCTTTCGGGGAAATAGTCCTACATCTGTAAAGGATATTGCATCGGGTTTATTCCAATAAAGTGGCCTATCCAACCCGGCCTGAAATCCTCCTCACTGATCTCTGTTGGGCACAAATGCCTCCTCCACGAACCTTCATCAGGGTTTTGCAATGCTCACATGGATGACCCAAACACCATAGTGTCCATAGACTGATGTTAAGGGTTGATTCCCCTCATTTAACAAATCTGGATCCCCCTCGTTTTCTTGGGTGATACCAATCCTTTTCAAAATACTCTATGGCCCTTTCCTCGGAGAACCTCTTCATATTATTTATCTCTCTTTGGCTCTCATAAAGGACTCGGCCCGGGATAAAGATATAAGGGGGTTCCCCCTTGGTCGTCATCGGTAAGCACAACTGGCCGCTTCCCGTCGGGGTATTCCCCTCGTAATATTTATCCAGGGTTACAGTCTTCAGATTAACTGATAGGGAGTTGTGGCCTTTGCAGCAAAATTGATGGGCCTCGGAGCTGTCAACTTGATAGGTCCCTCTATGGTTATTCGACTTACTTACCCCTATCAACTTGATGGGCGTTTAACCCTCGCACTCCCATGGTCATGTATCACATTTATCATCTCCTTCAACTTTCTGCACATAGTTTCAATCCTTGGCGGCCCCCCAGCCTCACTTTACCTCCGTCGCATTGTGACTCCCCCTCCATCATGTCTGGCCAGGGGATTTGCCTTAACATTCGGGGAATCCGGCTGTTCCAACCCAAACCAAAAAAAAATAACTCTCCCACTGTCAATACAGGTTTTGGAATTCGATTGGCTTTAACGCTCCAGCAATCCTTGTCGTATTCATGGACCAGGGGAACTGGTAGTTGGTATGCACACCCGCTTGCTCGGGTCAAACCTTCTACCCTTTGGGGTCACTCGGGGTGCCAAACCAACAATCTTCTTTTGGGCTACCAATACCGCTTTTATACTCGTTCAAAGCGGCTCCCCGAGGCGGGGTGAATACTCGGTTTTGCGAGGGGCCTCATATCTTCTTCGCCCCTCTGCTCTTTGGGATCTGAGAAATTGGGCTGGTCGGGGGGGTGGCCCTCCCCTCTGTGGCCTGTACCGGAAAAAGGATGGCTTTCTGCTATTACTGGACGCCCCTTGTAGGATGAAGGGGAAAACATCCTCTTCCCTTTCCTCTTTTGGATTCCTCCTGGAAGTGCTGCCATAGGTTTCCATTTCTGTATTTGCTCGGCTAGCTAGTTTCTAAAGCAGTAAGATACTCCGGAATTTTACCCAGATTTTCAACCCCATGTCAAAACCATCCTCCTCCATGTTTCAAATCATTTCTGCAAAAAGGGTCTTCCAATCCCCTGGAGATGGACCCTCCTCATAATACGTTGCCCTCCTGAATGTCTACAAAGGTCATTACCATCTTTTCTGTGATTCAGCTCATCGGGGGAGTTACCTGGGCATGCCATGCCCCTCCATCTTTGCGCATATTCCCTCCCTAAAGGATTCCCTAGGCTGTTTTTTTAACCTTTGGTCATTTTGGTACCTGTCAAGAGCCATCTGGGCCTGAAAGCTGTATTGTGGTTAAGAAAGTATGGGCCCACAAATTCCTCCACAGTTGTGGATTCGGGCGTGTTGTCGAGGCGGGCATACCCATATTCTGTGCCTCCCCTGTTAAGCTTTTAGAAATAGCTTGCAATTCTTAAAACCCCTCGTCTTCGGCATAAGCACCCGAAGTTCTCCAATGTATAGTTTTCAAGTGTGTTATAGGGGTATCCCCTTTCCATTGTACTTTTCAAAACTCGGGAACTTTGAACTTTTCTGGATATCTGCCCCCGGGAAGGAAAACACATTAAATCCTGAAGTAATTAACCCTGCCCAGGGAGCCTATGCCCTTGTAGAGATTGGATAATGGGTTTCCTCCATGTATTTCATTTTTCTCCAGGAAGGTCATCATTTGTCCCCCTCCTCGGGGGATAGTAATCACTTGTCACTGCTAGGTATTTGGGGGTAACGGCCCCTTTGGGATGACTGGCTTCGTCCCTGTAGTCGGGGGTTTGGTCATCCTTTCCCAGGTTTTGCAATATTTTTAGGAGGATTCCTGGTCATCCCCTGGTGGTGGAATATTATGCGATCGCATGGTTTGCCGGATTCCTGTCTGATTAAGAATTGTCTCCTTTAACATTGTGGCCATTTTCCATCATCTGTCTTTTAATAATCATCAAACCTCCCTTCCCGAGATAATGGAATTATGGTTAGGTAAGAATCAGCCATTTTCAGATGTAGAGACCTGGGCTTTCTTAGACTTGAGAACGGGTTTGAGGAGCAAATCCTACATGAGACAATATGGTTCGAAGTTTAAGTCACTGGGGAAATGAAAACATGGATGCATGCTAAAAACTGTAATTTTTTGTTTTGTATGTGTTTTTGGGTTTTTTAATCTTTTCCCTGCAAAATGAGGAAAGTTCAGTAGTCCTGTTAGTGCAATAACAAATGCTAAACATGACTTTATTTATGGCTTCCCCAACTATTCCCTGCAATTCATCAGCGGTTTTAGTAATACTCTTTTCGACATAGATATAAGGGTATGTATGAATATTGAATGAGAATCATGACATTTTAGACATATAAACGTAAAAAGGCATGAAGAGACTTTTCATCTGGCGTTGGGTATATTCTCGAGGATGACCTATCCTTGGGTTAACTCTCACTGGGCTTTTCGGCATGAAGGTTTCCCCAAATCTTCGCCAAGTCTACTCGTTTGAAGCCCTTTCGATTGGGAGCGGATTTGAGTGGGTGCGTTTCCTGAGCCATCTCCGGGGAGCAGCCCCATCGAGTACCCAGTAATAAGCAACCGACAGGTATCGCCTCAGGAGGAGGGTACTCTCTCAACAAACATTCAACCATTCATCGTCCTCACCGTATGCCCAAATGATTTCTGTAAAGTAAAGCCATTCCATTCAATCATTCAATTCAATTGGACAAAACACGCATTCACACAACACAAAAGATCCAAATAATAGTCGCTATAGCACACACATATTACATGAATTTCTTAAAGGTTAGAATATGCATCATGATTTGAAACGCGGCTTAAGCCCTCTAATATCCCCTAGCAGAGTCGCCACGCTGTCGACCGCCGTGGGTTTTCTCGTAGATCTCCTCGGGGTCTTTTCCAATTTTTAGCCTTTTGATTTAGATGACGTTTTGGAAAAGGTCGGCATTTGATGTCGACCGGGGGGTTTTGAAAGATCGTTTTTATGGATGAGCCAATTAACCAGAAGTCGCCAGTTGGTATATTTGAAATGGAGTGGTACCAACTTCATCCGAATTTTCGTTTTTTTTATAAATCGCTGGCTCATGTGTGACTCCGAATTAATTGGTTCTGCGAATCGAGAGTTCATAGTGTTCGGGGGACTTGTTTTTAAGTGAGGGGATAGGTCGTTAGGCACACCCTCGACTTCCGTGAAACACGGGTTACCGCAAATCTTGATGCTTCTCCTATCCTATTAATTTCATTGAAATGTGTGTGATGTGTGTGCGTTGCGTGTGTGTGTAATGTTGTGCTTATGTGAATGTTGTGGTGAGGTTTTGTATGAAAGAATCATTTGGATTTTAGGGATAAGGAAAATCGTTTGTTTGTACTTTGAGGAATGCTTCGGAATGTCTTTTCGGCATATCACGAGAGAAAGCTTTTATGGGAAAGGTTTGATTTTAATTATCAAAAACTTATGAGATTTTCGTTAAGTGTCGTTTTAACAATAAATACAAGAGTTTTTAAACCTTCGTCTAAAATAGGAATCGAGATCTATACGTTGCTTTTCATAAAATGATGGGCAATTTCTAAGATCTCTTTAAACCCTATGCACAACGTTCGGTCTTAATAAAACGCCATTTATTTATAAAATCATTTTTTGTGATGTTTGAAAAACGATTTTCCTTTTGCCTTCTCATCCCATAGGAAATTCGACATTCATTAGCATTTCTCAAGTTTTAACCTCGTGATTTCTAATATCCTATTTTTGATTGATTTTTTAATGAAAGTCTTCATTTGTTTTTAGTATTTGAAATCCAATTTTTTTTTTTGGTTGTCACAAATCAAATTGAAGCAATTAATAAAAAGCGCGTCGGGGGTTATTCATGGTTTGGCTTTGTAAGCCATCAAAATAAAACCCCCTAAAACGCACACAATCCCATCTTTTCACTATTACGGGCCTTAAATCCGATTCTCAGCGCTTAGCGTCGTTTTAAGGCCCAGACGGTTACATATTCACAACCGAAGGATTACATTATTCCTATAATACATATCGTCAAAATTTGTCCGTATCATTCCGGATTCGGACCACGGTGGTCGCTTTCCTAGGCTCACAAACCACGATTACTACGTACTCACAAATCATACATTACAATAAATAACCAACACGGAAATTCTAAACATTATTCACGACATCCTAAATAGCTATTTAAAGGAATCACAACCAATACATCTTCTTTATACAACAAACAAGAAATCAAAAACGTGAATATCATCGGGTTATTAAGAAGAATTTTGTTCCAATGGAACCCCCCCCCCTCGCAAATAATCCCTAATTCATTGTTTCACAATAAATTACATGAAGGATCTACATTAATTTTAGCCAAATGATATGATAAATTGCTTAGAATAAAGGGAAATTGTTTCACCTTGCAATTGATTTACCAAATATGGAAAGTAGACTTGTGTATTGGAATAGATGAAATAAGTGTGTTACAATCCAAATACAAAGAGTAAAAACACTCTCTTTTGATCTTCCTTTCTCTCCTATTTGGTTGCAAAAATTATGGTGTTTTTCCCTCTCTATTCCCGATTTTCTGCTGCTGTTCTTGCTGAAATTTCTTCTTCCTCTTTCAAAAACTGCCTGAACCTCCTGTATGCTGCCGAAGCTGGCTTAAATAGGCTGGCCAGAGCCAGCCGCAGATCTATCTGCGGCTGGCCGCATATGGATCTGCGGCTGGCCAGCTGGCACGCATCCCATCGAGCACTCAGCTGCTGAGTGCTGATTTCCCGGTTTTCGTGCTGGCGCACCCACTTGGGCCGCAGATCTAGCCGCGGCTAGCGGGCTTGACTGTCTCGATTTTCGTGCCACGCCTCGATTTTCGTACCGCAAACGTCGGTTTTTCGCTGACAGGCTCGAAATCCGCCGTCCGGGAACTTCCGGGAGACGTGCCACCTCCATTCGGAAATGCCTGCCCTCGGACGGTCCATGCTGTCACGTCGACTTGGGCTGCCCAAATCAAATTGCGGCGGAACCGGGCGCTCAGCCCTTGTGCCCGCTCCTTTGCTCCAGCAAGCTGGTTCAATTGACGATTTCGCCCTCCTGTCAAGGTTAGTAGAAGGAAACGCAAAATTTGGGTGGTCTACATTGTGGACATGCAGCATAAAGAGATTTACGTGTTGATATTTGCATCTAAGAGGAGTTGAAACTTTTCAAATTCATGTTTGCGAAGCTGATAATCACTTATTTGTTTAAATTGCCAGTGTGAAACTTGTGATTTTGTTTTTGATGTAGGGTAAGATTTGTGGACAAATCCCTTTTAAGAGGAGTGGATACCAAATTTGAGGAACAAATCCTTTTCAAGCTGAGGGTAATGATATAATCCTGAACAGGCTCACATCAAGCATTCAATCACTCAAACTCAAGTCCCAAGATTTCGTAGGATGGTTTTAAGTATTTGGGATGAAGTTTTATTCAAGGAATGCTTAAAATGGAGCTTAAGGATAGGACATTTAAATTGGGTCTTCCACGTTTGTCAGATGCAGCAAGCACAAAATCAAGGTAATCCCACGTCCGATCGAACTCGTGTTCATTTATAACGCTTATTCCTTGGCAAAGTTATGTTTCCCGATCTTGGAGGGATAAGCATGCGTGCAGCAACGCCAGATTGTGAAATCATTGAAATCAAGGTTGGATAAACTAACTTAACCGATGACAAGGTCGTGAGCTAAACTATTCAAAGACGGGTTTAATGGGATTAATTCAAGAAGTTAAACTAAGAATACGATCAAAGGCGTAGTGCTATGGAAATGGATTCTAAGCTTCGATAACTTGGTGCAAATGAATGGTCCTAGCAAAGATTCAAGTTTAAAGGGCGAAACGGATGTTTCCGGACTTAAAAGCACGAAAGTGGAAATTTTGGCAGACCGGTACCGCAACTCCCATTTTTTTTACTGGCAACGGCGTCGGTGAAGCTATCACATTCAAGGAGCTACCAGACTAGCTGGCACCGCATTGCCCATTTCTAGGTCAATATCTGACGTCGCAGCGCCATGACACGCATTTTGAGGCAGCATATTATTACACATTCCAAACATTTCCAAGTTGATTTTCCTACTATGTTTTGGGTAGTTTTTTCAAATTCCTAATGTAATTAGGAAGTTTATTAACTAGGAATTTCATTTCCAAATCAATTTGTTATTTCCTTATATCAAATTGGGGTTTCTTTTAACTATTATAAATATGGATACAAGGATGATGTAAATGAAACACATTAAGTATTTTCAAATTTTATTCAATACAATTGTGATGTTTTCTCATCTTTTGGTTCTTTAAGAATTCCTAATATATTCATAGTTTTTCTTTTGAGATACAATCGTGACTTATCATACAACAAAACATAGTTGTATGTGGCGTACCTTTCTAACTGCATCAATCGCCGATTCAGACCAAGGTTTCTTGCTTCCATATAAGTAACGGGTCAACGTTGTTTATGGTATACCCATTTCAACGCAGATTTGCATTGCACTATCTAATGTACCCAAGGGTTTCTCAATACTCAATTATAGGGCGAAAGAGTTGAGGTTGTCGCAGCATGTTCTAACCGTACAACTATGCCTAAAAATGATCCGGACAGATGACACCACCTCACGCAAGTGTGACGTGGAGTCTATCACCAATTATCAATTATGACGTGAAAAGCATTTCCTTTGTAATCTTGTTCATTTATTAATAAAAGAATTCATTTAATTAAAGGCAATTCTTTATCCATATTAATTGGTTTGAATTAATGAATGTGATAAACCCATAGTTTTTGGAACAAATGCTTTTAGAATCATTAAAAGAGTTCATGCTAATTAATTCTAAAATTCGAGATATCTCAAAACTAAAAATATTCCCTAATTGTTTGATCACATAATGTGTAGGTTACTGAATTTCCGGCTAGATTTACGATTACTAAGGATTTTTCGATCTGTTGAAGAAGGTGATGAATTGATCTCATAATCATTTACTGTGGAGGACACGTTAAAGTAAGTCTGTAGGTACTTATTAGAGGAATAAGTTCCGCTGAACGTTGAACTCAACTTTAAGGTAAACACCTAATAGAGTTTTACTTGTCTGACAATAGGTAGTTCCTATAGTAATAGTAGTACAACGTGATCCTTATTGACTTGAGATCATCATAGTACCTCGTGTATTCTGAGTGATCTACTTTATCATATTCCTAAAGACTCTTTAGGTATATCAAAAAGTGTATAGATCGAGTATAATAAAGTGTACATTGGAGGGTAGGTGATTGATCAACAAAAAACTTCTAATAAAAAGGAAAGAATGTGTCCTATGCGATTCGATAAATGACAACTCATAAGTCCCTTGGCCAAGGTAAAATGAAAAATTAGAAAGAAAAATTTTAATTTAATATCTAACTAGAGTTATGCATTTTAGAAGTCGAATATGGCATATGAACAAATAAACTAAGAATTGTCAGTATTTTCATGTTTTATGTTTGGATCGGGACATTGGTATGGTAGAATGAATTGAAATTGAACGGTAACTATTTACCGGCATAAGGTTCTTTAAGATTAAACGATTGAATTCATATTATATGAATAGTCCATGATATGCTGAGAGATATACCTTCATGATGTGGAAATAAAATAATATTTTATTTAGTATTTGAATTAAAGGAGTTTAATTCCTTATGAAAATTAATAATAAGAATAATTCTAATTTATTTATTCTACTACCGGTATAATATTGAACCTAAAGAGTCACATCAAAAAAAGAGATAATTATTTTAAAAGTAACTGACT